>JARQOD010000006.1:122058598-122112803 GCA_033576555.1 Oophaga sylvatica
CCCATGATCTGCCTCCTGCTTGTCACTGTATCCTATGTTCCTGCTGTTTGCTCTCATTTGGCGTAGTTGGCAGGATGCAGTCTACCAGCATGGAGGCGACAGATCAAGCGGTTGGGGTCAGCTCTAGGTCCAGCATTTCCCTGGGAGCGATGTTGAACAATCTCCTTAACTTCCTGGGGAACAATACCATTTTGTGGAACTGGAATGAACACATTAGATGGATGATTAGAATGCATCCCATGACCCCTGCTTTGGAGGCCGAAGTGGCCATAATGGCATTAGATGGGGAGGCCAGAGACTCAGTCATGTTACGACCCCCCAGAGAGTGGGACACCTATAATAAGGTGCTGTAAATCTTAGAGGATACCCATGGTGACCCCACAGACATAGGGGAACTGAGGATGTGTCTCTTTAGCCGTATGCAGAGGGAGGGGAAGACGGTGACCCAGTACATGAATGCTCTCCAGGAGTTACACACTGCTATCATTAGAAAAGACGGCATGGGTGTAGGCCCACTGACGTAATGCTGCGGGATCAGTTGTTGATGCTGACAAAACAGGCCCTACCGGAGTGCAGATGGGTGAATCCTCGCCTGACATTTTCTGAGATAGGGAACGAAGTACGCACCCAGGAACAAGAACAGGGTGCGACAGTCCCAGTAGGGAAGTTCCAAAGTGGAGAGGTAGCTGTAAATAAGATCACCTAACCCCAATGGGAGGAAGAAATGCAGAAAGAACTTCAGGATATTAGAGTGGAGTTGGCTGAAGTAAAGAAATCTGGAAAACCCCGAATCCACCAGGGGCAGAGATGACCCGGATCCCCGACGAGAAACAAGAATGTTCTGTCGACAGAGACCTCCCACCTGTTTCAATTGTGGGGAGATTGGACATTTGGCTAGAAAGTGTCCATGTCGGGGAAGACCACAACCACAACCATATCGTCCATTAAACTAGAAGGCTCCGAGCCTGGGGGACGCCGCCCGGAGCCTGAAAAGTCAGGAGGGAGTAGCAGTAGTCCCACAAATTTAGTCTCAACGTGCCCTTTGGTCTGGGCCAAAATGGACGGTCGAGCAGTAAGATGTCTGGTAGACACAGGCTCACAGGTGATCACGATGCCAGAAGCCTACTTCCGATGACATTATCCAGAAGCCATGCGGCCCGAATGGGGCACGGTTATAAAATTGACAGCCGTCAATCACTTCGCCATTCTGGTCGCAGGAGTAGTGTGGATTCAGATAACTATTTGTGTCAACGACCTGGGAAGAAACTGGGTGGTGTTGACCCATGGAAAAGTGATTAGCGGACATGCTGTCACCCTGGGGATGAATGTCCTCAGAGTACAAAAGTCTCCTCATTAGTGAACCCTCGGGTGGAATTCTGAAGCGGTGGAGCCAACACTTCCCAGAGAAGAATGCTCCAACAGCTGATCTGCGTGGCTCATGCTCAAGAGTCCTCCAGTGAAGGAGGGACGTTGGGGAAAAGTGATCGTACCAGCCTCAGCCAAGCTTGACCTGATGCCAGGACAAACTGTACTCACCCTGCCCATTCGGGCACGCACCCCGCCTTTAGGAGTAGAGGTCCAAATTGAACCCTTGGGTTTGGAATGACTGCCTCCCGGGCTCCTGGTGGCCAGTTCATTGTCCATTGTCCATGATATAATGGTTCCCATATGTTGCCTCAACTTAGGAGAGCAAGACACCACAATCTCCTCTAGAAGTGAAGTAGCCCGGGTTATGGGTATGCCCGAAGAAGTGATGCCACCTCAGGCTGTACAACTAACGGTAATTCAGAGAGACCCTTGGACCGTGACAGTGGATGCTTCTCCGGCACCAAAGCCTCAGCATATTCATTTGGGACGACAGATACTGGAACAGATGTGGGCTGAACTGTCCGAACTTATCCCGTCACAGGTACAGCAGGTGGAGGCTCTACTGGGGCGATATCGGGACGTATTTGCACGTTATGAGGATGATTTTGGCTGCATCACGGCAATAACCCGCAAGATACCTACAGGAAATGCTACACCTATACGAGAGCGGTATTGACAAATTCCCCCACAGCTGTACCAAGAGGTGAAAAGTATGCTTAGTCAGATGCTACAGACGGGAGTCATAAGGGAAAGTCAAAGTCTGTGGGCTGCCCCTATATAGTGCTAGTGCGGAAAAAGGATGACACACTATGATTTTGCGTGGACTATCAGAAGCTCAATGCCTGTACTGTGAAAGATGCGTATCTGCTGCCAGAATTGAAGAGTCCGTCAGTGTTGGGGAAAGCCAAATTCTTTTCAACCTTGGACCTTGCCAGTGGATACTGGCAAGTACCAATGTCGGAACAAGACAATGGGCCTGTTTGAATTCAATCGAATGCCGTTTGGATTAGCCACTGCTCCTGGAACGTTCCAAAGACTTATGGAGAGGTGCTTAGGTGACTTAAACTTTGAGGCAACGATCAGCTACCTGGAAGACATTATAGTATATGCCGCTTCCTTCAAAGATCATTTACAAAGACTGGAGCAGGTGTTTGGCCGACTTCAGAGACACGGACTAAAAGTGAAACCTCAGAAATGTCATTTATTCCGCACCCAGATTGAGTACTTGGGCCATGTTGTCTCTGCCGAAGGAGTGAGGCCATCATGAAAGGAAAATTGCCATAGTACAGGACTGGCCCACACCGGAGACTGTGAAAGACGTCCGGGCCTTCTTGGGACGGACAGGGTACTACCGGCGATTTGTGAAGAATTTTACCTGCATAGTGAATCCACTGATGGAACTTTTGAAGGGAGTGCCATCAGGTGCAAAGAGTAGGACCATCTGTTGGGGAGAACATCAGGAAAAGGCCTTTCAGGAGTTGAAAAATGCACTGAACAGAAGCCCCGGTCTTGGCTTACGCAGATTTTTCTCAACCGTTCATTCTCCATGCTGACAGAAGTCTGCATGGACTTGGAGCTGTGTTGTCATAGATACAGGAAGGGAGATGGAGGGTGATCGCTTATGCAAGTCGGTCCCTTCACGGTTCCGAACGTAATCCGGACAACTACAGTTCCTTTAAGTTGGAGTTGCTGGCATTGGTGTGGGCTATGACGGAGAGATTCACGGAGTACTTGTCCAGCTTTAAAGTGCTGGTGTGCACTAATAACAATCCACTGGCCCACCTGGAAAACGTGAAACTGGGAGCTGTGGAACAATGATGGGTAGCCAGAATGGCGAGGTTTCGATATAAGATCGCTTATAGAAAAGGAGCTGAGAATACTCTTGCTGATGCCTTATCTAGGGAGAAACATGTGAAACCAGGTCAAATTAGAGATGAGGAGTTGGAAGATGAGGAGATCCCCAAATTATGGGACTCTGCCTGGATGGGGCCGCTATGCAGGAGCAAGCACAAGTTCAGGTGCGGTAAGGTATCTTAGGGTGGACACACGATGATTGGGTCGGTTGCAGCAAGAGAACACAGAGCTTGCCCTAATGAGACAATGGGTAATGTCCAAGAAACTTCCCAGTCTAGAGGAAATAAATGCCCTTTCATTAGATACCTTACGGATTCTTCAACAGTGGGAACGCCTCCGAATGAAGAATGGGCTGTTGTATCGAAAAATCCAGTTACAGAAGGAGTTGGGAGCCACTTAGCAGGTAGTAATTCCGGAAATGTTACTACTTGAGGTGGCCAACGAGGTGCATGAAAGAGGAGCCCATTTTGGTCTGGAGAAGACCTATTAGTGGTTACAACGGTTTGTTTACCATCCCAAATTGAAAGCTGTAATCGAAGAGACTTGCCGCCTCTGCAGAGCTTGTGAATTAGCAAAACTGCCAGAACAGAGAGCTACTATTCAAACTATTATGTCATCTGCCCCCTGGAACTATTAATGATTGATTATCTGACCATGGGACCGGCCCATCAGGGGTGTGAACACTGTCTGATGATGGTGGACTACTTCACGAAGTTCGCTGTCATGACACCAACTCGAGATCAGACTGCGGAATTTGCTGCACATGCCATCTGTAAAAATTTCATTCAGATCCATGGTTGTCCAAAGCATATCCATTCGGACCAGGGAGCCTGCTTCATAGTAAAATTAATGGAAGAACTTCATCAAATGTTCCAAATTGAGAAATCCTGTACCACGCCATATCACCCTCATGGCAATGGAGCTTGTGAATGGTTCAAACGGACGTTAATTCAAATGCTAAGAACTCAGGAGGAGGACTGGAAGGCCCGGTGGCCGGAATATGTCACTGAGTTAGTGTGGGTGTACAATAATCGAGTACACGGATAGACTTCCTACACCTTGCTATTTGATCGAGAAGGAAAAGGGATTACCGAACTGGAGTTGGACCTAGAGGAGGACTACCCAAGGACGTGGGTGTCCACCTGGGTTCAAAAACATCGCTATCGGTTACAGACTTTGCATCGTTTGGTGCAGACCAAATTTCAGCAGTTGAAGCATGCAGTACGGGCCCCCCTACGATTAACAGATCTTCATATTGGTGACCGTGTATTAGTGCATGAAAAACGTCCTTGGGACAAACTGGAGACCTGGTGGGAGAAAGAGCCGTATCGGATAAGATGGCAAATTAACTCTGAAGGCCCTGCGTATGAAATCCAATCCGAGAAAAGGAGAATCCCACTACTCGAGTGGTCCACCGTAATATGCTTCGGCCCTGTCTGTCAAAGGATCCCATTCAACAGGAGGAAACTCCAGATGCTCCCGAAGTTTCGTCATCCGTTGTAATAGAATGTGAAGAGGAAGATGATTCCGAGCAACCACCTGAAAATTTACAGTATAGACAAGTACCAGAAGCCCTTGAAGAAATTGCCCTGGCAGAAACTGACACACCCTCACCAGCTGTTATGCAACCAGATTCGACCACTCTGGGTGACTCTACTATTCCTTCTGACCTAAGGCGATCCGAGTGTGCTACAGCTGGAATACCCCGCAATCGCTACAATCAAGATCAATTTGTTTGGCCGCAGACTGTTCAAGAAAAAGACTGTTCATGTTCTTCACTAAAACACTCGCTTGTGGAATGGCAAGCAAAAGGAGAGGGGGAGTGTAGGGAGATAGACCGGGCCAGTAACATCCCTAGTAATGCACCTGGCAGTACTTCTCACGTGTCGGGGCCAGAACTATTGGGGCTGACATCCTTGTTGCTGGGAGGGAGACTTTCTGATCAGGACAGTCCTGGGCACCTTACTGCAGTGGGCGGGTCAGAGATAAAAGCCTCTATGTGCGGGAAAGCGAGGTCTTCGGCGGGAAGTCAATGTGCGCAGCGGGAGAAGGTTTGCTCACTCTCCGCAGCATGACATCAGAAGGCCAGGCCGTTTAGCTTACTGCTATCCCAGATGCAGACGAACACAAGCAGCCTATTACTGTGGGCTTTCTCACCTTCCAGACCGAAGTGGCGTCTCGTTCCACACCGCTGACTGTATAAGGAGCGGGTCGCAGGCCTGACCAGGGAAACCATGTGGAGTCTGTCAGTACAGCTCCCTCCGCTGAACTTCATCCTTCCCAAGTGGTTCCACAGACTCCTTCATTATTGACACCTCATTCCGGGATGGCAGAGCTACGCATCAGAGAGATAGGACATATCGCGGTTGTCAGGAGATAGTGCCACACATTCCTCCAGGACCAGGCAAGAGACTTCACATGTCGCCTGCGGTGCCACCGTGCGATCCTCAAGCCTCCGCCCTCTGAAAACAGACTGATAAGTTTACCCTTTTGTTGAACATTTACTCCTTTGTTGAAACCTAAACTCCTTTTCCACCCTATACTTTCCCTGCAAAGAGTAACCCTTGTAATAAACACCTGTTAACCCTTGATCTGCCTCCTGCTTGTCACTGCATCCCACGTTCCTGCAGTTTGCTCTCATTGGTACCATCTTTTCCATGTGAAAATGCGGTGAGGGTCAAAACTCTGCATGAGTGGTAAAGTGTATTTTATTTTTAAACTTTAAAGATTCAAGATGTAAAAGCTTTAAAAAGTTGCAAAATGTTGGTGCAACTTGGACTTGCAACTTTTACCGTTTTAACGGCAGTTTTTCCAGCTCTGCCGAAATGGGGATGGGGATGGATGGGGGTGCAGCGGGGCATGATAGCACAGCTCATTTAATTTATGATGAGCTTTTGCATTCCTTATGTCAGAAATATCACTGGAGTCCCTGACTGGAATGAGATTCCTGGCAAGGTGCAGGGAGGCACATGGCACTTGTCAGATGCTTCAGATTCCAGGCATGCACCTCTTCATGAATTAGGATCATCTGACTCCAGCATCAAGACTGGTGAGATAATTGCCAGTTTTAATGAATCGGAGCCTCAGGCTATACTATCTGTAGTTACTTCACAGTTGAATTTTATCTCTAGGCACCAGGAAAAGCTATTTTTTATTTTGGAGAGGAACTGTAATGATCCTCAATGAGAATACTAACAGTAAGTGAAAAAAAAATGGCTGATCACTTTTACTCCCACAAACTCCAGTTATGAGGCTCTCTAGAAAGTTTTGAAATATACAATATATGGCAGTCTTATAAGGGCATTGGTTCAAAAGTAAACTTGAGATATATGTAAATCAAATTCAACTAGTAGACATATAGAGTGGTTTGAAGAAGGAAGGGATACAACTTCATGCATCTGGAGTACCCAGACACTTTGGGTCTGATGCACCAAAGCTTTTACACCAGAAAACTTGGTGACTTTTGGCATTTTCAAGCCAGTTTGAAGTAGCTTTGCCAAAATGAGGGGAGCTGGGAAAGAGCACATAAATAAGAAGATGCATTGAATTCAATAAGTAGCATATTCATATTAATGAATTTGGAGGATTGTACTCCAGTTAAGACCTCTATTAAAACTGGCGTGCACATCGCCATTCTTCATGAATAAGCCTCTTTATCATTGATGCAACTATGTGGAGTCAGATTACATGTGCTTAGTCCATCACTGCCGCTTTTAAACAGCAATATAAATCAAAGATGAGATTGAAAGAATGTATTGTTGATAACAATATTACATCTGAAGGCTTGGATCAAATGACAGTATGAAAAATAGGTATGATTTTCATCCAGAATAGTACGATTTTTTTCTCAAGTTATCCGTGTGCTGTTAGTTTGCAGTCCGTTTTTTACAGCAGCTACTAATCTTTTAATAATATAATAATCTTTATTTTTATATAGCGCTAACATATTAAGAAGCGCTTTACAGTTTGCACTCATTATCATCGCTGTCACCGATGGGGCTCACAATCTAGATTCCCTATCAGTATGTTTTTGGAGTGTGGGAGGAAACTAGAGTACCTGGAGGAAACCCATGCAAACACTGGGAGAACATACAAACTCCTTGCAGATGTTGTCCTTAGTGGGATTTGAACCCAGGACTCCAGCGCTGCAAGGCTGCAGTGCTATTCACTGAGCCACCATGCTGCCCATAGAGGACCATTTACAGTTTCCTATGCTACAGAATTATACTGTATCTGTAAAAATTGGATGTCATACTGTGGCTCCATATTGCATACAATTTTTTTTTTCGCACCCATCTGATTTTGGAGTGAAATCGCAGCATTGTGATTTATTTCAAGAACAGATCCTGCAGGACTTTCAATACAAGAAATCATTATTAGTCATTATTTGAACTCAAAAGGAGCTGTCAGACTGAAGCTCTGATGTTGCTGGCACAGGCTAAAATACATTTTGTTTTCTCTTCACATTTTATTAATTATCCCCTTAATAAAAAGGACTGAGAGGGCAGTAATATTGGGCTTTTTTTTTTACTCTTTCTGCCTTTCCAATTTCAACAGTCTTAACATTTTTATTTTTTTACTGACTAGGCTTTATGAAATGTAGTTTTTCATTAGTCAAATTTCATTATTTTCTCGTGCTGTTTTGTGGAAATTGTTGGCTATGTTTGGTCTACTTTCTGTTCATTTTTCATGCCAAGTAGCCAGTTGAATGAATATTCAAGGTTATTTCTGTCATGTGGATATATGATGTATGTGGGTTTTTTACCTTTTGTTATATGACTGCAATAATATGTATTTTATATGAAAAAAATATATATTTTTTGCAGAGTGGAGTAAATTTACAAAAGCGCAAGGTTAAACCCCAGGTCAAACCACCATAAATTTGCAGTGCTTGGTCATTATTGGTTTAACCCCTTCATGACCTATCACATGTATATATGTCATAGGTCATGTCCCTGCACTCTATATGGGCTCCAGCGCTGAGCCCGCATGATTTCTTGCACATCAGCTGACTTTATTAGCTAACATGCGACCCTAACAGCTGCGGGTGGAATCGCGATCCACCCGTGGATGTTAACATGTTAAATGCCACTGTCAATCTCTGACAGTGGCATTTAGCGTGACCACTGGAAGCACGTCACAAACCCCGCCCATCGGCACCCATGTCACATGACTGTGAGGGACCCATGGGTTGGTATGACAGGAGACTTCTGTGGTTGTCATTGCTGGATTGCTATGCACGCCACCCTGCGGCCGGCACTCATAGCAGATGACCATTTTAGCTACAAATAGCAGTGCCTGTTACGTGTAGCACATGGGATCGGATGATCGCAGCTTCTAGTCTCTCATGGAGACTATTGAGACAAGTAAAAAGTAAAAAAATATATATATTTTTTTTAAATATTAAAAAAAAATAAAATATGAAAGTTCAAATCACCAGAGACCAAAATAAAACAATAAAAAAATAAAAAATACACATATTTGGTATCGTCACGTTAAGAAATGCCTGATCTACCAAAATATAAAATAATTAATCCAATCGGTAAACGGCGTAATGAGAGAGAAAAAAAGCAAAACGACAGAATCATATTTTTTTGGTCGCCGCAACATTGCAATAAAATGCAATATCATGCAATCAAAAGTATCTACATCAAAATGATATCAATAAAAACTTCAGCTGGGCGTGCAAAAAGCCTTTACTCAGATCTCGAAAATTGGAGACGCTACGGGTCTCGGAGAATCGCACTTTTTTTTTTTTAAACTGTGGATTTTTTTTTCACCACTTTATGTTTGCCATCTGTGAACTCATAGTGACCTGGAATCATAATGGAAGGTCAGTTTTAGCATTTAGTGATCATGGTAAAAAATAAAGTACAATTGTGGGCATGCACTTTTTTTCAATTTCACCGCATTTTGATTTTTTTTTCCATTTTGCAGTACATGATATGGTAAAACCAATGGTGTCATTCAAAAGTACAAGTCCTGCAAAAAGCAAGCCCTCACATGGCAATATTGACCAGAAAATGAAAAAGTTATGGCTCTGCAAAGACAGAGCAAAAAATGGAAACTAAAAACGGAAAACCCCAAGGTTATGAAGGGGTTAAGGGATCAACTCACCATAGACAATAACATACAGTATTATGCAACGGCATTTAGATGAATAACCGCATGTATAATAAATTAAAGGTTCATGTCTACCAGAGCCTGAAATTCTGCCCTGGCTCATAGATAGGGGGTTCTGACCCAAAAGGGCATGTGAATAGATGGTGTCTTGATGGTACAACACCTTTATAATTAATCCTTCTTTGACATTCAATTATTTAATAAGATATATTTCTAATGACATATTTCTCTTCCAGTGAAAGCAATGTTTAGTTGTAAGATAATACTATTACTAAAAATATTGAATTCCAGTTGGTTTTTGGTGTTCTAAAGCCACCTAATTAAGTTGACGTTCATATAGAGGACTGAAGATTAAATCTAACCCACATATCTTTATATTCCCAAGGCAACACTGACATATCTATATCCATACACGTGTAAGCATTGTATGCAGTCTGATGGGAGTTGTAATACAGGCAACGGCTGGCTCTGAGTCTGAGTAACCTGCCAACCTACCAACACACGATCAAGCTTCTGGTGGCAACGGGCGGTCACCGGTTTTGCCGTTGAGCCCCTAGTCCATTAATCTGTAAAATTGAGGTGGTAAATGCCTTAGAAGTCTCTGTCCAGTGTGTTGTCTGCTGCAAGCCTGTCAAGCAGGGAGAACACACCTCATGATCCTGCACCTGGCACTCACTTCTCAATGCGAGCACCGCACACTGTTTAGCAGACTAGATCCAGGGACGAAAAATACTTCACCTTTCCCAAGTCAGATGATTCCTCAATTCTGGGCAATGGATATGAGTCCCGCACTGTACAGGTATTCAGTCATCTATAATCAATGCAGAAGCGCAGGGTCCCGTCTTTCTTCTGAACTAGAATAATGGGAGCAGCCCACGGGCTCAAACTCTCCTTTATGACTCCACTCTGCAACATGTGAGCCAGCATCTCCTTCACTTCCTTGTACATCTGAGGCGGTATCTGTCGATATCTTTCCTGGACTGGGGTAGCATTTCCCGTGGGAATCTCATGGGCGATAGCCTGGATGCACCCGAAGTCGTCTTTATGGCGAGCAAAGACCTCCTGGAAGCGCTCTAGAACAGCCTCCACCTGTTGCACCTGTTGCGGTGAGAATCCATCAATTCGACCAGCATCTGCTTCAAAATTCTACGACCCTCCTTCATGCTTCCAGGTGGATGCTCCGGTGTCATTGCAATGGATAGGGTCCACAGATCTCCTTGCATTACTGCCAACTGCACAGCCTCCGGTTGCACCAACTCTTCCGGCATTCCCAGTACCTGAGCCACTTTACTCCTAGGTGGGAGGGTGAGATTGTCTTCTCCCAGATTGATGAACCACACCACAACGTTACCATTATTGATTGTGGCTAAAGTCCGAGTAACGAGGAGTCCTGGGGGAACCTGATCTGCCAATGCTGGCTTTATCTGCACTTCCACCCCCTCGAGAGGCATACAGGCTCGTACTTGGCAAGTAGTAAGTGAGTTCAGTCTGACCTGGCAGTAGAATGAGTTTAGCAGCTGCAGGAACCATCACCTTTCCCAGAATTTTCCCTTCACTTGACATTTCCTGGGCCTGGAAAGCCCATACCAGTTGCTGAAATACCTTGCTCTGGGGGGTTCGCGGGCTCCAATGGTCCAGAAAGGCTTCTTGCGGCTCGCTGATCAGGAGAGTTCTGATTTCTTTCAGTACATTCATCACTAGAGTCACTGCAGGACCGTTGCCAGCATCTCCGGCGATCAACACGACTCCCTTTCGGCCCACATCTTTGCGGCACACTTTAATCTCCATCCAGACCACCCTGCAACCGGGATGGGCAGCTGATTGGGCGCAGTCAGCATGATCACCGGGCCCCACTCCGGCCGCATCACTTCGGGAAAATAACATCTAAAATACACTTCCGGCATGGTGGTCACTTGTGATCCGGTATCGATCAAGCAGTGGACGGCTCGCCAATTCACTTCAGCCCATAAGGTGGGACTCATAGAAATTAAACTTTTGGGACTGCCTTCTCTCCTCCTTTATCTCTCAGGCTCCGGGCGGCGTCCCCCAGCCACAGAGCACACTAGATTAACGGCTGCCGAGGTAGGGACCATCTCTGTCTCGCACATCCTCGGGCATAGTGTCCGGCATTCCCACACTTGAAACAAATCAGATTCCATTCAACATGGGATTGTCCCATTCCCTGGCGATGTTCAACGAGCAAACGGGACTCGGAGTCACTCCAGTTTCTGGGCATATTTTGAGCTACAGTGGGGGCTCTTCTGAGGCTGGACCATTCTTCCCTCGCTTCCCGTATTTCCTTCTAGATCTATCGGGCCCATTCTGGTTCAGCTACGGGCGAGGTGGGTACCTCATTGCTCCGGACCATCCCTGCCAAGGCTGCTGTCCCCTGCTCCTGCTCTCTCATGCGCGCTTCTGGACCAGTTTCTATGAAGGTCATACTCAGTTTGGCATGCAGGCGCTCATGCAAGGCATGCTTAAATGATGCATCCCTGAGGCCCGCCACAAACTGATCCCTCAATATCACATCAAGGGGTCCCACTGTAATACTGAGGGTTACTGCAGACTAACACAAACTCCACTAGATGGCAGCAGAGTGGAGAATGAGCTGAATATCCTGCAATGAAGCAGACCAGCAGTAGCACAACAAAGCAACCACTAGGTGGCAGCGGAATGGTCAGAGAGCCGAGTCGATACCAGAGAATAACGCAGTACAAAGGGGAAATCCAAAACACAGAGTCAGAAGAGAGCAAAAGGTCAGTGCAGGTCAAATAACTGAGCTAACAGATGGGAGAGAAAGGATCAGATCAGGGACGAGCTAAAGTCAAATACCGGGGAATCCAAACACACAGGGAAATAAGGAGCAGGGTTGGGTAGGAGGAAGGTCAACAGACACGGGTAGGTTCAAATGAACGCAGCAGGACAGATCAGGAACTCACCATAGCCAGCTAAACACGCAGAAGGTAAGCAGTATAACTGGCACTGCACACCGGTTGCAGCACAGAGATATAGCAAACCGGACACAGGAACGAGGCAGGGAAGATTAACCCCTGACATGACCATACCAGGAAAGGAGAGACAAGACAAAAGCCCGGCCTGAATCATGACGCCACTCCTATTGCTCCCACATCATCCCGTTTGGTGATATGAGAGTGCACCTCTTGTAGCGCATTAGTGTACTGTATCACTGACTCCCCCTCCCTCTGAACATGGTGAAATAATCGCATCTACAAATTGTTAGGGTCTGCAGAACGCACCAGATAAATATAAATAGTGGGTGCGTTCGCAGCCCGGGGTCCACCGTGCAGGCAGAGCCTGCTGCTAGTAAGATGGCGGTTTAGGCGAACTCTGTTACAACACAGAGTCACTGAGATAAAGACGCAGAGATAGGTACTGTGTCCTGTTAACGCCACAGGGAAACACAGATAGCTGCTGAGTGGATAGCAGTCCGTGATCATGCAGACAGCAACGCAATCAAGCAATCTTCTCACCGGAGAAGCTGGTATTCTAGGGGCTTATTTCAGCCAAGCCCTAACCACGTGCACACAAATCTCCTCACCAGAGGTGCCGGTATTCTAGGCGCTTATTTCAGCTGAGCCCTAACCACATGCATGCATGATCACCCTGGCGCAAAGCACATAATGCAATTGATACTAGCGCATGGCCGCATGGCCATACAACCCTTTTATAGAAGCAACTACAGGGCCTGCCAGAAAAGGACCAATGTGAAACTGTTCAGAACACATGCAGTTTCAGGACCTTCCTGGCGAACCAATAGGAGCTGCTGCAGTACCTGAGCATGTGACCCCTGATCTCCAATGAGAGATCTTACCCTGGGCATGCTCAGAAGGGGAAACGCAGGACTTAGTCCTAAAGACGTCTGCTCGCCGCTGACCAGTACTGGCCACAACAGCAGAACCTGGAGAGGCAGCAGTAAACCTCTGCACAGTACTAGGCTGAGCAAGACGCTGGGACTGACGTCTCTGCTGAGGAGACTCCACTGCGGCCGGAGACGGATGGGGGACCACAGCGGGAATGGCTCGAAATTCCCCCTGTGCAGAGGCGGGAACTCAACCTCTAACACAATTCCCCGACATTGGTGGGATCCAGGGTCGGACTGGCCCACCGGAGAACCGGAGAATTAATAGCGGCACACCACGCAGCTGCCATGGGGGCCCCGTGCCAGCGGAGCAGCAGCGGGTGACAGGAGGCAGGAGCCCCTGTCCCCGCTGCTGAAGAGAAATGAATATTCACTGCTTCCCAAGCCCACATGGGTGTGGGAAGCAGTGAATATCATTACTTACCTGTCACCCGCTCCAACCGCTGAGCGCCGCTGTCATCGCGTCCTCTCTTGCTGCGATGTTCAGGCAGAGGGCGCGATGACGTCATTAGTGAGCGCCGCGCCCTCTGCCTGAGCATTCACTGACGCAGAACCGAAGACAGCGGCGCTCAGCAGTGGACCCGGTGACAGGTAAATATCGCAGGTACCCAGGACACCAGCACCTGGCCCCCAGCGACGAGAGGTGAGTATGTCTTTTTTTTTTTTTTGCAGCATCTATGGGGGCACAGTGGAGCATCTATGGGGGCATAATCTATGGGGGCATAATCTATGGGGGCATAATCTGTGGAGCATTTATGGGGGCATAATCTATGGGGGCATAATCTGGAGCATTTATGGGGGCATAATCTATGGGGGCATAATCTGTGGAGCATTTATGGGGGCATAATCTATGGGGGCATAATCTGTGGAGCATTTATGGGGGCATAATCTATGGGGGCATAATCTGTGGAGCATTTATGGGGGCATAATCTATGGAGCATCTATGGGGCAATAATCTAAGGAGCATTTATGGGGGCACAATCTATGGAGCTTCTATGGGGGCATAATCTGTGGAGCATTTATGGGGGCATAATCTATGGGGGCATAATCTGTGGAGCATTTATGGGGGCATAATCTATGGAGCATCTATGGGGGCATAATCTATGGAGCTTCTATGGGGGCATAATCTATGGAGCATCTATGGGGGCATAATCTATGGAGCATCTATGGGGGCATAATCTATGGAGCATCTATGGGGGCATAATCAATGGAGCTTCTATGGGGGCATAATCTAAGGAGCATCTATGGGGACATAATCTATGGGGGCATAATCTAAGGAGCATCTATGGGGGCATAATCTATGGGGGCATAATCTAAGGAGCATTTATGGGGGCATAATCTATGGAGCATCTATAGGGGCATAATCTATTGGGGCACAATCTATGGAGCTTCTATGGGGGCATAATCTAAGGAGCATCTATGGGGGCACAATCTATGGAGCTTCTATGGGGCATAATCTAAGGAGCTTCTATGGGGGAATAATCTATGGAGCATCTATGGGGGCATAATAGATGGGGGCATAATAGATGGAGCATCTATGGGGGCATAATCTATGGAGCATCTATGAGGGCACAATCTATGGAGCATCTATGGGGGCATAATACATGGGCAGCATATGGGCACAATCTATGGAGCATCTTGTGGGGCATAATACATGGGGCAGCATATGTGGCATAATCTCATTTTCCACCCTAGGTTTATACTTGAGTCGATAAGTTTTCCCAGTTTTTTGTGGCAAAATTAGGGGGTCAGCTTATACTGGAGTATATATGGTATCTATCTATTATCTATCTATCTATCTATCTATCTATCTATCTATCTATCTATCTATCTATCTACACAGTGCCTACAAGTAGTATTCAACCCCCTGCAGATTTAGCTGGTTGACACATGCGGAATTAACTTGGCATTGTGACATTTGTACTGTAGATCAGCCTGGAAGTGGGAAATGCACTGCAGCAAAAATTTTTGTTTTAATTTTTTTTTTTTAAAAAAACGTTAAAAGTTAATTCAGAGTGTCATTTATTATTCAACCCCTCAAACCACAAGAATTCTGTTTGGTCCCCCTAAAGTATTAAGAAGTAGTTCAGGCACCAAGAATAATGAGCTTCACATGTGTGGATTAATGATCTCTTTTGCCAGCCTTTTCTGACTATTTAAGACCCTCCCCAAACTTGTGAACAGCACTCATACATGGTCAACATGGGAAAGACAAAGGAGCATTCCAAGGCCATCAGAGACAAGATCGTGGAGGGTCACAAGGCTGGCAAGGGGTACAAAACCCTTTCCAAGGAGTTGGCCCTACCTGTCTCCACTGTTGGGAGCATCATCCGTAAGTGGAAGGCTTAAGGAACTACTGTTAGCCTTCCACGGCCTGGACAGCCTTTGAAAGTTTCCTCCCGTGCCGAGGCCAGGCTTGTCCGAAGAGTCAAGGCTGTTATGTTTCGGTAGCTGAGGAGTGCAGGTAAAAAAGGCAATACACCAGAGCAGTTGGAATCTATGGGATTGCAGTACCCTGACTAACCACCACAACTAGAGGCAGCCGTGGAGCGTTCCTACGTTGGTCCTAGACGCCTCGTCACAGCCTGAGAAACTAACTACACCTAAAGATAGAAATAGGAAAGCTATCTGCCCCGGAGCAGAACCCCAAAGATAATAGAAAGCCCCCAAACATGTAATGGCGGTTAGACAAGAGGAAATACTGACACAGAAAGAAAATAGAATGAGCAAACGCTGGGGCCCAAACTATCTAAATAGAAAAGGACAGGAAGGGTACTTACTGCAATCCCAGAAAACCCTGAAAAACACCAACTCTACTAATTTCAAAATCACCTGAGATCACACAACCTCTACCACCTAAATTAGCTCTCTGGTGTAACAAAATCAAAACAGCAGCCACTGAAAAAACTGGAAAAAGCAAAAGAACAAAACTCAGTGGCTGAACTAAACTGAGAAGGCAGAAGCCCCCGGAGGGGACCCAGAAGGCCCCCAAAGAAGTGCAGGACAAAATGCAAAAATATAGCAACAACACAAAAGAAGAAAAATTCTTATCTGGTAGCAGGAGATGCAGACAAGACACAGCAGGCTACAAGGGAAACTGGAATGAAGGATTCAGACCAGAACAATTGATCACCGGCAACCCTGATGGGAAAATGACTCCCTTATATAAGACCAGTCAGTAACACCTGATTCCCAGTCCTCACAATCTTCACTAGTACCGCTTGTAACCACCAGAGGGAGCCTCTGCTCAGAACTCATCTCAAACCCATTCACAACACAAGGCTAACCCAAGGACAACAAGGAAGGAGCTCCGGGAAGATCTCATGGCAGTGGGGACATTGGTTTCAGTCAATACCATAAGTAACGTACTCCACCGCAATGGTCTCCGTTCCAGACGAGCCCGTAAGGTACCTTTACTTTCAAAGCATCATGTCAAGGCTCGTCTACAGTTTGCTCATGATCACTTGGAGGACTCTGAGACAGACTGGTTCAAGGTTCTATAGTCTGATGAAACCAAGATCGAGATCTTTGGTGCCAACCACACACGTGACGTTTGGAGACTGGATGGCACTGCATACGACCCCAAGAATACCATCCCTACAGTCAAGCATGGTGGTGGCAGCATCATGCTGTGGGGCTGTTTCTCAGCCAAGGGGCCTGGCCATCTGGTCCGCATCCATGAGAGGATGGATAGCACGGCCTACCTGGAGATTTTGGCCAAGAACCTCCGCTCCTCCATCAAGGATCTTAAGATGGGTCGTAATTTCATCTTCCAACAAGACAACGACCCAAAGCACACAGCCAAGAAAACCAAGGCCTGGTTCAAGAGGGAAAAAGTCAAGGTGTTGGAGTGGCCTAGTCAGTCTCCTGACCTTAACCCAATTGAAATCTTGTGGAAGGAGCTCAAGATTAAAGTCCACATGAGACACCCAAAGAACCTAGATAACTTGGAGAAGATCTGCATGGAGGAGTGGGCCAAGATAACTCCACAGACCTGCGCCGGCCTGATCAGGTCTTATAAAAGACGATTATTAACTGTAATTGCAAACAAGGGTTATTCCACGAAATATTAAACATAGGGGTTGTATAATAATTGACCCACACTTTTATGTTTAAAATTTATTAAAATTCAACTGAGCAACATAACTTTTTGTTTTGTAAGATTTATGCTTCTGTTAATAAATCCTACTCTCGTTTGCAGTTTGAAGGCTCTAACTTATTTGCATCTTATCAAACCAGCTAAATCTGCAGGGGGTTGAATACTACTTGTAGGCACTGTATATATATATAGCATTATACCCTATGAGGGGGGGCAGCATTATCCTCTGTGAGGGGGCAGCATTATCCCATATGAGGGGGGCTGCTTTATAATCTATGAGGGAGGCTACCCCAACTCCTGCTACATAATTAAGACATGTACTACCTTATATTATACCCTGATATTAGTGTGTTTTACTGCACAATTTGTGGTCTTGTATTTATTTCTATGTAGCTACATAGTGGGCCCCAAGAATGATTTTCTCTGGTGGGCCCAAGGTGTTCCAGTCCGGCGCTGGTGGGATCCCTATGCATCTCTTCCAAGATCTGCAAACCTCGTTCAGAGTGTCCTGTTCATAGGGGGGCGAAACATTACAGAACATCTAGTCTCACTGTCCTCACCGGGTTTATAGGATGCATTCTCAACATGCCTTTAACTCGCTCAAAAAAACACCCAAGTGCATAGAAGATGGATAGGGGAGTGCCAGGCCACCAGAAGATACCAATGAATAAAATATCACCAGGCAATGGAATAATAATAATAATAATATAAATTCTTTATTCAAAAAATACAATATTGCACAGAAATAAAAATCAATAATAAATATTAAAAAAGGAGGGGAAACTACATCAAATAGCCAAATAGTGGGACCATGTATTTGATAATCAGGTAAAATAATTATCGCATATGATGATAAATATCACATTAGCAGTGGATCAAAATATCTACGCCTAGGGCAGCACATTTAAAAATACATAATAAGCATGTATAAAAGTATACTTGTGAATAATAACCAAGAAAAAACATACTACTGCAAGATAAGCTAAATTGAGAACACCATGTGTGAAAAACCAACACACAATACAGATACAATATATAAAATTGAACCAAGCCCAATACATGATATGTGAGGTTATATAACACAACAATTGTGACATACAATGGTGCAAGCAAAGTGACTGGCAAATGACCAGCCAATACCAGCGCTTAAAATACCAGTGAGAAATCACCTGTGATACAAACTAATATGCTGCTGCTATGGCATAAGACAGACAGGTATACCTGAAGGCCCAATGGCGATGCTGTTGCCACCTTAAACGCGCCCCAACGCGCGTTTCGGAATCACTTCCTTCGTCAGGGGGATGGTGAGCATAAGAACCGCCGTCCTTATATAACGCTAACAATGATTAGGCACTGGATACAATGGCCCATGCGCGGCCGGCGCAACCCGGAAGTCCCATCACACCCGGCGTCCCATGACCAGACGTAGCCAGGGAACCCAGCGCGTCAGGCCACGTATAGACGCCATTGCCATTCGATGACACAGGCAAGCCGGCCAGACATGTTCACATCACACCGCCCAATCAGTGCCTGCGCAACTTGTAATAACAAATCTGGATAATCAGAACTGAGACAAACCAAGTCTCTTGGCAGCACCCAATAATAGATTATATTGAATACCTAAGCCGGAGAACTCACCACCTCTCGTGGCAGCCTGTTCCACTCATTGATCACCCTAACTGTCAAAAAGTTTTTTTCTAATATCTAATCTGTGTCTCCTCCCATTCAGTTTCATCCCATTGCTTCTAGTCTTTCCTTGTGCAAATGAGAATAAAGATGATCCTTGTACAATGTGACAGCCCTTGAGATATTTGTAGACAGCTATTAAGTCTCCTCTCAGTCTTCTTTTTTTGAAAGCTAAACATTCCCAAATCCTGCAACCGTTCCTCATAGGACATGGTTTGCAGACCGGTCATCATTCTGGTGGCTCTTCTTCGAACTTGCTCCAGTTTGTTGATGTCTTTTTAAAATGTGGTGCTCAAAACTGGACACAATATTCCAGATGAGGTCTGACCAAAGAGGAGTAGAGGGCAATAATGACCTCACATGATCTAGACTGTATGCTTCTGTTGATACATCCTAGAATTGCATTTGCTTTTTTTGCTGCTGCATCACACTGTTGACTCATGTTCAGTCTGTGATCAATTAGTATACCCAAGTCTTTTTCACATGTGCTGTTACTTAGCCCAATTCCTCCCATTTTGTATATGCTTTTTTCATTTTTATTGCCCAGATGTAGTACTTTGCATTTTTCCCTGTTAAAATCCATTCTGTTAGTTGCTGCCCACTGCTCCAGTATATTTATATCTTTTTGAATCCTCTCTCTCTCTTCTCTAGTATTAGCTACCCCTCCTAGCTTTGTGTCATCAGCAAATTTGATCAGTTTACCCTCAATTCCTTCATCTAAATCATTGATAAAGATGTTGAACAATACAGGGCCCAAAACAGAGCCTTGTGGTACCCCACTTGAGACATTCTTCCAACTGTATGTGCAGCCATTTACGACCACTCTTTGGGTCCGATCACTAAGCCAGTTATGAATCCACCTAACAGTTGCCTTGTCCATTCCATACTTAGTCATTTTTTCAATAAGGATTGTGTGAGATACTTTGTCAAATGCTTTGCTGAAGTCAAGACATACTATTTCTACGGAATTTCCCTGATCCACCCAGTCAGTGATTCTGTCATAGAAGGAAATTAAGTTAGTCTGACATGACTTATTAGTTACAAACCCATGCTGACTCTGTTTAATCACTTCATTCTTATCCAGGTACTTGCATACATGTTCTTTAATAATTTGTTCAAAGATCTTTCCTGGTATAGAAGTCAGACTCACCGGCCTGTAGTTCCCTGGGTCCACCTTCTTCCCCTTTTTGAAGATAGGAACAACATTTGTCTTCTCCAGTCTTCTGGGACTTCTCCTGTTCTCCAAGAATTTTCAAAAATTATGGACAGTGGTTCAAGAATTTCTTCTGCTATCTCCTTCAGTACTCCAGGGTGTAATTTTTTATCAAATACATGGTCCCACTATTTGGCTATTTGATGCAGTTTCCCCTCCTTTTTTAATATTTATTATTGATTTTTTATTTCTGTGCAATATTGTATTTTTTGAATTAAGAATTTATATTATTATTATTCCATTGCCTGGTGATATTTTATTCATTGGTATCTTCTGGTGGCCTGGCACTCCCCTATCCATCTTCTATGCACTAGGGTGTTTTTTTGTTTTATCCGGATGGTCTGCCATCCACTTTTTGGGGTCATTGTATCATCACATGTTTTGTTAATTAATTGAATATATTTATATTTTTTATATACTTTTTATTTGATTCAACAATCCTTATTTACTTTAACCCGCTCAGTCCAGTCACACAGCATTAAATTACTCCCCGTGAATTTTGGGAGATTGATGAGCATGGCCTCCAGCGGCAAGCTGGACCTCAGAACACTCATGACAGATTGGTTTGCTGCCTCTGCATTCGTGGACTGCATACTACGCCAAGTGTAAGCAAGTGCAAGGATTCAGTAATGCAGGGAATGCAGACCAAGGATTAACAATAATACAATTCAATATATAACAATAATGAACTCCTCACAGGGAGGTAAAAGCTAATTAACAGTAGAATTATGGTATAACACAACAGTCTTATTCTTAAACTCCACTTATCGTGACTTCTCTGTTCCTTCATTGCATGCAGTCTGATGAGAGTTGTAATACCGGCAACGGCCGGCTCTGAGTCTTCAGGCATAACCTTCCAACACAAGATCAAGCTTCTGATGGCAACAGGCGGTCACCGGTTTTGCCCGTTGAGCCCCTAGTTCATTAATCTGTAAAACTGAGGTGGGAAATGCCTTAGAAGTCTCTGTCCAGTGCATGGTCCACTGCACACCTATCAAGGAGGCTTCTCAATGCGAGCACCACACATGGTTTAGCTGAGCGCCCAACTCTCTGCGCGCTCATTGACCTTCAGGGGCCCTCACGTAATCTCTGCTGGGGCATGGTTCTGCACTACTTCTCTCGCTTCAGAGCGCAGCACACACCTGCTTTCTCTCCCTGCCGGCGGAAACTTCTGTCTTTTGCCACGCTTCCTGCTCTCTGCCCCATCTCACCACGTCCCCTCTCACCATGTCATGGGTCCTATCCGGTTCCCCATTCTTTCCCCCCGGCAACACTGAACGCAGCATTGACAGTTCCGGACCCGGCATTGCACAGGTACCTGCAGCCCAGTCTTCCTCCTTACACACACATCACAGCCATAATGAACTGACACCTATGCCAATGTAAAGGTCCCACTCAAAGTTTGACACTGAGGACTAGGATTCTTTCTATAACTGACCAGTACTATGAATCCACTGTGCCCAGTGCAGAAGAATCAGGTAAGTTTCTGGAATTTTTAATGCATGCCAGGTGACTAGATTCTTGTCCTATATTTTCTGCTATATGTGGACCTGTCACTGTCACTTGCTCAAAAAAATGAATTAAATTCTTTGTATAAAAAAAACTATGAGCTCCCCCGATTCTGCAACTCTATTCAGTTTTACATTGTGCCACTCCTTTGCAGAGATATATACATTTGTTTCTTCTGAAGTGCACTATGTGAAATCTCCACTTGCAGTCCAGCTGTGTGTTTCTTCACAACCTTCTCTGTGGATGGGCGTTTTCACCCCTCTTTCCCATAAGCTGCCAAGCACCGCTCAGTCTGGGAAGGTAAGGTGAAAGCAAGGGACAGATCCTTTTTAAGTGTCATATTATAGAAATTTTATTCTATTGAATTACATAGACAAATATTTCCACTGTCTCTTTTACACCGGGTTTACATAATTCCAGTGTATTAGCTGACCTTTTCCCTCCACATATTTGTAACATAAAATGTGCTGTAGTGACAGTTCATGCTTAAGAGCCGTGATCAGGCTTCTTTAGGCTCTACAATGACGTACAGTAGACCTGGCTTTTATGCTAGCCATCACATCTGATCTTGCTATACCCACACATTTTTATCATCACTTTTCAGAAAACACATATTATATAAAGTGCTGTTAGCAATGACCAAACAGCTTGTAGTTTCTAAAGAAAAGGCTCTTCCTTTATGAGAAAGGAAAAAAAATTATAATCATTTCCAGATTTCAGTGAAAAATGACACCAGGTTTAAAAGGTTAGTTCAGAGATCAAAGGGTTCAGAAAATGACGGTGAGCACAGTTGGTCTTTATCATGATTTAAAAAAAGACCAAAACATAAAACACAACCTACAGTAACTTAAAGCGCGCCTATAATTTAGCTCTGAGATCGGGTGAGCATAGATGATGTGAAGAGGTGCAGGGAGCATGCTGAGCTGTACAGTAAGGGTACGATCACACATGTACTCTTTGTATTTCTCTATGCAGAATTATCAGGATATATTGAAAAGCTAAATTATAGTTAAAGTTATTAAGTTTTATGAAATATCATAAAGGGGATGTCTCACATTGCATAGATTCACCATCGACGTCAAACTGGTGCTGGTCCAATCATTATGGCATCAAGAGTAGAAATGTTACAGTACTTTGGCATTTGTCATCTTCTCTTGGATTTTTTTTTTTTCCTTATCAGACCAGATTGTCAGCTTAGTATGCTAAAAGGCCAACCTGGCTGTTATTTCATTTTAGCTATTGGTTGGGGTCAATATGGTGTGATTCCCACTGATCAGACATTGACAGCATATCCTAGAAAAGTATTATCAATGTCTTTAGTGAGACAACCACATTAAACCAACAAAAAAATGGGACAACAAAAAATAAATTAATAGAAAAATATAAAAATAAGTTGATAGAATAAAAATAATTTGAATAAAGAAATGTAAAGCGCAATCCCGACCTGCCTACATAGCTAGTTCATATGTGTCATAATGTGTCCATTTTACATAACATATTTTACCCCAGATCAGCTATGCAGTGTGGCCCCATCTCTAAAAATACATAGACCTAAAATGCCTTTACTCATATCTCTCATGTACATGTCCCCATAAAAGCTACCGTATATACTCGAGTATAAGCCGACCTGAGTATAAGCCGAGACCCCTAATTTTGCCTCAAAAACCTAAGAAAACTTATTAACTCAAGTATAAGCCGAGGGTGGTGCTGCACAAGGGTTAATGGTGGTCCAAAAAGATGCTCCATAGATAAATAACCCCCATGAAATGCTGCACAAGGATTAATGGTGGCCCAAGAAGATGCTCCATAGATAAATACCCCCCATAAAATGCTGCACAAGAGTTAGTGGTGGCCCAAGAAGATGCTCCATAGATAAATATCCCCATAAAATGCTGCACAAGGGTTAATGGTGGCCCAAGAAGATGCTTCATAGATAAATACAGCCCATATATTGCTGCTATTAAAAAAAAAAAAATGACACTCACCTCTCGTCGCTGGGGGGCCAGGTGCCAGTGTTCTGAGCAGGCGGGGACACCAGTGCGCTATGTGGGCCAGGTGCCGGTGTCGCCGCTTGCTCAGGCCTGTCACCTGTCCCTGTTCCATCGCTGCGCGCCGCTCTGTCTTCTGGCTCTCTGCAGTGACGTTCAGCAGAGCAAGCGCACTGACTTCGGCATCACGCCCTCTGACATGAACGTCACAGTCACAGAATGCCGAGGACAGAGCGGCGTGCGGCGTGGAACGGGGACAGGTAAATATTGTACTGCTCATCATGCTCCCTCCGTCATACTCACCCCTTCCTGCTGCACGGTCTCTGCAGCCCCTGCTTCTTCCATGGTCTCGGTGTCTCAGCTCTTCCAGGTTTCAGCGGTCACGTGGTACCACTCATGAAAGTCATGAATATGTGCATATTCATGACTTTCATGAGTGGTACCACGTGACCGCTGAACACAGGAAGAGCTGGGGCGCCGAGACCATGGAAGAAGCAGGGGCTGCAGAAACCGTGCGCCAGGAGGGGGTGAGCATGATGGAGGGAGGACGCGGAGCAGTACAATATTTACCTGTCCCCGTTCCACGCCGCGCGCCATTCTGTCCTCCGCGGACCATGGAAGAAGGAGTGGCTGCAGAGACTGTGCACCAGGAAGGGGTGAGTAAGATCTCTGACTCCCGCGCTCCCCCTCCGCAGCCAGCCCCCGGTATATGACTCGAGTATAAGCCGAGAAAGGCACTTTCAGCCTTAAAAATTGGGCTGAAAATCTCGGCTTATGCTCGAATATATATGGTAAGTGCAGGAATTGCGTTGGAATTTAATATATACTTACCTTGAAATGTCTTCACATCCTGTTTCATCCAGATGTGTCTGGATCCCAGAATTTCAAGCTGTGGAAGTTCACCAACCGTCATATTGGGTCACCCAAGTGATGGGTGTCTCAATATGGAAACTGCTGGTGGTACCAGCCTCTTGCACGGTACCACCAGCGGAACACCGTCGCACCACACACACTGTATACGCTGTATGCACCACACACACACACACACAAACACACATGGTATATGCCGTACGCACCACACACACTGTATACGACATACGCACCACACATACACACACACACTGTATGCGCCATACACATCACACACTGTAAACGCTGCATGCACCACAAACACAAACACACACTCTGTGTATGCTGTATGCACCACAGACACACAGTGTACACGCCGTACACACCACACACATTGTATACGCCGTACGCACGACACACACAGTTTATGCCGTACGCACCACACACACACATTATACGCCATACACACCACACACACACTGTATACGCCATACGCACCACACACTGTGTACGCCGCACGCACCGCACACACACACTGTATACGTTGTACGCACCACACACACTCTATACGCCGTATGCACCACACACACACTGTATACACTGTACACACACACTGTGTACGCTGTACACACCACACACACAAACTGTATACGCCGTATGCACCACACACACTGCATACACTGTACACACACACACTGTATACGCCATACGCACCACACACACACTGTATACGCTGTACGCACCACCACACACACACACTCTGTATACGCCGTATGCACAACACATGCACACACTCTGTATATGCTGTACGCACCACACACACATACACACTGTATACGCCGTACGCAGCCTCTTGAGCGGTATCACCAGTGGAAAATCATCACGAACACGCCGCCACTGGGATCAGCTGAATGATTCACTAACAGCCGCCATCTTTGCACAGGTAGAGCGCATGCACAGTTTTAATGTGACCGCCGCTATCTGATTGCACAAAGATGGCAGCAGCCTGATTTACTGCGCCTGCGCGAATTCCGAGCAGGCACAGTGAATCATCTGGCTGATCCCGGCAGCAAATGCGTGACATGTCTACGGGCAGAGGAAGCCGGTCACATTAAAGGGGTTTTCCAACGAATAAAAGTTCATTTTAAAAACTGTCTGTGTCTGACCGTGTATGGAGCATATCACATCTCCTGGCCAGGGGAGGTAGCAAAACACAATACTGACATTATAACAAGGGATCACAGAGGATTCATTTTGTGAGGTAAAATATTTCACTGGCTGTTTTTAAACAATATTTTACTTCACAAAAAAAGATTTGTGATGTAATTTCTTGTCCATTCTCCTCTTTTACATTTGTCCAACTCATATTCTATTACACACAGATAGATAGATAGATAGATAGATAGATAGATAGATAGATAGATAGATAGATAGATAGATAGATAGATATGGATAGATAAATAGATAGATAGATATGGATAGCTAGATAGATAGATAGATAGATAGATAGATAGATAGATAGATAGATAGATAGATAGATATGAGATAGATAGATAGATAGATATGAGATAGATAGATAGATAGATAGATAGATAGATAGATAGATAGATAGATAGATAGATAGATAGGTAGAAAGATAGATAGACAGATAAAAATAGTACATAAATAGTTAAAGACACACAAAATCTTCACGCAATATCTTTCATTTAAAAAAAATGGGAAAAAATGGCGTGGGCTCCCGCGCAATTTTCTGCGCCGGAGGGGAAAGCCGACGGCCGTGGCCAATATTTCTAGCCTGGGAAAGGGTTAATACCCATGGAGCTTCCCATAAGATGCCTATCCATCATTAATCTTATAGTATAAAAGGGTTAAAAAAACACACACATAAGAATAAAGTATTTTAATGAAATAAAACACAACACAGTTTGCCATCTTTATTGCACGCCCAATCCAACACTGTTATGATATGGTAGCCAAGGAGGACAGTAACAAAGATAGCCAAGGCAGCCAGTCACCCAGAGAGGTTGGTAACTAATGGATTGCAGACCCCTTAACTAACCGCACAACTAGAAGCAGCCTTGGGACGTACCTACGATGACCTAGACACCTCGAAACAGCCGGAGAGTTAGTTAAGCCTAGAGATAGAAAGGGGAAAGCTAACTGCCCCGGAGTAGCGCCCCAAAGGAATAGGTAACCCCCACACATATACTGGCGGTGAGACAAGATAAAATACAAACCAAGGCAGAAAATAGAGTAAGCAAACGCTGGGGCCCAAAACTGTCTAGATAGGACAGGACAGAAAAGAATACTTTCTGCAATCCAGCAAAACCCTAGGAAAAATTCAAACACTTCTGATTCCAAAAAATACTGAGACCACATGATCTCTCCCCGCTATATCAGAACTCTGGTGTGAACAGGTAGCTACCCAGCAGCCACTGAAATAACAGGGACTGAACAAATGAACCAAGATAACTGAGAAACAGAGACCAGCGCAGGACCCAGCAGGGGGACCCGGCTGACCTCACTCAGAAGACAGAAAAACAAAAGAAAACAAAACCACAGAAACAAGCAAGAAATAGCTTATCTGAAAGTAGCAGGAGACCGCAGCAAGCTGACTTCCAAACTGGACCAGGAAGAGAGAACTAATCACTGGTGAGGATCATGGGAAAGTTACTCCCTTAAATCTCCCCAGTCATCACTCCCAGATTGCCAATCGTCCGCAGTTGAATCCTCAGCTGAAGGGCCTCTGTCTGTCAAGGCAGCTTCATTAATATCAACAGCCACCAGAGGGAGCCCCAACTCAGAATCCAAAGCATTCACAACACGACACCATCATTCTTCTGTAATAAAAAGTAAAAAAATAAACCAATAGTATACTCCCTGTATGATGCAGTCCAATTAATAACGAGTGTCCCAAGATGATTTCCCCTATAGAACAGTGACATCATGTGATGTCACTGCTCTATAGGGCCTACAGTGACACACTGATAGGAGACAATGGCTTCTGCAGTGCATCACTGAGGTTACTTGAGTTCATTCTCTCACTTTACGGCAATGGTGCGTGACAATTTTCTCACCCAGAATTGCAGGTGATAGAATGAACTTAAGTCACCTCACTCTCTCCCGGCGGCGGATATTCACTGTGGAGGATTACCACAGTGCATCGTGGAGGCCGTGTAGAGCACTGACATCACCCGATGTCAGTGTTCTACACAGTAGATTGTCGTGGGACACTTGATAATAATTGAACTACGGCGGAAAGGTAAGTATAGGTTGTTTTTTTTGTTTTATTTTTATTATGTTATGTGTTGTATGTTATGTGTAATTTCTGTATGTTATATGTTGTATGTTTTGTATGTTTCTTTTTTTTTTTACATTCAACACA
The DNA here is from genome assembly GCA_033576555.1 of Oophaga sylvatica. NCBI lineage: Eukaryota > Metazoa > Chordata > Amphibia > Anura > Dendrobatidae > Oophaga > Oophaga sylvatica. Next base: position 122,086,553 of record JARQOD010000006.1, read on the forward strand.
TTATCCGATGATGAGACTGCTACTGTCCCATCATTGGCTATTGTGTCACTCACTGTCACTGTAGCAGACTTGTAGTCCCATCGGACGATGCCTGCATACACACACACCTGACGCACAGCCCCAGGAGACTCCCACACAGCCTCGCAGACCCCCGGAGAGACCTGCAGACACCCGGATAGCCACAGCAGACCCCCACACAGCCCCGCAGACCCCCCGCACAGCCCCGGCAGACCCCCGCACAGCCCTGCAAACCACCGGTACACACGTACACACATAGTCTGGTACACACCATACACGCACACAGTCACCGCCCACACACTGTACACGCACACAGTCTCCGACACACTCTGCCCACACACTTCCATCCTCTGCAACATTTCATCCGCAGCAAAACCGCAGATCTTTTTTAGACCTGTGGTTTTGCTGCGGATGTGCCCGACTCAATGCAAGTCAATGGGTGCAGAAACGCTGCAGATCCGCACAAAGAATTGACATGGTGCGGAAAATAAAATGCTGCGAATCCACGTGTTTTTTCCACAGCATCTGCACAACAAACCTGCGTTTCCAATAGATTTACAATGGCTGTGCACTACACTGCGGGTTTGATGCATTTCCGCGCGTCTAAAACGCTGCGGAAATGCATCTAAATCTGCAACGTGTGCACATACCCTAACATGTGCATGAGGCATTATATGTGTTTTAGCTTTCTTTCCCTCACTTACCAGCATGCATTGCTGCTTGTATTATCCAATGGCTTGCCTGCCCCAAACTGAAAATTCACATCTCAGGTATGTATGGATGCTGTTTTTTTTAACAGAGATAACAGCAGAAAAGAGACAACCCCAAATTCTTGTAATTCTTCCCAAGCGGTTTTTATTTTTGAGGGGGGTTGACATATTTTTAAATACAGTGATTTTCAGACTATCTGTTTGCCACATTATCAAGTTGTTTGAAAGAACAGGGACAATTTAAGATGATCTGAAGGCCTCTATATAATTAGTAGTGACTGGTGATGACCATCATGGGTGTGTTCACCACCTCTTGATCCACTTATGGATTTTGTACATAAAGATACTGTAAGACATTTTGAGCTATTTCATCGTAGTATCTTAATATGTTCTTGAAGCAATATAACACAAAGTTGATCCACTTTACAAACATTCACTTCAGGAACCCAGTCACAATTGTGGTATCTGATTAGATATTAATCCCACAAGGCAAAAAAATATATATTCTATTCTATTGAATAGGTATTCAAGGAAATATAACAGAAAGTCATTATAAAAATATTTTTTGCTAGAAGAATTCTCTCAGGAGAGGAACATATGAGTCATAGACGAAAACAGCTGCAGTAAACAGGAGATTGAAATCTTCATAGCGTTTCTGTGATTTTTACATCAAGTCAAACATTAAAGAATAGAGAGACTGGACTCGCACTTTCGTGAATTGAGCTAATACTGAATGAATAAATTAAATAGTCACACAAAGTATTTTATACTCTATTGTTATAAACAATTCAAAAATTCATATAAATTTGTATTCGGCATCTTAAAAAAAGGGCAATTTCCCATAGACTGTGAGCCCTCGCAGGCATGGTCCTCTCTCCTTCTGTACTTGTGTGTGCCTTGTTTTGCTCATGTCTATTGTACTTGATTATATTTGCCCCTTTCACATGTAAAGCGCCATGGAATAAATGGCACTATAAAAATGTTTAATTAATAATAATAATAATAATAAATCATTTCAGAATGTTCTTTTTTTTTTGAGGTGGAAGTCTGGGTGCTGAGATCTGAAATGATTCTGTTGACATTTACAGCTTTTCCTTAGTGAGTCATGTATGGGAAGGAAGTGTGCTGATTGCGTACTTCTGCCTCTCTGTTCTTCTGATCACTGATATAAACATCTGTGATGTCTATATCAAATGTCAGAATATTTTAAAATACAATGACAGTTAAACCACCCATCATTGATTACTGACCTAAACCATAAATTACCTACTGGAAAAACAAAGTATCATTGACTTAAGTGCAGATTACAATGTTAAACACATGATTTATTATAAATCAATTAAATTGCCAAGCTACAATTCTTCTATGATGTAAAGGTACTGCCACACTTAGCGATCTCGTTAGCGATCTCGATAATGACGCAAGCTAACGAGATCGTTGGTGTGATCGCTTTTAGGTCGCTAGTAGCTGCCAAACAGGAAATCTCATAAACGACTCATCAGCGGTCAGCGATCTCTTTAACGACCTTGGCAGTCGTTAGGATCTGTCATTAGCATGTACTGAGCGCTTCTGATTCATAGGAATTTCCAGCATCGCTCCTGCTCTCTGCGTCCTGCTAGCCTGCTTTGCAACTTCTGCGATCCTCTCTGTGATGCAAAAGAGAACTTACAGATATTGCGATCCACTCTGTGACGCTAAAAACAGTCATATGCGTCACAAACGAGGTCGCTCGTCGTTCGCAAAAGGTGCCAAACAGCGATATAGGCTCACCAGCGGGACGCCAACGATCAAAAAACGGTCCAGAACGCTAGTTAACGATCAGCGACATCACAGCAGAGGCCACATCGTTGCTACATGCCACACACACAACGAGGTCGCTAAAGAGATCGCTAAATATTGACGTTTTAGCGATCTCGTTAGCAATCTCGTTAGCGATCTCGCTTAGTGTGGCATACCCTTAAGTCTATTAGGCACCTATAACATAGTATCTTATTCTCAAAGGACCATTCTGTCTCACCCTAAAAAAAGCAGAAAAAGATGTCCTGATAGAAGAAGGCTAACAAAGAAGAGATTGGTACTGTCTCTACTCAATATCACAGCCTATCACCACTATTGTTTGTTGATAGATACTGATAATATTAATTGGCTCAAAATGTTTCGCTCATTTTATTTTCATTCTGGCACATCAGGAGACATATTATACACTAACAACAGAGTCTCAGTCTCAGACTCTGATGTGTTATGATTTGGTAGCTGAGGAGTGCAGGTAAAAAAGGCAATACACCAGAGCAGTTGGAATCTATGAGATTGCAGTACCCTGACTAATCACCACAACTAGAGGCAGCCGTGGAGCGTTCCTACGTTGGTCCTAGACGCCTCGTCACAGCCTGAGAAACTAACAACACCTAAAGATAGAAATAGGAAAGCTATCTGCCCCGGAGCAGAACCCCAAAGATAATAGAAAGCCCCCAAACATGTAATGGCGGTTAGACAAGATGAAATACTGACACAGAAAGAAAATAGTATGAGCAAACGCTGGGGTCCAAACTAACTAAATAGAAAAGGATAGGAAGGGTACTTACTGCAATCCCAGAAAACCCTGAAAGGCACCAACTCTACTAATTTCAAAAACACCTGAGATCACACGACCTCTTCCACCTAAATTAGTTCTCTGGTGTAACAAAATCAAAACAGCAGCCACTGAAAAAACTGGAAAAAGCAAAAGTACAAACAACAGTGGCTGAACAAAACTGAGAGGGCAGAAGCCCCCGGAGGGGACCCTGAAGGCCCCCACAGAAGTGCAGGACAAAATGCAAAAATATAGCACAAACGCAAAAGAAGAAAAAGTCTTATCTGTTAGCAGGAGATGCAGACACGACACAGCAGGCTACAAGGGAAACTGGAATAAAGGATTCAGACCAGAACAATTGATCACCGGCAACCCTGATGGGAAGGTGACTCCCTTATATAAGACCAGTCAGTAACACCTGATTCCCAGTCCTCACAATCTTCACTGGACAGACTAGCACTGCTTGTAACCACCAGAGGGAGCCTCTGCTCAGAACTCATCTCAAACCCATTCACAACAGTACCCCCCCTTGAGGAGGGGTCACCGAACCCTCATTTGAGCAACCAGGTCGGTCAGGATGAGTTCTATGATACGCACGGATAAGTCTCCTAGCATGGATGTCCGAAGCAAACACCCAAGAATTGTCTTCCTGACCATAACCTCTCCATTTAACCAAATACTGGAGTTTCCGTCTAGAAAAACGAGAATCTAATATTTTCTCAACCACATACTCCAGATTGCCCTCAACCAAAACAGGGTCAGGAGGCACAGCAGCAGGAACCACTGGCTCAACAAACCTCTTCAACAAGGACTTGTGGAACACGTTATGGATCTTAAATGTCCCTGGAAGAAGCAAACGAAAAGAAACAGGATTAATAATCTCCATGATCTTATAAGGTCCAATGAACCTAGGCTTAAATTTAGGAGATGCCACTCTCATAGGAATATTCTTTGAGGACAACCAGACCAAGTCCCCCACTTTAAACCGAGGACCATCAGTCCTATGCCGGTTAGCAAACCGCTGGGCCCTGTCCTGAGAGAGGGACAACCTCTCCACTACCTGGTCCCAAATCTGTTGCATACGCTCCACAACAGAGTCAACACCTGGACAGACAGAAGCCTCCGTCTGTCCTGAAGAAAATCGAGGGTGAAACCCAGAATTACAGAAAAACGGAGACATCAAAGTGGCAGAGCTAGCCCTATTATTAAGAGCAAACTCAGCCAAAGGCAAAAAAGAGACCCAGTCATCCTGATCAGCAGACACAAAGCATCTTAGATAAGTCTCCAATGTCTGGTTTGTTCTCTCAGTTTGACCATTGGTCTGAGGATGAAATGCCGAGGAGAAAGACAATTGAACACCCAGTTTAGAACAAAAAGTCCTCCAAAATCTGGAAACAAACTGGACTCCTCTGTCAGACACAATGTTCTCAGGAATGCCGTGTAAACGAACCACGTGCTGAAGGAACAACGGCACCAATTCAGAGGAGGAAGGCAACTTAGGTAATGGCACAAGATGTATCATTTTGGAAAACCTATCACAAATTACTCAGATGGTGGTCATTCTCTGAGAAACAGGAAGGTCGGAAATGAAATCCATAGAGATATGGGTCCATGGTCTCTTGGGCACAGGTAATGGCATCAACAAACCACTAGAGCGAGAGCAAGGCTTGGAGCGAGAGCAAGTCCCGCAGGACTGCACAAATTCCCTGACATCACGAGACAAGGTAGGCCATCAAAAGGACCGACTAACCAAGTCTCTGGTACCAAAAATTCCGGTATGCCCAGCCAATGCGGAACAATGAATCTCAGACATCACACTCCCCTTCCACTGATCCGGGACAAACAATTTTCCAACCGGGCAGCGCTCGGGCCTATCCTCCTGACACCCCTCCAGAGCAAGTCTCAAATTGGGCGAGATGGCAGAAAGAACTACACCCTCTTTCAAAATAACAGAAGGATCAGATAACTCAGGAGAGTCCGCAAGGAAGCTCCTCGAGAGGGCATCCGCCTTGACATTCTTAGTGCCAGGAAGAAAGGAAACCACAAAATTAAAACGTGTGAAAAACAAGGCCCACCTGGCCTGTCTAGGATTGAGTCGCTTGGCAGATTCCAGATAGACCAGATTCTTATGGTCCGTAAGGACCACCACCTGATGTTTGGCTCCCTCCAGCCAATGTCTCCACTCTTCAAAAGCCCACTTCATGGCCAATAACTCCCGATTACCCACTTCATAATTACGTTCAGTAGGAGAAAATTTTCGAGAGAAAAAGGCACAAGGGTTACTTTTAGAGGTCTCTGGATCTTTTTGGGACAAAACGGCACCTGCCCCAATTTCAGAGGCATCAACCTCCACCTGAAATGGAAGAGAAACATCAGGCTGCCGTAGAACAGGAGCAGAAGTGAATCTCTGCTTAAGTTCCTGAAATGCAGAGACTGCCTCAGGAGGCCAATTCACCACATCAGAACCCTTTCTGGTCAAATCAGTTAATGGTTTAACAATAACCGAGAAATTACCAATAAATTTACGATAAAAATTGGCAAAACCCAAAAATCTCTGAAGAGCCTTTAATGAAGTAGGTTGGACCCAATCACAGATGGCCTGAACCTTGACCGGGTCCATTTCAATAACAGATGGGGACAAAATGAATCCCAGAAATGAGATCCTCTGTACGCCAAAAAGACACTTTGATCCCTTCACATACAGAGCATTCTCTCTCAAAATCTGGAATACAGTTCGAACATGTTTCACATGAGAGTCCCAGTCATTAGAAAAAATCAAGATATCACCCAAATAAACAATCAGAAATTTGTCCACAAAATCCCTGAAAATGTCATTCATGAAGGACTGGAAGACGGAAGGAGCATTAGTGAGCCCAAAGGGCATCACCAGGTACTCAAAATGCCCTTCAGGGGTATTGAATGCCGTCTTCCATTCATCCCCGTGCTTAATGCGAATAAGGTTATACGCCCCCCTGAGGTCAAGCTTGGTAAACCAAGTAGCGTTTTTCACCCTGGAAAACAGGTCAGAAATCAAGGGTAACGGGTATTGATATTTCACAGTAATATTGTTCAAGAGACGATAATCAATACACGGCCTCAATGAACCATCCTTTTTGGCCACAAAGAAAAAACCGGCACCTAAGGGTGAAGAGGATGGTCTGATATGACCCTTCTCCAATGATTCCTTGATATAAGACCGCATAGCGTCATGTTCAGGTACAGACAAGTTAAAAAGGCGACCCTTAGGGAATTTACTACCCGGCACTAATTCAATAGCGCAGTCATAGCTCCTATGGGGAGGCAAGGATGCAGATTTACTTTCGCTAAACACATCAGAAAAATCAATCAAAAAGTCAGGAACATCCTGAGCCTGGGGGAGGCAGAAAAAACAGAGTGTTGGTATTAACACATTGGCAGCCCCAACTGGTTACAGACACAGATTTCCAATCCAAAACAGGATTATGAGACTGTAACCAAGGGAAACCCAGCACGATAATGTCATGCAGATTATACAGAACCAAAAATTTGCAGCACTCCTGGTGATCAGGTTCAACCCTCATTATCACCTGAGTAGAGAACTGAGGTTTATTCTCAGCCAAAGGGTAGAATCGATCCCCAGTAGGGGAATAGACTTCTGTACGGGTATCAAGGGAAACCCACAAAGTTTAGCAAAATCATAATCCATCAGGTTAATAGCTGCTCCAGAATCAACGAAAGCCTGAGCAGAAAATGAGGACAGAGAGCATATCAGAGTGACAGTTAATAAAAACTTAGTCTGAACACTACCCAAGACAACTGAGCATGCAAAACGTCTTCCCCGCTTAGGGCAGACTGAAATAGCATGAGAGGCATCACCACAGTAGAAACATAACCCATTGCGCTTTCGAAACTCATGACGCTGTGCCCCAGACACCACTCTATCACACTGCATGGGTTCAGAAGCTGGTTCACAAGGCAACACCATTCCACGCATACTTCTCCGCTCACGCAAACGTCTGTCAATTTGAATCGCTAATGACATAGAATCATTGAGACCAGAGGGGACAGGAAATCCCACCATAACATCCTTTACATTATCTGACAGACCCTTCCGGAAAAGGGCTGCCAAAGCGTCGTCATTCCATTTGGTCAGGACTGCCCACCTACGGAATCTCTGACAGTATAACTCAGCGTCATCAAGCCCCTGATTTAATGCCAACAAGGCTTTTTCAGCTTGATCAGTGACATTAGGCTCATCGTACAATAACCCCAAAGCCTGAAAAAATGCATCAACATCACTCAAAACAGGATCCCCAGGTATCAGGGAAAAAGCCCAATCCTGAGGATCGCCGCGCAGGAGAGAGATGATAATTTGAACCTGCTGCGCTGCGTTCCCTGAGGACTTAGATTTTAAGGCAAAAAACAATTTACAATTATTTTTGAAATTCTGAAACTTAGCTCGATCCCCTAAAAACAAATCTGGCATGGGAATCCTAGGTTCCACAACAGGCAACCTAGCAAGATATGCAGCAATACTCTGAACCTCAGTGGCAAGCTGATCCACATGGCCAGACAACCGTGCAAACTCCATTGAGAGAAAAGATCCTCCCCAGCACACAGAGATACAGAGGAAAAAAAATGCAACAAACAGAAAAATATCTCTGACAACTCTGACAACCTTTTTTTTTTCTTTCACAATATTTTTCACTTCTGTGAATACTACACAATTTTTAGTTATGGCCGGTGATACTGTTATGATTTGGTAGCTGAGGAGTGCAGGTAAAAAAGGCAATACACCAGAGCAGTTGGAATCTATGAGATTGCAGTACACTGACTAGCCACCACAACTAGAGGCAGCCGTGGAGCGTTCCTACGTTGGTCCTAGACGCCTCGTCACAGCCTGAGAAACTAACTACACCTAAAGATAGAAATAGGAAAGCTATCTGCCCCGGAGCAGAACCCCAAAGATAATAGAAAGCCCCCAAACATGTAATGGCGGTTAGACAAGATGAAATACTGACACAGAAAGAAAATAGTATGAGCAAACGCTGGGGCCCAAACTAACTAAATAGAAAAGGATAGGAAGGGTACTTACTGCAATCCCAGAAAACCCTGAAAGGCACCAACTCTACTAATTTCAAAAACACCTGAGATCACACGACCTCTTCCACCTAAATTAGTTCTCTGGTGTAACAAAATCAAAACAGCAGCCACTGAAAAAACTGGAAAAAGCAAAAGTACAAACAACAGTGGCTGAACAAAACTGAGAGGGCAGAAGCCCCCGGAGGGGACCCTGAAGGCCCCCACAGAAGTGCAGGACAAAATGCAAAAATATAGCACAAACACAAAAGAAGAAAAAGTCTTATCTGTTAGCAGGAGATGCAGACACGACACAGCAGGCTACAAGGGAAACTGGAATAAAGGATTCAGAACCAGAACAATTGATCACCGGCAACCCTGATGGGAAGGTGACTCCCTTATATAAGACCAGTCAGTAACACCTGATTCCCAGTCCTCACAATCTTCACTGGACAGACTAGCACTGCTTGTAACCACCAGAGGGAGCCTCTGCTCAGAACTCATCTCAAACCCATTCACAACACTGACGGCTATGATAAGGGATACCGCAATCTGAGACCGTGACTCCAGTGTTAGGGAATACTATGTTTCCTGATGTGCCAGTGTCAAAATAAAATGGCCAAAATGTTTTGAACCAATTAATATTTTCAGGGTCCAGCAACATTTTCTTTATGGCAGGAGTGGCCCTGATTATAAGGAGTGGCCCTGATTGTAAGGAGGAGCCTGAGACAATGAAGAATTGGGGCAAGTGTAGATTGGAGCCTAGAAGCTATGGAGGAGTTTTCAAGTGTTGATCTGCCACTTATCAGGTGATCCATTTTATAATATGTACAGATTATATTGTTATATTTGGTGACAGATCCTCTTTAAGGCCATGTTCACTTATTCAGTATTTGGTCAGTATTTTACAACAGTATTTGTAACGTGGCCTAATGGATTTACTTCTCTGTTACAATTCTGTTGTCCAGTTAAAGTCGCTGCAAGTATTTTACTATGTGACAACAACTTCTCTCTAAACTACAGAGAAAAAGCAAAGTATATAACTAAAAAAGTCACATTATATCCATATATAGTTCATATAGTATTTGTTGTTGGGATGGATAAAAGCAGTGAGTTCAAATAAGTTGAACAATCTTGTAAAGAAGACTACACAACACTCTACTGAATGGACTAAGATGAGTGTGTCTCATGATTGGCCTTGGTAATTCAATCCAAAAGTGCTGCCAATGAAAAACGTACTTTCTTAATCTGATCATTACAAGTGGACTTGATTAAGTCACGATAACTCTATGATTTGCTATCTTGGGTAATCATCAGACTTCTGCAGCTAAGGGCCCCGTCACACATAGAGACACACCAGCGATCCTGACAACAATATGCACTTGTCAGGATCGCTGGTGTGTCGCTACATGATTGCTGGTGAGCTGCCAAACAGGCAGCTCAGGCAGCGTTCAGGACAGCGACACTGTGGGTAACGTCGCTTAGTTACCTGCAGTGTACGTTGGATACCAGCCCGCTGGTGCAGGGAGCTGGTAACCAAGGTACACATCGGGTTTCCAGGTGCTGCGCGGTGCCTGGAAACCCGATGTGTACCTTGGTTACCAGCTTCCCTGCAGCAGCGCGCTGGTATCCAACGTACACATCGGGTTTCCAGGCGCTGTCCAGCGCCTGGAAACCCGATGTGTACCTTGGTTACCAGCTGATCGCTGGTCTCCTGCCTGCCACACGCAGCGATGCGTGCTGGCCAGCGGGAGACCAACGATCAAAAAATTGTCCTGGCCTTTGGACAACGATCAGCGATACCCGGCAGGGGGGCCGGTCGCTGATCAGTGTCACACACAGCGATATCGCAGGGGAGATCACTGTTGCATCACAAAACTAGTGACTCAGCAGCGATGTCGCTTGCGAGATCGCTGTGTGTGACGGGGGCTTAACCGTAGAAAGTTGTAAATTCAATTTGTTGGCCTGATATGCCCCAGATATGCTAAGACATGGAAAATAAAAAAAAGTTGCTGCTCTCTATATGTATTTTAAAGTCATGTTAGCAGTTACCATAAGTCCTAAAAACTATGTAAATAAGCTTAAAGGGGTATTTTCATCTCATATATTTATGGCAAATGATCAAGAAATGACAGCAATGTATAGTAGATGTTAATCCCATCAATAGGAGTCACATTTATCTTATGGCAACTGGCGCAAGCTGCCTTAAAGAAGTACTCAATTTTTTTTCTTCTAATTCATACTGTCACAGCTCCCCATATATATGTAGAGTGGGAAAAATAAGTATTTGATACACTGCCGATTTTGCAAGTTTTTCCACCTACAACAAATGGAGAGGTCTGTAATTTTTATCGGAGGTACACTTCAACTGTGAGAGACAGAATCTAAAAATAAAAACCAGAAAGTGCAAAGCAGACTGAAAATATGAGGAGGGTCATCTATAGACCCATGCAACGTAACAACTGTCGGGGCTAATTAAAATATTGAATATTAAAAAACTTTATGTGGTGCTGTCAACTGGTGCTGTGGAAAAGTGAGGGCTCATCAAGACTTTGTTAATTTTTATGAGCGAGAGTCTGTCTGCATTGTCTGTTGACAGGCAAAAGTGTGTGTCTGAATGACCCCCCTGGCAGCACTAAAAACCCACTCAGACAAGAAGGTAGTCACAGGACAGCACAACATCTCCAAGTCAAAGAGGGAAAGCTCATGCCAGGTGTCCAGCTTTGAGACCCAATAGTTGAAAGTTACAGAGGAATTAGGGAGTAAGCTGGTTTCATCTGCAAAGTATTGCTTGACCACCATCAAAAAATTTTCCCTCCTTGTCAAAAATACCCGGTCATCAGGCCGTGGACCTTGGGCTGTTGTCATGAAATTGGCCCACGCTTTCATCAGTGTACCCTTGCCTCTGCTGTGAGTCTCCCTGGCCTCTCCTCCTTGGTTATGCAAGGAAACTTGTCCCCTGCCATTAGGGTTGTCTGAAGGGAAATTTTTCAACATATCTTCCACAATACACTTCTGGCATAGCACCATTTTAGAAGACCTCTGAACCTCAAGAAGAAGAGATGCAAAGTTCTCCTTGTAGCGTGGGTCTAGCAGGGTGAACAACCAGTACACTTTTTTTGCCAAGATGAATGTAATGCGAGGGTTATGGGAAAGGCAGCAGTACATAAAGTTTGCCATATGTGTCAAGCACCATGCAGCCAACACTTCCCTGTCTTCACCATGATGATGACGCTTCATCTCCATGGGTCCATGGGTGGCTTTTGTGTGGCTACGAGCCTCTGTTGCGCTAGCCACCAGCTCTTGGTCTTCCTCTTCCACCTCCTCAGTGTCCACCTCTTCATTGATACTCAATCCGCACTGAGCAGATGAGATGAGGATGGGCTGGCTACATTCTCTCTGTGTTATGTCTTACTCCATCTCCATCTGGTCAGTGTGCAAAGCTTCATGTTTAATTGTGAGCAGCGACTGTATAAGTAGGCACACAAGCTGGATAGTTGCACTGACTATGGAGTCATCACCGCTCAACATCTTTGTGGAGTCCTCAAAGTCTTGGAGAACCACAGAAATATCAGACAGCCATGCCAACTCTTCAGTTGTTATATGCAGAGGCTGACCTTAATGCCGACAGGTGTGTTGGAGCCCGTACTCAACCACTGGCCTCTTCTGCTCACAAAGTCTTGCCTGTGGACTTCCAGGATGTGATGGTGTCGTACACCAGTTGGTGAGCTGGCACTTGCATGTGCTTCTGCAGCACTGCCAGAGCGACGGCAGCAGTAGCCGACTTGTGAAAATGGGCACTGACGAGGAATACATTGACCAAAAACTCTGGCAAGTCTGGATATGTTTTCAGAAACTGCTGAACTACTAAGTTCAGCACAAGTACCAAGCATGATACGTGTGTGAGCTTGCCAAGCTTCACAGCTGCCAGAAAGTTATGCCCATTATCACATACGACCATGCCTGGTTGGAGGTTCAGTGGCAAAAAATACAGATCTGTCTGGTCTCTTATTCCTTTATGTAACTCTGGTGTGGTGTGCGGTATGTCTCTTAGACAAATTAGCTTCAGCAGTGCCTGTTGCCGCTTTCCTGAGGCAGTGCTAAAGAGCTTCCAGCCTCCTTCTGATGTGAACGACATGTTCTGAGATAGCACATCAGAGATGGAAAATGAGGAGGAGCAAGAGGGGGTGCAGGGACTGCTGTAGGAGTTGGAGGAAACCCTAATAGAAGTAAGGCCAGCAATCCTTTGCATCAGTAGCACATACACCATGTCAGGGTATGTGTAGCATCCCTGTCCACAATCACTTGTCCATGTGTCAGTCGTTAATTGAACAATGCCAGTAAGTGCATTGGTAAGGGCATGGCTGATGTTCCATGACACATGCTGGTACAAGGCAGGGATGCCACAGAAAATGTGGTGGCTGAGGACCGAGTACTGAGGGACACCTGCCACCATGAGTCGTGGTAAATCCTCCGTGTCTAACAGCCTAAATGACAACATTTCTATGGCAAGCAGACTGGAAATGTGACCATTTAGCATTTGGGCCTGTGTGTGGGTGGCTGGAAACTTTCTTTTTCATTCCAAAGCCTGGGGTATGGATAGATGTATGCAGTGCTGGGACAAGGACTTGGAAGTGCCTGATGATGGTAAGTCAGAAAATGCAAAAATAGGTGCAGGGCAGAAGGCATCTGCACCAGTGTTTTGGACAGGGGATTGAGAAGCACAGCGGAAGAGGCAGTGGTGTCACCCGATGGCACCAATCGTGGACCCAGGCATTTGGCCCATCATGCTTAGATGACATGTGCCTAATCATGCTGGTGGTGGTGGTGGTGGTTAGGTTCTTAGTGATCATGCCCCCTGCTGATCCTGGCTTGGCACAGGTTGCAAATGGCCATTGTGTCTCAGGACTTTCTTTAAAAAAAAGTCCCAAACTGAGGAACACCTAAATCTTTGACTGATAAATGCACGAGTGTCAGTGCTTTGTGGAACAGTTTCCCCCTTTGTCCCTCTGGTCACCCCACTGCCTCTTCATGTCTGTTTCGGTGCTGCCGACCTCTCCCCCTCAGCGCTGCTGGCCTTGCTCTGTATGCCAGCTTCCCAGGATGTGTAACCTGCACTTTAGTCCTCCTGACTTTGTAACTTAACAACAAGACTTAGTAACAACAGTGTCTCATCATCTTCCTCCTTATTCCAAATTTGCCGTTCCCCACCATCAAGTTCTTAAGGCCGTGACTGTTTTGTACATCACAAAGCAGCATGTCCTCCTGTCCCTCTTAGAGCATGCAGGTTGAGAAGCCACAATCAAGAAATTATGTTGTAAAGAGCTCCTTGGAGTGTCCTAGTGAGGGATCACTATTCTCCTGGGACTCAACATGGTGGGAGGAAGGAAGATCAGGATGAGGATTAAGTGATCCAGACTTTAATCTGGTGAGACTGAACCATGTGGAAGACTGGATGGTGCTGCCATGCCTGTTGAAAGCATTATCTGCTATCCAATAGACCACCTGTTCGCACTGCTCTGGCATCAGAAGTGGTGTACCATGCCTGCCTACAAAGTGGGATAGGAACCCATGTGTTGTGGATGGGCGTGTTTCTTGTGCTCCAGCAACAGGCGTAGTCTTACCTGCCCCACGTCCTTGGCATCTGCGTGCACCATCATCAGCACTTCCACTTCTATGTCCCTTAACACATATCTCACACATTTTGAAATTGCTATGTCTCTTGAAACCAAGTTTATTTTTAATAAAAGAAAAAATTGGTCACAGACTCACCTGCAGCAATCAAAGTGGTTTTTGGAATTTATTCCACCGTAATATAACAGAAAGATCGCAGTGTAAGGATGACAATGAAATTCAATCCAGAAAAATGTTTCAATGCTTTTTTTCAGTTTTATGGATTACAAAAATGTACACAGACCATCTAATAATTTATGTATGAGAAATAGAAGCCTACAAAATTTGTAAGGGTTTAATTTCAGTTTTAGACATCACAGAAATGTTCAGAGACAACGTAATACTGTTTGTGTCAGGACTCGAACCCAGCATCTCTTGTGCACCAGGCATCAGCTCTTCCCTACAGGCTATTTAGCTCGCTATACAAACTCTTGCTAACCGAGATACTGGCACCTTTGTGGTTCATGATTGTCTTCACCCTGAGTTCCTGATTGTTTCCACCCTGATTGGACACCCTACTTAAACCCGGCATTGCACTTGCTTCCTTGCGAGATTATTGAGCTCCCAGCCTTTAGGCTAGCTTCCTTTTCACCTTCTGCTTTAATTACAAGATTGTACTGCTGCTCTGTGTACCGGCCCCTGGCTATTTCCTGACTACGCAAGTTGCTGAACTTTCAACTACATTGCTTCTCAGTGTATCAACCCCTGTCTATTTCCTGACCATGCCTCCAGCCCCTAGTGGTTGCAATACCACTACTCAAACCCAGGTCAGTCCATAACAGTGTGGCTGAGAAATGGAATCCTACAGATTTTTAAAAGCTTTTTTTTTCAGCTTAAGAATAAGAGATCACAGAAATATTCTCACCACTTAACGCTCTATGACTGAGAAATAGAAGCCTACACAAAAAGCTTAACCAGATGTACCTGAAACAGTACCCCGCATGCATAAACAAATAATATAAAACTAATATTCCATTACATACTGATAATAACTTGGTAAACCCAATAATGCCATGTGAAAGTTGCAAAATGGGGGAGAGCATGAAAGCACTCTTTTTGAATAAAGCCATATGGTCCTATGACATGAAGAAGCAATTTCACAGTACATGAACAAGAGGGAGTTTGCAGTGTGGTTGCAAGCATGCTATTAATTTGTATTACATGTCTGTAAGCAGTACAACATGGGAATTCTAATAGGTACATTTTGTATAAGAAATATATAATCGTATGCAGCTGGATATCTTGTTAGTACAGATAATTTGTTTATGTCAACTTGAATTGAGTCCGTGGTCTACATCTACCTTTGAGCTCAAATGTTAGACACGTTGTAGAAATTTCTGTTACTGATAGTCTGTTTCATTACATATGAATAGGTTGTGACGCGCTCACATCCTGGCTGATGAGTGCAAGCCAAGGGGGTTGTGGCCCCACTGTGCCACAAACCAGACTACCCTGGAAGGGGCTTGACTAGGACAGCTGCCTCGGTCTTCTCTGGAGCCTCTGATGGTGAGGTCAAGCTTGTGCGGTAGGCAGCTGCCAGGTGCCACTCCATGGTGGGGTCTGGCTGTGGCTGCTGATCCCACTTGAGGAGACGGTGGCACGGCTGAGACACAGGACTGGCAGGCACGGATGAGACACAGGACTGGCAGGCACAGATGAGGCACAGGACTGGCAGGCACGGATGAGACACAGGACTGGCAGGCACGTATGAGACACATGACTGGCAGGCACGGACGAGACTCAGGGCAGGCAGGCACAGACGAGACACTGGCAGGCTGGCACGGACGAGACACAGGGCAGGCTGGCACGGATGAGACAAAGGGCAGGCTGACCCTGTTCACACAGCAACTGTAGATACTGGGACTGACTGGAAGGAATGGTGTATGGAGAAACAGGTAGGGACCTGTTCACACAGCAACAGTAGATACAGGGACTGACTAGAAGGAATGGTATATGGAGGGACAGGTAGAGACCTGTTCACACAGCAGGTACCGGTACTGGCACAGGCAGAAAGGAGTGGAGTATGGAGGTACAGGCAGAGACCTGTTCACACAGGAACAGTAGATACAGGGGCTCACTAGAAGGAATGGTATATGGAGGGACAGGTAGAGACCTGTTCACACAGCAGGTACCGGTACTGGTACAGACAGAAAGTAATGGCGTATGGAGGAACAGGCAGAGACCTGTTCACACAGGTGGAGAACTGCAAGGCTGCGGAGAAGGGCTGTAGAGCCGCAAGAGATACTGCAGAGGCAGGAGCAAAGCAGAGCGAAACCGCAAGATATGCGGAGAGAGCGGCAGCAAGAGATTGCTGGAGCTGCAGTAGTGAAGCAGAGTGGAACCGCAGGAGTGCGGACAATAGGCAGAGAGAGATACAGAGAGACCACAAGGCAAGACACAGCATGGAAGAAACCACAGACAAGGAGATCAAGAGACAAAGGTAGGACTGAGTTCAGACAAGTTAATGACACAAGACAAGGTACAGGGACAAAGACACAGGGTCCAGGAAATTCTGCCTCCTGGAGGGCAGCAAACAGGTTCAAAACAAGGTCAGGAACAATAGAACAGAGACAAGGATATAATGCTTCCTGGAGAACGGACAAACAGGTACAAGGCAAGGCTAGGAGTGAAGCCTCCAAGATGGAGGAACACAAAACAAGACCTGAGACCTGGCAGCTCAGTAGCAAGATGCTGACTGAGTTAACACATTGCACAGGCAAGATCCACAGGGTGGAGCTGCCTTAAATACTAGAGGGCTAATGGTAATTGGTCAGTCAGTTGCACCCTGACTCCATAAGAACCAGAGAGTTCTGGCGCCGCCCCCCTATGGACACAGCCAGGAGACATGCACAGATAGAAGGCAAGAGGTATAGAGCCTGGAGCTGGCAGCAGATAGAAATCACAGCATGACCTGGAGCAGTGAGCAAGTAGGTGTGTGAGGGATGGGAGGCCATGCAGTGATGCCAGCAGGGTTGTTACAGGTTGTTTTTGATCCTATGTACATGAATTTCTCTAATTCACATTCATATATACAGGTGCTTCTCCCAAAATTAGAATATCAACAAAAAGTTAATTTATTTCAGATCCTCAATACAAAAAGTGAAACACAATTTATTAACAAAGTCTGTCAATGAATAATCTGCTAAATAATACTTCCATTACAATAGAAAAATATTTAGACTTGAGAGTCCTCAGTGGTTGATACCTTTTAATGGCTAACTGAAAAGATGGTAACAAATTGCAAGCTTTCGAGACTACTCAGGTCTCTTCATCAGGCACAGACTAATACAAAATCTGAAGAATCACATATTTATACACAAGAGGACACAGGAATAATGCAATAGGTAAGACATGTGACGTGAAGCAGAACTGTCATTATGGCAGAGGGATGAACATAAATATTTGAACAGTTCATAGATAAGGAGTGAGAGTTTTATTGCCCTCTGATTGGGGTCTGGTATTGTGTTTTGATGCCCCCAGGTCAGAGAAGCAGATTCCTTAATTGATGTACACAGACATGAATCCATGTGACACGTTCATTCCAGCACTAAGAGTGTCAAAGGTCATCATAAGTTTATATTCCCAAATCTTTCTATCTTTCTCAGATTTGAAGTTAGCTTTTAATACCAGTAATTCCATATCCATCATGTTATGACCGGGCATACAAAAGTGTTTGGTCACAGGTAGATCCATTCTTTTTTCTCTTATTGTGTGGCGATGAGAATTCATCCTTGTTCTCAGTTTTTGCCCGGTCTCCCCCACATACAGACCCCCAGTTGGACATTTCGTACAAATAATTAGGTACACCACATTAGATGTGATGCAGCTGAAAGTACCTGGGATCTTGTAGTCCTGATGGGAGTTGGGGATCTTTATCTTGTCCGTGGTCATTATAGATGCACAGGTTTTGCACTTCTTCTGTTTGCAAGGAAAGGTTCCTGCAGCTGTTAGGGAGGACAGGGAGCTTCTGACAATGATGTTTAGGCAGCCCCCAAATCTAAGAAACATCATTGTCAGAAGCTCCCTGTCCTCCCCAACAGCTGCAGGAACCTTTTCTTGCAAACAGAAGAAGTGCAAAACCTGTGCATCTATAATGACCACGAACAAGATAAAGATCCCCAACTCCCATCAGGACTACAAGATCCCAGGTACTTTCAGCTGCATCACATCTAATGTGGTGTACCTAATTATTTGTACGAAATGTCCAACTGGGGGTCTGTATGTGGGGGAGACCGGGCAAAAACTGAGAACAAGGATGAATTCTCATCGCCACACAATAAGAGAAAAAAGAATGGATCTACCTGTGGCCAAACACTTTTGTATGCCCGGTCATAGCATGATGGATATGGAATTACTGGTATTAAAAGCTAACTTCAAATCTGAGAAAGATAGAAAGATTTAGGAATATAAACTTATGATGACCTTTGACACTCTTAGTGCTGGAATGAACGTGTCACATGGATTCATGTCTGTGTACATCAATTAAGGAATCTGCTTCTCTGACCTGGGGCATCAAAAACACTATACCAGACCCCAATCAGAGGGCAATAAAACTCTCACTCCTTATCTATGAACTGTTCCAATATTTATGTTCATCCCTCTGCCATAATGACAGTTCTGCTTCACGTCACATGTCTTACCTATTGCATTATTCCTGTGTCCTCTTGTGTATAAATATGTGATTCTTCAGATTTTGTATTAGTCTGTGCCTGATGAAGAGACCTGAGTAGTCTCGAAAGCTTGCAATTTGTTACCATCTTTTCAGTTAGCCATTAAAAGGTATCAACCACTGAGGACTCTCAAGTCTAAATATTTTTCTATCTACTGGCTAACACGATACGAAGATATACATCTTTCCTATTCCATTACAATAGTAATGCAACCACTTGACCAAGGACATGTATTATCCAAGTAAAAACAGAAGTATATTGAATATTTTTCAATAAAAAATAATTTTCATTTTACAACAAAATGTTAAAACATTAATTAAAAATTACACATAAATGCAGACAAGTGCTGGAAAAAGGGGGAGAAATGCCAACGTTGTGCTAGGTATTTCACTGCGGCAACAAATTACTGGTATATGTTTACATGTTAGTGAAAAGGGAGATGTTAAACATTTCTTGCTGCTACCGATTGTATGCTTTTGTGCAGTTAACACTCCTCCCTTGTAAAACCACTGCGTTGTATATGTCTGATGGGTAAAGAGATTAGGGATTCAATTATTTCCTACATCAAGGTGCTAAACTTAAAGTACATGATGTGCATAAAGTGTCCTTAAGGCAAAAAGATTAGCCATTTATTCCAAAAGTTACTAAAGCCATTTTATGTACCTGTCAGAAACGAGCAGCTATAGCACAAGGTGGAGTCCCTCAGCCCCGACGCTCGTTTCGCTTCTTCTTGAAATGCCTCCAAGTAGGAAATAATTAAATCCCTAATCTCTTTACCTGCCAGCCACATGCAACACAGTGCTTTAACAAGGGAGGAGTGTTAACAGCACAAAAGCATGCAATCAATAGCAGTAACAAATGTTTAATATCTCCCTTTTCACTAACATGTAAACATATACCAGTAATTTGTAGCCACCTTGAAATACTTAGCACAAGGTAGGCATTTATCCCTCTTTTTTCCAGCACCTTTCTGTATTTATCTGTAATTTTTAATTAATGTTTTAACATTTTGTTGTAAAATAAAAAAATATTTTTAATTGAAAAATATCCAATATACTTCTTTTGTTACCTGGATAATACATGTCCTTGGTCAAGTGGTTGTATTAAAAAAGTGAAACTCATATATTATATAGAGTCATTACAGAGTAATCTATTTCAAGTGTTTATTTCTGTTAATGTTGATGATTATGGCTTACAGCCAATGAAAACCCAAAAGTCATTATCTCAGTAAATTAGAATAACTAACAAAAATCACCTGCAAAGGCTTCCTAAACATTTAAAAAGGTCCCTAAAGGCCCCGTCTCACATAGCAACTCACCAGCGATCCCGACAACGATATGAACTTGTCAGGATCGCTGCTGAATCGCTACATGATTGCTGCTGAGCTGCCAAACAGGCAGATCTCAGCAGCGATCAGGACAGCGAGTACGCCGGTAACAAGCAACACACCTGGTGAAGAGAGCTGGTAACCAAGGTACACATCGGGTTACCAGGTGCTGCGCAGTACATGGAAACCCGATGTGTACCTTGGTTACCAGCTCCCCTGCAGCAGCGCGCTGGTATCCAACGTACCCATCGGGTTTCCAGGCGCCGCCCGGCGCCTGGAAACCCGATGTGTACCTTGGTTGCCAGCTGATCGCTGGTCTCCTGCCTGCCACATGCAGCGATGCGTGCTGGCCAGCGGGAAACAAGCAATCAAAGAAAAGTCCAGGACATTCAGCGACGATCAGCGATACCCAGCAGGGGCTGATCGTCGCTGCATGTCAAACTTGGCGAGATCGCTTCTGAGATCTTTGTTGCGTCACAAAATGTGTGACTCAGCAGCGATCTCGCTATGTGAGACGGGGCCTTTAGTCTGTTTCACTAGGCTCCACAATCATGGTGAAGACTGCTTACTTGACAGATGTCTAGAAGGCAGTCATTGACACACTCCACAAGGAGGGTAAGCCACAAAAGGTCAATGCTAAAGGCGCTGGCTGTTCACAGAGTGCTGTATCAAAGCATATTAATGGAAAGTTGAGTTTTAAGGAAAAAGTGTGGTAGAGAAAGGTGCACAAGCAACTGGGATAAACACAACCTTGAAAGGATTGTTAGGAAAAGACCATTCAAAACTTGGGGGAAATTCACAAGGAGTGAACTGCTGCTGGAGTCATTGCTTCAAGAGCCACCACACACAGACGTATCCAGGACATGGGCTACAAGTGTCACATTCCTTGTATCAAGCCATTCATGACCAATATACAACATCAGAACATCTTACCTGGACCAAGGAGAAAAAGAACTGGACTGTTGCTCAGTGGTCCAAGGTATTGTTTTCAGATGAAAGTAAATTTTGCATTTCATTTGGAAACCAAGGTCCCAGAGTCTGGAGAAAGAGCGGAGATGCACACAATCCAAGCTGCTTGAGGTCTAGTATGAAGTTTCCACAATCAATGATGGTTTAGGGAGTCATGTCATCTGCTGCTTTAGTATAAAAATAGAAATAGAACCTGGCACACAACTTATTGTAAAGATTGTAGGTGATTTTATTCAATCCAAAACAGTAGCATTACAAAACGTTTTGGTCCATACAAAAGACCTTCGTCACTTGCAAGAGGCTATATTGTAGTCAGGTACACTAGGTAATAGGAGGGTGGATGCAGCCTTAGTTGTAGCTGCTGACACGGTGTCCACCGTTGGTCCACCATTGATATAAGCCTAAAATCTCGGCTTATACTCGAGTATATACGGTAAATTGGGAATTGATTCAATGTTCTTAATATGTAAATGAGGCAATATGTGCTTTGACAGTTTGGGTTCATTCATATAATTAAGGACTTTTCCTCTTCCCACATTATTTATATGTGATTACTATCACTGATTTGGTACTGGATGCCATCTAGTGGTGTCCTTAGTTGTCGCATTTTATATGGATGTGGTTTGTCTATACTATTTTCTATTACTTGAATAAAGATTGTGCATTTATTCTTTTTAAAACCCTCCTATTTGTCATCCTTTAAATATGATATTTGCAAAGCAATCTCTTTGAAATTGGTTGAATTTGCCAAGACAAATCTACATTTGGGCTCATGTTGACTCTCGATAACCAAAGTTTGGTGATCATTTAGGGCCTGGTTCATTGTTGGCTTCCTGTAATCTACTGTATATACTGTGCAGGTCAATATTGTGCATATATTAGAGGACTATGATATAAGTGAATTACATTCTGACTTCTAGTTTATTAAAAGGAACAACCTGACCATTTTAAGCAATGTACAGTACAGTGTAGTGTCTTACCAAATAATACTTGTAAAAATGTGTAAAGACCTCTCAGGGGCACCTTAAATTCACAAGTTTCGATAAAGTGTTTTCTGTTAACTTGACATTCTCTTCAGAGACCATTATTTGCATTAGCAAATATTGTGTCCCAGGTCAAGGAGAAAGCAGATTTCCTGATTTGGTTCTTGTCTCTGGCCATAAAGGGAGAGTGGTTAGAAACAAACTAGTTTATGCATCCCTAGTCACCAACAAATGGATAAAGCAAACTTGCATGAACAGGTACTGAATATCTGGAAGGCTTAAATCCAACATTTAACGAGTTAAAAGGAAACAAAAGGATTTACAGCTGTGTTACTGGACGACATCAATGACCCAATGCATAAAATGTTTCAACTTTCTTTTTAAGCCTAGAAGATTGTAAGTATATTTAATCTCTGTAAAATATTAATGACCTATAAAGGGGAGGTAGATGGGCATCTGATCTAGGGAGGTCACCAGCATTTCCAGCAACATGGCTCCCAAAAACAAATGGCTCAGCAAAAGTTACAAGTCAGTCTCCATTATACAAAACACAAAAAAAATTGGAATTACAGCAATGCAAGAGAATTTCAGAACGAAATCACAGATAATTTCACACCATTATGTCCCTCATTGTGCATGTTGCAGATCTTCCCAGCTTCAGATTGGCCATGTTCGCTTGACAGAGCAAGCACTGTATGAACTCAGCCCGCTTTTGGGTGCATGCACACTGATCCCAGTCATACATACAGCATTAGTATCGGTGTGCATACAATATGGATGGGGGCATTTTCTTTCCCAGTCATCTTTGTTGTCGTCGCCTACTACAATAAGACATGAAGAAGTCTAGTGACTGGTGACAGCAGAAAGGTGCAAGTGTTCACTTTGGGAAGTGAGCAGTATCAATCTCCAACAAGCAAACTTAGGGAGCATAACAATGCACCGAGCTATTAGCCACAACAAGGGTGCAACAAAACCCCTTCATTTACATGCAAATTAAAAGTGTTTTTCTCAGGCACTGTACCAATAAGATATACACAATATACTGTGCTAGTATGATTTTTATAGGGTTTAAGTCCCCTATATCACTGAACCGATTGCTTAATATTGATATTGGGGGTTATCGACTACTTTAAAATATTGAATTAGAAACTTTTTATAACACTATGTATATTGTATATGCTGGTAATAGTTCAGGAGAGATTACTGTATCAGCAATAATATGCATGCCAAGTACAATAGACACAGTTTTTCTGAAAAAAAAAAGCAGTTTTTAGAAATTAGTAGAGTAAATAGTGGTTTATTATGTAAGGTCATGAGTAGAGTTGAGCGATACTTTCCGATATCCTAAAGTATCGGAATCGGAATGGTATCGCCGATATCACTAAAATATCGGCGATACCCGATACCGATACCAGAAGTCCCATGTAAGTCTATGGGAACAAAATATCGCAACTAAAAAAAACCCATTCTTTCCTTGTAAACACTAAATATACACACATAGAATACATATATATATATACATGTCATTGTGACATATATATATACATATATGTATAGTTTATACACTTCTACATAGTAAAATATCCTCTGATTCAATTGCCGGGTAAAGCCGGCTTCAGTGAAAAGACAGAAGCACCCGACATGAAATGACACTTGGTGTACATAGGTTAACCATGTCTTTTCATGTCGTTTGCTATCTGATTTGCACAAACAATTAAATCAGACTATGTGTGCAAAATTTCACACCTGTAGGGGTTAATTAAAGGTGTAAATTCGTTGTAAAAAAAAACGGACTTTTTTGCTACGAATTTACACCTTTAATTAACCCCTACAGGTGTGAAATTTTGCACACATAGTCTGATTTAATTGTTTGTGCAAATTAGATAGCAAAGGACATGAAAAGACATGGTTAACCCTATGTACACCAAGTGTCATTTCATGTCGGGTTCTGCATTTTCACAAAAGCCGGCAATTGAATTAGCGGCTATTATACTATGTAGAAGTGTATGAACTACAAATATAAATATATATATATATGTGTCACAAATTCAATGACATGTATATATATATATGAGGTGTAAAATTGCTGAAAAAAAATGCGTGGGCTCCCGCCCTATTTTCGCAACCAGACAGACAAAGCCAGTGAGTGGGGGCAGATAATAATAGCCCAGAGAGGGACCATTATTTTTGCCCCCCCCCGGCTACTAACATCTGCCCCCAGACACCCCAGGAAAGACAAATCTATAATTAGATTCGCCCTTTCTGGCACTTTGCCCGTCTATTCCCATTGCCCTGTAGCGGTGGCGAATGGGTTAATATGGGGTTAAAGCCACCTTGCTATTGAAAGGTGACCTTAAGCCAGGTTAATAATTGAGAGCTGTCAATTAGACAACTATCAATTATTAATCCTATTTCATGAAATAAAAATAAAACACACACACTTTAATTAAAAATCATTTTAATGAAATAAAGACACGTTTTTGACCATCTTTTATTTTACTGCAAAAACCATTTCCTGTAATAAAAATAAAATAAAAAAGCAAAATTATTCTTACCTATCCCATGCACAGTCAGGTCCCACGGTGTAATCCTTCAGAAAGGGTTAATGTTTACTGCAGGGACCGCAGCTAATGCTGCAGCCTCACAGTAAACCCCAAATGAATGAGTTCCTCTCCTGCCTGACAGGAGAGTAAAGGCTGGGTGTCACATAACGATACACCAGCGATCCCGACAACGATATGCACTTGTCAGGATCGCTGGTGTATCGCTACATGATCGCTGCTGAGCTGCCAAACAGGCAGCTCAGGCAGCGATCTGGGACAGCGACACTGCGGGTAACATCGCTTAAGGGCCCGTCTCACATAGCGATATCGCTACCGAGATCGCTGCTGAGTCACTAGTTTTGTGACGCAGCAGCGAGCTCACCAGCGATATCGCTGTGTGTGACATTCAGCGACGATCAGCCCCCCTGCCGGGTATCGCTGATCGTCGCAGAAATGTCAGGACCTTTTTTTGATCGCTGGTTTCCCTCTTGCAGGCACGCATCGCTGCGTGTGACAGCGGGAGACCAGCGATCCGCTGGTAACCAAGGTACACAGCGGGTTTCCAGGCACCGCGCAGCGCTTGGAAACCCGCTGTGTACCTTGGATACCAGCTCCCTGCATCAGGGCGCTGGTATCCAAGGTACACAGCGGGTTTCTAGGCACAGCCCCGCGCCTGGAAACCCGCTGTGTACCTTGATTACCAGCGGATCGCTGGTCTCCCGCCTGTCACACGCAGCGATGTGTGCCTGTCAGCGGGAAACCAGCGATCAAAAAAAGGTCCTGACATTTCAGCGACGATCAGCGATACCCGGCAGGGGGGCTGATCGTCGCTGAATGTCACACACAGCGATATCGCTGGTGAGCTCGCTGCTGCGTCACAAAACTAGTGACTCAGCAGCGATCTCGGTAGCGATATCGCTATGTGAGACGGGCCCTTAAGTGGAAAGCTTAATTGATTGCTTTCCACTTTCACTTCAGGTAAGCCAGGGACACAATCAGTGACGTCAGAGGGAACTGATTAACAAAAATAGGGTTCCCTTCGAAAAAAAAATGGCGTGGGGTCCCCCCAAATTTTTGTTAAACCCCCCAAAAAGAAGCAACCCCCTGAGGCCTGGATTTTTTAGCTTTAAGGAGCCAAGATCCATGGGCTTTCCACCTGATAATACAGGCCACACATCTGCATATCTTGGCTGATTAAACAAAAAAAGGGGATCCCCCCCGAAAAAAAATGGCCCGGGGGTCCCCCTATTTTTGTTTTTCCACCAGATGAAGCAACCGCTGAGGCCCCCGGGGTTTTCGGGTGTTAAGGAGCCAAGATTTCCCTGGGCCTTCCAGCCTGAAAAAAACCAGGCCACAGCAGTCCGCATATTTTTGGCTGATTAAAAAAAAAGGGATCCCCTCGAAAAAAATTTGGCCCTGGGGGTCCCCCCCATTTTTTTTTTAACCAACCAGATAACAGACCGCTGAGGCCCGGTTTTTTTAAGGGTGGTAAGGATCCAATATCCATGGGGCCTTGCCACCTGATAAAAAACCCGGCCACACACCCCGCTAGCTTTTGGGTGGTTAACAAAAATAGGGGGTCCCCCTCAAAAAAAACGGCGTGGGGGTCCCCCCTATTTTTGTTAACCAAACCAAATAAAATCCCAAATGCTGCGGGCCCGGTATTAAAAGAAAGTCAAGGCCCATATTTTGGCCCTCAACAGCCTGATAATAACCCGGCTACCCAGCCCC
>JARQOD010000006.1:122112903-122158585 GCA_033576555.1 Oophaga sylvatica
TTTTCTCCCCCCTCATTCCTAATTCTTGTGTGCCCTATATCTCCGCCTTGTTACTGCAAACACCCTCCCTGGGGCCCCCCGTCAACTCTCTTGCCCACTCCGTTTTTGTCTTAAACTCTGTCCCCGCAAATCCCCCCTCCCCCCCTCGCTACTCCCCATTTCCCCCCTGTGAAAACCCCCACTGGCTCCAAATTCCCCCAACGAAATCCAGTTAAATCTAACATGCTACAAAGTATCTACAACTGTCCCCCCAAATTTATCTTGGCTAATCTCCCAATATTTCCCCTTCAGTAATTTCGATCCCCCAAGCCTTTTTTTTCTCCACATTATTTTTTTCCTCCAAACCCCTCCAAGGTTTCTCCGAATATCCCCCAATTTGGGAATTCCACGCCTTAACATGTGATTTCCAACCCCCATCGGATCCTTCAGCGAACCAAAAACCCCATCCTTCAGGAAAGCTACAGCGCAAAAAAACAAGCTTCCACCTCGCCACCACCCGAGCTCCTGCTTTGCCACCACCCTAGCTTCCGCCTCACCACCTCCCGAACTGCCACCTCGCCACCACCACCAGAGCTGCCGCCTCACCGCCACCACAAGAGCTGCCACCTCACCACTACCACCAGAGCTGCTACCTCACTGCCACCACCAGAGCTGCCACCTCACCACCACCACCAGAGCTACCTCCTCATCACCACCACCAGAGCTGCCGCCGTACCTCCGACCTTCTGTCTCTTCCCCATTATCCCGTAGAATGTAAGTCCGCAAGGACAGGGTCCTCTCCTCTTTGTACCAGTCTGTCATTGTAAATTTGTTTACTGTAAATGATATCTATAACTTTGTATGTAACCCCCTCTTATGTACAGCACTATGGAATTAATGGCACTATATAAATAAATAATAATAATTAAAAAAAAATCTGAATAAAAGTAACTTTTTCACTTTACACACTAAATCATGGCCTGCAAATCCATAGCTTTCAAATGAAAGTTAGTATCACCTAGCAACACTGATACAAAAAAACATATCCTACAGTCCGTTATGCTAAATACACCATTGTTAATGTGTGTTGCTGGTTAGTGTTTTTTCATCAATGACAGATCCATGTATCAGGATGTCAGTCACTGTTAATGTCCCCGAGTGAGTTTCAGCTGCCATGTGTTTGCCACTTTCAGCAGGTGTCCTTTCTTTACTAGCCTCTGGTCTAATAACAACTGCTGTTTTAGCTGCCTTTTAAATAGGAGCCTCTTAACAATCACATCTGTCTGGAATTTGACAGTTCTGTTTTTTTCCTCTTGTCAGTCAAATGGTGAAATTTGTTTCCCAGTCTTCACCCTACAAGTAAATGCCGTTTTCACAGCTCGTTATTGATGATTGAGCTAAGTGGCAAACCTACATATGCTTTTTTTTTAGAGCTGGACATTATTAATTCATGTATTATAGCAGTTATCTCCAATCTGTGTCTCCCCATTTTTTTCCTTGCAGTTTTGTAAAAAAAAAACTGAAGGATTTTCCAGTACAGCAAACTGAATGAGATTTCTGAAGTTTCATGCACACTTTGCTTATTTTTGCCTTACAGATTTCATGCAGTTTCAAATCTGCAGCATGTCAAATTTTAGAGCATTTTTCCCCAGTAAAAAATGCACCAAAAACAAGCGTATTTTACACATTTTTCCTGCCAAGAGACTGTTTACTAATAAGTAACCTAAAAAAAAAAAAATTGATATCCTCACCCTGTGTCGGCCCCCGAAGTCTTCCAGCTCCTCAGCGACGAGTATATTTTTTATTTTAATTCTATTTTTGACAGGAATATGGTACCCAGGGCCTGGAGGAAAGTCTCCTCTCCTCCAGACCCTGGTTACCAAGCACACATGAAGCGCTCACTTCACGCATGGTGGGCATAGCCACAAGAGTAAAGTGAGCGTTTCAATGCAATTCCTATGGTGGTGTAATCGCCGCGATTACGCCAAAAGAATGAACATGCTGCTTATTTTTACGTGAAGCGATTATGCTCCGCAAAAATACGCAGCGTGTGCACAGTAATACGTAATCCCATAGGATTGCATGGGATGTGTTTTGTAACCGTTTTTAAGCGATTCTGCCGCGTAAAAACGCGGTAAAAACACTTAAAAAATGCAATGTGTGCACATAGCCTAAAGGTACTTTACATAAAAATTGTGATGGGAGTGCCGCTGAGTAATCAGAATAAAGCAAAAGAAATCAAGAACTATAAGGGGAATCGCAGAATAGGTGGATCTTTGATATAAATTGTGGATGTACATTCTAATAAATGCAGGAAATGTTAGTATTGCTCAAAAATATTAAATAATTGTCATTTTATGTCAATAATAATAGCGATATAGAAATGTTTTATAACATTTAACCCATACGCCTGTTTCTAGCAACAAAGAACTGACCTTTGGAAAACATGATATTTCTATATATTTTATAGAATTCTGAAAAAAAAGAGTATCTCAGCCCTTTCACCTAGAATCAGCCATTCTCTAGCTTGTGTTGCTGTGTTTTGTCACTCACTGTACTTTATCTTGGTCTGTGTTATATTTTCCCCAATTGTAATCTTGTAAAGCACTGTGGATGCGGGTGGTGCTATATAAATAAAATTGCACAGTTACATACATATGGGTTTTATGCATCCCCTGCAGGTGTAAGTCTCACAAGGACATTAAACGATAACATGTGAATTGTGATCTCACGTTGAGCCTACGAGGACGAAAACATTACTCATTACAAAGTATTAATTTCAAGAGCATTATCTATGAAACACATGCTTTATGTGTCTTGTGTTTAACAGCAGCACTGTAGGTTAAATATTCCACATAGCAATGTTTTAATAGTAAAGTTATAGGACCACATGTTTCACTAGAAGATAAAATGTTTGCAGATTTTTCTGTCTTCTTCATAACACATAGTTACGTTACTAGCATCACTAAAAACATTGGTTGCACAATAAGGGTATATTTCCACGGTCCGGAATACATCCGGATTAGCTGCGGATTGAACTCTGTGTACAGCCGCAGCATTTAATCCACAGCGTCCAGATGTTGCAGCATAGTGGAGGGGATTTGAAGAAATCCCGTCTCCACTATGCGTACTAAAACACGGGTGACACACCAACGAATCCGGACATGCGGCGCGTCTTTATAGAACGCAGCATGTTTATTTATCTTGCGGAGACGCTCCGTCTCCGCAAGATAAATAATACAGTGTATGGATATGATGCGGTGATTCCGCATGTGTTCAATGAAGACTTGCGAAATCACCGCGCATAGAAAGGGGGGGGGCGACGCTTTGGGCAGAGCGGCCTTTCCGCTGTGTCCAAAGCGCCGGCAATCAAGACCATGGAAACATACTCTAAGGCAAAGAGCCCTATTTGGGATTGAAGAATTTAGTTTTACAAATATTGTTAATCAATGGTGGGTTCTTGGTTTCAGAGTCCTCAGAACAATTCTTGTGTTACTCAGTGAATATGTTAATAGGCTAGAGGATGGCATTAAAGGGGTTATCAGTTACTCTTTTTCTTTTACTATAGACAAAAGACCTCACAGGCAAGTACTTGGTACTTATAATAATAATAATCTTTATATAGAGCTAACATATTTCGCAACACTTTACAGTTTGCACACAATATCATCGCTGTCACCAATGGAGCTCACAATCTAAATTCCCTATCAGTATGTCTTTGGAATGTGGTAGGAAACCAGAGTGACCGGAGGAAACCCACGCAAACATGGGGAGAAGATACAAACTCCTTGCAGATGTTGTCCTTGGTGTGATTTGAACCCAGGACTCTAGTGCTGCAAGGCTGCAGTGCTTACCACTGAGCCACCATGCGGCCGTACTTACCTGCACCAATCTCTACCGGCACAGAGCAGCAGATATCGGCTCTTGTTGGCAATGTAGCAGCTTCCATTGACATCATGCCGACAGAACAGCGGATTTTCTTTTGCTTTGCTCTATTGACAGGGAGTGACTGCCAAAGTCATGCTGATTGGCAGCTGGTTCACTGCTGCTTAACTGTAGGGAAACAGCTGTCAATCAGCATGGCATCGGCAGTCACACCATATGATACAGATAAGCCCAAAAGAAGGAGAGCTGCTTTGTTGACATGCAGCAAGAAGGATTGGTGGCAGGATTGGTCAATGACCACTCTGTGCTGGCATTGGATAGAACAGGCAGGTAGTTAGCAACTACTTCCCTGTAGTTTTAAGGCCCAGAGTAAAAAAAATTAGTCCTGGATAAATCCTTTAATATCCAAATATAGTCTACAAATGTTACACAGAGTTTAGGAGCTATTACTTGAAGCTCCTTGACCCCAATGAAAAATCTATACCAGTGGATTGATAATATTGATATGTGCATAAGTGGCAGATAGACAATTGTGTTCCACTTTAGGCACCATGACCTGATGCCTTTCTCATCACCACCATTCAGTACTTCTATTCCTGTGTGGGACGCCTTGCCATGGTGAAAGTATGGTTTCCACACTATCATTCACCCTTCTTCCCTTATCAAAGTACATAATTAGTAGCACGGTTTTAAAATAGATGATGGAATTATATAATTGTGGATTAACAGAAAAAGTAACTTAGTCTTGATAAGATAAAATTAGAATCAGCTATCATTTAAAACATCTGGGAGCATAACAACTACTGTGCAGAGGTTCAGCAAGACAAGAAGTTGTCAGAGTTAGACATCATACTAAAGTTACATAATGCCAAAAAAGTGTCATATCATGTTAAAGATGTTGTCCACTACTTTAAAACAATTTTTAAATAGGCTAGGGCAATTGGAAAATAAAAATTAATACCTATCAGTCCTACACCACTCATCCGCTTTCATATTCTGCCTGAGATGAAAAAAACAATATCTCTTACAGCCAAGACAAAATGCAAAGGCTGCAACCAATCAGCAGCTACTGATCGACTGTAGCGGTCAAGACAACCCCACTTCAATCTCAAAGAAGAATGAGATTGGAATGTTACAAAATGAGGATTATGGAGGCACAAGATAGATCAAGTAGATATCATTTTTTTCCCACCTCTTTTTGTTACTAAAAATGTGATTAAAGTAGTGTTCAATCTCTTTAACCTCTTCACGATATGTGAGATAATAGTATGTCACATAATGGGTCCCTATATATACACTGTGTGCATTATTAAGCAATTATTAAGCAAGTCTGTATTTTTACAATATCATCATGTTATGCAGATTTTCCAGTTCCAAGCCCTATAAACTTAATGCTTATTGGTTTAACCTCTTAACCCCCCATTTTCCATTTTTACATTTTCGTTTTTTGCTCCCATTTTTTTGGTCAAAATGGCCATGTGAGGGATTGTTTTTTGCAGGACAAGCTATACTTTTGATCGACACCATTGGTTTTAACATATCGTGTACCGGAAAAAGAGAAAAAAATTCCAAGTGGGGTGAAATTGCAAAAAAGTGCAATTCCACACTTGTTTTTTGCATTTTTTTTACCATGTTCACTAAATGCTAAAACTGACCTGCCATTATGTTCTTCCAGGTCATTACGAGTTCATTTACACCAAACATTTCTGGGCTCTTTTTCATTTAAGTGGTGAAAAAAAAATCCAAACTTTGTTAAAAAAAAATTGCCATTTTCCGAGACCCGTAGCGTCTCCATTTTTCGTGATTTTGGGCTGGGTGAGGGCTTATCTTTTGCACACCAAGCTGACATTTTCATTGATACCATTTTGGTGTACAACGCCTGTTGTTGCATTTTGTTGCAATGTAGCGGCGACAAAAAAAAATATTTTTTTCTTGTTACGTTGTTTACTGATAGGGTTAATTCTTTAATTCTTTTTTTATCTTGATAGATCTGGCGATTCTGAAAGCAGCAATACCAAATATGTGTATGTTTGATTTTTTTTATTGTCTTATTTTGAATGGTGGGAAATGGGGGTGATTTGAACTTTTAAATATTTTTTTATTTTTCTAATATTTTTTAAAACTTTTCTTTTACTTTTTTTTTACTTTTCACATGCTTCAATAGTGTCCATGGGAGACTAGAAGCTGCAATCGTCTGATCGGCTCTGCTACATACAGATCGCCTGTATGTAGCAGAAATGCTCATTTGCTATGAGCGCCAACCACCGGGCTGTGCTCATAGCAATCTGGCTATTACAACCATAGAGGTCTGCTGTTGACCTCTGGTTGTCATGCCAACCCATCGGTGACCCACGATCACGTGACGGGGTCAACGATGGGCGGGATTTCCATTGTGCTTGCTGGAAGTGCAAGTTAAATGCTGCTGTCAGAGATTGATAGCGGCATTTAACAGGTTAACAGCCGCGGTGGGATCACGATTCCCCCCACGGCTGTTAGAGGCACATGTCAGCTGTTCAAAATAGCTGACGTGCTGGGAAAGATGTAGGCTCAGCACTGAAGCCCACATCACATGGAGGGATTCTGACATGGACGTACTACTACTCCCAAAGTCAGAAAGGGATTAAAGTAGATCAGGTGATTTGTATTTGTGTGATTAGGAAGGTGAGGCCTAAGGATACAACACCCTTTATCAGGGTGTGCAGAATTATTACACAGCTTGTTTGCCTATTGCTATTTCCTTTAAGGGATGGTATTATTAAAGAAAAGCTAGTTGGACTTTTTCGGGTTGAATATGAACTAAAAATCAGCTCCTAAGCTTACTACCAGTTTTTAGAAGACACTTTCTTCAAGCAGTTGCACAGCAAAAGCTCTGCATCTTTCAAGAAAAGTATGATTTTTATGCAGGACAATGCTCCATCTCATGTATCGAAGTCACTACTGCTTGGCTGCCAATAAAGGCCTTAAATATGAAAAAATAATGACATGTCCCCTTCCTCACCTGAGCTAAACCCTATTGAGAATTTGTAGGCCTCCTTACATGAGAAAGTTACAATGATGGAAAACAGTACACTTCAATAGGAGGCTGTGGTTGGTGCAGCTCAAAAAGTTGATTGTCAACAGATTAAGAAACTGACTACATAGATGGAAGGCTTATGACTAGTATTGTAAAGAAAAGAAAAGTGGCTATACTGGTCACTGATGTCTTGTTTGTTTTTTACATGTTTTTTTTACATGTCAGATATGTATTTTGTACATTTTGAGTTGTTTGGCTATACTTACAATAACAGATAAAAATGAAAAATTATGGTTTTCATTTAGTTGCCCAATAATTATACACACAGAAATAAGAAGTATTAATGGTATCGAACTTCCTTGGTATATAACTGGGAAATGACTTAGCAGCATAGCATTACCACCATTGTCTCTCCTAAGCGTTCACCGACTATTAATATCTGAAATGAGAACATTTATATATATAAAATTTCAGTGACCCCCTAAAGTATACATAAACATATGGTCTGTGTTCCTGAAGAATGATTTTATTTGACAGCTAAAAAATAAAGAAATCTGCAACTGGACCTGTTTTCACTTTATGCCCAAAGTTATGGAAAAGTAAATTCCTGCTACCATTAATCATCTGTTCCATGAACTCTATTGGTTCCATTTTAGTTATCAGCCCACAGATTACCTAAGATTTTATCATATTTTCCAAAATGTTCCCATACTTCAAAAGAGACATGTTCTACAAACCTGTTTAAAAATGACTACAGTAATAGATTCAGCAAACAGGATAACACCAACATTCGCAAAATCTGCGAGCTGTAGAGGTTTTGAAACTCACAGATGGTAGAATAATAGCATATATATTGTCAAACTGTTGCCAGAAAAAATAATCTCTTATTTAAAATATTAAAGCTTTATTCATAACTATTAAAACACCCCGAATTAAAAAGATACATATAAAGTAGACCAATCAATATCAATTCATGCAGTATAGAGCTCTGTATAGATCCCAGAGAGAATAAATTAATTAGATAAAGAAATATGCATAATATTAATACAGAAGCAAAATAAGGGAGATAGCTTCCAGTATTTGTCCTATCTATAAATAATCTATGTAATCTCTGCAATGTCCCAAATGAAGTTTGTTGCCCGCCTTGCTGCAGAGGTTGGCATCATAATAGGCGTCATGGCGCCCTCGCTCATCAGTGGCTGTCCCTGAAGTATCCTTGTTGAATCCCTATGGTAAATAAATAATAAATAGACTAAGCCATATACAATAATAAGTGATGGTGCACTTAACTTATGCTTCTGTTATACACAAAGTGGAGTGGAGATCAAATATCCCTTAAAGCGGGTCCCGGTCCATCCAGATCTGAGGTCCCAGCCTTGACGTGTTTCCCCTGAGGTCCCAGCCTTGACGCGTTTCCCCTGAGGTCCCAGCCTTGACGCATTTCCCCCTCTCAATGTCAAACTTCCTTACGAGACCACAGACAGTTGCTGACTCAATCGTCCATTATGCAAACCACAATGAATATATCATTGTTTCTGCATAGATATTTTGCATATTTATTGATCTAATTCTTTTATTGTCTCATAGATCTATAGCGGAGCTGTATGAACTGATATTGATTAGTCTACTTTATATGTATCATTTTAGTATTGAGTATTTTTTAATAGTTATGAATAGAAGTTTAATATTTTAAATTATTTTTTTTCTGGTTTCAATTAGAGATAGAGGTTTTAGCAAAACTTTCTAACATGTTCACGTACTGCCTAAGTAATACAAGTCCATTAATTTAAGAGGATCTTTGGAATATATTCTTTTTCATGAAAATTTAAAGCATCACTCACAATGGCATTTTAGAAGAAATGTGTCCTCAGAACATGACACTGTTCATGATCTGTGTTAAAAACACAAATGAGTAATCTTGAATTTTCACTCTGGTGACTAGAGCTATTCTGGACTCATATTTCCTGGCCATTCAGAAAGAGTCTTCAGCAGGCTCATTATCATAACAGGCAGGCATTATAATGACATGTAACACCACTGTACACAAAAGACAACACAGGATCCACCATTCAGAATATGTGATATTGTAAGGAAGAGGACCGGGCTGTGGGTACCTCTGAGACGCCGGGTCTGGAACTGCAGAGGCCGCGTCCAGTGTTGCAGGGGGTGAAGGAAATGGGAGCCGGACAGGACCATGACTTAGGGAGAAGGGGAAATGGTAAGCTGGGGGAAAACAGAGAGTCGAGCGCGGGAAAAGGGAGCAAGTTCCCGCGAAGGGGAGAGAGAGAAGAGACCGGCTGCGTGCTGCAAAGTGAATAGAAGAGCAGGGCAGAGACCTAGGACTGGGTCAGTGAGGACTCCCGGTTACCATTGGGCACACAGAGAGACGGGCACCAGGTAAAGCAGCGCGGTGCAGGTTTTCAGGTACCAGCGGGTGTACTGAGGGACGCGAGCCAAGTGAGACATCATAGTGCGTGCATCCAGTTCTTGGCGGGTGCGCAATAGAGCACATGCCGAGGAGAGACTTGTGTGGAGCTTCACAATTCGGATCTGCCATTGAATGGACTAGGGGCTCAGTGGGCAAAACCGGAGAAGCAAAACCATGTGTTGGGCAAAAAAGCTTGAAGACGCAGTGTCGGCCCCCGCAGGCATTACATCATCTATTGGACTACAGGCGACTAAAAGACGGTGGAGTCACGATAAGTTATAGTTTATAGAGAAACTGTTGTGTTGGACCACATTCATCCTGTTTAACCTGTCTTCCCACTTCCTGTTATCTCAGTTCATTATTGTTAATTAGACTGCACTCCTGTTAACCATTGCTCTGCGCCTTTGCGTTATTGCATCCGTTTACCTGCTTTACAATATCATTGCTCTCCTCCCTTCAAAATGACCTCTGCTTCTTAGCTACTTCACTACGAAAGATGAGTCTGAGTCAGATGATTGCTGCAAATGTACATGTGGATTTTCTGCAATTACAGGAAGCATCATTTTAAATTAG
Source organism: Oophaga sylvatica (assembly GCA_033576555.1). NCBI lineage: Eukaryota > Metazoa > Chordata > Amphibia > Anura > Dendrobatidae > Oophaga > Oophaga sylvatica. Next base: position 122,122,782 of record JARQOD010000006.1, read on the forward strand.
CCCTTAAGGCCATTGCGAAAAATACAATATTCCTATTTTTTATACAGATTGTGATATGAAAAAAATATTGCCAGTTTTTTTTATAATACATTTGAATGTGATCTGTCAGCAGATTTTTTGTATGTAATCTGATAGCAGCATTATGTAGAAACAGAGAACAGGTTTCTCTGCTGCAGATCCAGCAGGGCTCAAAATGTTGAGCCCTCTACAACTCTGTCCACATGAGTGATTACCAGCTTTTTGTGTACTTTGTATGGTGTCAGAAAGCTGCCAGTTTTGGGGACAAGTTTGGAATAGGATGCACAAGGCAGCTTGCCTTGTTGTTAAGGGTCTGCGGAACGCACCAAATATATGATGTAGAGAGGTGCGTTCGCAGCCCGGGGTCCACACCGTGCAAGCGGTGCCTGATGCTAGTAAAAATGGCGTAAGAAGCAAACTCTGTTATCCCGCAGAGTCGCCAACATAAACGCCGTAACGCCCTGTGGCAATAAGTGCGAACTCTGTTACTCTACAGAGCCGCTAGAAGGAGAGCCACAGCGCTATATGTGTGCGAACTCACTAAACACAACTGAGTCGCAAAGAAAACACGCTAGGACGCTGTCTAGCGTTGAAAGCGAACCCTGTTACGTCACAGGGCCGCTGAGGAAAAGTGCTGTGTCCTGTCAGGCGTCTGAACGCCAGACCCAGAATACGGCAATCAAAACTCCTCACCGGTTATGCCGGTAATCTAGGGCATCTAGGACGCCAACCCTGACCAGCTAGCACACCAAACTCCTCACCGATTAAGTCGGTATTCTAGTGGCTTATTTCAGCCGGGTCCCTAACCACACACACACATGACTTTTTTTTTTTTTTCTTTTTCCCTCAGATGGGAAGTTCCACAGTCAGATAACCAAAACTATAAGGAACTCGACTCCCAAACAGCGTGTACACTTACATAATGCAGCAGCTGTTCCCATCATCATCGGAAAACCAACTTTATTTACAAGCACAAAAAAACACAAAACTAAGACACATTAACAAGATGTTTCCACTTTTTAACTTTCCAAATTCCCTCTGCGTCCTCCTCCCCCTCTTTCTCTTATCACACACAAAACAAAAATACAATTTTCCCAAAACAATTTTTAAACAATTTTTAACCTCAATCTCCTTCCTCTTAAACACATACACGTTCCTCACATCCCACAACACCTCTTTTATACATGCAAGCATCAACCACAACACTCTCTCCTTTTCTCCACACATACCCAACCCAAACATAAATAACTCAAACGTCAAAAAATTCACATCACACAACTCCTTACACAACGGGCCCAAACCTGAAATCACATTTCTAGCATACTGACAATTCCAAAACAAATGCACCACACTCTCTCTCCCACCACATCCCCTCCTCGGACACATCTCACTCCTCACTAAACCCCGGTTTCTCTGGAAGTCTCTCACCGGTAACACCTCATGCAATGACTGCCACACAATCTCGCTCTGTCTATTTGTCATACCATCCAAATGTACCTTCTTCCATACCTTCTGCACATCACTTCCTCTCACCATATAGATACCACATTCCATCTCTCTACACTCAATCATCCTATATACCGCTTTCTTCTTCTCTAACAACCTCACATCCACATCACACAGTTCATACTTCACCAAAAATTTGTAAACCCACACATACCACACAGGCACCTCAAAAGCCACTGGGCACCTTAGATCCCTTTCCCGCCACTTCAAACGGAACAGAAAACTTCCAAACAAATACCTGCACATACATGCACACTTCCCATCCATCCTAATCACACCCAATACAAACACCATAATATTCACGCCAAAAAATACATTCAAATTTGGGAATCCCAGACCCCCCTTATCCATTCTCTTCATCACAACCTCTCTCCTTGCACGCTCCATACTTGAACGCCAAAAAAATACAAACAAAACCCTATTTAATCTTCTAACACACATATAACCTGGTGGAAAAACCACCGCAACATGCAAAAAAATTGGTAACACCACACTCTTAATAACTAAAATTTTACCAAAAAACGTCAAATCTCTCATCTTCCAAAAATTTAACTTGCGCTCCACTCTCTCTCTCCACATCCACCCAACTTTCCTCTCCATCCAACTTCTCTGAAAATTTCACACCCAGCACCTTTATTGGTCCACTCACCACATTCACCCCAATATCATTGCTCAGAGTCCTCCCACCAAAAATCTTACATTCAGTCTTCTCCCAATTCACTTTAAACGCAGACGCTCCACAAAAAACGGATACCAACAACTTCACACGACGCACCGAACACTCTGAATCACACAAAACACACACATCATCCATGTAACCATTCACCTTCCACTCCCTCCCCCCCGCCCCCGGCACTTGCACACCCCGAATCACCTTATCTTTCCTCAACATACACAACAACGGCTCAATCGCGCAAATGAACACAACAGGGGACAATGGGCACCCCTGCCGTGCACCGGAAAACACATTCACCCTCCTCCCTACATTCCCATTCAACAAAACACAACTATAAATATTTTTATACAAACTTCTCACTCTCTCAACAAACTCAGCCGGAAAACCCATCTTCACCAACACTCTAAACAGAAAACCATGCGCCAACCTATCATACGCCTTCTCAAAATCCAAACTCAACACATACACCCCCTTCTTACGGTTCAAACAGTCCCACAAACAATCTCTCAGCATACACACACCCTCATGTAACCGCCTTCCAGGCACCGAACAACACTGCTCCTCACCCACCACACTCCCAACCACATCACGCATCCTATTTGCCAAAAGCTTCGCATAGATTTTATAATCACAATTAAGCAACGTGATCGGCCTCCAGTTTTTTAGATTTTTCAAATCACCTTTTTTTGGCAACAGCACAACCACTCCTGCACGCATACCATTCGCCACCTCTGCATTCGCCCACATATACTTACATACATCAACAAAATCCTTCCCAATCACATCCCACATCACACAATAAAATTCCACCGGGAGACCATCATCCCCCGGCGTTTTATTCAGCGCCATGCTACACACCACCTTCCATATTTCTTCACTCGTCACCTCCCCCATCAAACTCTCCCTTTCTGTCCCATTCAATCTATTTTCCAAAACACTCAGCACATCACTCTCCAAACCTTCATCCCTCCATTTCACTGCATACAAATCATCATAAAACTTTGCCACTTCCTCACATAAGTCCGCACCACTCACTTCATTTCCATCCACTCCATTCAAAACACTCATGCTCTGTCTTTTTCCAAAAACTTTCTTGAAAAAAAACCGTGAACACTTCTCATTCTTTTCCAAGTTCTCTATTTTAGCCCTATACACAATACTCCTCCCTCTCTCTCTCAAAAACTCGTTCACTTCTTTTTTCACTCTCAACAAATCTTCACTCACATCCATCCCTCCCTCTCTTAGCTTATATAACACACTCAATCTTGCATTCAACCCAGCAAACCTTTCTCTCTTAGCAGCTGCACACTTGTAACCAAGTTTTTTAAAAAAAACCTTGGTTTTCCATTTAACCCAATCCCACCATTCACACACATTACTGAATTCACTTCTGCTCTCACACCACTCCTTATAATGTCTCTCATACTCCTCTCTCACCTCCACCCCATCCAGTAAACTCACATTCAGCTTCCATATACCTTTCCCAGTTACCTCCTCAGTATGCACATCCACTTCACACTTCATACACACGTGATCTGAAAACGGCACACTCTCCTGTGCATAACTAACAGCAATCAGGTTTTTTGAAACAAAACAATAGTCCAGTCTAGACGCCACCCTCCCACTTTCAGAAAAAAATGTATTTAACAATGGAGTTACTTTACACTCCCTCTGCATATCCCTCAAACCAAAATCACTCACCATGTCCATTAACTCTTTCCTTGACACATCCACATTCACCTTTCCCACATCAACATTCATATCACCCACAATCACAACAGGCACTCTACCTGGAATAAAAAACTTAATTTTTTCAAATAAAACTTTACGCTCCTGTTTTTTCACAGGAGCATACACATTAATAACACTAAAACGAATATTTCTAAACTCAAAATTTGCTAACACGCATCTCCCAACCTCAATCACCATATAGTCACACAAACTCACATTACGCCCCTTCACCAAAAAACCAACACCGTCATTTCTATTACATGCACTCCCTGACCACACAGACACACCATGAGGCCATTCACTCCCCTTCACACCATCCACAATCCCACACTCCTGTAAACAAAAAATTCCGCATTTTGCGCTGCAAAAAACTCAAAAATGGCCGCACGCCGCAACTTATTTTTAAAAACCCTCACATTTTGAGATATAATTCTAACACCCATACTAAACACAAACCAAAAGGCTTAAAAAAAACACTTGTCCAAAAAAGCCAAAAAAGGAAAAAAAATACAAAAACAACCTACAGATATAACTTGACACACATTACATAAAACACACAAAAAAAACAGATAGCCATTGCTTAAAGAGCAAAGCTATGTACACAAAAAAACCCTACCTGGCTACTGGAAAAGTAAAACGTACTTAACCAGTACCGCCAGTGTCCTCCTCCACCATTTGTGCCGAGCAGCCTTCCGAGCCGCTGGCCTCCATATACTCCTCCACCCGTGCCTTTTTCTGCCCAGTCTTCCTCTGGGCCATTCCTTCTTCCACCACCTCAATGTCTCTGTTTTCCCCACCACCCTCCCTGTGACACTTTAACCCTCCTGAGTCCTCTTCCGAGGAGAAGGCACCAATATTTCTCGGATCAGACTCATGAACTAAAACCTCAGCCTCCTCCTCTGCCACAGATATATCGAAATCCATCAGGCATTCTGACCATGATTCAGCAACTGGGACTTCTTTTTTTACTTCTTTTTTAGGCCATGAAGCTCCTCTCGCCTTATGGCTTTCCAAAATTCCTTGTCCTCCTTTTCCTCCTGTTGCTCCTCCTTCCTTCTCTCAGCCTCCTTGTCCTCCTGCCGCTTCTCCCTCCGTCTCTCGGCAGGAGTGGGTGGCGCCCTCACAACGCTTTGCAGCGCGGCGACTTCGCCTTCCCTCCGCTTCTTCTCCTCCTCCCGCCTCTTAACCTCCTCCACTCTCTTCCTTTCTACCTCCCGCCTCCGCTCCTCCTCACGTCTCTTTCTTTCCTCCTCCTCTCTAGTTGACCTCCTCGGCACACCAAACGGGCAGTCTCTATACAGGTGCTCTGAACTGCCACACCTGTCACATTCACGAGGCATCGGACACCTAGCCGCCACATGACCCTCTTGCTTGCAATTACGGCAAACCAACTCCTTGCTACACATGTTTAGCAGGTGCCCGAACTGAAAGCACCTCCTGCAGTATAGTGGCTGCCCTGGGTATGACAGGAAGCCCCTATGACCCGCCACTGAAAAGTTCGCTGGTGGGTGGGTGAAACCTCCCAAACAACCTGGGTCCTTCTTCAATTTCACCCGAAACACATACTTGCAGTTGAAAATGCCCAAGACATTTTTCTGCTTCTCCCCTCCCTTCACGTATTCACAGTACCGCTCCAGGAACTGCTCCAGTAGTGCTACTTCTGTATAGGGGTTGTACACAGTCACAGTCACCACTTTTTCCATGAGCCCAAACAGGGGCTCCACCCGCACTCCCTCCAGGCATGGATCACCTTCATTACTTCTGAGCCATTCAAAGACGGTCAAACAGCATCCCTCATTCACAAAGGTTACATCATATGTACCTTGACTCCGGAATTCATTGACGCTGTAGATATCCTGACGATGGGCTCCAGCCTTTCCCTCCAACAGGTCACGAACGACGTACACCAGGTTGTTTTTCTCACCACCTTCCACCACCACACGGATCGTATTCTTAATGAACATCCTCAGTCCAGACTGCCGGTACGGATACCGCAGTAGAAAATCAGCAGCACGCTGCCAGCAAAGCCCCTGGATCACTCCAGGAAAACTCGCACCCTCTGACTGCGACACACGATCGCAGCCAAAAGGCCGAGATCACACTGGCGCATAGCATACAATGGTTGATATTAGCGCATGGCGGCCCAGCCATGCTACCCTTTTATAGCAACAGCTACAGGACCTGCCAGAAACAAGGACCAATGAAACTTGCTCCAGAACACCAGTAGTAACAGGGCCTTCCTGGCGGACCAATAGGAGCCGTCGCAGCACCTGAGCATGTGACCCCTGATCTCCAATGAAAGATCTCACTCTGGGCATGCTCAGAAGGGAAAACGCAGGACTTTGTCCCAAAGACGTCTGCTCCAGCACTGGCTATAATAGCAGATCCAGGAAAGGCAGCAGCAAGTCACTGCACAGCACTGGAGTGGGCAAGACGCCTGGACCGACGTCTCTGCAGAGCAGGCTCCACTGCGGCCGGAGATGAATGGGAGACCGCAGCGGGGCTGGTTCGAGACTTCCCTTGTGCAGCAGCGGGAACTCGAAACCCTAACATTACCCCCCCTCCTAGGGCCCCCCTTCTCTGGGCCTCGCTGCGTTCAAAGGCAGCGATGAGCTGCGGAGCGTGAACATGCTCGGCAGACTCCCAAGACCTATCCTCAGGCCCATAGCCCCTCCAGTCCACCAAATAAAACTTTTTGCCCCATACCACCTTACACCCTACGATGGCGTTCACCTCATGGTCATCCGTAGATGAACCCGATGTCCTGGCAGATGACTCAGAAAACCGGGACATGAGCACGGGTTTCAGGAGGGATACGTGAAAGGTGTCGGAGATACCCAGGCGTGGTGGAAGAGCCAAATGGTATACCACAGGGTTAACCTGCTCGAGGACCTTGAAAGGACCCAGGTAGCGGGGTGCCAACTTAGTGGACTCAACTCGCAGCCTGATGTTACGGGCGGAGAGCCACACCATGTCCCCAGGAGCAAATGTTGGAGCGGGGCGCCGATGTGCGTCGGCGGAGGACCTCATCCTCTCCTTGGATGCCTGAATGGCATCCTGGGTACGGTCCCAAATGTCCCGTGCCTCCACAGCCCAGTCTGCCACCCTGGAGTCGGCGGAAGACACAGGCATGGGCACCGGAACCCGCGGATGCTGACCGTAGTTTAGGAGGAATGGAGTCTGTTTGGTGGAATCAGCCACAGCATTGTTTAGTGCAAACTCAGCCCATGGTAGCAAGGATGCTCAGTCATCCTGCCTGGCCGAGACAAAATGTCGTAGATAGGTGACCAAGGTCTGGTTGGCCCTCTCTACCAACCCTTTCGTCTCAGGATGGTACGCTGAAGAGAGATTTAAGTCAATACTGAGTAGACGCAAAGCTCTCTCCAGAACCGAGACGCAAACTGGGGACCTCGGTCACTGACAATTTTGTCCGGCATGCCGTGTAGACGGAAGATGTGCCTAACGAACAACGCTGCCAGAGCCCGTGCAGAAGGTAACCGTGGTAGCGGCACCAAATGCACCATTTTGGAAAAATGGTCGGTGATTACCCAAATGATGGTGCAACCCCGAGACTTGGGCAAGCCCACCACAAAGTCCATTCCAACCATCTCCCAGGGCCTGTCTGCCACCGGCAAAGGGTAAAGTAACCCAGCTGGCCGTTGTCGTGGAGACTTATTCTTGGCGCAGGAGACACACGCCCCAAAATAGTCCCCAACGTCACGGACCATATGCGGCCACCAATATGTCCTTGCCAGCAATTCAGATGTCCTCTTTGCCCCAAAGTGTCCACCCACCCTGGACGAATGTGCCCAAGAGAGTACCTCCGGTCGCAAGTTGGTAGGTACAAAAGTCTTGCCCGGGGGCACAGACTCTAGCGAAACCGGGGCCACTGTTCTCAGGCTCTCTGTGGGGACAATAAGCCGAGGCTCCTCCACCTCCTCCTCAGAGGACACCACAGAGCGAGAGAGAGCGTCGGCACGAATATTCTTCTCTCCCGAAAGGAAATGCAGTGTGAAATGAAACCGGGAGAAGAACAAGGACCATCTGGCCTGGCGAGAATTTAGTCGCTGGGCTGTCTGAAGATATACCAAATTTTTGTGGTCAGTGAAGACTTGGAAGGGAAAGCGAGCCCCCTCCAACAAATGTCTCCACTCAGAGAAAGCCAATTTCATTGCTAACAACTCCCTGTCCCCAATGGAATAATTCTTCTCCGCTGGTGTGAAGGTCTTGGAGAAGAAGAAGCAAGGATGCTTTCGACCTTGAGCATCCTTTTGAAAGAGGACTGCTCCAGCACCAACGGATGAGGCATCCACCTCCAATATGAATGGCTTATCAACATCAGGGCGGCGTAGAATGGGAGCGCTAGCAAACTGAGACTTAATTGAGATAAAAGCCTTGGAGACTTCCTCAGACCACAATTTGGGATTTGCTCCCTTCCTGGTGAGGGCTACCAAGGGAGCTACCAAAGTTGAGAAATGGGGAATGAACTGGCGATAATAATTAATGAACCCCATAAAGCGCTGCACCGCTTTAAGGGAATGAGGTTCTTGCCAGTCCATCACAGCTTGTAATTTGGCAGGATCCATAGCCAATCCCTGGGCGGAGATGATATAGCCCAAGAATGGTAAAGACTCCTGCTCAAACACGCATTTCTCCAACTTTGCATAAAGGGAATTTGCCCGCAAGAGGTCGAAGACCCTGCAGACATCTTTCCGGTGGGAGTCAATATCTGGAGAGAAGATGAGAATATCATCCAGATAGACCACGACCGAGGTGGAAAGCATATCCCGGAAGATGTCATTAACAAAGTCTTGGAAAACGGCTGGGGCGTTACAGAGCCCAAAGGGCATCACCAGATACTCATAGTGCCCATCCCTGGTATTAAAAGTTGTCTTCCACTCGTTCCCCTCGCGGATGCGAATCAGGTTGTAAGCACCCCGCAGGTCTAATTTGGTAAATACCCTTGCTCCCCGAAGCCTATCAAAGAGTTCAGAAATTAAAGGCAGCGGGTATTTATTCTTAACGGTAATGGCATTAAGACCCCTGTAATCTATGCAGGGACGTAATTCTCCGTTCTTCTTTTGCACAAAGAAGAACCCTGCCCCAGCAGATGACACTGACTTCCTGATGAACCCTCTTGCCAGATTTTCCTGAATGTATTGGGACATAGCCTCCGTCTCCGGGAGAGAAGAGGATAGACCCTTCCCCGGGGAGGTTCTGCTCCAGGCAAGAGGTCAATAGGACAGTCATAGGGGCGGTGAGGCGGAAGAGTCTCCGCAGCCTTTTTGGAGAACACGTCTACATAGGACCAATAGCACTTGGGCAGGGAAGTGAGATCTGCGGGTATCCCTGTAGTAGCAACCTGAACACACTCTCTCACACATTTACCTCTACAAGACTCACTCCAACCCCGTATCTTCCCAGAGGACCACTCAATATGTGGGGAGTGAAGACGAAGCCAGGGTACTCCCAGCAGAGCCTCATCTATACCCTCAGGAAGGACAAGGAAAGAAATAATCTCCTGATGGGAAGGAGACATAGCTAATGTGAGAGGGATTGTCTGATGTGTGATCTGTGAGGGCAGTATGGAGCCATTCACCACTCGAACAGTCACCGGTTTGGTGAGCATCACCTGAGGTAGTGTGTGACGGAGAGCAAAAGCAGAAGACATAAAGTTCCCCTCTGCTCCAGAATCCACACAAAGCTCAACTGTTAGAGTGGATTGACCAAAAGAGATTGTCCCTTTAAAGGACAGCTTGGAGGCGAATGCTGTTGACTCTAATGAACCTCCTCCCATGGTCACTAGACGCGAACGTGTACGTGATCGCTGGGGACATCTATTGGCATAATGTCCTGGCTGCTGGCACACTCTACAGACCACGGATACTCGAGTGGTCCGAGACTTAGATTCCACTCGAGAAGTCTCCACGGTCTCTGGGGAGTCGGACGCCCAAACGGGAAATTCAAGAGGTTTGGCAAAGGTGGGTGCCAACCGAAACCTCTGCCTACACTGGGTCCGCTCTAACCTCCGCTCGTGAAAACGGAGGTCGATGCGGGTAGATATAGAAATGAGTTTCTCCAGTGTGGCAGGAATCTCCCTGGTAGCCAAAGCGTCCTTTACATGATCTGCCAGTCCTCTCCAGAACACTGGAATAAGAACTTTATCTGGCCACTCTAATTCAAAGGCCAAATCCGAAATTGGACTGAGAACTGGCTGACCATGGACAAGCCCTGTGACATTGCCAGCAGTTGGAGCGCAGTATCGTGCGTGACCTGAGGTCCTAAAAAGACCTTTTTCAGAGCCTCTAAAAACCGAGAAGCACTCTGCACCACACAATCGTCTCGCTCCCACAGCGGCGTTGCCCATTCCAACGCTCTGACCGAGAGTAGAGATAATACAAAACCCACTTGTGCCCGATCCGTGGGGAAACGTGCAGCCAGAAGCTCGAGCTGTATTGAGCACTGACTCACGAATCCCCGACATTGCTTGCTGTCACCGGCAAACTTGTCAGGAAGCGGGAGGTGGGATAACGTAGGGGCAGAGGTGGCAGAGGACAAACTGGCTGCAGCCACGCTAGCAGCCTGAACAGCGACTGTGGTAACATCCACAGCTGAGGTTGTGCGCTCAAGAGCCGCCAACCTACCCTCCAGCTGCTGGATGTACTGCCTTAGACGCTGGTCATCCACCATTTTACTAGCCAGACCCTGGCGCTAATATTATGTTAAGGGTCTGCGGAACGCACCAAATATATGATGTAGAGAGGTGCGTTCGCAGCCCGGGGTCCACCGTGCAAGCGGTGCCTGCTGCTAGTAAAAATGGCGTAAGAAGCAAACTCTGTTATCCCGCAGAGTCGCCAACATAAACGCCGTAACGCGCTGTGGCAATAAGTGCGAACTCTGTTACTCCACAGAGCCGCTAGAAGGAGAGCCACAGCGCTATATGGCGATGTGTGCGAACTCACTAAACACAACTGAGTCGCAAAGAAAACACGCTAGGGCGCTGTCTAGCGTTGAAAGCGAACCTTGTTACGTCACAGGGCCGCTGAGGAAAAGTGCTGTGTCCTGTCAGGCTCTCAGGTACACAGTTAAGTGCTAAGCGTACATAAAGCGTGATCATGTGCTAATGTCCTCGCGGGAGTCACCCGCAATCTATGGCGTCTGAAAGCCAGACCCAGAATATGGCAATCAAAACTCCTCACCGGTTATGCCGGTAATCTAGGGCATCTAGGACGCCGACCCTGACCAGCTAGCACACCAAACTCCTCACCGATTAAGTCGGTATTCTAGTGGCTTATTTCAGCCGGGTCCCTAACCACACACACGCATGACCACACTGGCGCATAGCATACAATGGTTGATATTAGCGCATGGCGGCCCAGCCATGCTACCCTTTTATAGCAACAGCTACAGGACCTGCCAGAAACAAGGACCAATGAAACTTGCTCCAGAACACCAGTAGTAACAGGGCCTTCCTGGGGACCAATAGGAGCCGTCGCAGCACCTGAGCATGTGACCCCTGATCTCCAATGAGAGATCTCACTCTGGGCATGCTCAGAAGGGAAAACGCAGGACTTTGTCCCAAAGACGTCTGCTCCAGCACTGGCTACAATAGCAGATCCAGGAAAGGCAGCAGCAAGTCACTGCACAGTACTGGAGTGGGCAAGACGCCTGGACCGACGTCTCTGCAGAGCAGGCTCCACTGCGGCGGAGATGAATGGGAGACCGCAGTGGGGCTGGTTCGAGACTCCCCTTGTGCAGCAGCGGGAACTCGAACCCTAACACTTGTAATGATAATGTCTTGCTGATAAAACACTGATTGTATTGAAAGAACAAACATAGCCCAGTAAGTGACACATTGCTGGTATCATGGTAAAACCTGCTAACAGATTCCCTTTAACAGAAAAATTTGATTTAAACAACATGTCAATTTCTGATTACACATTGCCTTTCAGCTCTACCAATCCAAACAACTAATCCCAAAATAGTATCTAAAGTATAACACTGGGTGCGTCCTTCTGTCTGAAGCAGATATAGACTGCGCTTGCCAGAGTCAGAAGAACGTATCCAGCGTTAATACAGTAGAGGTGAAAGGGAGGAAGGGAGAATGAATATGGGGCCGCAGATCACGGTATGCCTGGTGACATGAGGACATATCGTGATCTCCGGCGAGGCTGGAGGAGGAGTGATGGTGTTCCTGTTCATAGCGCGATCTCCGGCGCCATTTTACTGAAGACAAATTAGCACACAATGTCTTCAACAGTACGGTGCTGGATAGCGTGGTATGCACATGGGCTGACTCCAGCACCATTTTCTTTAAATATTTAACGCAGACAACATGCTGCAAGGGAACAGGGGAAAGGTGAGTAGCAGTGTTCATTGTTTTGTTTTTTCGTATGTATGTATTGGACAGCAGCAGCACAGGCAGGATGGGGGAGAATATAATAGGATGGAGGAGCGTATACCACGATGGGGAGTACAAGGCTGGAGGAGCAGATAAGATGGGGGACTAGGATGGGGGGAGCATATAATAAGATAAGGGACAAGGCTTGGGAAGCATATACAAGGATGGGGGAGCATATACCAAGAATTGCTGTTGAAACCATTCTAAGCCCAGGTGGCGAACATTTTTGTGCTATGTTAAAGGGAAACTGTCTATTAACCTGCAGATATGGAGTTAATCTGCAGGTTAACAGCATCATTATGTTGCCCGGTGCCTGCACACAGCCGAATGCAGAGGAGAGAAAATGAACTTTATTCTCCCCAATGTACAGGGAGTGTCAGTCAGGGTCAGAGATGCGGTAACAGTGGCCGCTCAATATACTCAAAGCTATGACTGAACCCATGGTGCCCCGCCTTCATGACTGAAACCGAAAACTGGTGAGAAAAATAAAGTTAATTTTCTACATTCAGCTGCATGCAGGCGCAAGGCAGCATAAAAACACTATTAAAATGTAAATTAACCAAATATCTGTAGGTTAATAGATTTATTTATGGTGATAGGTTCCCTTTAATTTTGTAGGACAATACTGAAATGAAATGGTGCTAGAGTCAGTGCATGCACATACGGCGCTATCTGGAGCCATTTTATTGAAGACACTCTATACACAGACACAGTATGTTAAAAAAAAATTGGCACCGTAAAATGTGCAGATGACACGCTGCAGGGGAGTAGGAGTATTTTTTTTTGTATGTATGTATTGGACAATAGCAGTGCAGGCAGGATTGGGGAGCATATAATAGGATGGGATACCAGGCTGGGGGAACATAGACCAACCTGGGGGAGCATATACAAGGATGGGGGACCCTATATAAGGACTAGCTATTGAACCCGTTCTACGCCTTGGTGGCTAGCATTTTTATTGGTATATTTTTGTGTTATGTTAAAGGGAACCTGTCACCAGAAATAACGTTGTTAACCTGCAGATATGCTGTTAATCTGCAGGTTAACAGCGATACTATGCTAAAGTGTAAAACTTCAATAAAATGGCACCGGAGTCAGTGCGTGGCAATAGCGCGATATTCGGCATCATTTTATTGAAGACACTGTATATGCGAATTCATAGAGTTGTTTAAAAAAATTGGTATCAGAAATGTACCAATAAAAATGCTCGCCTCCCGGGCGTAGAATAGGTTCAATACCTAGTAATAGTATGACTATGCATAGTGACTATGGGTACAGGTAATGACTCCATGTGCCACCCAGTGCTGTGGAGTAGGAGTTGTGAATTTTGAGCTAATTTTGGATGGAGCCGAAGTCAGTAAAAATGTTATAACTTTATGTCTATATTTTATGTTCTATCAATATAATTCCCTTATTTTTTAACAAAAATTTTACATTTTTAGTGTATAAAAATAGAGGAGTTAGAGTTGGAACCTTTGCCTATTAACTCCACAGCCTTGGTGGCGCTATGTAATGCTTCCATGAGATTACAGTTGAACCTGGGAATATTAAACCTTCTGCATAAATCTGACATACGCCGAAGTACAATATTGTAGCCTATGAGTACTGGTTTTTACATGCTCAATTCATGATATAGTGGGACCATTTGGAAGGTTAGGGGGTTTTCTTTAGCTCTTTTTACTTAGTATTGGTGTTGTGTGGTGGTCTGTGGTGCTGTGCCTGTGTGGTGATGTCACTAGGACCAGTGTGGGCTCTGTCTTGTAGGATGGGTACTGCGGGGCACCTGGGTCACTCCCCCTGCTGATGCAGTGTCGCTTCAGAGATGGTTGTCACACCTTTAAGATTAGGGGCGCCCTAGGAGGTTGGCCGAGAACATAATACATTCTGAAGATTATGTAATGTAAGAACCTTATTTATATATTTTTTTTACAGTTATAACCTAATAAAGTGGATGAGGCCTCAGAGTGTTTTTTCTTTGAATTAATTCTATAGTCATTATAGCTGATGTGTTCTTCAGTTGCCAAAGTTAAGATATCAGTCTCTGTTACCAGAACAGATCATTTTGAAAATTCTCTGTTTAAACCTGGTATACATGACCAGAATTAGGTGCTGAGGATAGTGTTGCTGTGCAGACATCTGGCTGTCAGTTTTGGCCAGATGGCCCCTTCATGAAAATGTATTTATAATCTCATAAATAGTATACTGTGCAATGCCCGCAACAGCAGCACGACTAGATTTGAAGTTGGGATTAGCAGTCTATGTATGGCACATAGCAGAATTCACCAAAGGAGATATGCAATATTTTCTACAGAAAACAACAAGCTGTGCATTTCAGTAAATGTATTTAACTAGACAAGTACATTGTGTGTACAGTGGAGAAAATAATTATTTGATCCACTGCCAATTTTGCAAGTTTTCTCACCTACAAAGAATGGAGAGGTCTGTAATTTTTAACATAGGTACATTTCAACTGTGAGAGACAGAATCTTAAAAAAAATCCAGAAAATCACATTGTATGATATTTACATAATTAGTTTGCAATTTATTGCATGAAATAAATGTTTGATACAATAGAATAACAGAATTTAATATTTGGTAGAGAAACCTTTGTTTGCAATTACAGAGGTCAGATGTTTCCTGTAGTTCTTAGCCAAGTTTGCACACACTGCAGCAGGGATTTTGTCCTACTCCTCGATACAGATCTTCTCCAGGTCTTTCAGGTTTTGAGGCTATTATTGGGCAACATTGAGTTTCAGCTCCCTCCAAAGATTTTCTATTGGGTTAAGGCCTGTAGACTGGCTAGGCCACTTGAGGACCTTGAAATGCTTCTTAAGAAGCATTGACATGCTGGAAGACCCAGCCACGACCCATCTTCAATGCTCTTACTCAGGGAAAACTCTCACGATACATGACCCCACTCATCCTCCCTTCAATACTGTACAGTCATAGTGTCCCCTTTGCAGAAATGCACCCCCCAAAGTATGATGTTTTCCCCACCATATTTCTCGGTTGAGACGGTGGTCTTCGGGTTGTACTCATCCTTCGACTTCCTCTAAACACGGTGAGTGGAGTTAATACCAAAATGTTTTATTTTGGTCTCATCTTAACACAGGGCCTTCTTCCTTGTCTCCTCTGGATCACCCACATGGTCATTGGCGAACATTAAACAGGCCTGGTTATGTGCAGGCATGAACAGGGGGACCTTTCATGTCCCTGCAGAATTTTAGTCCATGACAGCGTAGTCTGTTACTAATGGTAATGTTTGAGAATGAGGTCCAAGCTCTCTTCAGGTCATTGACCAGGTCTTCCCATGTACTTATGGGTTGATTCCTGACCTTTCTCAGAATCATCCTTACCCCACAAGGCAAAACTTTGCATGGAGCCCTAGACTGAGGAAGATTGACAGTCATCTCGTGTGGCTTCCATTTCCTAATAATTGAGCCAACAGTTATTGTCTTCCCATCAAACTGCTTGCCTAATTTCCTGTAGCCCATCCCAGCTTTGTGGAGGTCTACAATTTTGTCCCTGGTGTCCTTAGACGGCTATTTGGTCTTGGCCATGGTGGAGAGGTTGGAGTGTGAATGATTGAGCGTGTGGACAGGTGTAACGAGTGTAATGAGGCAGAGTGCAGAGTAGGAGGGCTTTTTAAAGAAAAACTAACAGATCTGTGAGAGCCAGAATTCTTGCTGGTTGGTAGGTGATTAAATACTTATTTCATGCAATAAAATGCAATTTAATTATTTAATAATCATACTCTGATTTTTTGGTTTTTATTTTTAGATTTTGTCTCTCACAGTTGAAGTATAGCTACGATAAAAATGACAGACCTCTCCATTCTCTGTAGATGGGAAAGCTTGCAAAATCGGCAGTGTAACAATTACTTATTTTCCCCAATGTATGTGCTTATTTATCCAAATTATGGAACTAATAACAAAATTCTCTCCTACTGCCTCAAAACACTTTCATGGTATATTTCATTTGTGAAAACAAAATGTAGCAAACAAAAATTGATGATTAAGACGATCAATGATTTCTGCAGCACCATGCATAACCAAGCTCACTTCAGTCATCACTTTCCTATACCTGAATGCTGCTTTGAAGTGCCGTGCCTTCAGCTGACAAGCCCTGTGATATACTTTCTAATGATCAGCACATCGCAGTGCTTGTCACTTTAATGCAACATCCAAGCAGAGAGGAGAGCAAAGTCTGATCTGAGCATGTATGCTCAGACTGCTATCAATCACTGAGACATAGTCCCACCCTCAACAGTGTTGTGCCCTGCACTGTTCATCCAATTCCGATCCCCAGATTGGAAGTAGCAGAGCCAGAAACAAAACAGAAGGATATATGACCAAAACAGAGAGGTGAGCTTACAGGAGAAGGGCAGATAATAAACGCGTATTAGAAAAGTGTTAGGAAAAGTTAGGACAAAAGAAAGGGGGTACGTTAGGAGAGGAAAACCTCTGTAATAAAAATATAAATATTCATGGCTACAACTCATCAAAGTCAGCAAAAAATGTGCATCTAGAACATCTAAATTTTGCTTTAGATTTTAATGTGGAAATACTGAAATTCCATGGGAAATTCCACAAAGCAAAATTTGCACGTGTGATCTTATCCTACAACTAATGGCACTCTAAATTCTCCATGAAAAATTGATTACAATATGGTTGAGTTTATAAGATTTACAGAAAATGACATTATGACCAATTGGTCGGCAGTAAAAACACCTCTAGGAATCTATTCTTGCAACAGAATGAGAAACTGTTTTACTAGAACAATAGTGTAATATGAAGTCCAAAAAATAAAATCAACTAACCACAACAGGAAATTCTGATCAAATACATAACTCTTAGAGAAAATGCTTTTCAACTGTTTATACCTTAAGGGAAACCGGTTAATTATGTGCAAAGGCTGGCAAGTACAGGCCAACTATTATTTACATTCACTCTTCACAAAATGTGGTTTAATCACAAATCTTGCCATATGAAATGCATTTCGGATACACTCAGAATCTTACTTGTACTAATTTTAAAGCAATAAAACAGTGAGAAACAAATTATTATAAGCTGGTGCTTAGTAATGAAATCTATGAACTGGACGGGAAATAGTTCCAGTTGAATTGTCACTATACAGAGGTGCAAATACGTACTTAATAGGCATAAGGAATACAATACAGCTGTGCATACTGGACTTATTCTGCCCATATGCTAGGGAAAGAATGTCTGCAAATATAAAGTCTGGGCTGCTGGCAGACTTATTATGTATTATCACTCTATAACTAACAGTTCTGAAGATCAATAGGTGGAACAAGTCATACTTAAAAGTTCAAACAATCAAGAAAGGATATGTTGCGCAACACGAAGACAAGTAAAAGTTGTTTTAAGACCAATATGGAAATAAAAATGTTTTAATAATTTAATCTCAGAAAAATCTGAATAATCACTTACCAATGCTAGAGATGGATGTAACTTAGCAAGGTTGGGAATATCCCTTGAAGTCAAGTCATTTGTTAAAAAAAATTGGGTATTTTTTTTTACAGTTAGTGAATTTTCCATGTATACTTAAAAAAAATCTGATATCTTGAATTATTTACTGTTGCTATTAAGTTTCATTATAGACTTATACTTCCTGTTATGAGCAGTTTGCTTTTAAGCAGTCATCTCATTATCACCACAGACAGGATTACAATTAAAGAGAACACCTATGATACCTATGTACAGCAAGCATCCCAGTAAATGTTGATAGAATCAGGGTTTCTGTCTCTACATTTTGATGCCTTGTGACGGATCCTATTAGAAGGATCAAATGACCTACACTAACATTGCATTGCACAAGCAAATGAATAATGTTAAGTTGCTGTCAAACTACACTTTTTCTGCTGTGATAGCTGAGTACGGTGTTATCTGAGACAAGGTAACTTTTGCTAGATCCGTATATAAGACTGGATCCACCATTCACAATAGTGATTGGGTCACTTTCTCCCCCTCTCTGCACAGTGACCTCTGCACATTCTACAGAGCAGAGAACAAAGAAGATTATGGTAGGTTCACATATTGCAACTTTCTAAGACTACAGGAAATATTCTGCCATTTTGCAGCTATTTTCAATAACAGCAGCAAAAAATGTGACACATCTGCAATGTATGAACCTAGCCTAAATATAGTATTTTAAAAAAGCAAAAGATTCACAAATCATTTGGCATCTACAGATGTAGAGTGCGTTAACTCTTGCAATCCTGAAATCATCTGCACACCAGAACACAGAGTTACTTCTGGACCATCACATGGTAATGAAAGCTGAAGGCTAAAATGTTTCCAAAGCAAAACATGCCACCTGATAATGTAATAGTGATGTATTGTCAACATAGATAATACAGCTACACTTTTATAGGGGGATGGGTAAGTTTTCTTGCCTTAGCCATACCATGCAAATGACATACCACCATTATATTTTAACAATTTTTTTTATTTAAACTATTTGATCTTAATGGAATTTACATTGTCTAAATACTTATGTAATGTGATCTTTATTAGGTACAATATAAGCAAACTGTTATAAAAACCGAGGACTCCAAACCTAAGGGCAGTGTCATCTTTCTTACTGACAGCTGACATTTAGCTATGCTCACATTTCACTACAAGTGCCTTCATTTTTAGTGCTGTATTGTGTATATAGTAAAACATTCTTTTGGTTGAAAAACAACAATTAAAATATGATGATGAATAATTTTTTTCAAAGATTCTAGGTTGTCACAGAAAGTTGCAGCAGTTTTCATAGACTTGTTTTACTCAATGCAAAAAAAGGCTAAAATGTATAACTCAAATAACTAAATAACATATTTTTTCATCCAATTCTTACGTCTGTCAGAGGACACAGGTGTTATGTTTCGGTACCTGAGGAGAAATAGCAAAAATAGCCAAAGTAGCAATACACCAGAAAGGCTGGAAACTACAGGGTTGCAGAACCCTAAACTAACCGCAACACTAGAAGTAGCCGTGGAGCGTACCTACGGTGATCCTAGATGCCTCGTCACAGCCGGAGAGATAGCTACACCTAAAGACAGAAAGATGAAAGCTAACTTCCCCGTAGCAGAACCCCCAAAGAAATAGGAAGCCCCCAAACATGTAATGGCGGTTAGACAAGAAGAAAATACGAACACAGACAGAAAACAGAATGAGCAAACGCTGGGGCCCAATTCTGTCTAGATAGAAAAGTATAGGAAAGAATTCTGACTGCAACCCAAAAAACCCTGACAAAAATACCAACACTTCTGATTAACAAAAAAACTGAGATCACACGATCTCTACCACCTAAATCAGATCTCTGGTGTAAAACACAGCAATTCAGCAAATAAAAAGTGACACAGGAACAGAGCAAAAGTGCAAACACAAACTGAGCACAAATGCAGCGCCAGGCCCCAAAAGGGGACCAGGCTGAAGTCCACTGCAAGGCAGCAAACCAGCAAAGAAACTCCAACCAGAGGAAAAAACAGCAAATCACTTATCTGAATGAAAGCAGGAATGCAAGCTGAGCTCCAACCAAGATCTGGAAGAACAATTGATTACCAGCAAGGCTGATGGGAGTTGAGGTCACTTATATCAGACCATTCAGACCCAGCTGAAAGCCATTCAGCAATTGGTTCATTACCCTCAGCAACCACTGGAGGGAGTCCTGTTGTGAAAAGGCTGGAAATGAGTTCTGAGCAGAAGCTCCCTCTGGTGGTTACAAACGGTACTGGACTGTCCAGTGAAGATTGTGAGGATTGGGAATCAGGTGTTACTGACTGGTCTTATATAAGGGAGTCGCCTTCCCATCAGGGTTGCCGGTGATCAATTGTTCTGGTCTCAATCCTTGATTCCTGTTTCCTTGGTAGCCTGCTGTGCCGTGTCTGAGTCTCCTGCTAACAGATAAGACATTTTCTTCCTTTTGTTTTTGTGCTTGATTTTTGCATTTTGTCCTGCACTTCTGTGGGGGCTTCAGGTCCTCAGGGGGCTTTTGCCCTCTCAGTTCAGTTCAGCCACTGATGTTTGTACATTTGCTTTTTCCAGTTTTTTCAGTGGCTGCTGTTTTGTTTTTGGTTACACCAAAGAACTAATTTAGGTGGTAGAGGTCGTGTGATCTCAGGTGTTTTTGAAATTAGTAGAGTTGGTGCTTTTCAGGGTTTTTTGGGATTGCAGTAAGTGCCCTTCCTATCCTTTTCTATTTAGTAAGTTTGGGCCCCAACGTTTGCTCATACTATTTTCTATCTGTGTCAGTATTTCTTCTTGTCTAACCGCCATTACATGTTTGGGGGCTTTCTATGTTCTTTGGGGATCTACTCCGGGGCAGATAGCTTTCCTCTTTCTATCTTTAGGTGTAGTTAGTTTCTCAGACTGTGACGAGGCGTCTAGGACCAACGTAGGAACGCTCCACGGCTGCCTCTAGTTGTGGTGGTTAGTCAGGGTACTGCAATCTCATAGTTTCCAACTGCTCTGGTGTATTTCCTTTTTGCCTGCTCTCCTAAGCCACCAAATCATAACAGTATCACCGGCCTAAACTGAAAATTATATGGTACTCACAGAAGGGAAAAATATTGTGGAAAGAAAAAAAAAGTTGTCAGAGTTGTCAGAGATATTTTTTTTTTCTGTTTGTTTCATTTTTTTTTTTTCCCTCTGTATCTCTGGGTGCTGAGGAGGATTTTTTTTCTCTCTCAATGGAGTTTGCATAGTTGTCTGGCCGTGTGGATCAGCTTGCCACTGAAGTTCGGAGTATTGCTACCTATCTTGCTAGGTTGCCTGTTGTGGAACCTAGGATTCCCATGCCAGATTGTTTTTTAGGGGATCGAGCTAAATTTCAGAATTTCAAAAATAACTGTAAATTGTTTTTTGCCTTAAAATCTAAGTCCTCAGGGAACGCTGCGCAGCAGGTTCAAATTGTCATCTCTCTCCTGCGCGGCGACCCTCAGGATTGGGCTTTCTCCCTGACACCAGGGGATCCTGTTTTGAGTGATGTTGATGCGTTTTTTCAGGCTTTGGGGTTATTGTACGATGAGCCTAATGTCACTGATCAAGCTGAAAAAACTTTGTTGGCATTAAGTCAGGGGCTTGAGGACGCTGAGTTATACTGTCAGAGATTCCGTAGGTGGGCAGTCCTGACCAAATGGAATGACGACGCTTTGGCAGCTCTTTTTCGGAAGGGACTGTCAGATAATGTAAAGGATGTTATGGTGGGATTCCCTGTCCCTCTGGTCTCAATGATTCTATGTCATTAGCGATTCAAATTGACAGACGTTTGCGTGAGCGGAAAGGTATGCGTGGAATAATGTTGCCTTGTGAACCTGCTTCTGAATCCATGCAGTGTGATAGAGTGGTTTCTGGGGCACAGCGTCATGAATTTCGAAAGCGCAATGGGTTATGTTTCTACTGTGGTGATGCCTCTCATGCTATTTCAGTCTGCCCTAAGCGGGGAAGACGTTTTGCACGCTCAGTTGTCTTGGGTAGTGTTCAGACTAAGTTTTTATTAACTGTTACCCTGATATGCTCTCTGTCCTCATTTTCTGCTCAGGCTTTTGTTGATTCTGGAGCAGCTATTAACCTGATGGATTTTGATTTTGCTAAACGTTGTGGGTTTCCCTTGATACCCCTACGGAAGTCTTATTCCCCTACTGGGGATCGATTCTACCCTTTGGCTGAGAATAAACCTCAGTTCTCTACTCAGGTGATAATGAGGGTAGAACCTGATCATCAGGAGAGTTGCAAATTTTTGGTTCTGTATAATCTGCATGACATTATCGTACTGGGTTTCCCTTGGTTACAGTCTCATAATCCTGTTTTGGATTGGAAATCTGTGTCTGTTACCAGTTGGGGCTGCCAATGTGTTAATACCAACACTCATGTTTTTTCTGCCTCCCCCCAGGCTCAGGATGTTCCTGACTTTTTGATTGATTTTTCTGATGTGTTTAGCGAAAGTAAATCTGCATCCTTACCTCCCCATAGGAGCTATGACTGCGCTATTGAATTAGTGCCTGGTAGTAAATTCCCTAAAGGTTGCCTTTTTAACCTGTCTGTACCTGAACATGACGCTATGCGGTCTTATATCAAGGAGTCATTGGAGAAGGGTCATATCAGACCATCCTCTTCACCCTTAGCTGCCGGTTTTTTCTTTGTGGCCAAAAAGGATGGTTCATTAAGGCCGTGTATTGATTATCGTCTCTTGAACAATATTACTGTGAAATATCAATATCCTTTACCCTTGATCTCTGATCTGTTTTCCAGGGTGAAAAACGCTACTTGGTTTACCAAGCTTGACCTCAGGGGGGCATATAACCTTATTCGCATTAAGCACGGGGATGAATGGAAGACGGCATTTAATACCCCTGAAGGGCATTTTGAGTACCTTGTGATGCCCTTTGGGCTCACTAATGCTCCTTCTGTCTTCCAGTCCTTCATGAATGACATTTTCAGGGATTTTGTGGATAAATTTCTGATTGTTTATTTGGATGATATCTTGATTTTTTCCAATGACTGGGACTCTCATGTAAAACATGTTCGGACTGTGTTCCAGATTTTGAGAGAGAATGCTCTGTATGTGAAGGGATCAAAGTGTCTTTTTGGCGTTCAGAGGATCTCATTTCTGTGATTCATTTTGTCCCCATCTGTTATTGAAATGGACCCGGTCAAAGTTCAGGCCATCTGTGATTGGGTCCAACCTACTTCATTAAAGGCTCTTCAAAGATTCTTGGGTTTTGCCAATTTTTATCGTAAATTTATTGGTAATTTCTCTGTTATTGTTAAACCATTAACTGATTTGACCAAGAAGGGTTCTGATGTGGTGAATTGGCCTCCTGAGGCAGACTCTGCATTTCAGGAACTTAAGCAGAGATTCACTTCTGCTCCTGTTCTACGGCAGCCTGATATTTCTCTACCATTTCAGGTGGAGGTTGATGCCTCTGAAATTGGGGCGGTGCCGTTTTGTCCCAAAGAGATCCAGAGACCTCTAAAAGTAACCCTTGTGCCTTTTTCTCTCGAAAATTTTCTCCCACTGAACGTAATTATGACGTGGGTAATCGGGAGTTATTAGTCATGAAGTGGGCTTTTGAAGAGTGGAGACATTGGCTGGAGGAAGCCAAACATCAGGTGGTGGTCCTTACGGACCATAAGAATCTAGTTTATCTGGAATCTGCCAAGCGACTTAATCCTAGACAGGCCAGGTGGGCCTTGTTTTTCACACGTTTTAATTTTGTGGTTTCATTTCTTCCTGGCACTAAAAATGTTAAGGCGGATGCCCTCTCGAGGAGTTTCCTGGCGGACTCTCCTGAGTTATCTGATCCTTCTGTTATTTTGAAAGAGGGTGTAGTTCTTTCCGCCATCTCGCCCAATTTGAGACTGACTCTGGAGGGGTGTCAGGAGGACAAGCCCGAGCGCTGCCCTGTTGGGAAATTGTTTGTCCCGGACCAGTGGAAAAAGAGTGTAATGTCTGAGATTCATTGTTCCACGTTGGCCGGTCATCCCGGAATTTTTGGTACCAGAGACTTGGTTAGTCGCTCCTTTTGGTGGTCTACCTTGTCTCGTGATGTCAGGGAGTTTGTGCAGTCCTGCGGGACTTGCTCTCGCTCCAAGCCTTGCTCTCGTTCTAGTGGTTTGTTGATGCCATTACCTGTGCCCAAGAGACCATGGACCCATATCTCTATGGATTTCATTTCCGACCTCCCTGTTTCTCAGAGAATGACCGTCATCTGGGTGATTTGCGATAGGTTTTCCAAGATGATACATCTTGTGCCATTACCTAAGTTGCCTTCCTCCTCTGAATTGGTGCCTTTGTTTCTTCAGCACGTGGTTCGTTTACACGGCATTCCTGAGAACATTGTGTCTGACAGAGGAGTCCAGTTTGTTTCCAGATTTTGGAGGACCTTTTGTTCTAAAATTGGTGTTCAATTGTCTTTCTCCTCGGCGTTTCATCCTCAGACCAATGGTCAAACTGAGAGAACAAACCAGACATTGGAGACTTATCTAAGATGCTTTGTGTCTGCTGATCAGGATGACTGGGTCTCTTTTTTGCCTTTGGCTGAGTTTGCTCTTAATAATAGGGCTAGCTCTGCCACTTTGATGTCTCCATTTTTCATGTAATTCTGGGTTTCACCCTCGATTTTCTTCAGGACAGACGGAGGCTTCTGTCTGTCCAGGTGTTGACTCTGTTGTGGAGCGTATGCAGCAGATTTGGGACCAGGTAGTGGAGAGGTTGTCCCTCTCTCAGGAGAGGGCCCAGCGGTTTGCTAACCGGCATAGGACTGATGGTCCTCGGTTTAAAGTGGGTGACTTGGTCTGGTTGTCCTCAAGAAATATTCTTATGAGAGTGGCATCTCCTAAATTTAAGCCTAGGTTCATTGGACCTTATAAGATCATGAGATTCTTAATCCTGTTTCTTTTCGTTTGCTTCTTCCAGGGACATTTAAGATCCATAACGTGTTCCACAAGTCCTTGTTGAAGAGGTTTGTTGAGCCAGTGGTTCCTACTACTGTGCCTCCTGACCCTGTTTTGGTTGAGGGCAATCTGGAGTATGTGGTTGAGAAAATATTGAATTCTCGTTTTTCTAGACGGAAACTCCAGTATTTGGTTAAATGGAGAGGTTATGGTCAGGAAGACAATTCTTGGGTGTTTGCTTCGGACATCCATGCTAGGACACTCATCCGTGCGTATCATAGAACTCATCCTGACCGACCTGTTGCTCAAATGAGGGTTCGGTGACCCCTCCTCAAGGGAGGGTACTGTTGTGAATAGGCTGGAAATGAGTTCTGGTCAGATGCTCCCTCTGGTGGTTACAAACGGTACTGGACTGTCCAGTGAAGATTGTGAGGATTGGGAATCAGGTGTTACTGACTGGTCTTATATAAGGGAGTCGCCTTCCATCAGGGTTGCCGGTGATCAATTGTTCTGGTCTCAATCCTTGATTCCTGTTTCCTTGGTAGCCTGCTGTGTCGTGTCTGAGTCTCCTGCTAACAGATAAGACATTTTCTTCCTTTTGTTTTTGTGCTTGATTTTTGCATTTTGTCCTGCACTTCTGTGGGGGCCTTCAGGGTCCCCTCAGGGGGCTTTTGCCCTCTCAGTTCAGTTCAGCCACTGATGTTTGTACATTTGCTTTTTCCAGTTTTTTCAGTGGCTGCTGTTTTGTTTTTGGTTACACCAGAGAACTAATTTAGGTGGTAGAGGTCGTGTGATCTCAGGTGTTTTTGAAATTAGTAGAGTTGGTGCTTTTCAGGGTTTTTTGGGATTGCAGTAAGTGCCCTTCCTATCCTTTTCTATTTAGTAAGTTTGGGCCCCAACGTTTGCTCATACTATTTTCTGTCTGTGTCAGTATTTCTTCTTGTCTAACCGCCATTACATGTTTGGGGGCTTTCTATGTTCTTTGGGGATCTGCTCCGGGGCAGATAGCTTTCCTCGTTCTATCTTTAGGTGTAGTTAGTTTCTCAGGCTGTGACGAGGCATCTAGGACCAACGTAGGAACGCTCCACGGCTGCCTCTAGTTGTGGTGGTTAGTCAGGGTACTGCAATCTCATAGTTTCCAACTGCTCTGGTGTATTTCCTTTTTGCTTGCTCTCCTCCAAATCATAACAAAGCCCCAGCTCCGAAGTCGCCTCCAATGTGTTCACAACACACAGGCTCAAAAATGCTACCATGGACAGACTTGACACAAGCCACTTCATCTAGCAGATTCCAGAGGAACCCCGTCCTTTACCCTTCAACCCCTGTATAGTGATTTGGTCTTACACAGGATCCAGTGGATTATTCCTACAGAAAAGCTGCCATCCGAAGGTGCAAAATAAGAGGAGGTTCGCCAAGCAAGGTCAAATCCGAGAAATCATGTTAAGGGCAAAATCAGGAGACAATTGGGTGGTCAAAATTCAAGCTATGTCAGAACATGGAAAATACTAAACAGAACACAGGAACTAAGAAACAGAGAGCCTAAGTATAGCTGAACATTAATAACTATCTCCTGGAGCTTATATAAAAGGAAGAGTGCTCATTACCTACCAGCTCACTGCATCAAAACACAAGTGAATAGCAAAGGTAAAACTAATCTCAGACAACTAAAAAGTAAAAACCCACATGCTGCCGGCATCCAGCAGTAACAGTAGTATTAGTGGAGCGCTGTCTAGCAACCAAGGCAGAGGTTACAGAAGTATGTTCAGACATGGTTGTGACAGTAATTCCGCTTTCAGAAAGACCTTAATGCCCCTTAGACCAAGATTTTCAGTGAACAATTGATGAAAGCATCTAACTAATCTGATAGCATTAATGTCATCGACCTAGATCTCTCCTCTGGCCTACAACTTTTCCAATATACCAAATATTGTACAGATCCTATCACTATTTGTGCGTCTAGAAATCGAGGGCAATACCAAAGATTTCAGAAAAATATAGAGGTCTTAAAAAATTCTTAATATTGATTGTTTATGGTGAATTAGGATGGAGGCTGTTAGGGTTTGCGGATCACATTGCATTAAGTTAAACTATAAAGTGTGATCGCAATCCGGGTTCCAGCGTGCAGAGATGTAAAACTGCTGCTAGTATGAACAATGACAGATAAAAAACTACTAGCAAGCGTTCCTTCTTAAACAAACCGAGTTAACTCCACACAGTGTGAATGGAACACAAAAACCCAACACCAAATAATACACTGGAATGCACAGGAAGAGAAGTACCAGCTCAGCTAACCACCGAGGGGTGCAAGGGAGATGAGTACCAGCTCATCTAACCACTGAGGGGTACAAGGGAGATGAGTACCAGCTCAGCTAACCACCGAAGGGTACAAGGGAGATGAGTACCAGGTTAGCTAACCACTGAGGGGTACAGGGAGATGAGTACCAGCTCAGCTAACCAACAAGGGATACAAGGAGAGGAGTATCTGCTCAGCTAACCACCAAGGGATACAAGGGAGATGAGTACCAGCTCAGCTAACCACCGAGAGATACAAGAGAGATGAGTACCAGCTCAGCTAACCACCGAGGGGTACAAGGGAGAGGAGTACCAGCTCAGCTAACCACCGAGGGGTACAAGGGAGATGAGTACCAGCTCAGCTAAGCACCGAGTGGCACAAAACATATAAATAAATAACTCAGCTAACCACCGAGTGGCATAGAAAATATAAGTACCATGTTCAGCTAACCACTGAGCGGTACAGAAAAAGGAGTGTGCAATACCCAGTAAAAACAATAGGGAATAAGCATGTGGGTTGAGTATGCCCTGTAAACAGCTCGTGCTAACCGCACACGTGGCCGAGACAGGCGCTAGGTCAAGCAAAAGCGAAAACATGCCTGACTAAGGAAACTATACAAAAAAAGGTTGCACTCTATCGTGCCAAAGCAAGTCAATGTGAAATATGAAACATGAATAGCGATATGGCTTTTGAATATTAGAAAAAAATGAATGAGACGCTTTGCACAAAATTTGGCCAAATAATGCCTGCCCATACACCAACGTCAAGGTGGTCTCAGAACGTATGGGTCCCTGCCTATGTGAACATACCTCTATTAGGCTGATATCTGAATTCCTGGGTGAATGTGGACAGCTCTGTCAGTAAAGCTTGCCTTTTCTGGGTGAGCAGGAACCTGCTATAATTAAAATCACCACATGGTGATGGGCGGAGTGCTCGGTCAGTAAGCTAACATAGAAGTAAAAGAAAACTGACTGGCACATCCAAACCAGTGTGAATTAGGTGCAAACCAGGAGCAGCTACTCCATAGACAATATACAAAAAAAGGTTGCACTCTATCGTGCCAAAGCAAGTCAATGTGAAATATGAAACATGAATAGCGATATGGCTTTTGAATATTAGAAAAAAATGAATGAGACGCTTTGCACAAAATTTGGCCAAATAATGGCTGCCCATACACCAACGTCAAGGTGGTCTCAGAACGTATGGGTCCCTGCCTATGTGAACATACCTCTATTAGGCTGATATCTGAATTCCTGGGTGAATGTGGACACCTCTGTCAGTAAAGCTTGCCTTTTCTGGGTGAGCAGGAACCTGCTATAATTAAAATCACCACATGGTGATGGGCGGAGTGCTCGGTCAGTAAGCTAACATAGAAGTAAAAGAAAACTGACTGGCACATCCAAACCAGTGTGAATTAGGTGCAAACCAGGAGCAGCTACCTCCATTTTTTGTATATTGTCTATGGAGGTAGCTGCTCCTGGTTTGCACCTAATTCACACTGGTTTGGATGTGCCAGTCAGTTTTCTTTTACTTTTATGACTAAGGAAACTAGGCACACATAAGAGCCAGCAGAGCGGCAGAGTATCCACACACACACACACACCAAACACAAGTGACGCTAGCACTCCCGCGTGCTTTGCTTAAAGCCCTTTATGCGCTAAGCTCCACCCCAAACACTCACGCCCAGTCGGACACGGCGTCATCCGTGAGCCAATCCGAAGCTGCCACGTAACCAGAGCAGCCCGAGCACCAATAAGAAGCCGCCACATCACGGACATGCTCAGCAAGGTGACTTCTGGACATAGACTCCAGAGAGTAGGGCTGCCTTAGTATACCACTGCTTACCATAGACTTTAGCTGGAGAGCCAGCAGTAACCACAAGTATAACAGGAGCCTAAGTAAGTTGCTGTGACTGACGTCTGTGCTAAGCAGCAAACCCAGCGGCTGGGCCCGAATAGGAAACCACGGCACCAGACAAGGCTTGGGATCTATCCCGCACAGTAGAAGAATCCCGGTGCCTAACAGGAGGCAGATATTCCCAAAGTCTGACTGATGGTCAGAGACATAACACTGAAGAAATTGTTCTAGTGTTTGGTTGGCACATTCAGTCTGACCATTGGTCTCTGAGTAGTAATCAGATGAGAAATACAATTCTACATTGATTTTGTTACAGAATACCCTCCAGAATTTTGAAACAAAGTGAGTCCGCTGATTGGAAACTATAATCTCGAGAACACAATGTGTTCAATTTTACTTAATTTAAGATTTGAGAGTTAGGTAACCCAGACAAAGGGACAAAATTACACTGTTAACTGTACTTGTTGATCACCACCCACATAACAGTTTTTGCTCAGAGGATGGCAGTTCAGTACTAAAGTCCATGGAGAGATCCAAGGTTCTCTATTAGTAGGTAAAGACTAAAGAATTTGTTGATGAAACTGGGGGAAAACAAACAATTTTTTAAGTGGGAGTATTGTCTGGAGCTAATGTTTAAGATCTACATAGCTCCTCAATAAGATCTAGCAAAAACGAGAACACAACAATACCCTTGGTTAAAATAGAGAGCTGTTTGAATCATTAGATTAAGATGGACTGAAGCAATGGGAAAGAGCATTGGCTTTTCAACCCCTAGTCCCAGATCTAAACGTTTCCACAAAATCAAAAATAGTGGCATTTAGTGCACTCTGCAATTAAAGCACCACTCAAAAGTCCCCTTGAAAAAATTGTATAGGTATAAAGACAGTCCCAATGACTGCTAATGGGCAAAGAAAAGTAGGACATGGCTATTGAGAGTTTGCTTTCTAAAGCTACAGTATCTAAAGATGACGGGCACTTAACACAGTTTACATTTTTATGTGGTTGTGAATCA
The DNA here is from genome assembly GCA_033576555.1 of Oophaga sylvatica. NCBI lineage: Eukaryota > Metazoa > Chordata > Amphibia > Anura > Dendrobatidae > Oophaga > Oophaga sylvatica. The sequence goes on from JARQOD010000006.1 coordinate 122,152,677, forward strand.
GCTTAGAATAAAGTTCAAAGGAAGACAAATAACACATCCAGAGCTTACAGCCATAGCTGTCTTAAGCTTCATTTTAAACAGCAAGATAATCGCAAACAAGGGTTCTTAATAAAGCTCATTTCACAATTATCTGGCAGTGTCGACAGGCTTCCGATCAACCAACGAATGAGCAAAACACTTGTTCATCAGGTGAAATGATGGTTTGCACAGCACAATCATCCTGTGTAAACAGAACTCCTCATGCTGATGAGAATAATGGCAGTCTATGAGCAATCTATTACAGATTGCTCAGTGCACATCATTTACTTTGGCCTGCCTGTATAAATAGGCATTTAAACAATCGGTAATTGGTCAAGGTTTACCGATCGGCAGACATATTGTACTGCCAGTTGTTCTGTGTAAAAAAATCCTTATATATACACTGTTAATTCATTGTACAGCCTGCCACACACAATAATATATAAAGGCTGCAGAAGCTAAATGGATTAGTATATTCAAGTGTTATTATTACCACTAAAAAAAACTCACATACAAGTAGATATATTTATATTTAATTTTTGGACATTTTTCTGAACAGTCAAGGTGAAATGACATTTTCTTGCTAAATAGTACATCATCAGAAGATAATAAATAATTACGTACATTTCTGATTACTTAGTTCCCTATACATAAAACAGTTTTTGCTAAATTGCTGGAAATGTTGCAAGTTTTGCACAATATGTAATTTGAATTTAAATTAACATTTTATGGCAGTCATGGAATGTTACACACAAAAAATGATGTACATTTCAACAGAAATATACTCCAGCGGATTATTCATCAAGACTGATGATATGGCCCCCAAAGGGTCCTAATCTCAACAGGATTGAGTCTGTCTGGGATTCCAAGTAAAGACAGAAAAATCTGCTCAAATATACATTTGCAGAAGATCTGTGGTTAGTTGTCCAAGATATCTCGAACAACCTCTCAGCTGATTTCCTTCAAAAACTGTGTTCAAGTGTATCTAGAAGAATTGATGCTGCTTTGGTGTTTGCACCAAATATTGACTTCATTTAGGTTTGTCTTTTGTTCATTTACTTTGCGTTTTTTTAATTTATAAAAATAAAATATTAACATTTCTACTTTTGAAAGTATTCTTAGTTTACAGCATTTTCCACACCTAACTGAAATTTTTGCACAGTGCAGTATATTAGTACATAAAAGATATTCAGTGTCATCTTTTACTTGGCTTATAAACAGAGAGGTTTGCAAAGACAGAATATGTCTAGTTGATTTTTACCTGCCACTGGGCCAAATTATACATTTGTTTCACTGATGCCATCCCTGGACCTTTTGAGGAATGACATTTGCAGTGTTTTCCGTTACCTTACCAGATGTGTTATTATCTAAAGAATATGTAAAAGAAACCATCTGTCTATCTGTATATTTGTTTTGTTTGCTGTGTTGTGGTATATTTTTTCTAAAGACAAACATTTTGATTGCATTCCTTGTCATATTTCTGTACACAAAATAACACAATACAACACATATATGTGTAGATAAAATCTCATAGGAATAGCAAAGATCAAAGTGACAAAGTCTAACCAGCTGCATATTACATCTCTTATAAACATCAGCTTTACTGTACATTGTTTAGAATATATAAATCCATTTTTCATGCCACTCACAACAATAGACCATCTATATATGTAAGATAAGATATCTCTCACCTCATAACTGAGAATTACATATTTATTATTATTGTATAGCCATCTAATTAGAGGGCAATCCTACACAAAATAATCTTCTGATATATTATACAGTGGGTTCGGAAAGTATTCAGACCCATTTATTATTATTATTATTTATTTATATAGCGCCATTAATTGCATGGTGCTGTACATGAGAAGGGGTTACATACAAAGTTATAGATATAGTTTACAGTAAACAAATTTACAATGACAGACTGGTACAGAGGGGAGAGGACCCTGTCCTTGCGGACTTACATTCTACGGGATAATGGGGAAGAAACAGAAGGTCGGGGGTGCGTCAGCTCTGGTGGTGGTGGCGGCGAGGCGGCCGCTCTGGTGGTGGCGGCGTGGCGGCAGCTAGGGTGGAGTCGGCTAGGCGGCAGCTCGGGTGATGGCGGCGAGGCGGCAGCTCACCTGGTGGCGCCGAGGCGGAAGCTAGGGTGGTGGCGGCGAGGCGGAATGGTATTGCAGGCTGTAGGCTTTCCTGAAGAGATGGGTTTTCAGGTTCCGTCTAAAGGATCCAAGGGTGGTGGATAATCGAACATGTTGAGGCGTGGAATTCCAGAGGATGGGGATATTCGGGAGATATCTTGGAGGCGGTTGTGTGAGGAACGAATAAGTGTGGAGGATAGTAGGATGTCTTGGGAGGATCGAAGATTACGTGAAGGAAGATATTGGGAGATTAGTTCAGAGATATAGGGAGGGGACAGGTTGTGGACAGCTTTGTAGGTCAGTGTTAGTAGTTTGAACTGGATTCGTTGGGGAAATGGGAGCCAGTGGAGGGATTTGCAGAGGGGAGAAGCAGGGGAGTAGCGAGGGGATAGGTGGATTAGTCGGGTAGCAGAGTTAAGGACAGACTGGAGTGGTGTAAGAGAGTTGACAGGGAGGCCACAGAGGAGGGTGTTGCAGTAATCAAGGCGGGAGATGATGAGGGCATGCACAAGAGTTTTAGTAGATTGAGGGCTGAGGAAGGGACGGATTCTGGAAATGTTTTTAAGTTGGAGGCGACAGGAGGTGGCAAGAGTTTGGTTGTGTGGTTTGAAGGACAGGGCAGAGTCGAGAGCTACTCCGAGGCAGCGGATTTCAGGTGCGGGAGAGATCGTGATGCCATTTACCATAATAGATAGATCGGGTAGGGAAGATACGTGAGATGGAGGAAAGATGATGAGTTCGGTTTTGTCTACATTGAGTTTTAGGAAGCAAGAGGTGAAGAAGGAGGATATGGCTGATAGATACTCCGGGATTCTGGACAGCAGAGAGGTGACATCTGGGCCAGAGAGGTAGATCTGAGTATCGTCCGCATACAGGTGGAAGCCATGGGACTTTATGAGTTGTCCTAGGCCAAGGGTATAGATGGAAAAAAGTAGGGGCCCCAGGACAGAGCCTTGAGGGACTCCAACAGAGAGAGGGTGGGATGAGGAGGTAGAGTGGGAGTGGGAGACGCTAAATGTGCGGTCGGAAAGGTAAGTGGCGATCCAGGACAGGGCAAGGTCTTTGATGCTACATTTAAATTTTTCACTCTTTGTTTCATTGCATACATTGCAAAAAGTTCATTTTTTTCTCATTAATGTACACTCTGCACCCCATATTGACTGATAAAAACCAGAAATGTAGAAATTGCAAATTTATTAAAAAAGAAAAACTGAAATATCACATGGTCATAAGTATTCAGACCCTTTGCTCAGACACTCATATTTAAGTCACATGTTGTCCATTTCCTTGTGATCCTCTTTGAGATGGTTCTACTCCTTCACTGAAGTCCCCAGCTGTGTTTAATTAAACTGATAGGACTTGATTTGTAAAGGCACACACCTGTCTATATAAGACCTTACAGCTCACAGTGCATGTCAGACCAAATGAGAATCATGAGGTCAAAGGAACTGGCCAATGAGCTCAGAGACAGAATTGTGGCAAGGCATAGATCTGGCTAAGGTTACAAAAGAATCTCTGCAATACTCAAGGTACCTAAGAGCACAGTTGCCTCCATAATCCTTAAATAGAAGATGTTTGGGACCACCAGAAGTCTTCCTAGACCTGGCCGTCGAGTCAATCTGAGCAATTGTGGGAGAAGAGACTTGGTGAGAGAGGTAAAGAAGAACCCCAAGATCACTGTGGCTGAGCTCCACAGATGCAGTAGGGAGATGGGAGAAAGTTCCACAAAGTCAACTATCACTGCAGCCCTCCATCAGTTGAGCCTTTATGGCAGAGTGGCACGACGGAAGCCATATGAAAGTCTGCATAGAGTTTTCTAAAAAAAAAACACAAGAAGGACTCCCAGACTATGAGAAATAAGATTCTATGGTCTGATGAGATGAAGATAGAACTTTTTGGTGATTATTCTAAGTGGTATTGTGTGGAGAAAACCAGGCACTTTTCATCACCTGCCCAATAAAATCCCAACAGTGAAACATGGTGGTGCAGCATTATGCTATAGGGGTGTTTTTCAGCTGCAGGGACAGGACGACTGGTTGCAATTGAAGTAAACATGAATGCGGCCAAGTACAAGGATATCTTGGATAAAAACCTCTTCCAGAGTGCTCTGGACCTCAGACTTGGCTGAAGGTTCACCTTCCAACAAGACAACAACCCGAAGCACACAGCTAAAGTAACAAAGGAGTGGCTTCAGAACAACTCTGTGACTATTCTTGACTGGCCCAGCCAGAGGCCTGACCTAAACCCAATTGAGCATTTCTGGAGAGACCGGAAAATGGCTGTCCACCAAAGTTCGCCATCCAACCTCATGGAACTGGAGAGGATCTGCAAGGAAGAATGGCAGAGGATCCCTAAATCCAGGTGTGAAAAACTTGTTGCATTTACAAGACTCATGGCTGTATTAGCTCATAAGGATGCTTCTACTCAATACTGATCAAAGGGTCTGAATATTTATGACCATGTGATATTTCAGTTTTTCTTTTTTAATAAATTTGCGAAAATTTCTACATTTCTGTTTTTTTCAGTAAAGATGGGGTGCAGAGTGTACATTAATGAGAAAAAAAAATGAACTTTTTTGCATTTACCAAATTAAACAAAGAGTGAAAAATTTAAAGGGGTCTGAATATTTTCCGAACCCACTGTAGATAGGTATTAAGTAGAAATGATTGAATCATTTGAAATTAAAATTTTTCCCAAAATACTGATTAGCCTCTAACTACCCTGAAAATAGCTTTATAATACTTGAAGATTTATTGGGACTGTTTTGAACCCGATTTGAGCTCTTTGATGCAAACACAACATTATTAACCCCTCTCTGACATTAGACGTACTATCCCGTCCATAAAACCCGTGCCATTCTGACCATGGACGGGATAGTACGTCATAGGCGATCAGCTGCGCTCCCCGAGGGAGCGCAGCTAATCGCCGCCGGGTGTCAGCTGATTATCACAGCTGACACCCGTGACTGTGTGTCAGGAGCGGTCACGGACCGCTCCCGGCACATTAACCCCTTGCACACCGCGATCAAACATGATCGCGGTGTACTGGGGGCACAGGGGAGGATCGCGCAGTGTGGGGGCTCCCTGTGCGCCCCCCTGAGACCCTCAGACCAGCGCGATGTGATCGCGCTGCTCTGAGGGCTTCCTCCCTCCCAGGACCCGGATCCAAGATGGCGCTGGGGTCCTGGAGGGAGGCGGCTACCTCAGTGCCTGCCGAGAGCAGGCACTGAGAAGCCTGCTGCACTGCCTGAGCGATCGCTGGTGTGACAGAGTGCTGTGCACACTGTTACACCAGCGATCTGATGAAATACAGTGATGTCCCACCCTGGGACAAAGTAAAAAAGTAAAAAAAGTAAAAATAAACATGTGTAAAAAAAAATCAAAAAAAAAAAAAAAAAAAAAAAAAAATATTCCCCAATAAATTCATTACTTATTGTAAATAAAAAAAATAAAACAATAAAAGTACACATATATGGTATCGCCGCGTCCGTAACGACCCCCCCTATAAAAATGTCCCACTAGTTAACCCCTTTTGTGAACCCCTTAAAAAATAAAAAATAAAAACGAAGCAAAAAATCAGTGCTTTATCATCATACCGCTGAACAAAAAGTGGAATAACACGCGATCAAAAAGACGGATATAAATAAACATGGTACCGCTGAAAACGTCATCTTGTCCCGCAAAAAACGAGCCATCATACAGCATCATCAGCAAAAAAATAAAAAAGTTATAGCTCGCAGAATAAAGC
>JARQOD010000006.1:122158685-122233844 GCA_033576555.1 Oophaga sylvatica
CCAAGCACCACCTCCTTTTAAAGTGTCCAGTGTTGTCATTCTACTTAATCATGACAGATTGATCTCCAGCCATGTCCTCATCAACACCCACACCTGTGTTAATGGAGCAACACTGAAAAGAGGTTTAGCTGGTCCTTTAAGGCAGGGCTGCAATGATGTTGAAATGTGTTTTTGGGGATAAAGTTCATTTTCTAGCCAAATATTGACTTTGCAAGTAATTGCTGTTAAGCTGATCACTCTTTATAACATTCTGGAGTATATGCAAATTGCCATTATAAAAAGTGAAGCAGTAACTTTGTAAAAATTAATATTTGTGTCATTCTCAAAACTTTTGTCCATGATTGTAGAAGCGGAAGGACTTTTTCCCCTATGGTGGAAACCTGTGGACCTGTGTCTGTTCTCTTCTCAACCTTAAAAGCTATTGGATTTGGATGGATGGGTACTCTTTACAGTGTTGCTGTATCTGACTATGTAGGGACCAGCACTTTGACAAAGGCAATCATAACACATAGATGTCAATATATATATTTCTCATCGCTTCTTTCCATACTCTTTGCTTCTTCTTTGCGCCAATTTTATTTCATGCTAAAATTATACTTTACAATATGTTTTTTTCTTCACACCATCTCGCTGTCCTCAGTCTGGAAGTATAACAACTGCCTGGAGCAAGAGCCCTCCTCCCTTTACCCTATCTGCATTGGGACACAAATATTATTTATCCCATCTTTAGACTGTGATAGTTTAAGCAGCCATCTTAGATTCAATCAGCTTTTCAAATGAAAAACTAGATACTTGACCAATGCAATAAAGCTCCTGTGCTATTGTTGAACTTCTTGCCTTGACTGAACAGCAGCTGATTAGTTCAGTACAAAGGTAAATCTTAAGGGGTTGTCCGGTCTAAAATGAAAAGTCCGCAGTTACTCTGTATGGAGCGAGCCACACCCACTAGACAGCCATGCCAGACGGCCAGTACAGTAAACTTTGTTATTTTTTAATAAACTGCAGCTGGCAAAAAACATTGTTTTTAAGGGGATAACCCTTTGAATGCCCTAGAATGCAGCTGCAAGGCAGCACAGTACTTTTAACAGAAATAAAAATCTGAAATCAGTCTCATTGAGAGACAGTGTGCCTGCTAGTTACAAGCGACTGTACTGAGTTGTTTTACACTATCTTTTCAATTCTTTTTATGAATGGGGAATAATAGATTTTTTGAAAAGCAAATTTAAAATCTCCAAATCAAGAAATTTAACAGCGACTATGTATGTCACATAGTGTTGCATGTTGCAAACAAATATATTTTTTTGCATCTTGTATTTCACATCTATACAAGCCACCACACATATACAGCATTAAATTTTAGGATGTGTACCTATTAAAAAATTCTTATTACATAATTTTGTGGGAAGTTGTTAAATAATAAAAAAAATGCAGATAAATATTTTAAAAATGTAGAAATGTAACTATGCATGTCTGCTTTCGCAACCATTTTATCCATTGACAACTGTACATGCCACACCCATACTGAGGACTGTTGCCACGTTGTGCTTTCTGTACATATACCTATGTACAAGTATTTCTTGTTATGTCATTTTTGGGAAAGGAATAAATTACTGGGGTTGAAAAGATTGCCAACTTATTTTTTGCACAAAATGTCTGGTAAAAGTAAAAGTGGCAATGAACAATGTGCTATAAAATAAATAAAAACTTATATACCACAGCCAAGAATGTGGAGCTGCTAGCAAAAGCAGAAACACACATTATAAAATATATGGCTCATTATTTGTCTCAATAACAACAAGATATTTTACCTCTGACAGCGACACCATCAGTTTGAGTCCGTGTTTTTTCCCAGATTGATCTGCCTGATCACAAATTACTAAGGGGGTAATTTTCAACCTTTTTTTAAAATAGGCTGTTGGTTGCTAATAGTTACAATCCTTGCCGTCATTGCTAGGTAAAGTCACTTTCACATTATTAAGACTTTCTTTGTGTTAAAGAGCATGAAAGGACTTGATACATTGGTAGGAACCTATGTTTACCTGAAGGCTTTCAGTATAGCAGTTCGTGGTGAATCGATCTGCTGCAAACAAAATTTTTCAGAAGAATTCAATGAAAATGGAAAATTCAAATTTCAAATGATTTGGTAATAATCTCTAGTCATAAATATGAATTGCTCAGCCAACCCTTTAATGGGAACCTGTCACCAGGAATAACGCTGTTAACCTGCAGACATGGGGTTAAGCTGCAGGTTAACAGAGTATGATGCTGCCTGGCACCTGCACGTAGCCAAATGCAGCTGGGAGAAAAATATCTTTATCTTCCTGCCACTGTACCCATACCCTGCCCCTTGCCCTGACTGACACTGGCTTTGCAAGGGGGGTGAAGTTACAGCGGCCACTCTGTATACTCAGAGTGGTGACTGAATCGCGCCACCTCGCCCCCATGACAAAACCGAATGATTGTGGAGAAATAAAGATCATTTTCTCCCCGCTGCATTTGGCTACATGCAGGTGCCGGACAGCATCTTAAAGCTGTTAACCTGCTGTTTAAACCCATATCTGCAGGTTAACAGCATATTCCTGGTGACAGGTTCCCTTTAAACATATTTCAGAATGGCCTACAATATTGAATCCTACACAGGCTGAGTTCTGTGTACTAGATCTAACTAAAAACCTCTGGAATAAATAATTAGTTAAAAGAGCTTAAACTGTTGGTGTTTTTAGCCAAACAATAAGCAGCATAGAGCCTACTAGTCAAATATGAAAATTAGGACTCTATTAGCATATGAATACATACTATACTGTATCAGTTTAGGTTTACATTTGAATCAGAGCTTTGCAAATTCTTACATTTTTAACCAAAGAAAAAGCGCAGCATGGTGCAATTGTTTTATGTTGCAATGACTGACACTCTAGTGAAAATTAAATAGATTTTAAACAGTCAATGAGGTCTGTCTGGTGCAGTTTGAGTCTATCTTGGGACAGATCTGATAATTGTAAGAGTTTCATTTTTTTGTCGTATAATAGAACAGAACAATGAAACACCAAACACTACTTGGGAACAAGTCTAAATTAGCACTGTTAGTGAACAGCCCCTACATTGTTATGACATTCTTATAGCTATTTCTATCGCAAAACTTAAAGCCACTTGATAAATAATTGTGAAAAGGCAAGAAATAATTGTGAAAAGGCAAGAAATCCTGTAAACGATTGGTTATATGCAAAGTGAAAAATATTCCAAACTACAATCAAATATTTACATCCTATTAAGATAAAGTAAATCATTATATATTAAGGCAGAGAACATTTTAATAATGTCCTATATGATCAGATCACAGAGTGCAACATAACTGTCATTTTTACCCATCTGGAGCAGCAAACAGAAATTATTCCCCTCTGATTTAGATGAAATAAAAAATCTAGCTACCACCCAAGCTGCAATCATTGTTGTTTATGGAAACAAGATATAAGGCTATGTCATATGTATTCTGTTTTGGCAAAATATCATAAATAAAAATGGCTTATTTTAACATTTCTATGTTATGTAGAGTTTATGCTTGCTTGGCACTGACTCCCAGGTTAACCATTTAGCAAAGATTTTTACATTGCGGGATAGTTGTAACTATATCAACATGACCTTTCTCATCATAAAATAACATTCAGTTTTGCCTATAGAGTATCCTTACAAAGTTGTGTTTTAGTATTATCACAAGTTTTACCCTGCGTGAAATTATTCCCATGACCTTCATATCATTTGTTAAAACCTGAAGCTTCTATGCTTAGCTTTGCAGTATCACACAGCTGTTCTACCCATGAAACTGCACTACGTGTACAGTTGATGGTGGTATTGATACCTCTTATATAACAAGTGGGAAAAAGCAACATTATGGTTATACAAGTAGTTTCAATTGTTTAAAATATTCCCAGGAATGTTAAATGAGTATCTTTAGTATAGGCCATTGAAGTGTCATCAGTAGCATCTGTGCTGATCAGCAGAATGATGAGGCTGCTAAGTGACCTGTGGGTTGGGATGACCTGTTGTACCTAGCATGGATCCATGTACAGACTTGTTGCTAAATGTAGAACAACTGTCTTTTGGTTTGATTATAATTTAGTGTCCTAGCTGTTGAACACCCAGTAATGTCATATTAATGGCCATTTACTAGAAAAAGATAGACAACCAATAAATATTTTGAAGTCCCATAGGCAATGAATGGAGATGAGGTGTGCAATCTTAACCTCTACTCAATCTAGAGCAAAAACTCTAAAATAAGAGACAAGGTGCTTCCTTTTGTATTTTTTTTTTATTTACAATGGAAATTTTAACCCCCTTTCCAGGCCACTAATGAAAGATTCTGATCTTTTTCAGTTGTGTAAAGATACACTAGCTTAAACGTGTACTGTATATGTGCAGATCTTTTTGTGGAGCTGCGGCCACTTGAGTTCACTGTCATGGGGTTGTTCGAACTGGATGAAAAGAAATATGACATGATTGTTCGCCATAAAAAATATCTCAGGATTTTGCGCCTTCCCAAAGACCAAATGTAAAATGCATAATATAAACAGGTATTTTTTATTGTCACAAAGGTAAACTTGTTTAGTGGCACAGAACCCTTCTTCAGATCCAAAAAGACAATTATACAATTATGAAAGAAAAACACAAAATCAACAAAGATCAAAAAGATCAAAGGTCAAACACACAACAGAATTAGGAGATAGTGAAAAAAGTGTTATGGAATTCTACATATTGAACTTTAAGCATATTATAACCACTATTAGAATAGTCCAAAGCATATATAGAATCACATTCATGTTTAATTTGACTAAATACTTAAAATTTCTTCAAAATGTAAATTCCTCCCTCAGTAAAAGGCCTTTTACACATAGCGATATCGCCAGCAATATCGCTAAAGCATCACCGATTTGGTGACGCAGCAGCGATATTACTAGCGATATTGCTATGTGTGATACTTACCTCCGACCGGCCCCCCGCTGTCTGTCGCTGATCGCGCGAGAATGGGCAGCTCCATTTCTCGTCGGGCACTTCCTGCTGGCGCCGACGAGCGACGCGTGGAAGCGGGCGGGAGGACATCAGGATTGCCGCGTCTGAAGGGTAAGTAGCGACCGCTGCTGCGTCGCTAAGTCGCTGTGAGATCTGCCTGTGTGGCAGCTCACTAGCGACCATTTAGTGATGCACCAGCGATCCTGACCGGGTCGTATCGTGGTCGGGATCGCTGCTGCATCGCTAAATGTAAAAACCCCCTTAAGGCAGAAAAGACATAGATAGTGTGGGCAAAGTTCAAACATCTTATCAGACCAGCCCCAGACGTGTAGCAGAGGCTATTCAAATAATATGACTATATAATACTATTAAATGTGCATCATCTTAGGTGTGGGCACGTCAAACTTCATAGGAACTTTGTTGATTTGGTATTTTGTTTAAAAAATAAAGAGGGGCTAAATATGTGGTTTGCTTAAGTAATAAAATTGTCTTTTTAGAGCTAAAGGGGTCGATAACCCGTACTGCATATTCAGTGTGATAAAAATATGTTTTACTATTTTGCATTTGACATTTGGTCTTTGGGGAAGACTTGGGAGATCTTTTTCACGCTAAACATATCTCATATTTCTCCACTCCATTTAGATATTCTCTTCAGAACCCAATCCTCGGGATCATGAGGTTCCACAATTGGATCACTATCAATAGGGAAGTTATTCTATATCCAATGGCAGGGGATAACTTCAAAACTTGTCACAAACTCTTTTAGATATGACTATAATAAAAATGTTAACAAATTACTTGTAATCAATAAGAAACCGAGGAAACAAATTACAGAGATGTTTTAGTAGAAAGACGACACTGCATTGTCTAGTGGAACACACTTAGTCCTTACTGGATTACAGTGCCAAGTTCAAATAATGCTATGGTATTTTTGGTGGAATAAGTGTAGACTGCCAAATGTCAGAGAGTCACATGGAAGCAAAATATGCAGAACATGTGCCACACTGGGTTAGCAACAAGTAGGGCAGCCTACAAAATGTTCTCAAAGCTTGTCCCAAACATCAGCTATGTAAGCACTGGTCAGGGACCACTTAAAAAAGAAGAACCATCATCAAAGCATGACTGCTGACTGTCAGTCTATTCAACTAGGCTCAATGATAGTATTTCTATAATTATCTCAGACAATACAAAAAATGCATGTCTCAAATGCACATGTCACAATTACACTCTGTTTTGCAGCTGCCTATAGGTCTCAATCAGCTTTGACATGTGTGGAAGTTAATTTTCTCTGCTGAACTGTTCAAGCTCTGTCTTGTTGAAATGGGGATTGAGAGTGAACAGCTATTTTCACATCCAGCCACAAATTCTCCATAGGATTGAGGTCTGCAGTCTGCTACACATCAGGACATTTGCATAGTGGCGTGTGGGGTCAATGTCTTCTGATAAATAAATCTCTAAAATTTCAGTTCTCTTGGATTTATCTTTGGGATTCCCTATATTTTACAGCCTTTATTTTCTCAATTTTAAACCCATAAAGTAAGCTGCAACTAGTCATGAACTCAAACAACTGTATACAAAGAAAAATAAACTATAAAAATGATCCTCAAAACTCCTCAAAACTGAAATTACAATGCCAAGAAAGAAAAGTAATGGAATTCTGAAAATCTCAAAATCGATAGACTTGTTAATTAAATGATATATGATGATTATATGAATCATCTACTGTAAATAATGAATCAAAACGAAATTTTCTAAAAAGTTTGATTTATTCAGCAAGTATAAGAGCAAAAATACACACGGTTGTGCACCTTTGCATTATATCAATGAGGTTATTAAGGCTTGTCTTAGGATTGTTCTGTCTTGATGAATGTACTTGGGCACAGAAATCATCAAGATCCACTACTGGCAGCTCCATTTACAATTAACCAATGACGTCACAGATGTGCTCGATAGGAGACAAGTCTAGACACTATGCAGGCCATGTGGCATATTTAGGCCATGTACACTGCTCGCCGTAGAAGGATCAAATGTGACCTGGTGTTATTAACCCCTTCATGACCCAGCCTATTTTGACCTTAAAGACCTTGCCATTTTTTTGCACTTCTGACCAGTGTCCCTTTATGAGGTAATAACTCAGGAACGCTTCAACGGATCCTAGCAATTCTGAGACTGTTTTTTCGTGACATATTGGGCTTCATGTTAGTGGTAAATTTAGGTCGATAATTTTTGCGTTTATTTGTGAAAAAAATGGAAATTTGGCGAGAAAATTTTGTAATTTTCAAATTTTTAATTTTTATTCTGTTAAACCGGAGAGTTATATGGCACAAAATAGTTAATAAATAACATTTCCCACATGTCTACTTTACATCAGCACAATTTTGGGAACAACATTTTTTTTTGTTAGGAAGTTATAAGGGTTAAAAGTTGACCAGTGATTTCTCATTTTTACAGCAAAATTTACAAAACCATTTTTTTAGGGACCACCTCACATTTGAAGTCACTTTGAGGGGTCTATATGGCAGAAAATACCCCAAAAGTGACACCTTTATAAAAACTGCACCCCTCAAGCTACTCAAAACTACATTCAAGAAGATTATTAACCCTTCAGGTGCTTCACAGGAACTAAAGCAACGCGGAAGAAAAAAATGGACATTTTAATTTTTCCAACAAAAATTTTCGTTTAGCATCAATTTTTCATTTTTACATGGGCACCAGGATAAAATGGATCCTAAAATTTGTTGGGCAATTTCTCCTGAGTACACAGATACCTCATATGTGGTCATAAACTACTGTATGGGCGCACGGCAGGGCTCAGAAGGGAAGGAGCGCCATTTGACTTTTTGAATGGAAAATATGCTGGAATATTTAGCGGTTGCCATGTCGCATTTGGAAAGTCCCTGTGTGCCTAAACATTGGAGCTGCCCCACAAGTGACCCCATTTTGGAAACTAGACCCCTAAGGAACTTATCTAGATGCATAATGAGCACTTTGAACCCCCAGGTGCTTCACAAATTGATCCGTAAAAAAAAGAAAGTACTTTTTTTTCACAAAAATTTTCTTTTAGCCTCAGTTTTTTTCATTTTCACATTGGCAACAGTATACATTGGATCCTAAAATTTGTTGGGCAATTTCTCCTGAGTACACAGATACCTCATATGTGGTCATAAACCACTGTTTGGGCACACGGCAAGGCTCAGAAGGGAAGGAGCGCCATTTGACTTTTTGAGTAGAAAATATGCTGGAATATTTAGCGGTTGCCATGTCGCAATTGGAGAGTTCCTGTGTGCCTAAACATTGGAGCTCCCCCACAAGTGACCCCATTTTGGAAACTAGACCCCCTAAGGAACTTATCTAGATGCATAGTGAGCACTTTGAACCCCCAGGTGCTTCACAAATTGATCCGTAAATAAAAGTACTTTTTTTTCACAAAAATTTTCTTTTAGCCTCAGTTTTTTTCATTTTCACAGGGGCAACAGTATAAATTGGATCCTAAAATTTGTTGGGCAATTTCTCCTGAGTACACAGATACCTCATATGTGGTCATAAACCACTGTTTGGGCGCACGGCAGGGCTCAGAAGGGAAGGAGCGCCATTTGACTTTTTGAATGGAAAATATGCTGGAATATTTAGCGGTTGCCATGTCGATTTGGAGAGTTCCTGTGTGCCTAAACATTGGAGCTCCCCCACAAGTGACCCCATTTTGGAAACTAGACCCCCTAAGGAACTTATCTAGATGCATAGTGAGCACTTTGAACCCCCAGGTGCTTCACAAATTGATCCGTAAATAAAAGAAAGTACTTTTTTTTCACAAAAATTTTCTTTTAGCCTCAGTTTTTTTCATTTTCACATGGGCAACAGTATAAATTGGATCCTAAAATTTGTTTGGCAATTTCTCCTGAGTACACAGATACCTCATATGTGGTCATAAACCACTGTTTGGGCGCACGGCAGGGCTCAGAAGGGAAGGAGCGCCATTTGACTTTTTGAATAGAAAATATGCTGGAATATTTAGCGGTTGCCATGTCGCATTTGGAGAGTTCCTGTGTGCCTAAACATTGGAGCTCCCCCACAAGTGACCCCATTTTGGAAACTAGACGCCCTAAGGAACTTATCTAGATGCATAGTGAGCACTTTGAACCCCCAGGTGCTTCACAGAAGTTTATAACGCAGAGCCGTGAAAATAAAAAATCATTTTTTTTTCTCAAAAAATGATTTTTTAGCCCACTATTTTTTATTTTTACAATGGTTACAGGAGAAATTGGACCCCAAAAGTTGTTGTCCAGTTTGTCCTGAGTACACTAGTACCCCATATGTGGGGGGGGAACCACTGTTTGGGCACACGTCAGGGCTCGGAAGGGATGTAGTGACGCTTTGAAATGCCGACTTGATGGAATGGTCTACGGGCATCTTGTTACGCTTGCAGAGCCCCTGATGTGCCTAAACAGTAGAAACTCCCCATTTTGGAAACTAGACCCCGCAAAGAACTTATCTAGATGTGTGGTGAGCACTTTGAACCCCCAAGGGCTACACAGAAGTTTATAACGCCCGGGCATGAAAATAAAAAAATCATATTTTTTCCACAATCAGGATCTTTTAGTCCCCAATTTTTTTTTTCCCAAGGGTAACATGAGAAATTAGACCCCAAAAGTTGTTGTCCAATTTGTCCTGAGTATGCTGATATCCATATGTGGGAGAAAACTACTGTATGGGCACACGTCGGGGCTCGGATGGGAAGTAGTGACGTTTTGAAATGCCCACTTGATGGAATGGTCTTCGGGCGTCATGTTACGTTTGCAGAGTCCCTGATGTGCCTAAACAGTAGAAACTCCCCACAAGTGACCCCATTTTGGAAACTAGATCCCCCAAGGAACTCCTATAGATGTGTGATAAGCACTTTGAATCTCCAAGTCCTTCACAGAAGTTTATAACGCAGAGCCGTAAAAATATAAAATCATTTTTTTTCCACAAAAATAATTTTTTAGTCCCCAATTTTTTTTCCCAATGTTAACAGGAGAAATTATAACCCCCAAAGTTGTTGTGCAATTTTTCCCGAGTACGCTGATATGTGGGGATAAACCACTGTTTGGGCACACGTCGGGGCTTGGAATAAAGGGAGCACTGTTTGACTTTTTGAACGCAAAATTTGCAGGAATCAATGGTGGCGCCATGTCGCGTATGGAGACCCCCTGATGTGCCTAAATAGTGGAAACCCCTCAATTCTAATCCAACCCTAACCCCAACACACCCCTAACCCCAACCCTAACCCCTACACACACCTAACCCTAATACAAACCCTAATCATAACCCTAACCCCAACACACCCCCTAACCCTAATCCCAACTCTAACCATAAACCTAACCACAAGCCTAACCCTAATTCCAACCCTAACCCTAATTCCAACCCTAACTGTAATTCTAACCTTAACCCTAATGCTAACCCTAACCCTAGTTCTAACCCTAAGGCTGGGTTCATATTGCGTTTTACCAGCCCGTTCAACACGTAGCGTTGACCGGCTGGTAACGGTATAGCATAACGCGATCGCGTTATGCTATACCCGCTAGCGCAGATGAATCAGCAGATAATCAGCCGCGGATCCGCAGCAAAATCAGTCGCGGATCAGCAGCAAAATCCGCCGCGGATCAGCAGCAAAATCCGCCGCGGATCAGCAGCAAAATCAGTCCCGGATCAGCAGCAAAATCCGCTGCGGATCAGAAGCAAAATCCGCCGGGATCAGCAGCAAAATCCGCCGCGGATCAGCAGCAAAATCCGCCACGGATCAGCAGCAAAATCCGCCGCGGATCAGCAGCAAATCACGCGATCCCGCGGATCAGCAGCAAAATCAGCCACGGATCCGCAGCGAATCAGCAGCGAAATCCGCCGCAGATCAGCAGCGAAATCCACCGCGGATCAGCAGCGAAATCCGCCGCGGATCAGCAGCGAAATCAGCAGCGGATCCGCAGCGAATCAGCCGCGGATCAGCAGAGAAATCCGCCGCGGATCAGCAGCGAAATCAGCCGCGGATCGCAGCGAATCAGCCGCGGATCAGCAGCGAAATCCGCCGCGGATCCGCAGCGAAATCCGCCGCGTATCAGCGGCGAAATCCGCCGCGGATCAGCCGCGAAATCAGCCGCGGATCAGCAGCGAAATCCGCCGCGGATCCGCAGCGAAATCAGCCGCGGATCCGCAGCGAAATCCGCGGATCAGCAGCGAAATCCGCCGCGGATCAGCAGCAAATCCGCCGCGGATCAGCAGCAAAATCCGCCGCGGATCAGCAGCAAAATCAGCCGCGGATACCGCCGCGGAAGCAAAAAATCAGCCACGATCGCAGCGAATCAGCAGCGAATTGCCGCAGATCCCGCAGTCGATAATCCACGCGATCAGCGCGAATCCGCCGCGGATCAGCAGCGAAATCAGCAGCGGATCCGCAGCGAATCAGCCGCGGATCAGCAGAGAAATCCGCCGCGGATCAGCAGCGAAATCAGCCGCGGATCCGCAGCGAATCAGCCGCGGATCAGCAGCGAAATCCGCCGCGGATCCGCAGCGAAATCCGCCGCGTATCAGCGGCGAAATCCGCGCGGATCAGCCGCGAAATCAGCCGCGGATCAGCAGCGAAATCCGCCGCGGATCCGCAGCGAAATCAGCCGCGGATCCGCAGCGAAATCCGCCGCGGATCAGCAGCGAAATCCGCCGCGGATCAGCAGCGAAATCCGCCGCGGATCAGCAGCGAAATCCGCCGCGGATCAGCCGCGAAATCCGCCGCGGATCAGCAGCGAAATCCGCCGCGGATCAGCAGCGAAATCCGCCGCGGATCAGCCGCGAAATCCGCCGCGGATCAGCCGCGAAATCCGCCGCGGATCAGCAGCGAAATCCGCCGCGGATCAGCAGCGAGATCAGCCGCGGATCCGCAGCGAATCAGCAGCGCATACTCCGCGGATCAGCAGCAAAATCCGCCGCGGATCAGCAGCGAAATCCGCCGCGGATCAGCCGCGAAATCCGCCGCGGATCAGCCGCGAAATCCGCCACGGATCAGCAGCGAAATCCGCTAGGGAAAAAAAAAAAATTCTTTATTTTATTTTTTGTCCCTACCTATGACAGGGGGGGTTCATTTACTTTTTTTTTTATTTTGATCACTGTGACAGTTTATCACAGTGATCAAAATAAATTTTTGTATAATGGAGGGCGCACTGCGCATGCGCCGACCGGCGGGCGCACTGCGCATGCGCCCGCCATTTTCCAAGATGGCGGCGCCCATGAAGAATCCCGGGCAGCCGCCGGGACGGATCCAGGGACATCAGTGGACCGGGAGAGGTGAGTAGGGGTGTCGGAAGGTGAGGGGGGGATCGGTAGGTGGGGGCAGCCGATCGCAGGAGCAGGGGAGCAGACAGTGACGGCGGTGACCGATCGCTGCCATCTTTCGATGGCGGCAGCCGATCACCGCCGTGACTTGGTGTGGGGGGGTCAGATCTTGGTGTCCAGCCATGGCAGATGCTATTGCAGCATCGGCCATGGCTGGATTGTAATATTTCACCAGTTTCATTGGTGAAATATTACAAATCGCTCTGATTGGCAGTTTCACTTTTAACAGCCAATCAGAGCGATCGTGTCCACGTGGGGGTTAAGCCAACCTCCCTGTGGTGATGCAGTAAGGGTCCTGTTACTGCGGGTCGGGTGACCTTTCAGTGACCCCGGTCTCCCGGCCCGCAGGAACATGATTTATAGCATGACGCCGACGCCGGCGTCATGGGTCGGGATGGCACAGGTTTTCATGACGCCGAGTCGGCGTCATGGGTCGGGAAGGGGTTAAATTGCAAAATGGCTCTTTTTGAGACTTTGAAGAAATAACTATACCAATAGTTCTACAACCAAACCAATGTAATGACAAGCTGTAGTGTACCTGGAATAATGGCTAGAGGGATCCAGCCACCATACATCATGATAACCCAACCGACACCATAATCTCAAAGTAGGGCAGTGTGATACTCCCTCATGAAGGCCTCTGTATGGCATTGCCCACATGGTCTCATCAGATTCAAAGAATGGTGTGTAGTGATTCCATCTGTACTGCTTGTGAAATTAGATGTCATATACCAAGCCTAAGGAGTCAAACAGTGTCTACACTAATCGTCAGAAGGCATTTTTAAGACATTGGACCTTGAGCCAGACGTTCAGCCACAGGTGTTCTCTTGAAGTCACAGCAAAGCTCTCAAAGGATAACATTGCCTCTGCCCATTATAGAAGTACCTTTTGAGCGTATTACTATGGATCTAGTGGGTCCAATAGTAAAATCCGCCCGTGGCCACCAACATATATTAGTGGTAGTAGATTATACCACACATTACCCAGAGGCAATTCCGGTTAACCAAACCTTAGCTAAACTTATCGCCCAGGAGCTGTTTGCCATTTTCTGCCACCTTGGGCTACCTAGGGAGATCCTCATGGATCAGGGGACTCCTTTTTTGTCCAAGTTGACAAAAGAACTGGGTGAGTTGCTCCATATAAAACAATTGTGCACATCGGTGTACACCCACAGATCGACTGTTTAGTAGAAAACTTTAACAAAACCCTTAAATCCATGCTAAAAAAGGTTGTTTCCAAGGATGGGAGGGATTGGGACATGTTTCTGCCCTATTTAATGTTTGCTGTCCATGAGGTACCGCAGACTTCAATGGGTTTCTTACCCTTTGAGCTATTGAACGGCAGGCATCCTAGGGGGTTGCTGCAAGTAGCAAAAGAAATGTGGAACAGGAGCCTACCCCACATAATTGCGAAAAAGGGCACGTGACAAGTATGCAGGACTGGATCGCGGTGGTCATGCCTATAATGAAAGAACATATAATAGATACCCAGGCAGCGCAGTGCTGAGAGTATAATAGGAGGGCCACTGTTCAGTTCTTTAAAGAAGAGGATCAGGTATTAGTCTTAGTGCCCAATGCAGAAAGTAAGCTTATGGCCAAGTGGCAAGAGCCATATGAAGTCCGAGAAAAGGTTGGAGAGGTGAATTACTGATTATACCAGCTTGGGAAGAGAAAACCCGAACAATTGTATCATGTAAATCTGCTAAAAGTGTGAAAGGACCGGGAATGTATGATTACGGATGCAACTCTGGTCGTATCATCTGGGGACCCTCCGACATTGGCCCGAGAAGAGAGCAGGAGAAAGGTAAAGATAGGTGATGCTCTCTCTAAACAGCAGTGACGGGAGGCTCAGAAATTAGTGCGACAGAATATGGATGTATTCTTGCAACTACCCAGCCATACTTCTGTGATCAAACATGACATTGTCACCGAGCCTCAGGTAAGTGTTGTGACTGTTTTGGAAATGAATTCTGAGCAGAAGCTCCCTCTGGTGGTTACAAACAGTACTGAACCCTTCAATGAGGATTGGCAATCAGGAGTCACAGAGTGGCTTGATATAAGGGAGGTTCCCTCCCATCATGGTTGCCGGTGATCAATTGTTCTTGTCTCAACTGTGGTTCCTGGTTCACTTGGAAGCTTGCTGAGTCTGCCTCTTCTTCTGCTTTCAGATAAAATATTTTCTGTTTTTGTTTTTGTGCTTACTATTTGCATATTTCTTTGCATTTCTGTGAGGTTAGCCAGGTTGCCCCCCCCCCCCCTGTGGGGCTTGGGCTCCTCTCGGTTCCGCTGGAGCCACTGTTATTTGTTCATTTGCCTTTTCCAGTTTTTTCAGTGGCTGCGGCTTAGTTTTGTTCACCAGAGAACTGATTTAGGTGGTAGAGGTCGTGTGATCTCAGGTGTTTTTGCAATTAGTAGCGTTGGCATTTTTAGGGTTTTTTTTGGATTGCAGTGAGTATCCTTTCTATCCTTTTCTGTCTAGGCAGATTGGGCCCCAGCGTTTGCTCATACTATTTTCTGTCTGTGTCTGTATTTCCTCTTGTCTAACCGCCATTACATGTTTGGGGGCTTCCTATGCTCTTTGGGGATCTGCTCCGGGGCAGATAGCTTTCCTCTTTCTATCTTTAGGTGTAGTTAATCTCTCAGGCTGTGACGAGGCGTCTAGGACCAACATAGGAACGCTCCACGGCTGCCTTTAGTTGTGGTGGTTAGTCAGAGTACTGCAATCCAATAGATTCCAACCTAGATTGCCATTTTTGCCTGCTCTCCTCAGCTACCAAAACATAACAGTATCACCGGCCTGGGGGTACTGTTGTGAATGTTTTGGAAATGAATTCTGAGCAGAAGCTCCCTCTGGTGGTTACAAACAGTACTGAACCATTCAATGAGGAGTGGCAATCAGGAGTCACAGAGTTGCTTGATATAAGGGAGGTTCCCTCCCATCATGGTTGCCGGTGATCAATTGTTCTTGTTTCAACTGTGGTTCCTGGTTCACTTGGAAGCTTGCTGAGTCTTGCCTCTTCTTCTGCTTTCAGATAAGATATTTTCTGTTTTTGTGCTCACCATTTGCATATTTCTTTGCATTTCTGTGAGGTTAGCCAGGTCCCCCCCCCTGGGGGGCTTGGGCTCCTCTCGGTTCCGCTGGAGCCACTGTTGTTTGTTCATTTGCCTTTTCCAGTTTTTTCAGTGGCTGCGGCTTAGTTTTGTTTCACCAGGCAGATTGGGCCCCAGCGTTTGCTCATACTATTTTCTGTCTGTGTCTGTATTTCCTCTTGTTTAACCGCCATTACATGTTTGGGGGCTTCCTATGTTCTTTGGGGATCTGCTCCGGGCAGATAGCTTTCCTCTTTCTATCTTTAGGTGTTGTTAATCTCTCAGGCTGTGACGAGGAACGCTCAACGGCTGCCTTTAGTTGTGGTGGTTAGTCAGGGTACTGCAATCCAATAGATTCCAACCTCTCTGGTATATTGCCGTTTTTGCCTGCTCTCCTCAGCTACCAAAACATAACAGGTAAGGGTTCGAATGAACCGTGTACCAGAGGCCCAGAGGAAAGCCATCGTGAGTGACGTGTGACAAATGCTCCAGCAAGTTATTGAGTTATTGAGGGAGTCCAGGAGTGAGTGGGCTAGCCCCATTGTACTGATTCCAAAGTCAGACGGATCATTACAATTTTGTAACGACTTCCGAAAATTTAATGAAGTGTCAAAATTTGACCTTTATCCAATGCCCTGGGTGGATAAGCTGATTGAAAGACTTGGGTAGGCCCAGTACTTTACCACGCTCGATCTGATCAAGAGTTAGTGACAGGTGCTTCTTACAAACTTGGCAAAAAGACTGCCTTTATATCGCTGGAGGGTAGTGTTGAGCATTCCGATACCGCAAGTATCGGGTATCGGCCGATATTCGCTGTATCGGAATTCCGATACTTAGTTCCGATATTTTTCCTATATCGTATACCGGAATCGGAAGTTCCCATAATTCTTTGAAAGGCACTGTGATTTTAGTCAGCCAATGAGGAATCCTACGAAGTGTGGGCACATCCTGTACTGCTGCGGTCATGTTAACTAATGGCATGGCTGTGATTGGCTGCTGAAATGATGTCAGAATGCACTATAAAAGGCGCCGCCGCCATTTTAGTGTCACTGTGCTGTGAACTCAGTTAGGGACAGAACGCTGCTCTGCTGACTCTGAGGGACAGTTAGAGATTGCGATTTTGTGTACTGTGCTTTAGGCAGGCTATTTTACCAACCGCTGTGTAAAGCTTCCTTTTGCCTTGCAGTGTTGTTTTAACAGCTCTGTGCAAGGTGTGTGTGTGAGAGTGCAGGTGACGCTGCAGTTTGCTCTGCATCCACCGCTGTTTGTAGGCATCTGCACGTGTCACTCACTGACTCTTTTTTTTATTTTATTTTGTGGAATTGGTGCAGCTCCATTCAATAGAAATTAACAGTGATCTATTAGTGTGACGCGCTTCCATCTGTATACAATACATTGGTTGCAAACACTATAGAAGTACAGAAAGGAGCCTTTCATAGATAGTGAACAGTTGTGTGCAGTGTTCACTGTAGTCTGTGAGCTTTTCATTTTTTGAGTGCAGATTACGCTCCAGTTAGTTCTTCAACCACTGCTGGTTGTAGTCTGCTGAGCGTGTGTCACTGCCTCATCCTTCACATTTTTCTCAAATTGGTGCTGCTGCATTATATTTGAAAAAAATCTAATCTATTAGTGTGACGCGCTTCCATCCGTATACAATACATTGGTTGCAAACACTATAGAAGTACAGAAAGGAGCCTTTCACAGATAGTGAACAGTTGTGTGCAGTGTTCACTGTAGTCTGTGAGCTTTTCATTTTTTGAGTGCAGATTACGCTCCAGTTAGTTCTTCAACCACTACTGGTTGTAGTCTGCTGAGCGTGTGTCACTGCCTCATCCTTCACATTTTTTTCAAATTGGTGCTGCTCCATTATATTTGAAAAAAATCTAATCTATTAGTGTGACGCGCTTCCATCCGTATACAATACATTGGTTGCAAACACTATAGAATTACACAAAGGGGCCTTTCACAGATAGTGAACAGTTGTGTGCAGTGTTCACTGTAGTCTGTGAGCTTTTCATTTTTTAAGTGCAGATTACGCTCCAGTTAGTTCTTCAACCACTGCTGGTTGTAGTCTGCTGAGCGTGTGTCACTGCCTCATCCTTCACATTTTTCTCAAATTGGTGCTGCTCCATTATATTTGAAAAAAATCTAATCTATTAGTGTGACGCGCTTCCATCCATATACAATACATTGGTTGCAAACACTATAGAAGTACACAAAGGGGCCTTTCACAGATAGTGAACAGTTGTGTGCAGTGTTCACTGTAGTCTGTGAGCTTTTCATTTTTTGAGTGCAGATTACGCTCCAGTTAGTTCTTCAACCACTGCTGGTTGTACTCTGCTGAGCGTGTCTCACTGCCTCATCCTTCACATTTTTCTCAAATTGGTGCTGCTCCATTATATTTGAAAAAAATCTAATCTATTAGTGTGACGCGCTTCCATCCGTATACAATACATTGGTTGCAAACACTATAGAAGTACACAAAGGGGCCTTTCACAGATAGTGAACAGTTGTGTGCAGTGTTCACTTTAGTCTGTGAGCTTTTCATTTTTTGAGTGCAGATTACGCTCCAGTTAGTTCTTCAACCACTGCTGGTTGTAGTCTGCTGAGCGTGTGTCACTGCCTCATCCTTCACATTTTTCTCAAATTGGTGCTGCTCCATTATATTTGAAAAAAATCTAATCTATTAGTGTGACGCGCTTCCATCCGTATACAATACATTGGTTGCAAACACTATAGAAGTACACAAAGGGGCCTTTCACAGCTACTGAACAGTTGTCTGCAGTGTTCACTGCAGTCTCTGAGGAATAACCACACTTAGGCCTTATAACTTTTCTGACTTTCTTTATCAATCTACCAAGATGAAGAAGGCAGGGAGTAAGGCACGTGGTCGTGGCCGTGGAGTTTCAGCAGGGAGAGGACGTGGGGATTCTGTGGCTGCTGCCGCACCCTGTGACACAGCATCCACCAGTTTTCCCCGTCAGCGTTCCTTTATGCGCACTTTTGTAGGAGCTCGGCGTACCCCCCTGCTGCGGGAAGAACAAATTGAAGCCGTTGTTGGTTGGATGGCAGCCAATGCATCGACTTCAATTGCTTCCACCTCCTCTCAGGACCACAGCACTGTTGAACAACCATCTGTCTCTTCACCGCCTGCCAAATTGCCCAGGCATTCAGAGAGCTCTGTAAAGGAGCCAGCTGAGTCTCTGCTTCTGTTCTCAGAATCTGTTGGCTTGCAAACAGGGGCCCAGCCAAGCAGCATTCTGGAATGTGAAGAAGAGGCAGTATGCAGTGATGCGCAACAGCTGTGTCTCTCTGAATGTGAAGAGGCGGGTGAGCCAGTGCCGATGGTCAGCACACCGCAGAACGCATCTGATGATGATGAGACTCAGGTGCCAGTTTCTGTTGAGCATGGTGCTGGCCAGACCACCCAACAGCAGCAGGTGTTGGAAGAGGGTAGTGGAGATGATGAGGTCCAAGACCCAACATGGCGTGAGGAACAGGAAGGTGGTGGTAGCAGCTCTGAGGAAGAGATTGCCCCAACGGTACAAACAGTAGGGAGAGGTAGGCTGCAGACTCGGTTGCCTGTAGCCTCCAGTTTGGCACCCGTTCGTAGCAGTTCTCTTCCAACAGCCAAAACGGGCGCTCCCAGGACTTGCACTGCTTGGTCCTTTTTTGACACACTTGCAGATGATATTTGCTATGTCAAATGCAAGCTGTGTAATCAAAAAGTAAAAAGAGGTAAAAGTGTCAGTAACCTTAATACCACAAATATGTGGAAACACACGTGGTTCAGTTACAAAGACACACTGGAGATGTAGGCCAACCTACAGCAGCACCTACATCTTCAGCTCGTGTTGGAGCCTCTTCCTCCAGCTCACACACAGCTGGTTCGGCTTCCTCACAGGATCGCCATGGAAGAACCTCTGTCACTGTTGTCCAGAGACCCAGTGTTATTCCACCCACAGCTGCAAGTTCCCTGTCATACTCACACTCCCAGGCCACAAAACAGCCATCGGAAGCACAGGCATGGGATAAAAGACGGCCATACTCGGCAAACCATCCACGAGCACAGGCTCTGAATGCTGGCATTGCAAAACTCCTGTCCCTTGAAATGCTGTCATTCAGGCTGGTGGAGACTGACAGTTTCCGTAACTTAATGGCATTGGCAGTCCCACAATACAATGTGCCCAGCCGATTTTATTTCAGCAGGCAAGCCGTCCCTGGTCTGCAAAAGCATGTTGAGGGAAAAATTAAACATGCGCTACTAAACGCCGTCAGTAGCAAGGTCCACCTGACCACCGATGCGTGGACCAGTACCCATGGCCAGGGACGATACCTTTCCCTCACTGCCCATTGGGTCAATGTTGTGGAGCCGGGTACAGATCTTGCGAGTGGCGCTGTACGTGTTCTGCCAACTCCAAGGATTGCAGGAATCCAGTCTGTCCACATTGACTCCTCCTCCTACTCCAGTTCCTCAGAATCATCACTGCAGGAGCCGTCACGGTCTACCTCCACATGGACCCGTGCACGCTTACCTGTTGCGACCGATATGAGCACAGCCGTGGCCAAACGTCAACAGGCCGTCCTGAAATTAATTCCCATGGGGAATCGAAGCCACACAGCGCAGGAGCTCTGGAATGCCATCAAGCAGGAGAGCGACGTGTGGTTTTTGCCAGCGAATCTCCAGCCAGGCTTGGTAGTGTGTGACAATGGCCGAAATCTGGTGGCAGCTCTGGGCCTTGGCAACCTCACTCACATACCATGTCTGGCACATGTGCTCAACTTGGTCGTGCAGAGTTTTTTGAGGGACTATCCGGATCTTGATGCACTGCTGCACAAGGTCCGCCTAGAATGCGCTCACTTGCGACGTTCCAGCATGGCCAGATCGCGCATTGCAGCTCTGCAACACAGATTTCGCCTTCCTGAACATCGCATCATATGTGACGTACCCAGCAGGTGGAATTCCACGTTACATATGTTGGAGAGGTTGTGTGAGCAGCAGCCAGCAGTAATGGAGTATCAGCTGCATCAGGCGCAATCAACTCGCAATTTGCGCCGTTCACCCTTCACCACTACTGAGTGGGCCTCTATGAAGGACATCTGCCACGTTTTGCGTGCGTTTGATGAGTCAACGCGGATGGCGAGTGCAGATGATGCACTAGTCAGCCTGACTGTCCCCCTTATCTGCCTGCTTCAAAAAACACTGCAAGCACTAACGGATGAGGTTTTGGAAGAGGTGGAGGATGAGGAGTCACAAATTCCATCACCTTCTGGACAGTCAGCGCAATGTGGTTCCTCACAAAGGGCTGGGCAGGGCTCACTTTGTGAGTAGGATGAGGAGGAGTCAATGGAGGAGGAAGACATCGCTCCAGAGGGAGGTACACAACGCTCTAGTCAGTATGTAGAGCGAGGGTGGGGTGATGCAGAGCAGGCAGAGATGACGCCTCTTGCAGGGGACAGCGTTTCTTGGCCAGTTGGGAGTCTGCAGCACATGGTTGATTTCATGCTGCAGTGCCTGAGAAACGACCGCCGCATCGCCCACATTCTCACCACGTCTGATTATTGGGTGTACACCCTCCTAGACCCTCGCTACAGGGACAACTTACAAAGCCTCATCACACCGTTGAACCGGGAGCGTAAAATGCGGGAGTACCAAGACACACTGGTGCAATCCATAATGTTCTCCATTCCAGCCCAGAGCACTGCTGCTGCTACTGCTTTACAAAGCAGCTCTGTGCGTCGAGGCAGTGGAGACAGCTCTGCAACAAGAGGGAGCACAAGCAGCGCCTCTGCACAGGGCAAGACCAGTATGTTCCAAATGTGGCGAAGTTTTGTAGCAGCGCCACAAATGTCTACACCATCCGAGACGGCTCCAGTCAGCAGGAGGCAACGTTTCCGTAAGATGGTGACAGACTACATGTCTTTCCCTCTCAGTGTACTCCCAGATGGCTCTTCCCCATTCAAGTTTTGGGTCTCTAAGCTGGATACATGGCCAGAGCTTAGCCAGTATGCATTGGAGGTGCTGGCTTGCCCTGCTGCCAGTGTATTATCGGAGCGCGTCTTTAGTGCTGCAGGTGGTGTACTAACAGACCGTCGCATGCGACTATCCTCCGATAATGTAGACCGGCTTACTTTTCTGAAAATTAACAAGGCATGGATCTCGCCAGAATTTGTCTGTCCGTTTTCAGATTAAATAACTGGTTCGCAACGTTATCCATGTCTCCTGTTATGTTTATCTTTCTACCACCTGAACTCTACTCCCTGGGCTACAACACTGCCAGTTGCTGCTCAGAAGTGTCGTGTCCACAGACCAATACACAAGCTATAGTGTTAGTGGGGTTCAGTAACGCCAGCTGTTCCCCTGCTGTGTGGCCGGCAAGAAGTCTCCTGTTCCCTACACATGCACCGAAAAACCCATGTGGAACATGCTCCAAATAGGGAAGAGCCGTCACCCTGATTGTTATGCTTAAAACAGGAAATTGTGAAGTTTTCCAGGCCTAGAATGATAAATTTTTATAACAAATATGGACAAATAATAATTTGTCATCACAGCGCATATCTGCACATGTCTATTAGAAATGGTAACAAAAACTAAAACATAGTGTTCACTTTTTGAAATTAATGCATAAAAGTACATTTCATACTTATCAATTAATGCTTTTTAAGGAACTTTATCTGTACCTGTAAGATAATGCAGTCAATGGATGTACGAATCATAAAATCCTCATCATCATCATCACGAGTTTTATTTATGACAGACATTATAAAATACACATACTGATGCCAACTGTAACTTCACACACCATATATGAAATGGCCAGCATCTAAACCTGGTAGTAATGTGCAATAATAAATTATTACATCTAGAAAGTGCATCATGCATACTGACAATAGGTAGTTATACCTGCAAGTGCTGTTGAAACAAGCACAACAGATATAAATTAATAATGGTATATAGGTATCACAGTGCATAGTTACTCATGGACAATGTCGATGTAATACTGTACCTCAATAAAGTCAGCGTCAACCATTATGCTTGTTAGTCTTGTAGATTGTTAAAGAGGGAACATGCTTTTTTGTTGGTCATAGGTGGAGTATTAGACAGTAAATGATTACTGCTGTCGTATTTTTGGCGTCCCTAGGGCACAATAACGCTGCGTAACGTCACATTTTATAGAGTCATCTAATTGACACACGCTACCCTACCCTACGCGTGACAGTAGGAAGGTAGTGTTGACGGATAAAGCCTTGCGCAACCAGACATGCTTTTACCCTCTTCAACACTGTACAAGCAAAAAATGCATGATTGCAGCCGCAGACTTTATTGACGTACAGTATAACATCGCCATTACCCATTAGAGGCTGTCCACTGTCTGATACAGACATAGAATATACCTTTGCTATCCGTAGCCTTTGTTTCACCTACACTTGCAGGCACACACTTACATTGTGACAATGCATAATGTTTTTTAAATGGTTATTTTTTATCGTACATTATTGCATCATCACATTGATGAGTCCATGCTAGACATGTCATACATGCTGTACAAAGTAACGATTTTATTAACTTAAATAATTGAAATGTCTGTGACTGTCACATATAAATTGCAATGATGATGATGAGTGACTATTACAAAATCCATTGTCTTCACTATGTTATGGTTTAACATAGCGTTCCTTAAGCATTATTCATAAATACAAAAATGGACTTTTATTCTTAAATTTACAACACTATATTTTGTAACCAATTTTTTGGGTGGTGTGTTGTTCCATTTCTTGTTGGCATGTGCATATATGCGTTTATATTTGCAGGGTCTTTATTTTTATTCTTGAAGTTAGGAAACATGTGTATCTTCGTACCGTGTTAGCCAGTAGATAGACAAATATTTAGACTTGAGAGTCCGCAGTGGTTGATACCTTTTAATGGATAACTGAAAAGATGGTAACAAATTGCAAGCTTTCGAGGCTACTCACGTCTCTTCATCAGGCAAAGACTAAAACAAAAAATGAAGCATCACATATTTCTATACACAACAGGACACAGGAATAGTGCAATAGGTAAGACAAGTAAGTCACGTGTAGCAGAACTGTCATTATGACAGAGGGATGAACATAAATATTGGAACAGTTCCTAGATAAGGATAGAAAGTTTTATTGCCCTCTGATTGGGGTCTGGTTTTCTGTTTTCATGCCCCTGGAAGGGCAGAGACGCAGATTCCTTAATTGATATAGAATGACATAAATCCGTGTGATCTATTCATTCCATGTGTGTAGAAATATGTGATTCTTCATTTTTTGTTTTAGTCTTAGCCTGATGAAGAGACCTGAGTAGTCTCGAAAGCTTGGAATTTGTTACCATCTTTTCAGTTAGCCATTAAACGGTATCAACCACTGAGGACTCTCAAGTCTAAATATTTTTCTATTCTTGGACTTGAAATTCATCATTTTATTGTACTAGTAAAACTTCATTTATTCTTGTTTGAAGTACATACATTTGCAATGGCCACGTAACAAGGCAATAACTCAATATTTTATGCCTACACCCTCCTTGACCCTGGGCTTCAACACCGCCAGTTGCTGCTCAGAAGTGTTAGATGCACAGATGAAAACAATCGCTGATGTGTTTGTGGGGTTCAGTAACGCCTGCTGTTCCCCTGCTGTGTGTCTGGCAAAAATTACTGCTGCTAACTACAACTTCAACTTCAAACATCTCATACAAGGCCTCTGCCTACACCCTAATTGACCCTGGGCTTCAACACCGCCAGTTGCTGCTCAGAAGTGTTAGATGCACAGATGAAAACAATCGTTGATGTGTTTGTGGGGTTCAGTAACGCCTGCTGTTCCCCTGCTGTGTGTCTGGCAAAAATTACTGCTGCTAACTACAACTTCAACTTCAAACATCTCATACAAGGCCTCTGCCTACACCCTCCTTGACCTTGGGCTTCAACACCGCCAGTTGCTGCTCAGAAGTGTTAGATGCACAGATGAAAACAATCGCTGATGTGTTTGTGGGGTTCAGTAACGCCTGCTGTTCCCCTGCTGTGTGTCTGGCAAAAATTACTGCTGCTAACTACAACTTCAACTTCAAACATCTCATACAAGGCCTCTGCCTACACCCTCCTTGACCCTGGGCTTCAACACCGTCAGTTGCTGCTCAGAAGTGTTAGATGCACAGATGAAAACAATCGCTGATGTGTTTGTGGGGTTCAGTAACGCCTGCTGTTCCCCTGCTGTGTGTCTGGCAAAAATTACTGCTAGCTACCTACACATGGTGAAAAAAGCATGACATGTCAAAGTGTCTAGTGCTACACATAGATATGAGGCTACACCCTGATTTCTAAGCTGTAAACATTTGAAACGTCAGCTTTAAAACCATAAAATGATTAGTCTTTGTCACAAATCTGTAACAAAATAATTGTGACATATTATTTCAGATATGCACATGTCGAAAACAAATGCTAACACAAAAGCCTACTTATGCTATAGGATACTGATGGTCAACCTTGTCACTCCATAGCTTAGACAAATCCAACTCACATCATGACTCAAATGCTGCAATGTTGGAAGTGCATAATGTGGGTTGAACTTTGACAACAGCTGCAGTGCGAAGGTTAGACTTCAGTGTTCTTGGCTTTTAAATAAAAGCATACAAGTAAATATAATAATCCAATGTTGATTAAGGGACGTGATGTACACCTGTAATATTGTGCAAACAATGCATGTAGGAATAGTCCTCTTCAACATTAATTATATTTGTGTCATTTTAAAAAATACATATTTAATTAGAAAGTTAACAGCCCATATCATAAAGGTCCTTCATGTAAACATGATAATCGCTAACAAAAATAATGCATTACCTTGTTAAAGTCAATAGTGCATAGTCACAATAGCAAAATATATACCTGTAAGTGGTGCTGAAAGAATGACAACTGATAGAATAGGTGAATGATATCTATTTATCAGACTGAATAGCGACACCTGTACAATGTCGATATAATACTGTACCTTAACAAAACAGCTGTGTCACACCTCACACTCGTTTTTCTTGTAGCTTGTTATGTAATAGGGCACATGAGTGTATGTTTCATCATAGGTGCATGTTTACTGAGTAAAGCAGTCATGACAACGCCTTTGTGTTGTCGGTACGCTTGCGATGATGAACGATGCGCACCGTGAATGTTAGTCTGCGTCATAAGACGCACAGACGCTCCAATACCCAACGCGTCACAGCAGGAAGCCAGTCTGTGCGTCCAAACAAAGGCGCAACCATACATGCACGTAACCTTTTATAAAGCTATATAAAAAAAAGGATGTAGTAGTAACGCACACTTTATTGAGGTACAGTATTACATCGCCATTCAACATCTGTGGCTATGCAGTCTCATCTATATATACCTTATCTATCCGTTGTCATGCTTGCAAGTCCACAGTCAGGCATAAATAGGTGTTTTGACTATGCACTATGCACTTTTTAAAGTTTTTGTTTGTTAATATAAATGATTGGCACATATTATCAGTATTACATGATGGAAATTTTAGATATTTTTAAAAACTTTTTAGTGATATTATTCACCAAATGTAAACTTTTATGAATGTCAAAGATAACTTGTAATGCTGATTATGTTTTTAAGTCAGCCATTCATTGTCTACACAATAGAAATGGTGTACATACTGTTACTTAGCCATCATTAATGGATTCTGATATGTACTTGTATGCTTTTATTTTAAACCGTATAGCAGATTATTTAAGCTATTTTAATTGTGGTTTGTATTGCTTTTCAACATGTTAATGTATGCGTTTATGTTTGTAAATTATTAATTTACATATATTTTTTTAAGTAAAATCATCATCTTATGGTACTAAAGGTTATATTTCTCTTGTTTGGAGTATAGACATTTTTAATTGACACGTAACAAGGAAAATACTTGATCTAGTATTTAAACATCCTCCTTGACCCTGGGCTCCAACACCGCCAGTTGTTGCTCGGAAGTGCTGTTAGCACAGTGAACACTTGCTCCTGTGTTATTGGGGTTCAGTAATGTCAGCTGTTCCCCTGCTGTGTGTACGGCAAACAGTCCTGCTGCCTCCACCCTGTTGTCTTCTCATGCCTGGGCTACAACACCGCCAGTTGTTGCTCGGAAGTGCTGTTAGCACAGTCAACACTTGCTCCTGTGTTATTGGGATTCAGTAATGTCAGCTGTTCCCCTGCTGTGTGTACGGCAAACAGTCCTGCTGCCTCCACCCTGTTGTCTTCTCATGCCTGGGCTACAACACCGCCAGTTGTTGCTCGGAAGTGCTGTTAGCACAGTGAACACTTGCTCCTGTGTTACTGGGGTTCAGTAATGTCAGCTGTTCCCCTGCTGTGTGTACGGCAAACAGTCCTGCTGCCTCCACCCTGTTGTCTTCTCATGCCTGGGCTACAACACCGCCAGTTGTTGCTCGGAAGTGCTGTTAGCACAGTGAACACTTGCTCCTGTGTTATTGGGGTTCAGTAATGTCAGCTGTTCCCCTGCTGTGTGTACGGCAAACAGTCCTGCTGCCTCCACCCTGTTGTCTTCTCATGCCTGGGCTACAACACCGCCAGTTGTTGCTCGGAAGTGCTGTTAGCACAGTGAACACTTGCTCCTGTGTTATTGGGGTTCAGTAATGTCAGCTGTTCCCCTGCTGTGTGTACGGCAAACAGTCCTGCTGCCTCCACCCTGTTGTCTTCTCATGCCTGGGCTACAACACCGCCAGTTGTTGCTCGGAAGTGCTGTTAGCACAGTGAACACTTGCTCCTATGTTATTGGGGTTCAGTAATGTCAGCTGTTCCCCTGCTGTGTGTACGGCAAACAGTCCTGCTGCCTCCACCCTGTTGTCTTCTCATGCCTGGGCTACAACACCGCCAGTTGTTGCTCGGAAGTGCTGTTAGCACAGTGAACACTTGCTCCTGTGTTACTGGGGTTCAGTAATGTCAGCTGTTCCCCTGCTGTGTGTACGGCAAACAGTCCTGCTGCCTCCACCCTGTTGTCTTCTCATGCCTGGGCTACAACACCGCCAGTTGTTGCTCGGAAGTGCTGTTAGCACAGTGAACACTTGCTCCTGTGTTATTGGGGTTCAGTAATGTCAGCTGTTCCCCTGCTGTGTGTACGGCAAACAGTCCTGCTGCCTCCACCCTGTTGTCTTCTCATGCCTGGGCTACAACACCGCCAGTTGTTGCTCGGAAGTGCTGTTAGCACAGTCAACACTTGCTCCTGTGTTATTGGGGTTCAGTAATGTCAGCTGTTCCCCTGCTGTGTGAACGGCAAAAAGTCCTGCTGCCTCCACCCTGTTCTCTTCTCATCCCTGGGCTCCAACACCGCCAGTTGTTGCTCGGAAGTGTCATTGGCACGGGTACTCACTCCTGCCCAGGCTGGTTACAGCACGCCATCTGTTTCCTGTCAGTGTAAACGTCACTTAGCCTCCAATAAGTTGTCCTGTCGTGTTGCAGTCGGGTTAGCCGACTCTATGGTGCCTGGAGTTTAGGTGCTTCCTATGTGTGCTGCGGGATATGCAAATAAAGGCTGTTTCCGTTGTGACAATAGGACAATCACCCACTGTAGTACTGTGGGATTCGGTAACTGCGGCCGGCTCGCGGCCTGTCAACTTAAATTTCCATGGGTACCTTCTGCTACCCGTCCGGGTTCCAGTACCGTCAGCTGGTTCTCCGCAGTGCCTTTGGCCTAGGTGCCTCCATCTCGGTATCCGAGTTCCAGCAACGTCTGCTGGTCCTTGGTAGTGCTTTGGAGCACAGGTACCTCCTGCTTAGTAACCGTGTCCCAGTAACGTCAGCTGGTCCTCGGTTGTGCCATTGGCTCTTTTCCTTCTGCTGCCCCTCCGGGTTCCAGCACAGTCAGCTGGTCCTCGTCACTTGCATTGGCTCTTGTACCTTCTGCTACCCGTCCGGGTTCCAGTACCGTCAGCTGGTTTTCCGCAGTGCCTTTGGCCTAGGTGCCTCCATCTCGGTATCCGAGTTCCAGCAACGTCTGCTGGTCCTTGGTAGTGCTTTGGAGCACAGGTACCTCCTGCTTAGTAACCGTGTCCCAGTAACGTCAGCTGGTCCTCGGTTGTGCCATTGGCTCTTTTCCTTCTGCTGCCCCTCCGGGTTCCAGCACAGTCAGCTGGTCCTCGTTACTTGCATTGGCTCTTGTACCTTGTGCTACATTTACAAATTGAAGATTTTTTCAATGTTTTTTTGGGAAATCACTCTGGATCTCCAACAATGAAGACAACGACCCTGATGACCACCCCGAAGAAGATGACCACCACAAGGACGACGAGCATCAAGCCAACCAGCCTAAACACCATCACAAAGAAGAAATAAAAGATTAACAAACAGGACTAAGAAGGTTAAGACAAACTACAAGATACAGAACAAGAGACTTAAGAACAATAAGCAGAAGAACATGAAGTATAAGACCAAAATGAAGAGCAAAATATATGCTCTAAATTATAAGCAGAAGAAGACTAAGCAGTGTATGGGGGTGAGTCCGTTCCTCCTCGTGGTGCCCCTGGAAAATGCCTGCTGCTGCAGGCTAAACTGAACACGGACAAATACTGTTGTAATTTAAATCTTTTGTGACAGCAAGAACGGAAGGATGAAAAATTCATACTTTGACAGATTACAAGTACAGGAATCTCTGTCCAAAATAAGAATATGATGAAGAAGATGAAGTAGAATATGAATAAGAATAATAGTTTAATAAGAAGAATATGAGTAATGTTAACAAAAAGATGAATAGCAAGAAGTTTAAGAAGAAGAGAAAGAAGGTGAAGATGAATAATAATTTGATGAAAAAGATGATGCTGCTGAAGATTATGAAGGAGAAAGTGTGTCAAAAGTTAAAAAGGTGAAGAGCATGGAAGTTGTGAAATATACATATTTGCCAAAATAGAAAAAATGTTAACAACATTGTCAATTTCTTCGTCAATCCGAACATCTTTAAAAAAAAAATATTTATGCTATTCCATTTGATTGGGTTAAACATCTATGCCTTTAATGTCTCCTCAACCTTCCCCAATACATTCTACATTACTCTTTGTTGTTTTCCTTCATGTACAATTAACCAACAAGGCAAGAATGGGGTTTTTTTAATTCCGATATTTTGTTCCCATAGACTTACATTGGATTTCCGGTATCGGTATCGGGTATCGCCGATATTTTTTGGGTATCGGCGATACCATTCCGATTCCGATACTTTTGGATATCGGAAAGTATCGCTCAACACTACTGGAGGGTCTTTATTACTATGTTGTCTTGCCTTTTGGATTCGATGGGGCCCAGCCACATTCCAGAGGCTGATGGACATAGTGTTAGAGCCCCATCAGAAGTATGCATCAGCATATTTGGATGATATTATCATTTTTAGAATTGACTGGCATACCCACTTGTCCCACGTGCAAGTGGTAGTGAATTCGCTCAGAGCTGCGAGCCTCACAGCGAATTAAAAAAAAATGTACGATAGGTCTTGAGGAAGCCAGGTACTTGGGGTATATGAACAGACGTGGTTTATCAAACCACAAATAAATGAAATCAAGGCCTTTCAAAACTGGCCTCGGCTGCTTCGTACTACTAAACAGGTAAGAGCAGAAAGCCTGTTCTCACCAGCCCCAGCTTCAAGAAATGTTTCATCATACAAATTGATGCGTCAGAGCCTCAGAGCCGCATTCCGATACTTCCGATACCTGAAATCCAATGTAAGTCTATGGGAACAAAATATCGGAAGTAAATACTTCCGATATTTTGTTCCCATAGACTTACATTGGATTTCAGGTATCGGAACTGGGTTTCGGTATCGGAATGCTCAACCCTAGTCAGAGGTAGGCCTAGGAGTGGTTCTGCAGATGAGGTGAACAGAGAAGAATATCCGGTCACCTACTTGAGTAGGAAACTTACACAGACCGTGTTTTGTTTTATTTTAAATAAAGGACTTTATTCAGGCTGTGTCTTTATTTACCATACAACTATAGGATTAGTAATGGGTAGGTGTCTTATAGATGACTCTCAATTATAATCTGTGGGCTTGATGTCACTGGACAATACAAAGGTGACATCAACCCTAGAAATATGAACTCCACTTACGACAGCTACAGAACAAGTGGGAAGAGCTGGGCAAAGCGACAGAATTGGCGCATCTAATGGATAAAATAGCAGGCTGCTAATTTTAGGCTGGGGAGCCAATATCCATGGCCCCTTACTAACCTGAGAATTCCAGCCCCCATCTGTCTACTAAAGCTTGGCTGGTTGTCAAAATTGGGGGGGGGAGCCAAAGCCATTTTTTTAAATTATTTATTTAAATAATTAAAAAAAATCAGAGTGGGAACCTCTCTGTTCTTGATAACCAGTCATGCTGAAGCTGACAGCTGAGGGTTGCAGCCCCCAGCTGTAAGTTTTGCCTGGCTGGTTATAAAAAATTCAGGGGAACCCACTAGGTTTTTTTTAATTATTTACTGTGCGGGCGCCAGCTGATGAATACTCCCATCAGCCGCTCCTGCTCTCACTGCTATTAGCAGCAGCAGGCATAAGCTGATGGGAGCAATAGCCCCATTAGCTGACACTAGTGACCAGAGATAAACTTTATACCTCTGATCAGAGCTGCGCGCACACATTGTCTTTTGACAGCATGAGAACCGCTGCTGTCTGACCGGCGGTGATGAGTTTACCACCGATCAGAAGCGGTGTTTGCCACGCTTTCATGCACATGACAGTGCAACAAACACCCAGTGTTCAGGGGGCTGTACTTGAACAGTAACACGGACTTCCTGGTGAAGTCTGTGTTTGATGTCCGATGCCCGAACAGTAGTTGTTCGGTACGGACGCCAAAACTTTACTGTTTAGGTTTGCCCATCTCTAGTCTAGACACCTACAGTCAAGGCAGTTGGAGGCTTTTCAGTATTGCACTTCAATACAAGTCAAATTTTGGGGGAAAATTTGACAAAAGTTGATTAATTCAATATTTCAAACAGTTCGATCATCTCTAATAGGCACAGATGAACAGGTACAGAACTATCACTCCAGAATCAATGCTAAATGGTATATACAGTGAATATATATATACAAATCCAGCTTTTTGATAGAGGTTTAACAAAACTCCAGGGGTAGAAAGAGAAAAACACTTTTAATGAAAAAACTTTACCATGATTTTCAGCCAGGTATGTATTAGTAATCATGTTATTAGGTCAGATGGCATGACGTTTTTGGCATGTCCTGAATCAAAATCGATTCTGATAATGCATTGAAATTATAAATAAATTATTTTTTTAAATATTCTATCAGAATAGTTACCTGATACATTGGAGGCTCCTGTTTACTAATTAGCAGCGTGTAACCTTGTTCTGTTATATAAAAAATGGGTTATTACTGGATTATGTTGGTAATTAAAGATTAAGGTTTGCACCATAATTTACCAAGAATGATTACTCTAGAGCATAGGAATTGCATTGCTGCCATAGAAAATGGGAGAAAAAATTGAAAAAAGCGCTATATAGTGTATATATGAAATATGTGTCTGCAAAAATTGCTATGAAAAAAAGGAAGGTTCTTAAAGCATAGATTGGCCAATATATGTGTGCCCAATTACCATGTCAAGGTGTCCTTCCTAAATTAGGTCCCTATCCTATAATGTCACCTCTCTTGGAAAAAAAGCCTACAATTTATGGGGCAGGAATGGACCAGCTAATCTGCTTAAAATCACCTGTGGCTATTGGGAGTGGATTGCACAAGTCCAAAAGACTTTGATACAAATAGACAAAAAGAAGAACCATCACATCTAAGCTAGTGTCAATAGGCGCCAAACAAAGAAAGCATATAAGTCAAAAAGATTAAGGTTTGCACCATAACTTACCAAGAATGTTTACTCCAGAGCATAGGAATTGCATTGCTGCCTTAGAAAATGGGAGAAAAAATTTAAAAAAGCACTATATAGTGTATATATGAAATATGTATCTGCAAAAATTGGGCAGACATACAGTACAGACCAAAAGTTTGGACACCTTCTCAATCAAAGATTTTTCTGTATTTTCATGACTATGAAAATTGTACATTCACACTGAAGGCATCAAAACTATGAATTAACGCATGTGGAATTATATACTTAACAAAAAAGTGTGAGCTTCAAGAGGTAGTCACCTGAAATGGTCATCCAACAGTCTTGAAAGAGTTCCCAGAGATGCTTAGCACTTGTTGTCCCTTTTGCCTTCACTCTGCGGTCCAGCTCACCCCAAACCATCTCGATTGGGTTCAGGTCTGGTGACTGTGGAGGCCAGGTCATCTGGCGTAGCACCCCATCAGTCTCCTTCTTGGTCAAATAGCCCTTACACAGCCTGGAGGTGTGTTTGGGGTCATTATCCTGTTGAAAAATAAATGATGGTTCAACTAAACTCAAACCGGATGGAATAGCATGCCGCTGCATGATGCTGTGTTAGCCATGCTGGTTCACTATGCCTTCAATTTTTAATAAATCCCCAACAGTGTCACCAGCAAAGCACCCCCACACCATCACACCTCCTCCTCCATGCTTCACGGTGGGAACCAGGCATGTAGAGTCCATCCGTTCACCTTTTCTGCGTCGCACAAAGACACGGTGGTTGGAACCAAAGATCTCAAATTTGGACTCATCAGAACAAAGCACAGATTTCCACTGGTCTAATATCCATTCTTTGTGTTCTTTAGCCAAAACTAGTCTCTTCTGTTTGTTGCCTGTCCTTAGCAGTGGTTTCCTAGCAGCTATTTTACCTTGAAGGCCTGCTGCACAGTCTCCTCTTAACAGTTGTTGTAGAGATGTGTCTGCTGCTAGAACTCTGTGTGGCATTGACCTGGTCTCTAATCTGAGCTGCTGTTAAACTGCGATTTCTGAGGCTGGTGACTCGGATAAACTTATCCTCAGAAGCAGAGGTGACTCTTGGTCTTCCTTTCCTGGGGCTTTCCTCATGTGAGCCAGTTTC
Source organism: Oophaga sylvatica (assembly GCA_033576555.1). Classification (NCBI taxonomy): domain Eukaryota; kingdom Metazoa; phylum Chordata; class Amphibia; order Anura; family Dendrobatidae; genus Oophaga; species Oophaga sylvatica. The sequence goes on from JARQOD010000006.1 coordinate 122,192,094, forward strand.
TCTGTAGTGCTTGATGGTTTTTGCAACTGCACTTGGGGACACTTTCAAAGTTTTCCCAATTTTTCCGACTGACTGACCTTCATTTCTTAAAGTAATGATGGCCACTCATTTTTCTTTACTTAGCTGCTTTTTTCTTGCCATAATTCACATTCTAACAGTCTATTCAGTAGGACTATCAGCTGTGTATCCACCAGACTTCTTCACAACACAACTGACGGTCCCAACCCCATTTATATGGCAAGAAATCACACTAATTAAACCTGACAGGGCACACCTGTGAAGGCTGTGTAAGGGCTATTTGACCAAGAAGGAGAGTGATGGGGTGCTACGCCAGATGACTACTGGTGGCTACTTTGAAGAACCTAGAATATAAGACATATTTTCAGTTGTTTCACACTTTTTTGTTAAGTATATAATTCCACATGTGTTAATTCATAGTTTTGATGCCTTCAGTGTGAATGTACAATTTTCAGTCATGAAAATACAGAAAAATCTTTGAATGAGAAGGTGTGTACAAAATTTTGGTCTGTACTGTATATTGGCCAAAGTACAGTTAGGTCCAGCCCTTTTATCTGCTTAATTGAGAATGACATAACAAAGGGATTGCCCACACCTGTCCTTGAAATAGCCTTGGAGTCAATTGTCCAATTACTTTTGGTCCCTTTAAAAACAGGGGTGGCACATGTTAAGGAGCTGAAACTCGCAAACCCTTCATCCAATTTTAATGTGGATACCCTCAAATGAAAGCTGAAAGTCTGAACTTCAACTGCATCTGAATTGTTTTGTTTAAAATTCATTGTGGTAATGTCTAGAAACCTCAAATATATAGATAAATGATTGTCTCTGTCCCAAAATAATCATCCAAATAATATGGTAACCTAACTGACTGCCTACAATGCACCTTCCTTTTTTCATTAGCAATTTTTGCAGATACATGGCTTTATCATACATACACATATATATCGCTTTTTTCATTATTTTTCTCCATTTTTCTATGGCAGCAATGCAATTCCTATGCTCTAGAGTAATTATTCTTTGTAAGTTATGGAGCAAACCTTAATCTTTTTGACTTATATGCTTTCTTTGGTTGGTGCCTATTCACACTAGCTTAGATGTGCTGGTCCTTCGTTTTGTCTATTTGTATCAAAGCCTACCATTCATAAGAAAGATGCTGAAGTAGGGGCATATACACAGACACATTCGGCCCACAAACTATCACATTGTGCACAATAAACTAGCACAAGTACAATGAAGGAGACTGACTGATCACATGCATCATCATCAGCCATCCAGATGGGACCTAAAGGCTTGCCAAACAAGGAGGCAGCACTTCAATAATAAAGAAATCATACACAACATCAGTAAAGGATATAACTAAGTATAATATAAGCATCTTTACAAAGCCTTTTTATCAATAGTTCTATAATGGCCAACCTCTTTAATGTATCAAAATGTTCTATGGGTTAGTATCTGATGTCTGGTGTTTTTGTATCATGGTAGACACATGACTATGGCAAAGTAACACTATTTGTTCTGGAGAAGAAGAGCTAGAGTAATTCTCATATTTCATTTCACAAACAGCTACTGTTTTCACTGATCCCTGACGCATAGTGTGAGGTGCTCTGGAAATTTGTCAGCTTTCTGCTTTGCTTCAGAAGACAGTGCTTCATAGAAGCTGTCAAAAATACTTCATTTGGAATATGTTTCACTCATCTCCAGCAACCAGTGGCTTCAAACTTCAATGACTTCTCAATGATCAAAGAGAAAATGTTTCCTTTGGTGTTGAACCCCCAAAAACTTCAATACTATATTTTTTGTATTATTACTGTGATGCCTAACAATTAGACTTCAGAAGGTTTAATGTGATTACCTCTGAAATAGAAAACATGTTATCTTCCAAGCTGGAAAAATGTGACACCACTTTTATAATTGTTTTAAATGAAGCATACCAAAACAAATATTCAAAAATAAATGAGAGGCCTCATAACATTCCATGTTTGTCCACATACATATTTTACGTAGATAAGGAATATATATTAAGTCTAAAAATGTGTCTTTAATGTCGTTGAAGAATTATGAAAAATATGCGCAACAACGTTACAGCTATCGTTCAGGATATATGTGCTATGTACATATTCTAGTTTTTTTTTGTCTCATTTATTTTACTCACTTATATAACTCCATCATATTCTGCAGCAGTTTTAAAGACATCATCATCACTATCCCCACAGTGCTCATAATTAAGGTTGAGCAAATCCAAACTGTAAAGTTCAGGGTTTGTACCGGTGATGAACTCTGAACATGGACTTCTCATGGAAGTCCGTTTTAGTGTTCGGAGTTCAGATGCTGAATAAAGCTTGTTGAAAGACTGCAGCACAGGCAATCAACAAGTTTTTCGACTGTGGGCACTTCCGCAGCCATCACAATCATGCTGAGTATTGGCCGGATCACAGGTGGCATTCTGCTCTAACTAGCGTAGAGACAGGATGTGGCTTGAGTGATGGACAGTGTTAGGTTCTGTGGGGTACTCGTGAAAAATAGCCTCTGTGGGACTACTCTGCAAGTGTACTCTGCAAAACAGCCTCTACAAAATGCAAAGCAGGGGCACATTTATAAGATTATTTCAGCACAGGAACATTTGTTTAGACACATCCAATTGTGAAACTCATTATTATTCCAAGATCTATTGATTAAAATCAACTTTAAAATTAACTTTGTTCGTGGTAAAACCCCTTTAACCCCTCTCTGCCATCAGACGTACTATTCCGTCCATGTGACTCTGGACCTAATTCCCATGGACGGAATAGTACGTCATAGGCGATCAGCTGCGCTCCCGGGGGGAGCGTAGCTGATCGCCGCCGGGTGTCAGCTGTATATCACAGCTGACACCCAGCACTATGTGTCCGGCACATTAACCCTAGCACACCGCGATCAAACATGATCGCGGTGTGCCCGGGGCACAGGGGAGGATCGCGCAGGCAGGGGGCTCCCTGCGCGCCCCCCTGAGACCCTCAGAGCAGCGCGATGTGTCGCGCTGTTCCGAGGGTCCGTCCTCCCTCCAGGTCCCCGGATCCAAGATGGCGCCGGGGTCCTGCAGGGAGGCGGCTTCCTCAGTGCCTGCTGAGAGCAGGCGCAGAGGAAGCCTGCAGCGATGCCAGAGCGATCGCTGGTGTGACAGTGTGCTGTGCACACTGTCACACCAGCGATCTGCTAAAATACTGTGATGTCCCACCCTGGGACAAAGTAAAAAAGTAAAAAAAATAAAAATAAAAAGTGGTAAAAAAAATCATCAAAAAAAATAAAAATATTCCCCAATAAATTCATTTCTTCCTGTAAATAAAAAAAACAAAACAATAAAAGTACACATATTTGGTATCGCCGCGTCCGTAACGACCCCCCTATAAAACTGTCCCACTAGTTAACCCCTTTAGTGAACCCCTTAAAAAAAAAAAAACTAAGCAAAAAATCAATGCTTTATCATCATACCGCCGAACAAAAAGTGGAATAACACGCGATCAAAAAGACAGATATAAATAAACATGGTACCGCTGAAAACGTCATCTTGTCCCGCAAAAAACGAGCCATGATACAGCATCATCAGCGAAAAAATATAAAAAGTTATAGCTCGCAGAATGAAGCGATGCAAAAATAATGATTTTTTATATAAAATTGTTTTTATTCTATAAAAGCGCCAAAACATAAAAAAATGATATAAATGAGGTATCGCCATAATCGTACTGACCCGAAGAATAAAACTGCTTTATCAATTTTACCACACACGGAACGGTATAAACGCCTCCCCCAAAAGAAATTCATGAATTGCTGATTTTTGTTCATTCTAACCTCCCAAAAATCGAAATAAAAAGCGATCAAAAATGTCACATGCTCAAAAATGGTACCAATAAAAACGTCACCTCGTCCCGCAAAAAATAAGACCTCACATGACTCTGTGGGCCAAAATATGCAAAAATTGATACCTCTAAAAATGTGGTGATGCAAAGAACTACTTTTTGCAATAAAAAGCGTCTTTTAGCGTGACAGCTGCCAATCACAAAAACCCGCTATAAATAGTAAATCAAACCCCCCTTTATCACCCCCTTAGTTAGGGAAAAATAATAAAATTAAAAAAATGTATTTATTTCCATTTTCCCATTAGGGTTAGTGTTGCGGCTAAAGTTAGGGTTAGGATTGGCGCTAAAGTTAGTATTAGGGTTATGGTTGGGATTAGGCTTAGGGGTGTGTTAGGGTTAGGTTTGTGGTTAGGGTTGGGACTAGGGTTAGGGGTATGTTGGGGTTAGGGTTGGAGTTAGAATTGGGGGGTTTCTGCTGTTTAGGCACATCAGGGGCTCTCCAAATGTGACATGGCGTCTGATCTCAATTCCCGCCAATTCTGCGTTGAAAAAGTCAAACGGTGCTCCTTCACTTCTGAGCTCTGCCATGCGCCCAAACAGTAGTTTACCCCCGCATATGGGGTATCAGCGTACTCTGTACCCCAAGAGTTATTGTGCAATTTGTCCTATTTCTTCTGTTACCCTTGGGAAAATAAAAAATTGGGGGCGACAAAATCATTTTTGTAAAAAAAAAATGATTTTTTTGTTTTTACGGCTGTATGTTATAAATTTTCTGTGAAGCACTTGGGGCTTCATAGCGCTCACCACACTTCTAGATAAGTTCCTTGTGGGGTCTATTTTCCAAAATGGGGTCACTTGTGGGGGGTTTCCACTGTTTAGGCGCATCAGGGGCTCTCCAAATGCGACATGACGCCCCCAGACCATTCCATCAAAGTCTGCAATCCAAAACGTCACTACTTCCCTTCCGAGCCCAGACGTGCACCCATACAGTCGTTTCTCACACATGTTGGGTATCAGCGTACTCAGGACAAATTGGACAACAACTTTTGGGTCCAATTTCTCCTTTACCCATGTGAAAATAAAATATTGGGGGCGAAAAAATCATTTTTGTAAAAAAAAAAAAAGGATTTTTTATTTTTACGGCTGTACGTTATAAACTTCTGGGAAGCACTTCGGGGTTCAAAGTGCTCACCACACATCTAGATAAGTTCCTTGTGGGGTCTATTTTCCAAAATGGGGTTACTTGTGGGGGGTTTCCACTGTTAGGCACATCAGGGGTTCTCCAAATGCGACATGACGCCCCCAGACCATTCCATCAAAGTCTGCAATCCAAAACGTCACTACTTCCCTTCCGAGCCCCGACGTGCGCCCATACAGTAGTTTACTCCCACATATTGGGTATTAGCGTACTCAGGACAAATTGGACAACAACTTTTGGGGTCCAATTTCTCCTGTTACCCTTGTGAAAATAAAATATTGGGGGCGAAAAAATCATTTTTGTAAAAAAAAAAAAGGATTTTTTATTTTTACGGCTGTACGTTATAAACTTCTGGGAAGCACTTCGGGGTTCAAAGTGCTCACCACACATCTAGATAAGTTCCTTGAGGGGTCTAGTTTCCAAAATGGTGTCATTTGTGGGGGGTTTCCACTGTTTAGGCAGATCAGGAGCTCTCCAAACACGACATGGCATCCAGCCAATTCTGCGTTGAAAAAGTCAAACGGCGCTCCTTCCCTTCCAAACTCTGCCATGCACCCAAACAGTGGTTTACCCCCACATATGGGGTATCAGCGTACTCAGGACAATTGGCACAATAACTTTTGGAGTCTTGTTACCCTTGGGAAAATAAAAATTGGGGTGAAAAGATCAATTTTGTGGAAAAAATATGATTTTTTAATTTTACGGCTCTACGTTATAAACTTGTGTGAAGCACTTGGGGGTTCAAATTGCTCACCAAAGATCTAGATGAGTTCCTTAGGGGGTCTAGTTTCCCAAATGGTGTCACTTGTGGGGGTTTCCACTGTTTAGGCACATCAGGGACTCTCCAAATGCAACATGGCGTCCAATCTCAATTCCAGCCAATTTTGGTTGGAAACAGTCAAATGGTGCTACTTCCATTCCGAGCTCTGCCATGCGCCCAAACAGTGGTTCCCCCCACATTGGGTATCAACGTACTCAGACAAATTGGACAACTTTTGAGTCCAATTTCTCCTGTTACCTATGGGAAAATAAAAAATTAGTGACTAAGAGATAATTTTTGTGGGAAAAAAATAGGATTTTTTATTTTCATGCCCGGGCATTATAAACTTGTGTGAAGCACTTGGGGGTTCAAAGTGCTCACCAAAGATCTAGATAAGTTCCTTAGGGGGTCTAGCTTCCAAAATGGGGTCACTTGTGGGGGGTTTCCACTGTTTAGGCTCATCTGGGGCACTACAAACGGAACATGACCCCCATCGATGTTTGCATTCCAAAACGTTACTGCTTCCTTTCCAAGCCCTGCCGTGCGCCCAAACAGTTTCCCCCCCCCACATATGGGGTATCAGCGTACTCAGGACAAATTGGACAACAACTTTTGGGGTCCAATTTCCTTGGGAAAAATCAAAAATTTGGGACTTAAAAATCATTTTTGTGGAAAATTGTTTTTTTTTTTTTTCACACCCAGGCATTATAAACTTTTGTGAAACACTTTGGGGCTCAAAGTGCTCACAACAGATCTAGATAAGTTCCTTAGGGGGTCTAGTTTCCAAAATGGTGTCACTTGTGGGGGGTTTCCACTGTTTAGGCGCATCAGTGGCTCTCCAAACACGACATGGCGTCCAATCTCAACTCCAGCCAATTTTAGTTTGAAAAAGTCAAACGGCGCTCCTTCCCTTACGAGCTCTGCCGTGTGCCCAAACAGTGGTTTTCCCCCACATATAGGGTATTGGCGTACTCAGGAGAAATTGCACAACAACTTTATCTGCCCATTTTCTCCTTTTACCCTTGTCAAAATAAAAAAAAAGTTTGTAAAAGATCATTTTTGTAGCTAAAAAGTTAAATATTAATTTTTTCCTTCCACGTTGCTTCAGCTCCTGTGAAGCACCTGAAGGGTTAATAAACTTCTTGAATGTGGTTTTGAGTACCTTGAGGGGTGCAGTTTTTAGAATGGTGTCACTTTTTGGTATTTTCTGCTATATAGACCCGTCAAAGTGACTTCAAATGTGAGGTGGTCCCTAAAAAAATGGCTTTGTAAATTTTGTTGTAAAAATGAGAAATCGCTGGTCAACTTTTAACCCTTATAATTTCCGAACAAAAAAAAATTTTGGTTCCAAAATTGTGCTGATGTAAAGTAGACATGTGGGAAATGTTATTTGTTAACTATTTTGTGTGACATATTTCTTGTTTTAAGGGAAAAAAAATTCAAAGTTTGAAAATTGCAAAATTTTAAAAATTTTCGCCATATTTGTGTTTTTTTCAAAAATAAACGCAAGTTATATCGAAGAAATTATACTTCTAACGTGAAGTACAATATGTCACGAGAAAACAATCTCAGAATCGCGAAGATCCGTTGAAGCGTTCCAGAGTTATAACCTCATAAAGAGACAGTGGTCAGAATTGTAAAAATTGGCCCGGTCATTAACGTGCAAACCACCCTTGAGGGTGAAGGGGTTAAGTCATTTCACTATCCACATTTGTTCGCAGAGAAATTGTCCTGTTCTTACCCCCATTTTACTTCCTTTTGCAGCCCCATAGCCCTTACTATGACCTTTTTACAGCCATTTTATCAGTATGTCTTCGTGGGAAGAAACTGGACTTCACGGAGGAAACTCACAAAAAAAAGTCATACAAACTTCTGCAGATGTTATCCTTGGTGGGATTTGAACCCAGGACCACAGTGCTGCAAAGCATCAATGCTAACCAATGAGTCACCTAGTCTTATTGTTTTATGCCTGTTGATTTGGATGGAACTCATCCTATTTAGACTTCTTAATTTGTGCTTTTTACATACTTGAAATCTGTTGAAATGTTAACACTTTTAGAGCTATGAAAGAGTAAATTCGTAGAATTGCAACACTAAAATGCAAGTGTAATATTGGCTTGAAGTCTGCATTCACTATTAACATTTCCTTTACAAAGTCTGTGAATGAATATAATCTAAGTGCATCTGCTGCACTTACTAAACAATTTATAGATTAGATTGTGCCTCACTTAAAGGGAATCTGTCACCCCATTTTGGCTATATCAGATAAAGATATGCCTGAATAGTGCGTCCCATAAATAACCTATCGGTATCTCTCATATATCCTGATACTCCCGTTTTCATGCCCAAATACCTTTGTAAAGTTCGGTTTTCTGTATGCTAATCTGGGCTGTCCGGAGGGCGGTGCTTTTTGCTTCCTTCCCCCGCTCCTTGGTTTGTCTTGCGTAGGTCCGTCTGTGCATGACACAGACGGCGTAGTGTTCCCACGATTGTGCGTTTAAAAATCCCCCGCGCCTGCGCAGTGTGCTTTGCCCAACAGTGGGCAAAGCATAAAATCATTACAGTGCATGCGCAACTATTTTCAGTCACTTTCCTTTCCCTCGGAAATGACTGCTTGCTTTGGACGACTTCCGGGGCAAGGAAAGTGACCGAAAATAGTTGCGCATGCGCTGTAATGATTTTATGCTTTGCCCACTGTTGGGCAAAGCACACTGCGCAGGCGCGGGGGATTTTAAAACGCGCAATCGCGTGAACACTATGCCGTCTGTGCCATGCACAGACGGACCTACACAAGAGAAGCCGAGGAGCGGGGTGGGTGAAGCAAAAAACATCGCCCTCCGGACCGGACCTCCCAGATTAGCATATAGAAAACTGAACTTTACAAAGGTATTTGGGCATGAAAACGGGGGTGTCAGGATATATGATAGATACCAATAGGTTACTTATGGGACGCACTATTCAGGCATATCTTTATCTGATATAGCCAAAATGGGGTGACAGATTCCCTTTAAGATGCCATTATCATTAAAGAAATAAAAAATATACAAATAACAAGCTGGTACAGTTTACCTATACTGATACATTTTGACAAAATATCAGGGCAGGATATTTTCTTGATGCTAACAATGACAGTGTTCTACTTACAATAGCTACAATTCCAATCTACAAAAAAAACACTTCAGTCACAGACCACCCAAAATAGTAATTTCAAAATAGTATAGAAAAATATAAAACCATTAATTGTAGAAGAATTCAGATGTAAGAAAAGTAAACTGGGATACAGCTGCTGATCAATGACATGGGGACGACAAAGTGCAAATGCATATATTCCCAATCAAAAACAGTTGGCTGGTTAGTACTAGTAGCACGCCTTTTTGAAAGTATTACAACTTGTAGCCAGACAAGAGTTTTTCAATCCTTGATTGAGGGATTTCTTTCTACTCTTCCTTGAAAATTTCTACCAATTCATAGATTACACTGTGTTACCAAGGTTTTGGTCCTCGGATAATTTTAAGTGTTCCTGACAGATTTTGTCATGCTGATTTCAGAAATTACTTCAGATTTTTTCTATCACGTAAGGTTTTTGAGAAATTATACAAAACATTATAATATTCTGTTATAATTCTAAAAACTCATATATCAACTTTTTCTGAAACAGTATATTCTGAATTTTCCACTGAAATAACATAAATCGCTGATCTACACATATGCAAGCACTTAATATGCGAATTCCGAGCAGGCGCAGTAAATCATTTGACTGACCATGTACGGAGCATACCACATCTCCTGGGCAGGGGAGGAATCAAAAGACAATACTGACATTACAGCTGGGGATCACCGAGGATTCATTTTGTGAGGTAAAATATTTCACTGACTGTTTTTAAACAATATTTTCCCTCACAAAATGTATCCTCTGCGATCTCAAGAGAGCACAGATGGGAGAAGTCAGCACATGCGGAAAGAGACAGTGGATAGGTGGGTGAGCACATGGGGGGGAGAGATTCTCAACGCTGCAAAGCCTGCCCCCATAGTGACATTACCGCCCTCCCGATGTAATAGCAACAGGCCTCCATCTAGTTACTATCATATATGCGATTCGTCTGAATACTTTCCATTGCAAAAACTGAAGATTTATTTCAAAATGTTGCGTCGGTGTCTCAACAGCAGTGATAATTTCTACTACATATGCGGAGAATATACAATGAAAGCACAAAAGAAGGAAAAGACTCCATTTATTAAGAAAGCATAAGAACTATACTTTGAATGTTCAATTGGAGATCAGGACAAACAGTGGGCACCTCATATATGCTGTGCATCTTGTTCTAGAAGCCTTAGAGCATGGCTGAATGGATCACGACCTTCAATGCCGTTCGCTGTCCCAATGATATGGAGAGAGCAGAGAGATCATTTAACAGATTGCCACTTCTGCCTTACAAATGTAACAGGATATTCAGCAAAGAACAAGAAATTAATAGAATATCCTAATCTTCCTTCAGCCATAAGACCAGTGCCATACGATGAAAGTCTTCATGTTCCAAAGCCGCCCAAAGTATGGACAATGGAGAATGACAAAGATGAACTAACAATGTCAGTGGAAAATGAAACTGCTGCAGACCCAGACTTTGAGCTTTCTACAACTATTCCACATCTGTTCAGTCAAGCTGATCTGAGTGACTTGGTCAGAGATTTAAAATTGTCAAAGAGGCAGGCAGAATTATTGGGATCAAGGCTACAAGAATGGAATCTCTTATTACCAGGAGCAAGAGTTTCTGTTTTTCGCAGTTGTCAAGAAGACCTTAATAAATTTTTCAACCATGTCGACAGTTTAACCTTTGCAATGACATCTTGGGGTTGTTTGGTGCTCTCTGATGTGAACATGACCTGAAGGAATGGCGACAGTTCATTGACTTGTCAGTTTTAAGTCTGAAGGTTGTTTTACTACACAACGGAAATATCTGTCCTTCTATACCTATTGGACATGCCACACACATGAAAGAAACGTATGAGAATACGGAGTTACTGTTGACCCACATTAATTATAGAAATTATAACTGGAACATATATGGTTATCTAAAAGTTGTTGCACTTCTTCTTGCACTGCAGCTTGGATATACCAAGTATTGTTTTATTTGTGAGTGGGATAGTCATGCATGAGAAATGCACTATTTCAGAAAGGACTGGCCACTCCACGAAAACCTGGTTGCTGGACAGAAGAATGTTAAACAAAATCCTGTCATTGATCCAGCAAAGATATTTCTCCCTCCTTTGCATATTAAACTTGGGCTTATGAAAATTTTGTCAAAACAATCAACAAATAATTGGAAGCCTTTTCTTTGCGACAGAAATTTCCAAGAATAAGTGATGCAAAGATTAAAGAAGGTATTTCTATTGGTCCACAGATCAGAGATATAATGAATGACAGTAGCTTTGATGGTCTTTTGCAAGGTGCTAACTAAATGGCATGGAGAGCCTTTAAAGATGTGCTCTTCAACTTTCTTGGCAATAGCAGGGCACCGAACTTTGAACAACTCGTGGACAACATGCTCACAGCATATCATTTGATGAAATGCAATGTCACTAAAAATGCATTTTCTACATTCTCACTTGGATTTTTTTCCAGCCATCCGTCTCCGGCCGCAGTGGAGTCTCCTCAGCAGAGACGTCGGTCCCAGTGTCTTGCAAAGCCTAGTACTGTGCAGAGGATTACTGCTACCTCTCCAGGTTCTGCTATTGTGGCCAGTACTGGTCAGCGGCGAGCAGATGTCTTTAGGACTAAGTCCTGCGTTTCCCCTTCTGAGCATGTCCAGGGTAAGTTCTCTCAATGGAGATCAGGGGTCACATGCTCAGGTACTGCAGCAGCTCCTATTGGTCCGCCAGGAAGGTCCTGAAACTACATGTGTTCTGAACAGTTTCTCATTGGTCCTTTTCTGGCAGGCCCTGTAGTTGCTACTATAAAAGGGTTGTATGGCCATGCAGCCATGCGCTAGTATCAATTGCATTATGTGCTTTGCGCCAGTGTGATCATGCACGCATGTGGTTAGGGCTCAGCTGAAATTAGCCCCTAAAATATCGGCACCTCAGGTGAGGAGATTTGTGTGTACGTGTTTAGGGCTTGGCTGAAATAAGCCCCTAGAATACCGGCTTCTCTGGTGAGGAGATTGCTTGATTGCGTTGCTGACTGCATGACGACGGACTGCTGTCCGCACAGCAGTTATCTGTGTATCCCTGTGGAGTTAACAGGACACAGTACCTATCTCTGCGTCTCTACCTCAGCGACTCTGTGGTGTAAAAGAGTTTGCTTATACCACCATATAGTGCCACAGTCTTTATATTTGCGACTCTGTGAAGTAACAGAGTTCGCCTATACCGCCATCATACTAGCAGCAGGCACTGCCTGCAGGGTGGACTCCGGGCTGCAAACGCACCCACTATTTATATTTATCTGGTACGTTCCGCAGACCCTAACATATGAAGATAGCTAACACACACAAATGGGCAGTCAGAGTAGTAGCGTATCCACTCACACATACCAAGTATGAACGATACTAGCGCGCTCGCGGGCGTTGCTGGGACCCTTTTAAACCCAAGGCTCCACCCCAAACACTCACGCTAACATCGCCCGAGGGCCAATCCGGATCTGCCACATCACCTGAGCAGATGACGTCCGGGCATCAATAGGAAGACGCCACATCACGGACATGCTCAGTACGGTGATCTCTGGACTTAAACTCAGGACGTGAGGCTGCACCTGTATAACACTGGTTACCATAGACTTACAGTACAGACCAAAAGTTTGGACACACCTTCTCATATAAAGATTTTTCTGTATTTTCATGACTATGAAAATTGTAAATTCACACTGAAGGCATCAAAACTATGAATTAACACATGTGGAATTATATACTTAACAAAAAAGTGTGTAACAACTGAAATTATGTCTTATATTCTAGGTTCTTCAAAGTAGCCACCTTTTGCTTTGATGACTGCTTCGCACACTCTTGGCATTCTCTTGATGAGCTTCAAGAGATAGTCACCGGAAATGGTTTTCACTTCACTGGTGTGCCCTGTCAGGTTTAATAAAGTGGGATTTCTTGCCTTATAAAAGGGGTTGGGACCATCAGCTGTGTTGTGCAGAAGTTTGGTGAATACACAGGTGACAGTCCTACTGAATAGACTGTTAGAATTTGTATTATGGCAAGAAGAAAGCAGCTATGTAAAGAAAAATGAGTGGCTATCATTACTTTAAGAAATGAAGGTCAGTCAGTCCGAAAAATTGGGAAAACTTTGAAAGTGTCCCCAAGTGCAGTTGCAAAAACCATCAAGCGCTACAAAGAAACTGGCTCACATGAGGACCGCCCCAGGAAAGGAAGACCAAGAGTCACCTCTGCTTCTGAGGATAAGTTTTTCTGAGTCACCAGCCTCAGAAATCGCAGGTTTACAGCAGCTCAGATTAGAGACCAGGTCAATGCCACACAGAGTTCTAGCAGCAGACACATCTCTTCAACAACTGTTAAGAGGAGACTTTGTGCAGCAGGCCTTCATGGTAAAATAGCTGCTAGGAAACCACTGCTAAGGACAGGCAACAAGCAGAAGAGACTTGTTTGGGCTAAATAACACAAGGAATGGATATTAGACCAGTGGAAATCTGTGCTTTGGTCTGATGAGTCCAAATTTGAGATCTTTGGTTCCAACCACTATGTCTTTGTGCGACGCAGAAAAGGTGAACAGATGGACTCTACATGCCTGGTTCCCACCGTGAAGCATGGAGGAGGAGGTGTGATGGTGTGGGGGTGCTTTGCTGGTGACACTGTTGGGGATTTATTCAAAATTGAAGGCATACTGAACCAGCATGACTACCACAGCATCTTGCAGCGGCATGCTATTCCATCCGGTTTGCGTTTAGTTGGACCATCATTTACTTTTCAACAGGACAGTGACCCCAAACACACCTCCAGGCTGTGTAAGGGCTATTTGACCAAGAAGGAGATTGATGGGTTGCTACGCCAGATGACCTGGCCTCCACAGTCACCAGACCTGAACCCAATCGAGATGGTTTTGGGGTGAGCTGGACCGCAGAGTGAAGGCAAAAGGGACAACAAGTGCTAAGCATCTCTGGGAACTCCTTCAAGATTCTTGGAAGACCATTTCCGGTGACTACCTCTTGAAGCTCATCAAGAGAATGCCAAGAGTGTGCAAAGCACTCATCAAAGCAAAAGGTGGCTACTTTGAAGAACCTAGAATATAAGACATAATTTCAGTTGTTACACACTTTTTTGTTAAGTATATAATTCCACATGTGTTAATTCATAGTTTTGATGCCTTCAGTGTGAATGTGTAATTTTCATAGTCATGAAAATACAAAAAAATCTGTAAATGAGAAGGTGTGTCCAAAGTTTTGGTCTGTACTGTAGCTGGAGAGCCAGCAGTAACCAAAGGTACACTGCAAGTCTGAGCAAGGTATCGGGACCGACGTCCGTGCTAAGCAACAGTCTCAGCGGCCAGAGACGAGTATTGTTACTATCATTATAGTTATTTTGCTGTGTGAGATTAAGTGCGGGGTGACATTGTCAGTATTTCATGGCATGTCTGGAATATCTTGATTGTTTTTAAATGTTTTTATTTTTTTTGTGTCTTGTTTTTTCATGTTTGCGATTGTTAATAAAATTACATATTTTTTCATACATGGTTGTTCCCATTCTTGTGGCATACTTTTTCTTCTTCCTGTTTTTCCCCAGAGACGAGTAGGAGACCGCAGGGCCGGACAACACCAGGGATCTATCCCGTGAAGCGGGAAAATCCCGGTGCCTAACACCATGGGTGCCCAAATTTTTACATGCCACCATATGAGCAGAACTAGGTCAGTATGGGTGACCATATTTTCATCCATTCTCAACAAGCATGGATTTATAAAGTTGAATAATAAATGTAAATTCCTTTACCACTTGAAACAATTTCAATTAACATGAACCTGTGACTCATGAACTAAGAGTTCTAAAGTGGTTGTCCCTTTTGGGCAACTGTTACAGGAGAAAAATTGATCCTGAGGACCAGTTGAAAGTCATGCCAATCAGCTATTAGTGGGCCTGATAGGGATGGACAGTGTCATTGTAAATATAATTCCAGTGGATAACTGTGTAATATGTGGTTTAACTCAGTCTATCTGAATCCATTTTGGCAAACAGGGTCCTAAGTAGAGGATACCTTCAAATGGAGTACGTATGACCTAAAAGGAGCTGATTAGTCTATTTATTTTACTCACTTATATAGCGCCATTACTTCCACAGCGCTTTACAGACATTATCATCACTGTCCCTTTTGTGGCTCACAATCTAGATTCCCTATCAGTATGTCTTTGAAATGTGGGAAGAAACTGAAGAACGCGGCGGAAACCAATACCAAAGCGGGGAGAACATACAAACTCCTTGCAGATGATGTCCTTGGTGAGACCCCAACTCTGCAAAGCAACAATACTAACCATTGACCAACCACTTCATCTTCGTGTGAAGCATTACTACACCACAAACAATATATAAAATTATCAAAGTACTTAGGCTATTGAGGCTATTGTATTGAGACTGTGACATACTTCTCCAGAATCAAAGTTGAACATTAGAATACTTTTGAAAGGTTAGACATGATTTTTTTTCTGTACTTTGAGGTACCTGTTCAAAGTGATGAGAATAGTTTTTCAATCCAGCAGAGCGAATTAAAAGTTTAAAAAAATCTTTATTGTTATTTAATTAAAATAAAAGTGTGGGCATAGAAAAATATCTGACATGTTTCGAGTTTGGCTGACTGTTAATCGTAATCAGAAATAAAGTTCAAATATGAAAAAAATGACTGTCATAAAAACACACAGTCCACTAATTAGTTGACATCACATATTGACAGCACCTGAAAAGCAAAGTATTAACTACTATCTAAAATTAAGAGTCCGCCAGACTCAAAACAAGTCAGAAAGTTTTTACGCACATGCTTCTATTTTAATAGTCACAATAAATAATTTTTTTGCTTTTAATTCACTCTGCTGGATTAAAAAACTTTTCTGTGCACAGTGGAGTGGACTGCCCAGGAGCCGAATTGAACATATATACAGTGACTTGAAAAAGTATTCTTCCACACTCCTTGGCAGTTTTTGTCATTTGCTTGAATTTCACTAGTTTTTTTTTGAGGAATTGCATCAGTTCATGTAAAGAACATGCCTACAACTGTCAACATTTGGTTTTCTTTTTTGTGAAGCAAACAACAAATAGGACAAAATAACTGAAAACTTCATTGTGCATAACTATTATTGACACCCCTAATATAAGTACTTTTATAAAGCCTTCCTTTGCGGCAATTACAGCTGCGTGTCACTTTAAATAAGTCTCTATGAGCTTTCCACATCTTGCTACTGGGATTTTTGCCCATTCCTCAAGGCAAAACTGTTCCAGGTAAATCAAATTAGATGGTTTCCTCTGCTGATTACCAATCTTCAAGTCTGACCACAGATTCTTAATTAGATTAAGCTCTGGGCTTTGAACAGGCTCAAGAATATCCCTGAATTTTGCACCATCCATCTTCCCCTTGACTCTGACCATTTTCCCTGTCCCTGCTGCCGAAAAACATCCCCACAGTATAATGTTGCCACCACCATGTTTCACTGTGGGGATGGTGTTCTTGGCGTCATGAGCTACGTTGGTTTAGCACCAGACATAGTGTTTACCTTGGTGGCCAAAAAGTTATATTTTGGTCTCATCTGACAACAGCACATTCCTCCATACATTTGGGGAATCTCCAACATGACTTTTGGCAAACTAAAAACAAGTCTTACAATTTTTGTGTGTAACTAAGGCTTTCTTCCGCCAAATCTTCCATAAAGGCCTCCTTTACAGCTTATTGTGGTCATATGGACAGATACTCCAGTCTCACTTAAGTGTGAGCCCAAACGTTAAGTAAAATGTTCCCAATAAAAGCTTCAACTCAATACACAAAAATAGAAATTCCCCACTCAGGTCTTTCACCTGTCAATGGAAATATAGGGGGCTTTCACATTACTGGTAGAACAAAGGTTATGGAAAACATCGCACCTCAAAAGAAATCCAGCGAATTCTGTATTCTTAAATCCAAATGCCCCGCCCTTCTGAGCCCCAACAGTGTGCCTAAATCACATTTAGTGTCCACATGTTTGGCATTTCTGTAGCAATGACAGCCCGCCTAATTTACAGGTGCGTGTCTCCAGAAGCATGAGCTGGTCATCACAATGTACTGGTCACTACAACATACTGGTCACTACAGCGTACTTGTCACTACAATGTACTGGTCAGTAAAATGGTAGTTTTGCAGTTTACTCAGTAACATCCACTGCTGTTTGTTTCTGGAAAACACCCATGGGATCGAAATCGCCATTACACCTGTAAATAAATTCCTAAAAGGGTATAATTTCCATAAAGGTTTGAGGGAAGATTCTGCTTTTCTAGCATTTAGGGGCTCTGTATATCGAGTCCACAAACTATAGGAAGAAAATCTGCGCTGCAGGAGGCAAATAGTGCTCCGTCCCTCCCAAAGTTTCTCCGCATGGCTAAGCAGTACTGTACAGCCACAATTGGGGTATTTCTACATTCATCAGAAATTGTGGG
Source organism: Oophaga sylvatica (assembly GCA_033576555.1). Lineage (NCBI taxonomy): Eukaryota > Metazoa > Chordata > Amphibia > Anura > Dendrobatidae > Oophaga > Oophaga sylvatica. The sequence continues at coordinate 122,209,521 of JARQOD010000006.1, forward strand.
ACAAATTTTGGTGCCATTTTTACCCATTTCTCCTTGAAAATGTAAACTCTGGGGCTGAAAACAATTGTTTAGTGGTAAAAAAAGAAGTTATTTTTTCTTTACAGCCCAATTGTATAAAATTCTGTGACACACCTGTGGTATCAATATGATTATTGCACCCCTGTTAGGGTCTGCGGAACGCACCAAATATAAGATGTGGAGAGGTGCGTTCGCAGCACGGGGTCCACCGTGCAGGTGGAGCCTGATGCTAGTAAAATGGCGCAAGAAGCGAACTCTGTTATCCCGCAGAGTCGCCAAAATAAACGCCGTAACGCGCATGGCAATATGTGCAAACTCTGTTAATCCACAGAGCCGCTAGAAGGAATGCCGCAGCGCTATATGGCGATGTGTGCGAACTCACTTAACACAACTGAGTCGCAAAATAAACACGCTAGAGCGCTGTCTAGCGTTGAAAGCGAACCCTGTTACGTCACAGAGCAGCTGAGACAAACTTCTGTGTCCTTTCATGGCACCCAGGTACACAGTGAACAGCTAAGCGAACATAGAACGTGATCATGCGCTAATGTCCTCGCGGGAGTCACCCGCAATCTATGGCATCTGAACGCCAGGCCCTGAATACGGCAATCAAACTCCTCACCGGTTATGCTGGCAATCTAGGGCATCTTGGACACCGACCCTGACCAGCTAGCATACCAAACTCCTCACCGATTTAGTCGGTATTCTAGGGGCTTATTTCAGCCGGGCCCTAACCACACACACGCATGACCACACTGGCGCTAAGCATATAACGATTGATATTAGCGCATGGCGGCCCAGTCATGCCACCCTTTTATAGCAAAAGCTACAGGACCTGCGAGAAACAAGGACCAATGAGAAACTGTTCCAAAACACATGTAGTTTCAGGACCTTCCTGGCAGACCAACAGGAGCTGCTGCAGTACCTGAACATGTGACCCCTGATCTCCAATGAGAGATCTCACCCTGGGCATGGTCAAAAGGTGAAACACAGGACTTCGTCCCAAAGACGTCTGCTCCAGCACTGGCTATAATAGCAGATCCAGGAGAAAGCAGCAGCAAGTCACTGCACAGTACTGGAATGGGCAAGATGCTGGGACTGACATCTCTGCTGAGCAGGCTCCACTGTGGCTGGAGATGAATGGGGGACCGCAGAGGGACTGGTTCGAGACTCCCCTTGTGCAGCAGCGGGAACTCGAACCCTAACAACCCCTTGATGAATTTATGAAGTGGGGTATTTTGTAAAATGGGATCACTTATGAGGAGTTTTGCTTTTCTGGCTCCTCAGGGGCTTTACAAGTTGGTCATGGCACCTGCAAACCATAACAGTAAAATCTGCACTATAGTATGGCACTCCTCTTCTGAGCTTTGCACTGTGCCTCAAATGTATTTCCCGCTTACATGTAGTGTATTGGTGCATTCATAAACAATTTTTACAAAAAACTAGGGTCCATTTTTTCCCATTAGTCCTTATAAAAATTAAAAATTTGGGTCTAAAACAACAATTTAGTGGCAAAAATGTAAATATTCTTTCTTCACGCCCCAATAATATAAAAATCTGAGAGGCACATGTGGTGCCAACATGATCACTGCACCCCTAGATGAATTCAATGGGGAGTGTAGTTTGTAAAATTAAGTCATATATGGAGTTTATGCTGCTCTGGCACCTCAGGGGTTCTGCCAATGTGATATGGCAGCCTCAGACCATTACTGCAAAATCTGAACTCCAATATAGTGCTTCTTCCCTTCTGAGCCTTGAACTGTGTTTCAAAAGTAGTTTCCGACCACATATGGGTATCGTTGTGCTCAGGAGAAATTGCACAACAAATTTTGCGGCCCATTTTCTCCAGCAACCCTTGCGAAAATTAAAAAAATTGGGGCTAAAACAACAGTTTTGAGGAAATAACTGTTTTTTTTTATTTTCACACATCAACATTGTAAAATTCTGTGAAGCACCTGACAGATTCAATGTGCTCATCACACATTTAGATAAATTCCTTGAGGGGTCTAGTTTCCAAAATGGGGTCACCTGTAGGGGTTTTCCACTGTTCAGGCACACCAGGGGCTTTCCAAACGTGACATGACACCCAAACACAATTCCTTCAATGTCTGCATTCCTTTATTTCTCAAGAGAAATTGTATAACAAATTTTATGGTGCAATTTCTCCTGTTACCCTTATAAATATGCAAAATCCTGGGCTAAAAAAAATTTGCTGGGACAAAAAATTATGTTTCATAATGCTGGAGTCATTGCTTCAAGAGCCATTATACACAGATGTGTGCAGGACATGGGCTACAAGTGTCGCATTCCTTGTGTCAAGCCACTCATGACCAATAGACAACACCAGAAGTGTCTTAACTGGGCCAAGGAGAAAAAGAACTGCACTGTTGCTCAGTGGTCCAAGGTGTTGTTTTCAGATTAAAGTAAATTTTGCATTTCATTTGGAAATCAAGGTCCAAGTCTGGAGGAAGAGGAGAGAGGCACACAATCCAAGCTGCTTGAGGTCTAGTGTGAAGTTTCCACATTCACTGATGGTTTGGGGAGCCATGTCACCTGCTGGTGTGGGTTCACTGTGTTTTATCAAGACCAAAGTCAGAGCACTTCATGCTATCTTGTGCCGACAAGCTTTTTGGAGATGGAAATTTATTTCTCCAGCAGGACTTGGCACCTGTCCACACTGCCAAAAGTACCAATACCTGGTTTAAAAACAACAGTATCACTGTGCTTGATTGGCCAGAAAACTCACCTGACCTTAACCCCATAGAGAATCTATGGGGTATTGTCAAGAGGAAGATGAGAGACACCAGAACCAATAATGCAGATGAGCTGAAGACTGCTATCAAAGCAACCTGGGCTTCCATAACACCTCACCAGTGCCACACGCTGATTGCCTCCATGCCACGCCGCATTGATGCAGTAAGATCCGTTGAAGCATTCCAGAGTTATTACCTCATAAAGTGCACTTGTCAGAAATTTGGCTTGGTCATGAAGGTGAAAACATTCTTGGGTGGTAAGGAATTAATATACTAACAAACACTTGTCTTAAAAGGTAGTGCACAAACCAACACCACCCTTACATCTGTTATTCACTACAAATCTGTAAATTAAATTTTTTGTATTGGTTCACATATCCTTACAGAGATATAAGAAACAATGTGAACACTTAAGGAAATAAATGTAGCCATGTAGCATGCCAAAAGATCCTTACATTCCACCTAAAATGTCAACATTCCAAGTGGAAAAGTTGAATCTTTTATATGTATAAGCATTGTAAAACTAACATTTAGCTTAATAAATACAGATCATCTGATTCATACATAGCATCTTTAAGCAGACGACGTAGACAAATGGATAAGTATTTGTTTGAACGAGCTGATTTACTGGTTTACAATATAAATATGGTGATAGAGAACAGTACAGATGTCTGAGAAGCACACTGAGACCTTTCTTTTTATCAGGGAGATTTTACCCTATAATACTAAAGCACAAATAGTACCCGATTATCATAGGCATATTGGTATCAAACCTAGCACATTGTAATACAAATGTGGCGCATCTTTTAGTTCTACAGTCAGATGTGACAAATGGCTATATGTCCCAATCAGACGTAAAAAACATAACTATTTCAAGGAAATGATAGACAGTTTAGTGTTAGCTAAACTAGGCAACACCATTTTGAATGGATAAAAAGTCATGATCCAGTTATTAGATAGAACTTTGTGTATGGAATATCCTGTAATCTATTAGTTCTACAAGAAATCATACACAGGTTTACATTGTTCTGGATAGAAGCCAAAGGTTTTATCTATTTCATAAATGTTCCTATAAGGTATAATGCTTTTATAGATGAGACAGAAGTATAACTATACTTTATATGTTTAACTATGTATGTAGTAAGTGAAATTAAATATTGCAACTATAATACAATGAAAGCGCCCATGAAAGACTGTTTATCATGGTTCTCAAACTACATAAAATACGTAACAGTGTGACATAAAATCGTTATGTAAAATGGAATAACCACAAACCTAAAGTTAAGTTGCCTTTATATAATCTAAATATCAATGTATAAGTTAAAGTTGTAAAAAAACATTCTCGAAAAAAAGACAGCCTTAATTACCAATACCAGGTCACAATACCAATGCACTACTGGATGCATCAGCCCCCTGATAAAGGTGGGGCCAGCACAGATGAAAAAAACTGATGGAGCAACCATTCACAAACCTACCATCATGGTAGGGGTGGTTGGCTAGTATTATAAATACACATAGATGAGGCTTGTATAAAGCACCAGCCGCACAGGTACATGTATTGCATAGTGTCTGGCTTACAGCATATTGATGACACACATACTATTAGATCAGCACTTTATAATTGCACCTCACAAGGACAGACACCCCAATTTACCCAGTCAATACTAAAGACCCTGGCTATATCATGCATAAAAATGAAAATTGTGCAAATAAAAAAGATGTAAAAAAATACAAGCAGTATTTCTCCATATTTTGGCCAAAATATGCATGTTCTTAACCCATGTCTAGGGTCCTCATTGTCTGGTTACAATTTACTAAACAAATCAAAGGGAAGGTTCAAAAGATGTCCAGAAAAAATCCCGGGTGTCTCTTTCAGATCTTTTTCTTTCTTTATAGTTTAAATTGAGTAAAAATGCAAAAATAATGGTGACAGTCAAAATTGTAGTCAACATAAAATTTTACATTTCCTGTTTAGGTTTTTCTAATACTTTTTGGCCCCTGTAATTTTTACAATTGACCATTAATATCTGTTTTGCAGTAGAGGAAGAAGCATGAAAATGTGAAAAATATACAAATTCAATGCAAATCTCACATTTACAATACTCTTTTTTTAATGCAAGACTTTTGTGTCATCTCTGCAGGAAAGAACGTAGTCTGCAGTCCATAACTATGTCAGGACTCTGAACATTTTTGATCACCTTTTGTGCATTACTGCCCTTTTCCAAGATGGCGTCTTTGGTCTCATGTGCACTGTGTCTTCCTGCTATATAACTCCACCCCCAGCCTTTAGTCTGTGCTAGAGTATTCTGCCTTGCATCCATCTTCTGACCTCTGGTGGCTCCCTGGCTTTGTACCTGCTCCTGTGAACCTGTTTGTGATCCTGCTACTCTGCTCTGAGCTCCTGCTGCATACACCGGTTTCCAGTAAGCCTCCTTCATCTGGCTGCTTGTGTTACTCCCTTCTGCATTTGCTGGACATGTAAGCTGTTGCAGCTCTGCGCTGCTTAAACCTGAGACTATCATCCAGGCCTCCCTGGTTGTGCTAAAGATATTATTTGAACTGCCTTATAAGCATATCTACCTGTGCTTGGACTAAACTAAGACTTATTCGTGTCAAGTATCCTCAAGTATAACTGTGCTTCATAGACTATCTGCTTGATTGCATTACTCTCTGAAGTTTTCCTATAGACTGTTAAGCTGCAGTTAATATCTACATCAAGTGTTGTGGACTTGAGCTTTGCTTTGCACCTGTTTGAATCACCGTGTGATAATATAGACTTTACCACTTATAAAACTGAGTCCTGTAGTTGTCTTGTTCCACACAAGAAGTCTCCTGAGTTATCCCCTATAATTATTACAGGATACTCTAGCCTCAAAAGAGGAGACTGCTGGAACAATGACTGCAGAAGGCAGATTAGAGCAGGTGTTCTCCATAATTAGATCACTACAGAAAGATGTGGAAGGTCTGCAAAAGAAGTTTGGAAGCTTTGAACGCAATGAACAAGTGTTTGGACAAACTTTGCAGGACTTAACCACCCGCATGGCAGCCCACAAAAACAAACTTGCTGGAATACAGTCATGGCCAAAAGTTTTGAGAATGACACAAATATTATATTTTCACATGATCTGCTGCCCTCTGGTTTTTATGTGTGTTTGACAGATGTTTTTATCACAGACAGAAATATAATTGCAAACATATGAGTAACAAAAGCTTATATTGACAGTTAGAATCAGTTAATGCAGCAAGTCAATATTTGCAGTATTGACCCTTCTTCTTCAGGACCTCTGCAATTCTCCCTGGCATGCTCTCAATCAACTTCTGGACCAAATCCTGAATATTAGCAGTCCATTCTTGCACAATCAATGCTTCCATTTTGTCAGAATTTTTAGGTTTTTGTTTGTCCACCCGTCTCTTGATGATTGACCACAAGTTCTCAATGGGATTAAGATCAGGGGAGTTTCCAGGCCATGGACCCAAAATCTCTATGTTTTGTTCCCTGAGCCATTTAGTTATCACCTTTGCTTTATGGCAAGGTGCTCCATCATGCTGGAAAAGGCATTGTTGATCGCCAAACTGCTCTTGGAGGGTTGGGAGAAATTGCTCTTGGAGGACATTCTGGTACCATTCTTTATTCATGGCTGTGATTTTAGGCAAGACTGTGAGAGAGCCGATTCCCTTGGCTGAGAAGCAACCCCACACATGAATGGTTTCAGGATGCTTAACAGTTGGCATGAGACAAGACTGGTGGTAGCGCTCACCTTGTCTTCTACGAATGAGGCGTTTTCCTGATGTCCCAAACAATCGAAAAGGGGATTCATCAGAGAAAATAACTTTACCCCAGTCCTCAGCAGTCCACTGCCTGTACCTTTTGCAGAATATCAGTCTGTCCATGATGTTTTTTTCTGGAGAGAAGTGGCTTCTTTGCTGCCCTCCTTGAGACCAGGCCTTGCTCCAAGAGTCTCCGCCTCACAGTGCGTGCAGATGCACTCACACCTGCTAGCTGCCATTCCTGAGCAAGCTCTGCACTGCTGGTAGCCCGATCCCACAGCTGAAACACTTTTAAGAGACGGTCCTGGCGCTTGCTGGTCTTTCTTGGGCGCCCTGGAGCCTTTTTGGCAACAATGGAACCTCTCTCCTTGAAGTTCTTGATGATGCGATAGATTGTTGACTGAGGTGCAATCTTTCTAGCTGCGATACTCTTCCCTGTTAGGCCATTTTTGTGCATTGCAATGATGACTGCACGTGTTTCTTTAGAGATAACCATGGTTAACAGAAGAGAAACAATGATGCCAAGCACCTGCCTCCTTTTAATGTGTCCAGTGGTGTCATTCTTACTTAATCATGACAGATTGATCTCCAGCCATGTCCTCATCAACACCCACACCTGTGTTAATGGAGCAATCACTGAAAAGAGGTTAGCTGGTCCTTTTAAGGCAGGGCTGCAATGATGTTGAAATGTGTTTTGGGGGATAAAGTTCATTTTCTAGCCAAATATTGACTTTGCAAGTAATTGCTGTTAAGCTGATCACTCTTTATAACATTCTGGAGTATATGCAAATTGCCATTAGAAAAAGTGAAGCGGTAGACTTTGTAAAAATTAATATTTGTGTCATTCTCAAAACTTTTGGCCATGACTGTAGAGTCCCAGTATGGACGGGCTTTTCAGGACATAAGCATGCAAATAGCGGCACAACCTTCTGGGCAACCACCACCAGCTAACCCACCTAAGTTGCCCCCATTCAGATTTAATGGTGATCGCGACAAATTTCGTGGCTTTGTCAATCAATGTACGCTATATTTTAATGTGCATGCTGACAGTTTATCTTATGATAGATCTAAAGTATTGTGTGTAATAATGTTGCTGACCACATGAGCGCTCGCCTGGGCGAATCCGATGATTGAGTCTCGTGACCCGCGGTTAAATAATTTGGATGATTTCTTGGCCGCTATGGCATTAATGTTTGATGATCCTAATCGCCGTGCAACTGCTGAATCTGCTTTATTGTCTTTACGCCAGGCTAAATGTTCTGTTATTGAGTATGCTACTGAATTCAGGAGATTAGCAGTAGATATCAATTGGGACAGTTATGCACAATTCCCTATTTTTAAAATGGGTCTGTCTAGCATTGTAAAGGACGAATTAGCTCGCTCTGAATCACCACAAGAGCTACAGACATTTATACAGCATTGTTTGCGCATTGACATTCGCCTTACTGAGTGTAGGCAGGAGAAGTTTGCTGCCTTGAACCATATCTCTAACTTTTCCCTTCCTTCCAGAGAGCCTGCAGATAAAACATCTCGGGCGGTGGAGGAGGTGCCAATGCAAATTGATTCTGTTCAGAGGCGCGAGAGTAATGAGCGCCGGGTGTATCGACTTCGTGAAAGTCTATGTTTCTACTGCGGCCAGTCTGACCACTTTTTAATCAACTGTCCCAAGTGTCCCAAGCGGTTTAACAAGGTCTAGCAGTGGTAGGAGAGTATGACAACTGTGATGATGAATCTGACATCTCTGAATGTAGCCTGCCTTTAAACGCTGTATTCCATTCACTTTCTATGACTTCACCACCTAAGGAGCTGAAGGAATAGAACTCTCACTGTTCTCTCCCTATTAAGATCCTGTGTTCTGGACAGTGGATTTCCAGTGCAGCTATGATTGACTCTGGTGCAGGTGGCAATTTTATGGATATCGCATTTGCCAAGGAACATGGTATTGAAATTCAGCAAAGAGCCTCTCCAATTACCATGGAAACAGTGGATGGGTCACCTTTAATCTCCGGGCCTGTGGATCAGGAGACCACACTCCTTGAGATTTTGTTGGAACCTAATCATCAGGAGCAACTCTCTTTCTTGCTAATTTCTTCTCCTCATTTTCCTGTGATTTTAGGCATCCATTGGCTGCGTTCTCAGAATCCAACTATCAACTGGGAGACCAAGGAGATTATCTTTCCAACAAGGAGCCACCCAGCATCAACTAAAGCTGTCCCTGAGTCCATGGCTACGGAACCACCTGTACAGGTATTTACTTGACCTTCAGCATATAAAGAGTTCTATATAATAATGTGAAATGCAGGGCGCACCAATTATACACAATTAAATAAGGAGGTGCAGATCGGTAGAAAAAACAACAGCTAAGTAAGAGAGAAAGGAACTACCGCACAGCTGACTCCCTTGTTTCCATCTTCTTAAGGTATTTAAACCCTGTTGGCGTTTGTCTTTACACTTTCCCTGAGGAAGCCGCACAGGCTGCGGCGTAACGCGTGGGACCTTGGTGTCCTCTGGTCCTGACTGCCCGTTTGCTCTCTCATGCCTTTATCATGAGGTTTGTTCTGGTTTATATCATGTGCTAGTGATTTTTTCATGGCTTTTGTTTCTCTTCACAATTATTGATTTGGAGCCATCTTTTTAGTTCACAGGTGGGGGACTATTTTACCCCTTATTTGGGCTTGCTTATAATTATTTGATATATTTTTTGTATCATTAATATTTTTTCTGCTATCCATACAGGTTCTCTCATCATAGGTGGACCATTACATATTTCCAAATGTTTATTTTATGATCATATGTTTTTCCAGTTATTTTTCATGTTTTTGTTATTTTTGAGACATTATTCATTATATACCTTGATCATGGTTAGGGGCGGGCGTTTGGGACCAGAGTCACTCTGATTTTACTTGTGTTTTACTTTACTCTTTGTATACCAATAAAATTGACTGTTTTTCTACTTTCCATTATCTGAGTAGTGTGCATTACTGCGGTAGTTCCTTTCTCTCTTACTTAGCATATAAAGAGTTCTCGCACATCTGTGACAAGAAGAATGCAGATCAGCTTCCTCCACACAGGCATTATGACTGTCCCATTGAGCTGCTTCCTGGGGCAGCTATTCCGTTTGGCAACGTATACCCTTTGGCGGCACCTGAGCTCCAAGCCTTAAAGGAGTATATTGATGAAAACCTGGCCAAAGGCTTCATACGTCCTTCTTCCTCACCAGCAGGGGCACCTATATTTTTTGTAAAGAAGAAGGATGGGACCCTGAGACACTGTGTAGACTATCGGGAACTCAATAAGGTAACCATATGAAACCGTTACCCTTTGCCTCTGATTCCTGAATTACTGGAAAGAGTCCGCCATGCTAAGGTGTTCTCTAAACTGGATCTTCGTGGGGCTTATAATTTGGTGCGTATTTGTCCAGGGGATGAGTGGAAGACAGCATTCAGATGCCGGTATGGACACTTTGAATATCTCGTGATGCCCTTCGGGCTTTGTAACGCCCATGCAACGTTTCAACACCTTGCTAATGACATCTTCAGAGATTTGTTGGACCAGTTTTTGGTGATCAATTTGGACGATATTTTAATCTTTTCTGATTCTCTACAGGAACATGAAGAACATGTCAAAGCGGTTTTAAGACGTCTGAAGGAGAACCATCTGTATATCAAGCCGGAGAAATGCAAGTTCCATCGTTCTGAGAGACAGTTCTTAGGTTATATCATCTCTCCTCAGGGGCTGAACATGGAATCTGGTAAGATTCAGGCTATCCTTGACTGGCCAGTACCCAAGAACGTTAAGGAGGTCCAACGTTTTATTGGTTTTGCAAATTTCTACAGACGTTTCATTCAAAATTTTTCTGATATTGTCCGTCCCATTACTTCCTTGACAAAGAAGGAAAAGCCTTTTAAGTGGTCTTCACAGGCTCAAGAATCTTTTGATCGGCTTAAGATCTGTTTCACCTCAGCACCGCTGTTGATACACCCAGATCCAACACTGTCTTTCATTGTGGAGGTGGACGCTTCTGATAATGCTTTGGGGGCTATTCTCTCCTAAAGAACTGGAGAGAAGGGGCTGCTACATCCTTGTGCTTTCTTTTCCCGTAGACTAACCTCAGCAGAGAAGTATTACGATGTGGGAGACAAGGAATTGCTGGCTATTATTGCGGCTTTCAAGGAATGGAGGCATCATCTGCAAGGAGCTGCACAACAGATCATAGTGCTAACTGACCATCGCAATTTAGAGTTCCTTAGATCCGCTAGATGTCTTTCTCCTCGTCAGGCTCGTTGGAATTTATTTTTAAATCAATTTAATTTTGTTATCTCGTACCGTCCAGGTTCTCGTAATGGGAAGGCTGATGTTTTATCCCGAATCCGTGCTGCGGATTCCGTACCTGGAGCCCCATCCAAGACCATTCTGTCTGATGCCAATTTCATCGGAGTTATCCACGATCAAGACTTGTGGAAGGAGTGCAGGGAGGCTTATGACGGTGATGTATTTCTGGCCAACCCACCTGTTGATATTAATCTTGTCTTTAAGGGTGGCATGTGGTTCAGAGATCGACGTATCTACGTCTGCAGATCCTCAAGTTGGTACATGACTCCAAGTTGGCTGGTCACAGGTGGGTACAGAAAACACAAGAGTTCCTAAGCCGATTTTTCTGGTGGCCAACTTGCCTGAAGGATACCAAGGACTATGTTCTCCCTTGCGAGGTATGTGCTCGTTACAAGACTCCTCATGTGGCACCTATGGGTCTTCTGCAACCATTACCTGTTCTGTCCCACCCCTGGGGGTCTATATCAATGGACTTTATTGTGGAGCTGCCTACATCGGGGGGCATGAATACGATCTTGGTGGTAGTTGATCGCCTGACTAAAGCCGCTCATTTTGTTCCATGCACCGGCCTCCCCTCAGCTAAGGATACAGTGAACTTGGTTATACAGAATGTCTTTCGGCTGCATGGGGTCCCGGATGAGATCATCTCTGACCGTGGAGTACAGTTCACTTCAAGATTCTGGAAGGGGTTTTGCTCTGCACTCAATATTAATGGCTGTCTCTCTTCCGCTTACCATCCCCAGACAAATAGTCAGACTGAGAGTACCAACCAGACGCTGAAACAATATCTAAGATGCTATGTCAGCCATCTCCAGGATGATTGGTTGGAGTTGTACCGTTAGCCGAATTATCATACAACAATTCTCAGAGCGCCTCCACTAAGTTTACACCTTTCTTTGCCAATCTGGGTTATCATACGTGTATCTTACCCAGGTCTCCGATTAATTCTACGGTTTCGGCAGTGGAGGAAAGGCTGACTGCGATGAGGCAAAATTTGGAGGTTCTGAAGGAGTCCCTGACCACAGCTCAAGATTGTTATGAGATCGGCTGATAGATTCCGTAAACCTGCACCCATGTTCAAGGTAGGAGATTCCGTGTGGTTAGCAACTAAGAATCTGAAATTAAATGTTCCTTCACAAAAACTTGGACAGAAGTTCATTGGCCCTTTCAAGATCAACGGTATTGTGAGCTCCGTGGATGTGTTGTGCCACCTCCGCAGCCTGTGGTGATTGATGGGCAAGAACAATTTGTGGTGGAGGAAATTATTGATTCCAGGATTCACAGGAATCGACTCCAATATCTAATAAGATGGCAGCGATATATTCCCTGAGGAAGACTCTTGGGAACCGGTGGAAAACATCAATGCCCAACGGAAGATTTCTCGTTTTCATCAGAGATTCCCTGAGAATGCAGATCCAGGATCGTCCTGAGGCCGCTTCTAAGGAGGGAGTAATGTCAGGACTGAAGTCTGCAGTCCCTAACTATGTCAGGACTCTGAACATTTTTGATCACCTTTTGTGCATTACTGCCCTTTTCCAAGTTGGCGTCTTTGGTCTCATGTGCACTGTGTCTTCCTGATATATAACTCCACCCCAGCCTTTAGTCTGTGCTAGAGTATTCCACCTTGCATCCAGCTTCTGACCTCTTGTCGCTCCCTGGCTTTGTACCTGCTCCTGTGAACCTGTTTGCGATCCTGCTACTCTGCTCTGAGTTCCTGCTGCATACACCGGTTTCCAGTAATCCTCCTTCATCTGGCTGCTTGTGTTACTCCCTTCTGTATTTGCTGGACATCTAAGCTGTTGCAGCTCTGCGCTGCTTAAACCTGAGACTATTATCCAGGCCTCCCTGGTTGAGCTAAAGATATTATTTGAACTGCCTTATAAGCATATCTACCTGTGCTTGGACTAAACTAAGACTTATTCGTGTCAAGCATCCTCAAGTATAACTGTGCTTCATAGACTCTGCTTGATTGCATTTCTCTCTGAAGTTTTCCTATAGACTGTTAAGCTGCATTTAATATCTACACCAAGTGTTGTGGACTTGAGCTTCGCTTTGCACCTGTTTGAATCATCGTGTGATAATATAGACTTTACCACTTATAAAACTGAGTCCTGTAGTTGTCTTGTTCCACGCAAGAAGTCTCCTGAGTTATCCCCTATAATTGTTACAAACTACTTTCACAAGTTACCCTATCGAACAGGGATATCCAACCTGAGGCTCGTGAACCGCTCGTGATTTGTGGTTCGCGGCTGTCTGCCAACTTGATGCATTAGCACCAACTCTTGAAAACAGCTTTGTAGAGAAGGTTTCTTGATGGTGACTTCTGTAAGTACCCTGCAAAGAAGAGATGTCGGTGCATATATACTGGTCATGAAGGACGATAAATATAGTGAGCTGAACAAAGGACGATACTGCCAGTTAGAGGGGTACTTGAAGATGCATACAATAGTGTGGAGAGTGTGCTTGTTGTGAGAATACCAAATAGAGGTAAAGAGGGAATCCCTGGGTCTAAGCATCCCACTTATAAGGGAGGGATGTTTAAGGTCTTGGTGTGCTTTTGTGGAGGAAGCTTCAGCTGTTATACTGGTAATGGAGTACTCTGGTGTAACTTCTGGGGGAGGGGGCACTGGATGTGGCTCACAACTATCTCCAGGAGCTTAATATGGCTCTTGAGGAGAAAAAAAGGTTGTGGACCATTGATATAGAGTATCGTTTGAATTTCAGTTAAGTACTAAGATTTCAAAAACTTTTTGGAACACTCTTTAAATAGGTTTTCAAGTAGTGAAAATACAGTATATGTGCCAAAAATGTTAAATTTACCAACAAAGTTTTTCTACTGGTCTCCAACTGGTCCTCTTTTATGAGTGATAAAGTGACCTGTTGAGTTGATTGGCAGCTACAGTAATGTGACATTTCATCTTTACTAATGCTCCAAAGTAGATAAAGGACTGTCAGTCAGCCCAGAGAGTGACAGGGCAGTAATCAGTATAGACTCCTCATGACGAGTCCCTATATGCAGGCATATATCATGCACGACCTGGGTCACAGAGTGGGACAGAGTCAATGGTATGGACGCCTAATGGTTTAGCTAGAGTCCTACACATCAGACAATTGGTCCGAACAAAGTGAGCAACCACCAAATTGACTCCTGCTCCACTGTCCACAAGCACCGGAATTCCCTTAGTTACCCCGCCAATCACCACTCTTGCAGACAGGGTACACTGAGAATAAGAAATGGAGGAAATATACACTCCCTGGTCGCCTCCCTCCACACAACCAGGGGGATGTGGCTTCTTAGACGGCGCAGGTTTTTAGCGCGAGCTGGGCAGACCCCATTAATATGACCAGTCTGCCCACAGTAAAAACATGCCCCCACACCATGCCGAACCGCAGGCAACCCCATTCAGGCACCAACTGCTCCCACCTACATGGGTTCTTCCGACTGCTCAACTGTGTCCTCCTCCCTAGCAAGGAGAACAGGGGGAAGTTTTGGTGTATGCTTCTCCCTGAGGCATCTATCCACCCGGATGGCAAGGGACATGGCGGCCTCCAATGAACTGGGGGCGGCGTACTGCACCAGATTATCCTGTAACCTTGGGGACAGACCCTTCAAAAAATGACTCCTAAGTGCAGGATCATTCCACTGAGTGTCAGTGGCTAATCTCCTGAACTCTGAGCAGTACTCCTCAAACGGCCGATCCCCCTGCTTGATTTTATGGAGACGGGATTCCGCCAGGGAGACGCCATCAGGATCTCCATACACCAGCGCCAGAGCCGCAAAAAACCCGTCCATCGACCATAAAGATGGTGAATCGGTCGGCAGGGAGAAGGCCCACGATTGGGGATCAACCTTAAGAAGGGAGACAATAATCTCCACATGCTGTTCCTCACTGCATGAAGTACAATTTACAGGCCTCCTGGAAAACCAGAAATTTATCTCTCTCTCCAGAAAACCTGTCAGGGAGAGATGTTGTGAATATGCTGGATGCGGCTTCTGAGCTGGGGCTCCTTCCGGTGGTTGCTGAGGGTAATGAACTGATTAATGAATGGCCTTCAGGTGGCACTGAATGGTAGGATATAAGTGGCCTGAGTTCCCAGCAGCCTTGCCGGTTATCAATTGTTCCTTCCGGTTCTTGTTTGAAGCTCAGCTAGGTTCCTGCTCTCCTTCAGATAAGTGTTTTGCCGTTTTTTTTTTCCTCTGTTTGATTTTCATTGCTGGTTTGCTGCTTGCAGTGGACTGCAGCCTGTCCCCTTTTGGGGGTCTGGCGCTGCAATTGTGCTCCGTTTTTGTCTGCACTTTTGCTTTGCTCCTTTGCTACTTTTTATTTGCTGAATAGCATTTGTTACACCAGAGATCTGATTTAGGTGGATGAGATCGTGTGATCTCAGGTTTTTTGGCAATCAGAAGTGTTGGTATTTTTTAGGGTTTTTGTTAGATTGCAGTCAGAATTCTTTCCTGTACTTTTCTGTCTAGACACATTGGGCCCCAGCGTTTGCTCATTCTATTTTCTGTCTGTGTCTGTGCTTTCTTCTTGTCTAACTGCCATTACATGTTTGGGGGCTTCCTATTTTCTTTGGGGATCTGCTCCGGGGCAGATAGCTTTCATCTTTCTGCCTTTAGGTGTAGTTATCTCTCAGGCTGTGACGAGGCGTCTAGGATCAACGTAGGAACGCTCCACGGCTACCTCTAGTTGTGTGGTTAGTTCAGGGTACTGCAATCCAATAGGTTCCAGCCTCTCTGGTGTATTACCGTTCTTGCTATTTCTCCTCAGTTACCGAAACATAACAGAGAGATATCTTAGGTTCTGGTTGAACCTGCATCTGAGCCGAGGCCCAGAACCCTACCAACTGCTGTAACTGCTGCACCACCTCACCCCGCAGCACCTTAAACTCATCTGTTAGGGTCTAAAGCAGTTGGGCAAAGGCCTGCATTTTGGCCATGGCTCACAAGAAAGGGAAAAAAAACTGTGTTGGTGGGTGATAATGTTACGGGGCAGTTGTAGAAACAAAGGGGACGAGGAACCTGGGCCCCTGAACTGCCCCTAAGGCTAAGGAAGGGCCCTGTATCTACTTAACTTGGGGGTACACTTGAACGTAGTGAGGCCCAAGCCACAGACCTGTCCCTGTGTCCTGTTTTAGCCCTGAGCTAAACCCACCAATCCCCTCCCCAGGAGGTGAGACAGGGATTAAAGTGAATTACACCAAAACAACAAAAAGGAAAGACAGACACCTATGGGGTTAAATAACTAAACAATAAACACTTTGCTTGCTCTGTTGCAATGCAACGAACAGCAGAGAAAGGCACCAAATCAGGGAAATAGCAGAAGAACCACTGCGCTCAGCAAGCTCCTGACTTCAGCTTGGTTGGTCTCCAAAAGGAAGCAATATCAACAACAGTCAGCTGAAGCCTCAGGTGACCTTTTAAAGGATGGTGGGAGTGGTCACCGCCTTCTCCTGACAAGTCAGCAGCAATGCAATTACACCAGCGGCCAACGGGGAAAAGACTGACATTAACTCCCGATGGCCTGAAAGGAAAAAGGTTTTAATATGCAAAGAGAGATCTGCCACAGATCCAAAAGTGGATCGTGACACTGACTTGTTGAACAAATCCCTCGAAAGAGCAGCCAAATAATAAGTCATTGCTGCTGATTGTAAGTCCCATGCTAAGAGGCACTTCGTTCTGGAGTTGTGCTGTTTGTCATTGTACTGTACATTATTCAAGTGTGTTATTTGTTATTTTGATGACAGTTAGTGATCAGCGAGTATGTTCGTTGCTTGGATTTTCCTGAGCATGCTCGGGTGGTCTCCGAGTATTTGGAAGTGCTCGGAGATTTAGTTTCTGTCGCCGCAGCTACATGATTTGTGGCTACTAGACAGCCTGACTACATGTGGGGATTGCCTGTTTGTTAGGGAATCTCCACATGTATTCAGGCTATCTAGCAGTTGCAAATCATGCAGCTGTGGCGACAAACTAAATCTCCGAGCACTTCCAAATACTCGGAGACCACCCGAGCATGCTCGTGAAAACCCGAGCAACGAGCATACTCGATCATCACTAATGACAATAAAACACAGATGCGAATGAGATTTTATTATCTGTAATACAGAGCTTGGAGACAGCAGCTATTTCCTGACAATTAATCCTCCGATGTTAGTCAAAACATTATTTTTACTTAGAATAACTTCTGCAATTTAGACAAAAAAGAAATACACTGAACTAGAAAACATACTTTATACATGAGAGACTATCAAATGTTCTGTCTGCTGATCGTAGACACTGAAAAATTGCTATGTAATATTTGATAAAGATGTGAAACGCGATCCACGTTTTCTATCATGCCACAAAACAATGGCTTGTTCATGAAACGGAACAATCAATCATTTATTAGTCATACTTTGGCCTAAGGCTTGCATACATTCAAACCACAATCCGCAATCCATAAAGGAAAATGTTTATACAACCCCATGAAGCCAAAGCAAAATGAACGACCCTGTGCTATTAAAACACAAATTACTTAGAGCTACTTTATATTTAATTGGGTTTGTAGGGAGTGCACGGCAAAATTTACAACATGTTTCTTCGCTTCTATTTGTTTAAAAAAAGGCAGCAACAAGAGTCATATAAGGAGAGATGTTAAAGTGCAAATCAAAAGGCTACACAAACTTCTAGTCATATAGTTAAAGGGGAACTTCATTTTTTTTCTTATTGTTTGTACAAACGTAATTAAAAGCTCACATAATTATAGAACCATGAGCTGGAAATAAAGTGGTCACAACACTACTTGAACCTACTCACAGTGATATTTTTTTAAAAATATTGTTTTAGAGAATGTGAGTTATGAGAATTACCTGAACAACATTGCATGCTGAGAACATGGCTGTTGGTGGGGTAGCAATATTTTTTAAATTAAAAGGACAAAATTAGTGAATATGAAATTGTGGCACAATAAAATTGCAGTAAGTGGATATTCACAAATCAATCTGCCAATGGAGAAGGGGCACTAACTTTCTCGATCCAAGGATCAAATCTAACAAAAAAAATAAGTAATGAGATAAGCAATGACTTACTATGGCTGAGTATTCTGGTAAAATTATGAACATTTCTAAAAAAAATAGTCTAAAAGAAAGGTATGAAACAGATATACATTTGCAAATATGCTCTCCTAATCAGGAAGGAATAACCATAGTCACAGATTTTCTGCCACTTCCAAGGACAACATTCTGGGTGTGTTGCATCCCAGACTTTTGGCTTAACTGATATTGCCTTTAGTTTTTATATTTACCTACAGAAAGCACTAAAGAAATTCTTAATTGGATCTAAAACACCTTACTGTATACATATAAAACTGGCTGATTTGTTTAGTGGGCATGCAATACTGACCAACCACTATGCATTTTGAGATATCCTAAAGTGCTGTGGATCTCTTCTATTTTTTTGGATTATGGATGTTCTGTAGACCTGGACAATACACCTAGTTATATTACTCAAGGACAAGCAGTGAGGCAGGGTAGTCAAACCTTCCAATATCAGATGCCAAAAAAGCACATAGTAAACTAGAGGAGAAAGACAACACCAAAGTCAGGTAACAGTCCAAGGTCAGAATACCAGGAAGATAGCAGATCAGAGCAAAAGGGCTAGGCAAACAGAAGGTCATAATGAGGTCCAAGGTCAGGCATCAATAGTTTTAATAAGCAGAAATGCAAGGCAAACTACTAATCAGATGCTAAGTGTTATAGAGATCTCGACCAACAGCTCAGCTAAGTAACTGTGTAATCACCAGGAACAGGGAACACTGGTAACCGGTAAGAAACTCAGCACCTCCCAGACTCAGCTTGGACGGCTGAACTGTCCATCATGACACTGTATACCAGCTGGTCAACTTCGCCCCTGTCAGTTCTCAACTGTATACCAGCCGGTCCAGCTTGCACTTGCCAGTGCTCTTCTGTATACCAGCCAAACCAGCCTGCACCTGCCAATGCTTATCTGTATATCAGCCGGACCCATCTTTATATGTGATTCCTGTGTTCCTGCAGTGCCTGACTGCATCACCTGTCCTTTATCTCTGGGTCATTTCAGCTACCAGTCCCTTGAGAGTTACCTGATGTGCATCCGTGGTCGTCCTGAAGTAGCACCTGATGTTCATGGGTAGACAAGCCTTAACTCACCATCAAGGGCTCAAGTGAAAAGTCAGGTGCTCACCTACTCACACCCCTCCAGGCTCTCATCAGACCACAGCACAGTGGTTCCACCTTTCCCATTACAGTTTGCTCAGGTAATGGAATCCGCTGGCTCCAAGACCTCCTCTATTTTAGAATTGTACCAGGAGGTCTCCAGCCATAAAGACCAATAGGATAAAATTATTTTCTATCTGCAAACTATGACTAATCACATAGATACGTTGACAACCGCAGCCAAATCTGCATCTTCTCAAGCTTCGGCAACCACGGCCTCAACCCTTCAGCCTGTTAGTTGCACCTGAACTCCCTCTGTCTGCTCCTCCTCACCAGGGTGGTGACCATGCCCTATGTCAGGAGTTAATCAGTGGAAGCTGCACTTTGAACTCTTGGCTCATCAGTTCATCTTGGATCAGGCAAAAGTAGCTTTCATTATGTCCCATCTCAATAGCAATGCTCTGTCATAGCTTAATCCCCTATAGAAGACAGGGGACCCTCTTGTGTCGAACCTCCATTCCCTTCTAGAGGCCTTTTATAAGGTTTTGATGAGCCGGCCATCCTTCTTTCCCAGCATCTTCTCTACTAAAGCTGTGCCAGGGTAACAATCATGTGTAAGAGGGAAGAAGGGGAAGGGAGATCGGCTCACTGAGTGAGGACAAAATGTTACCTCTATAAAGCTGTGAACAGAATCCAGACTGACTTCTGGGCAGCATGAGGAAAAAAATTTGAATGTGCACAAAAGTTAAAGATATTAAAACAGTACTTTTTAGGACTAAGGGCTTGTGAGCCTGAAATGTGTAGACCTGTGTCCCCCCTTGTTGTGCCCCTTCCCTTCTCCCTTTTTTATTTTTTATGCTTTTTGATATTAGATATTTTAAATGTCGCTATTAAAAGTCATATTTTAATATCTTTCCTCGTGCGCCAGGATAACCTAACCCTGTGCCAGAATGCTATTTGTTTTCACACACTGTCATCCAAACTCAACTTGAATAATGATGCTCTAGTGGCTACCTTCTGGGAGGGGTTTTCTGGGCAAATTAAGGACAAGCTGGCTGGTCGTGATATACCTACCTCATTGGATAACCTGGTGCCCCTGGCTACTTGGATAGACATCAGTGTTCAGGGGCGCTAAAAAGAGGTGATCCGCAAAAGAAGATCTGTGCGCCTAGCTCTAACCTTTCAAAGGCCGATCACCCAGCAAGCCTCCGCTTCGGCACCTCTCCGAGAATCTATGCAGATTGACCAAGTGAAGATGGCTAAGCATTGTCAGTAGGTCCATCGTGCAGAAGGAACATGCTTCTATTGTGGCAGTCTCGAACACCTTATCCAATCCTGCGCCGAGAAATCAGGAAACTCCAGTGTAGGGTCTGTTGGAGAGGCTACCCTGGGCAACCACTCCTCAACATCGCTCACTCTGACAGTATCTGTCTTCTGTAGCAACATCCGTTTTGTCGAGTCAGCCTATCTGGACTCTGCTTCAGCAGGCAATTTCATCCAACAGGCTGTTGTGAAGCGATATAAAATCCCGATCCAACGTCTACAAGATCCGTTGGTGGTTTCATCAGTATATGAAAAGTCTCTATCCAAGACTATCCTGTTCATTATCAAGCCTTAAGTACTTTGTGTAGAAATGCTAAATTCTGAGAAGTTTCCTCTTTACATGCTGTCAGGTCTGTCTCACCCTCTACTACGAGGTCTGACATGGCTGCAGAGACACTAGCCTGTCTTGGACTAGAAATCTGAAGAATTATTATGTTGGGGACACGAATGCCATGAAAACTGACTTGTTCCCATTCGTTCTGCTCGACCCTGGCTTCTCCATCTAATTTACCTTGCTTTCCTGTGCCATATTGGATATATGCCGACATCTTTGACAAGAAGGACTCTGAGACACTGCCACCTAATAGGCCATATGACTGCAGTCCTATCAATCTCCTTCTAAGTGCATCCCCTCCGCAAGGTCGAATCTACTCCCTCTCACAGGCTGAGACCTGATCCATATCCAAATATATTAAAGAGAATCTTGCTAGGGGATTTATCCGGAAATCTTCTTCCCCGGCAAGAGGAGGATTCTTTTTTTAAAAAAAGAAGGATGGCTTGCTTCGACCCTTTATCGACTACAAGGGACTCATTCAAATAATGATCAAAAATAAATATCCTCTGCCTCTCATCTCTGAGCTGTTTGACAGTCTTAAAGGTTCCAGAGTCTTCATGAAACTCGATCTTTGTGGATTGTACAATCTCATTTGAATTTGCCAGGGAGATGAATAGAAAACGGCCTTTAATACCCGTGATAATCACTATGAGTATCGTGTTATGCCGCTTGGACTCTGTAATGCACCTGCAGTCTTTCAAGATCTTGTGAACGACATCTTCCGAATCTTCTGTACACATGAGTAATAGTGTACTTGGACGATATCTTGGTGTTCTCCCCTGATCTGCCCCGATCTGCCTTTACACCGAAGAGATGTTTGCCAGGTTCTTGTCATGCTATGATGGTCTTTGGTAAGGAAGGGGAAACCACAAACTATACCTGGAACTGGGACCTTAACTATCCCTGTCCTGGGGGTATTCTTGAATGTAGAGAGGCCCCAGTCTCTGACCTTACACTTCCATCTGCGCCAGTGCTTTCAAGAAGATTATTCTAAATATTTGGTCTACCGCTTAATATTGTCTTGGATAGAGGCATCCAGTTTAGTTCTCACTTCTGGAGGACCACCTGCAAGCTACTGAATGTCACTTTGGATTTCTCATCGGCCTACCATCCTCACTCCAATTGCCAGATACAGTAGGTCTATCAGATCCTACTAACTTCCTCCGGCACTTTGTCAATGCCCACCACAGTGACTCGTCTGAACGGCTGCCTGCAGCCAAATTTTCATACAATACCATGTGAGCAAATCCTCTGCCAAATCTCCATTCATTGTGGTCTACAGTCAACATCCCAATATTCAGTTCCCTGTCAACACCACCTCTGATATTCCTGCTGCTGAATCCCTCATAAAGAGTTTTTCTGATATCTGGAGAACACCAAGTCCTCCTTATTGAAGTCCTCTGAGCAGATCAAAAGACACAAACAGGTAGTAGATGTCTGGATCCACCTGTTTCGTCCTGGGGATTAGGTCTGGCTGTCATCCAGGTATGTCCATTTCAAGGTACCCTTGTATAAACAGGGCCTTCGCTTCATCGTTTCCTTCGAAGTTTTGAAACAGATTAAACATGTAGCCTACAAACTCAAACTCCCGGCCTTTTTACGGATACCCATTTTCTTTCATGTGTGTCTCCTCAACCCTGAGGTCCTCTGCACTTTTTTCAAAGATCCTGCTGGTACCACTCCTACTCTAGTCAGCAATGAAGATGTTTTCAAGGTAGGGAACATTCTGGCCACCAATTGGGAAGGAGGATAATCCTATTTACTTATGGTTTGGAAGGGGTTCGGTCCTGAGGAGAGGTCTTGGGAGACCAGTGAGAACATCCATGCTCCTTTCCTCCTGGAGAGATTTCTTGCAGACTTGAAATAGCGGGGCATTAATGGGGAGTACTGTAGCACCGACGTCCCTGCTCAGTGCCTCTCTTCCCCGGCAGGGACACCGACTCACTCACCGCCGTGGTCCCCATCCCGCACTTCCGCCTTCTTCCTGGTCGGATGCTGACCGAGGTACGTGCATGGTGCACAGATGCCTTGGCACTGTGCTTAGGGTGCAGCGCACCTGCCAGTGCTCATCTGTATACAAGCCAATTTCCTCTACACCTGCCAGTGCTCATACATCTGTATACCAGCCGGTCCACTTCGCACCTGTCAGTGCTTATCTCTATACCAGACAGTCCACTGTGTACCTGCCAGTACTCATCTGTTTACCAGTTGGGCCATTCCACACCTGCCAATGCTCATCTTTATTCCAGCCGAACCAGACTGCACCTGTCAGTGCTTATCTGTATACCAGCCAGATCTGCCTGCACTAGCCAGTGCCTATTTTTGTACCAACTGGAGCAGTCTGTATCTGTGATTCCTGCGTTTCTGCAGTGCCTGACTGCATCAGCTGTCCTTTCCCGCTAGGCAGTTCCAGCTACCAGTCCCTTGGGGGTCAGTTGCCTTGTGTCCATGGTCTGTCCTGTAGAGCAACTGGTGTTCATTGGGAGTCAAGCCTAACCCCACCATCAGAAACTGTAGTGTAAAGTCAGGTGCTCACCTAGTCATGCCCCTCCAGGCTTTACTTGGACCACGGCACAGTAGTTCCACCATTCCCATTACAGACATGAAAAAGGAAACTTTGTCTACAGCAATGTTTAGTTAATTGATTCATATGAAAGGAACATCCACAAGAATGCCAAGATTTAAGAATTCAAAGCAAAATGTTCCTCAGTGTATCACACTGCTTCAGCTTGCTTTCCTTCATCTTAAAGTATATTTTTGTGCCATCTTCTCCCACATCCCAAAAAATAAGCCATGTGCACAATCCCAGACAGTCCACATGATATAAAGGAAATATGTTTTATTAGATCAGAACAACTTCTTTCATTGCTGCATGTTCTTGTTCTGATACTCATTTACCCATTGTTGGCACTTTCATTAATGGATAGGGGTGAGCATGAACATTCTAACTGCTCTGAAGCTATGCAGCGAGATATACAGCAAGTTCCAATGTTATGTGTTTTGATTAATTTCTATTGCAGCTAGCATTACCTTTTTTTCCAGAATTTGCTCTTTAGTAGAGTTGAGCGATACTTTCCGATATCCTAAAGTATCGGAATCGGAATGGTATCGCCGATATCACTAAAATATCGGCGATACCCGATACCGATACCGGAAGTCCCATGTAAGTCTATGGGAACAAAATATCGCAACTAAAAAAACCCCATTCTTTCCTTGTAAACACTAAATATACACACATAGAATACATATATATATATATATATATACATGTCATTGTGACATAATATATATACATATATGTATAGTTTATACACTTCTACATAGTAAAATATCCTCTGATTCAATTGCCGGGTAAAGCTGGCTTCAGTGAAAAGACAGAAGCACCCGACATGAAATGACACTTGGTGTACATAGGGTTAACCATGTCTTTTCATGTCCTTTGCTATCTAATTTGCACAAACAATTAAATCAGACTATGTGTGCAAAATTTCACACCTGTAGGGGTTAATTAAAGGTGTAAATTCGTTGTAAAAAAAACGGACTTTTTTGCTACGAATTTACACCTTTAATTAACCCCTACAGGTGTGAAATTTTGCACACATAGTCTGATTTAATTGTTTGTGCAAA
>JARQOD010000006.1:122233944-122345592 GCA_033576555.1 Oophaga sylvatica
CTCAGGGCCCCGGCAGCAGCTGGCCAATACTTACCTCTCCGTGCCTCCGCTGCCGCAGCTCCGGGCTCCAGGGGGCGCCGGCGCTTCCTCTCACAGCAGCGCCGCTGAATGACGTCATCATTCAGCGGCCGGCTGTGGCAGACAGCGCGGACGCTGGACAGGTGAGACGTGTGTGTGTCTCTGTGTGTGTCTGTGTGTATGTAGTGCGGTGCTTTGTGTGTGTGTGTGTATGGTGTGTGTGTATGTATGTGAGAGAGTGTGCTTGTGTGCTGTGGTGCTGTCTGTGTGTGATGATGGGCAGGCATTGCTGATAATGGGGAGGAGATGATGATAATGGGCAGGCATTGCTGATAATGGGGAGGCATTGATGATGGGAAGAAGTATGATGGGCAGGCATTGATGATCATGGGGAGGCAATGATGATGATGGGCAGGCATTGCTGATAATGGGGAGGCATTGATGATGATGGGGAGAAGATGATGATAAATGGCAGGCATTGATGATGGGGAGAAGATGATGATGGGCAGGCATTGATGATGAGGGGAGAAGATAATGATGATGGGGAGGCGATGATGATGATGGGCAGGCATTGATGATAATGGGGAGGCCATTATGATATGGGGAGGTAATGATGATGATAAGGAGGCAATCATGATGATAATGGGGAGTCTTTCCACAGCGCCCTTTCCTGAGCCGTAACAGTGCAGAACGCAGTACAGCGCAGAGGAGAGCTCCATATTTTGTATGGAGCATTATATGGGGACCAGTATCCTGTATGGAGCATTATATGTGGACCAGTATCCTGTATGGAGCATTATATTGGGTCCAGTATTCTGTATGGAGCATTATTTTGGGTCCAGTATTCTGTATGGAGCATTATATGGGGGGTGACATTCTGCATGGGTATTATATGGGTGATGAGGGGGAGACTGTGGTGCCCAAAATACTGTATGGAGGACTGTACGGGTCCAGTCTGTTCTGTGCGCTGTGAGGATTTGGCGTTTTTCAGCTATTGTACAATTTACAATAGATATCACTCATGTAATGGAAGAAGTGAAGTATTTGGCATTGTACTGTACCCATATTTCTCTGCTGTATCTGTGCATCAAGAATCGTGGTCTGTGTTAAAGTGGCCCACTGAGGCTCTTTCGCCCGGGGCCCATAAAAACCTGGAGCCGGCCCTGGTCAGGAGGTACAAATACGTGAAAGGTTGGGAACCCCTACCCGACCACGATGTATGGGTAAGTCAAAGGTCCTGAAGGGTTAATAAAAAGGATATACTCACATGGTGCTGCAGAGTGTTTAGACCCTGTTCAGCATCACATGGAGATTCTATGTTATGAATCTATAGGATATCCAGCATAGAAAGTTGCAGAGTGCAAAACAGTGTAAGGAAGTTGTAAAAGTCAAAGGGTTCCTTTAACCACTGGATTGCCTAACCACTTCAGCTATTTTTGTTTTTGAACTTTCAATTTTTCTTTCGCTTTTTATAAGAGCTATAATATTTTTTTTTCAGTTGATACAGCCATATAACGACTTGATATTTTGTGAGATGAATATAGTTTTAAATGAGACCATTCAGTATACATATAAAAAAATGGAAAGTCAGCTCTAACATATTATAAATTTCAACCTACTGTACTATTCTTACTGACTATACTATTTATTCTCAATGGACTCTTTCTGTGTTTTTAACCATGCGGTTATATTACATGTGGGACTCTTGTATATGGCACAGGTGTGCATTTTAATACAATTAGAAACAACCAGAGATGAACGAATCAGCCAAAATTCAAATTCACCTGTTCGTTCTTTTTTTTTCCTTGGAAATTCAATTTGTAGAGAAGTCATTCTCTACAAATTTAATGTCCCTTATTATGCTCTGATATCTCTCCAGACGCTAGAGTATAATAAATGTAACATGAAAGAAAATTTTAAAAAATCCATATACTCACCTTATCACTCACCACTCTGCCCCTTCCACTACTAAATGCTACCCTTCCAGTTCTTGCCACATCTCTAGATTCCTCACTGCTCACCCTGGAATCTCCCAGCTTCTTGAGTCCGGAGAGAGTTATAAGCAAGTACCAGAAGGTCATTGTATCATAATGTGACTGGTATTCTTTGGAAATCCAGTG
Organism: Oophaga sylvatica; assembly: GCA_033576555.1. NCBI lineage: Eukaryota > Metazoa > Chordata > Amphibia > Anura > Dendrobatidae > Oophaga > Oophaga sylvatica. The sequence continues at coordinate 122,236,083 of JARQOD010000006.1, forward strand.
CAAGCCTTGGGGGATTAGAAGATGAGGTGGGGAATCATAAGTTACAGCGAGGACAGGTGGCAGTGAGTAGTGGAGGGACCTGACAGGTGAGCAGTAAGGTGACTATAAGGATTTTTTAAAAGATTGTAACCTTTTGAATATTATTATTAGTATAGTGCCATTTATTCTTGGCACTTTACATGTGAAAAGGGGTGTACATAATAAAAAAAAAACAAGTACCATAATCTTGAACAAAACAAGTTACCGACTAGTACAGGAGGAAAAAATACCAGCCCGCGAGGGCTCACAATCTACAAGGGATGGGTGAGGATACAGCAGGTGAGGATAGAGCTGGTCATGTAGTGGTATGGAGGAAAGAGGGTTGCTGCAGGTTGTAGGTTTGTTGGAAGAGGTAGGTCTTCAGGTCTCTCCTTATTGCCCAGAAAAATGGTGGCCAGCAAGTGCCATTTTGCTGAATCCACGTGAAAGCGAATTACAAAAAAATCAGCATTTTAGTAAATGCAGGTTTTTGTAAAATTTGAGCAGAATTCAATTACACTCAAATTTATTCACTCTCCTTTATACACAACAGTTCAGAAGAACTGTGTATGGAACCATATGAAAGTTTTTTAATATGTCGCATAGTGAATGAATATTCAACAATCTCCAAAATTGCTAAAAACAAATCACAAAATGGAGAAATAAATATTTTCAAGAGTACATACCAGGGCAGAAATAAAGCCATAATGGTTGATATGCAGCCCACAATCACATGGAGGCTTGTGACATCATGCAGGAAAATGTGTACATATCACCGCCAGTCTCTCCTGCTGTTATCACTGCTGTGTCCTCATGGAGTGCTGTCTCTTGCAGGTGCTGTCAGAGTGAACTGCACTGCAGTAGTGCCTGGTGGTGATGACTGATGGGAAGGGTAGAGTTAAAGAGGTTGTCCGGTCTTAAACTATAACTCTACAGTCTCTCTATGTGACTTCAGACTTGTGAATCTAACATCACGCACACTAAACACTGTGAGGATTCTCCAGTGCTGGCACCAGGAATGACAGTGTACAGCACCGTCTTCATGAATCAGAGCCTTTATGTATACCTATAAGGCAAGTTTTACTAAGGTATGAAAACTAAATAAATAGGTCATTAACTCAAGGGCATCACAACAAAAACAAACATATGGTCTCTAATGTATTTATCTTTGCTTGGCTGCTCTGTGCAAACATCAGGGGTTTGAAGACAATCAATGTATCCAACATTTGGCACAGTAAATGCTGTGCATATACTTAGCACACCCATTTAGGGCCCCGTCTCACATAGCGACACACCAACGATCCCAACAACGATCAGTATCGCTGTGTGTCGCTACATGATCGCTGCTGAGCTGCCAAACAGGCAGCTCAGGCAGCGGTCAGGACAGCGACACTGCGGGTAACGTGGCCTAGTTACCCGCAGTGTATGTTGGATACCAGCACACTGATGCAGGGAGCTGGTAACCAAGGTACACGTCGGGTTTCTAGGCGCTGCGCGGTGTCTGGAAACCCGACGTGTACCTTGGTTACCAGCTCCCCTGCAGCAGCGCGCTGGTATCCAACGTACACGTCGGGTTTCCAGGCACAGCCCCGCGCCTGGAAACCCGATGTGTACCTTGGTTACCAGGAGATCGCTGGTCTCCTGCCTGTCACACGCAGTGATGAGTGCTGGCCAGCGATCAAAAAAAAGTCCTGGCATTTCTGACACGACCAGCGATTCACAGCAGGGACCTGATAGCTGGTACGTGTCAGACATAGCGAGATCACTGCTGAGATCGCTGTTTAGCAGCGATCTCGCTAGCGATCTCGCTATGTGAGACGGGGCCCTTACAGTGTGCCATTGATTCTGAATGAAAAAAAATGTCTATTGCATGGTATATTGTGTTTATATGCATGAAAGATGACTTAGAAACTGAGTGTAGTCGACTACTAAATCTACAATAAAAGTAAAAAGAGGTGCAAATGTATTCCAAAGGATATTTTCTGGGCATATGTTTGACTATTTCAGCAGTTGTCCAGTCAGGTTAAAAGCTGTTTAAATATACTGAAAATGCAAATGAATTACTTTTACTAACATCCTTCCATTTATTAGCTGCCTTATGTCTACTTTAGTGTTTTTCATGGCACTAAAAGGCAGCTCACCTCACAGTCTACATGTGAATATCTCTATCTTGGTTGATTTAGAGAGAGACAAGGGGACTGGCTAGGGCCTACTAAATTCATATACTCTACTGGTCACATGCTGGAACAGGGAAGGGGACTGGCTAGGGCCTACTACATTCTTATACTCTACTGGTCACATACTGAAAAAGGGATGGGGACTGGCTAGGTGCCTATTAAATCATACACTTTACTAGTGACATGCTGAAACAGGGAAGGAGAAACAATTCTTCTTTGTGGGAATTTCCAACACCTTTAACCCCTTAAGGCAAAATCACATACATGTATGTCGGTGGATTGAGTTAAGCTGTCACTGTATGAAATCAGACGGTGGGATTTAAATACAAAATGGTGAATCCTACACTAGCGATATGCAGGTAGCTGACTTGGAACCAATCAGCTTTGGTACCACCATGCGACTGCTGAGATTAATTGGTCTGTATAGACAGTCCAATCACAGAGCTGCTTCAGCCTGCTTTTCCAGCTCTGATCATCTGAATGATGTCACAGAAAAGATAAGAGCCAGCTGTCAGGTTATCACCAATTGTGGCATTTTAATCATCTTGATTCCACAGTCACATTTGCAGGGTACCAATGGTTACAAGGTAATGGCTTCGGCGTCTCTCAGCTATGGTGGCCTGTTAAGCCCTGCTATATGCAGGATCTAACATGCCAAGTTTAATGTAAAAATGACAATAGTCAAGCATTTTGTTACAGATGTACTGTACTGCATGAAACCAGTAATCAACGCATAAAATATTCAAGTGACATAGTAAGACTAAGTAAACACATAACACAAAAATATATATTGTAGAAATGTAAAAATGTAAAAAAAAATAAAAACACAGCACAAAGAATCACATAAAAATGTGATGTCACTGATATCAAGATTTTATGTAAAATTTAAAAAAACACATAATGAGTATCATCGCCTTCAGAACAACCCAAACTATGAAACTGTTATAATATTTATCCAATATAAGAGACAAAGTAAAATGGAATTTCAAGAGATAAAAAATTGTATGTAAAAAAAGACGGTATCACTGAATATGTCATCTTGCCCCACATAAAAAATGCCCCCATACAGCTCTGTTGACAAAAAATAAAGTTATAGATCTAAGAATATTGTGACAAAATGGTTTTTAGTATGTAAAACTAACAATACATAAAAATCATCGGGTTTCCAGGCGCAGGGCGGTGCCTAGAATCCCGATGTGTACCTTAGATACCAGCGCGCTGATGCAGGGGAGCTGGTAACCAAGGTAAACAGCGGGTTTCTAAGCACCGAGCGGTGCCTAAAAACCCAATGTGTACCTTGATTACCAGCTCCCTGCACCAGCGCGCTGGTATCTAAGGTACACTGCTGCTTGTTACCGGCATAGTCGCTGTCCTGATCGCTGCCTGAGCTGCCTGTTTGGCAGCTCACCAGCGATCATGTAGTGACACACCAGCGATCCTGACACGTGCATATCATTGTTGGGATTGCTGGTGTGTCGCTTAGTGTAACGGGACCCTAACAGAATGTATACAAGGTATTTCTAAGATACTGGCTGACCCTCCAAGGTTTTCATAGGTGAAGCGATTTCACACCCCCAGATGAATTCCTTAAGGAGTATAGATTCCAAAATATGGTCATTTGTGGAGGGTTTATCCTATCCTGGCACATCATGACCACTGCAAATGCAATGCAGAATTCACGGCAGTTTACAGCCACATATGGGGTATCGTTTAGAATATATTATTTAATAATTTGTGGGGTTCATTTTCCCCTATTACTCCCTGAGAAACTGATGAATTTCAGTGGAAATAATATAATATTTCAATCTCTTTTTTCATTTCACTCCTGTGAATCAACTGAAAGGTTAACAAATTCACTTCAAACCTGAATGGGTCTGTAAAAATAGGATTTGCAAGTTTTCTTAAAAAATGTAAATTTGCTGCTAACCTTTTAACCATTCTAACATTCTAACAAAATAAAAGAGGGCAGGAAAAATGTTTCTCACATTAGATAAACTTATGGAAAATATTATTTATTAACCATTTTGTTTTCTTTGACTAGCTGCTATAATTGCATAAAAATTCACATTCTGAAAATTGCAAATTTTCCTAAATTTTCACAAAATTTTCAAGAAATTCAGAAATAATTGCATATTTTATTTACCAAAGTGCATGTGTTTTGCTGTTTTTATGTTTATATGCATTTGTGTCTGCAAATTTGCATATATATTAGTTTATTTGTATTGAATTGGCTTTTGTCACTTTTAAGGGAACCTGCTATGTCACCAAATGCTATTAACCTGCAGATGTGGAGTTAATCTGCAGGTAAATGCCTTATAGTGGTGTTCAGCTTTCGCACAAACTCCAGCTACTGGGACGTAATAAACTTTATTCCTACTGGCAGCTTCCAGCTTTCAGTCGTAGAGGAGCAAGCACGCCCTGGCACATTGACTGACAGACGGCTCAACAACGCTGAGCTGCTGTCAGTCGGTATAGGCGCTATGCACTGAGTAGGCTATGCACTGAGCATTGACTGAAGCCGTTCCAATGTTCCTCTATTACTGAAAGCCGGAGGCTGCCATGAGAAAAAAAGTTAATTTCTTCCTGGTAGCTATTTTTTCAGTGCGAGGGCCTTAGAACTTTAGAACACTATTAACTTGCAGATTAACCCCATATCTACAGGATAATGGTGTTTTTGTTAAATCTTTATATTGAGTGGAGAATAATGGGCATTATAGGGTTGAGCAGCACAACAAGCCATTAGTAACAAATAGAGTGATTCAAACACATTGACAGTCATGCATGTTCACCGTTATACTTTACACTGCTTTCAGAGTCAAACATACCTGGCTGAGTACATAAAGCAGTGACCGATATATGCTGCCCCTGGAACAGGCAGCATGTATCAGCTGTCAGTTTCTCTTTAAAGAGTGTACAATTAACAGGTCAGTGATTGGCTGCAGTGGTCACACGTGTAGATGTGGCATAAAAGCTACACCAAGTAAACAAAGAGCAGGAGGAAGAAGCAGTACTGGAACAGTGGGGGTTATAACTGGTGAGTATGGTTTCTTTTATTTTATACTATTCCCTGTCTTTGTCTAAATATTTTATTATCTCAGAAAACCCTTTTAAGTCCTGATATATTATCCACATAAGTCTTAATATATGATCCACGTAATGCAAGTCATACATACATATGAAAGTATCAGGTTAAATCAGTAAACAGCCATATTACACTTGCATACATTTTAGCCTAGGTCAAGACCCCTGCAGCATTTTCATGGGCTGTTATGTCTATAGTTAGACCCTTGGGTACAAAGAGTTCCAATGTTCATGTTTATGGGATTTGTGTGTATTGCTGCAAGTCTACACAATAAACTGCCAATGTCCACATGAAACTCTTTTCTTCTCTGGTTTGCATTTTCACGTCTGTTCCTATTTTGTGGTTTGCATTAATTCTTTTGTATGTCTCCGTCGTAGCATTTATTCTAATTTAAGTATCTACAACCACAAAAATGTTAGGATACAATTTGTGAACTGTCTTTTACCTTAATTCCTTGCTTTCCTGCACTTTCCTATAAGACATAAATATCACTTTTATCAGATTACGAAGAGGCTTTGATATCCCTTTCTAAACTGATTCATGCTAACATTTCTGCAAAAATCCTTTTGCCTTGAGTTTTTACCAGCTTTGTTGCCAGGTAAAGGGTTAGAAGAGGACAAGCCGCTGTTTAATGATGCTGAATCTTGATGTCCAACTTTTAAGAAAAAGACCCTTCTGTAAGTGACGCAACACAATTGCTCTGCATATGTTACCCTGATTGTAAACTGGTACAAAACTGATCATGAAATGACTGCGCTGAAGTGTAAAGGAGGCTCCCCAAAAAACAGAGCACCTCTATTTGATACATTGTTAATCATTAATTTAGATTCACTGAGCCAAACCTTGGAAATTTAATATGTTTAATCCAGGTCACTGCACTGACCTTCTGTCCTCCAATGCTCCTCACAATAAAAGTTTCAATAAACCATGAAAAGTAAAAATGTAATGATGATCTGCTAAGACTTATTTCCATTCTTATTGCTTCATAGGCTTATGCAAACCTTAAATTTGACTCTAAGGGAAAAACTCAATTTTATAGTTTACATGAAAGAACAGATTAATATTCTTTTTCCTTTCTAGCAATGTCCATTAAACTATTGAAGATGTAAAATGCTGGCAATGCCAAGCTCCTTCACACAAAGCTATGTCTTAATGAGCTCTAGTCTAAGGAAAGCAACAGAATAACAGGGAAGGTGTATAACCTCCAATCAAATTCCATAGACTCACATGAAAGGATAGGTTCATATTTGGTAAGAGATTTGCAAACTGCAAAAATTATTTAAAGTTGCAGGATGATAACAAGGGGAGATCATTTTAGTACGGATACTTTTCTATGCTATTCTAATTTCTTATATGCAAAGCTGATTATCCTTATACCCTTATAAAGTAACCAGAGCACTAACTATGAACTAAAGGCAGGTATACAAGAATGTATTACTTACGTTTCTCGGATCTCTTCATTCTTATAACTTGTAGAAGTTTAATTGTAGCTTTTGAAAATCTATTTTAATGTAATCATTAAAGAATAAAGAATTTTCCATACACGTTATGAAGAGCATTTAATAAATGAGCTTGCAAAAGCATACAGAGCATCTAAACTGCTAAAACGACCTCCCTTTTTAATTTGAGGGCTTTCTTGCTGAAGAGGGATAAAAAAAATTAACATGTGAGCCGCCTCATGTAAAAAGCATTGCAGTTCTAGCCCCAATCAAATGGCTAAATATAAATATCACTACAACAAAAAAGCTGAAATAGATCAATTTATTAATCAAAAGCTAAGATAAAAAATAATACACAAAGAATAAGGCCAGCGTCACACACAACGTCTAAAAAATCGGACCGTTTTAGTCCGTCGATTATCGCCCAAAAAATTCATGAACATTCATCCGTCTGTGATCCGATTTTCCTGTGACGATGCGATTTAGTCGCATCTGAGTGTACGTTTAACATCCGATTTTCATCCGACTTGCGATTTTTAGTGGCAGCTTACCAAAATTGACAAATAACGGTTTTGAGGCCTGAAACTAATTTAAATCATCAGGCATACCCAGATTTAAGGTGTCTCCAACTGGTCTGACCCTCCCACCTTTGCACTGCTGTCATTTGTTTATTTGTGGTTAGTGCTTTGTTGCAGATTTGTAACAAACATGAGCGACAGACTGATATTTACTACCACTGAGCGTGTGCTCTTCAATTGGGTTATATCCCGACGGTTTGGGGAGCCATATCCTGTGATTGCAGATCCCAGAAGCTGCAGAAGAATGTGGGTCCATCCACTTTTGAGACGAAGGATAAGTAAAGGTCATTTCCACCGTCTATATTCATCGCTGCGTAGCCATCCCGACAAGTTTTTCCAATATTGTCGAATGAGCCTTGCTACTACGATAAGTTGCTGGAGATTGTGCGTCCTGGGATCACATTTCACGACACCAGGATGTGACCAGCTGTTTCTGCTGAGGAACGGCTTATCCTAACATTACGGTATGTGTGTCAACGATATGTTGATGATGTTTTCCACAACATACCTACTTTCCTAGTGTTGTACCAGACTTATTGTTAACATATTGTTAGGAATGGTTTTATCACGCTTACCCATCTTAATAGTTTGCTTGTGTGTAACCCACAGAAGGCATGGATTGTAATTGCATTTAGTGCATGCATGCTTTTAGAAACGGACCCATTGTAAGTGTTGGGAATGCTGTGCTTGGTGTTTGCTGTGCTGATGTGTACATGTTTTTTCTTCTTTGTGTATTGCAGGTTCCTTTCCACTGGCCTGTCATACGCTGCTCTGCACTTAGAGTTCTTAATTGGGAAATCCACCATTTCAGGCATCGTCCGCTGTACTTGTGTAGAAATTTGGTCCAGACTACATAAAGAGGTCATGCCTGAGCCCAAAATGTCTGACTGATTGAGGATTACACATGGATTTCAAGAAAAGTGCCAATTTCCACACTGTATTGGAGCCCTGGACGGGAAGCATATTGTGTGCGTAAGCCGCCGAACTCTGGCTCCCAATTCTACAATTATAAACAATTTTTTTCTGTAGTCTTGTTGGCCTTGGTCGACAGTCAGTACAGGTTTATAATTGTAGACATTGGGGCCTATGGAAGGACTAGAGACTCCAGAGTCTTCAATTCTTCCATTATGGGTCGGCGGCTACGCAATAACCAATTGGACCTACCACCACCTCGTCACCTTCCAGACTCCAATCTGGAACCAGTGCCTTATGTTCTTGTAGCGGATGAGGCGTTTCAATTGACACGTCATGTTATGAGGCCATATCCCTGTCGCAATCTGAACCATTGGCGGAGAATATTTAATTTTCGCCTTTCACGTGCACGACACCTGGTGGAGTGCACCTTTGGTATTCTGTGTGCTAAATGGTGGGTACTATAATCAGCCATTCAGCTGAGTGAAGCTAATGTGAATGTGGTAGTAAAAGCATGTGTGGTTCTACATAACTTCACTAGAATGCTGGAATGCTCCTCACCTGATGTGATTGACCTTGGCTCTGGTAATGTGTCTATGCCTATGAGACCACTCATCCATCCCTGTCGTCCCCCTTCTGGCCTAAAAGTACATGATGTGTTCACTAATTATTTTGTGTCCCCTGAGGGTGCAACTACCTGGCAAGAGGTGGCCTTATCCATGTAGTGTGCTTGTTTGGTTAGACCATAAACACATTTTTCTTTACCTCCTTGTTGTTGTAGTGGTGTTCTTACTCTCCTGTTGGTTATACGTTACACAGGGCATCACATATAATAATGATAACATACAACCAATGCGACTTAACACTTTTAATCATATGTGGTTTTTTTTTTTTTTAGGTGCCGCTATCAAAAAAACCGTACTGGACAAATATGTCTAAAGGTTACATTCACCTTTGTGATACCAATTTTAAAACAGTAAACATTCTAAAGTAATTGACAAAAGGACTCCAACAATGAGTCAATAAATATGACCTACAAGTTATGGTAGGTGGGGGGTGGTGATGGTGGAGGGCCAGGTTGTGTGGGTTGGGTTGTTTGATCAACGGCCAGTGTCTCACCCTGAGTGGTGGCAGAATGCCCTGTGTGTGGTTGGTTTCTGGCTGGATCCTGATGGGGGTTTTGGTAGGGGTACATGGGAATCTGGTGTTGATAGTCATAACTATAGGGCTGCCCACTTTGATTATACCCCCCAATATGCCCATGTCGACCACACCCATGTTGTGGCCAGCCTACAACATTGGGTATGTTCAAGTGGGCATATTGGGAATGGCCACTCTGTACCATCTGTTGTACCTAATGAGGTACATGTTGGTAGAAAGGAGCTTGTGGAGGAGGAGTTGGTATCTGTGGTACACAAGGAGGAGGTGGAGGAGGAGGATGATGATGAGGAGGAGGTTGAGACGCTGACTCAGACTCTCTTCGCTGCCTTCCCAACAACTGTAGTTGATTTTCTGAAGAAAGCTGCCACCTTTCCAGAAAATCAAATACAGTGTTGGGATCATTTTGGTGGGGTGCCTGCATCCAGAACAATTTGTACAGCACCTCTGGTACGCAGTCTGTGCTCACGTGGAATACCCCTGAGGTAGCGGGCAAGACTGCGTCCAAATGCCTCCTACCCATCATCATGTGCTGCATTGTACAAATAGTCCAGTACTCCTCTGTCCACCTGCCTCCTTGTGCCAGAACCAACTCCTTCTCTTCTGCGCCTGGCTCTCCGTGGAATCACGGCAGGTTGAGGAGAACCATCCTGACGCCTAGTAGGGCTGCTGCTTATGGGATTGTCTTCTTGCTCTTGAGCCTGGCTTTCAGACTCCTCTGCTGGTGGTGGTGGTGGTGCTGCTTGGGTGGATGAGGTAGCTGCAGTGGAAGGGCCAGCCTCCTCAGCAACATCACCCACGGGGTCTATTACTGCCTCCGAGTCCGAAGCTGTCTCCCTCTCTGTAAGGTTAGAATCCGTGCTATAGAGGAAACCAAAGAATAAAATTAATATTTTACATGAAAAACAGTAATAATCTTTCTACAGACATGCACTTACGGTCGCAGATCCATCATCGGCGCAAGAAAATTAAGCGATCAAAGTACAATTATTTTCTTTTGGTACTTCCTGAGGCCCCACTACGCGCCCTTAGCTGCCTTTCTCTGTGGTAGCATTCCTGACAGCTGCGCCACCTCCTTGTCACATCTGTCACTGCAAAAATACACAAAAAAATAACAATAACATTACATATATGGCCTTGTAAAATACTTCATAAATCTGTACCTATCACCATCAACATTATATTTCTTTGTGGTGTTATGTCTACACAACAGCACCACAAAAGTAGTATGGTATTCAGGGTGGCAAACTACCATGATCATAGTAGAAGGGTACATGCATAAAAACATAGGTGTATGAGGTATGTGTAAGAACAAGTAGCATAACTGTGTGCCAAAGCGTTGCCCTTAACAGAAGGGACACAGATGAAGTACATGACCTACACATTTCATGTGTGCTCAAGGTGGCTGCAACCATTTTACACCCTAAAAGTAGGCGACCATTAGTGATGGATGTGAATATTTGGATGTTGTTTGTGTACACACATAACAATGTGGCATTAACATTGTAAAGCGTTTCATAATCAATTTGATGTGGGACAATATAAGTGCAGAACGAAATTCTATCACATTGTTGTTGCCACATACACAGCAATAACAGAATGTTTTTAGGGTTGTAATTATTGTACTTACTTATGCCCTCTTGGTCCTCCTTAGATCTGTCGGCAAAATCCGGGAACATTTGGCGACATATTCTCCTCCAAGCCGCCTCCTTGCGCGACCTGTTGGAGTAATGGGAATCTCGCTGGTCACAAAGTTCTGGCCTCTCCTGGACCAGAACTATCAGCATTTCCACGTTAATATGGGTGGCCATGGTTCTGGACTCCATGGAGGCGTTTTCCTGTTTTGATTTGATATGTGCCATCCTAATTAGCATGTAACACCTTCCTGACAATTCCTGAAGCAATTTCCTGTCACCTGGAGGAGTCGTGCGATTTAATCGCAAGTCACACGTGCGGTCCGTTTGTAATCCGATTTTTCATTTCACCCATAGACTTGCATTGGCGATTGTCGACCCACAATCGGTGACAATCGCAGCATGCTGCGATTGCACTCGCACGTATAAAATGGACCACAAAAAATCTGATACTGGGAGCTGCTCCATAGATTAACATTGGTCCAACTGCAATGCGATATTTCATCGCTTTGCAGTCGTCCGATTTTGGTCGCCAGTGTAACCCCGGCCTCACGCTAAAAACAGTTTCTAGTAGTTACATGGCAAAGCTTCTGTTAGAATGTATGAAAGGCTTCCATATGAAGTATTCCGAATAAATAAAAATGAGTAATGAGTGATCGTGCATCACTACTTGTCACTCGAGCATCAGCGTGCTCGTTACTCGCGAGTATTTTTTGAATGCTCAAGCGAGAGTTCGGGATTTCCTGCCAGTCACTGTGATGCTGCATATAGCCTTGGTTGTGGCATTACTGTGATTGGCTGGCCGCAGTGTCATCAGGTCTGTATACCCATGACGCAATGCTCAACACACTGTACCCCGGACACAGGCAGAGCAGAGAGATATGTACTGCTGAAAGAGGGACACAATTGTAGTTACATATTAGCCAAGGATTTAACCACATTTATATTTATTTCAACCAAAACAACAGCCCTTCTTTGGGCTAATTATAATCAATATTAATACTGCTGTTAGCAGCACTTAGGGAGAGATTGTGCTGAAGGGATAGTGTACGACAGAATAGGGTGAATTGCAAGTCCTTTATGCTGCAGCCTGCAACTCATGCTAAAATCCCTTCTCAGGTCTAATAATATTGCTATTGCTCTTAATCCTGCAAATTGTCCTGAGCAGGGAAATATTATACACCATTTTTACTGCGGCAGTTGTGCTTCAAAAGTATACAGCCAGACTTGGTTGGATCTCAATAGCATTGCTCCTGCAGTTTAACCAGTCCATCTGACGTGTGCAAATGTTCTTGCAATAGTAATACTGCAATTTTTTTTCAGCATTGAAATATTATATGGCATTTATAGTGTTTCAGTTGTCCATTAAAAGAAAAAAAACTTGTTTGGTTACAAATAGCATCACTATATTAATACTGCAGCGTAAGAAGTCCATCTGAGGTGGGCCAATTTTCCTGCAATAATTATAATGCAATGTTTTCTCAACAGGGATATATCATACATAATTAAAAATGGGCAAGACATGTGGTAAGGGATGGGAAAGTGGACGTGATGGTGAGAGCAGAGGCCAAGGCCATGGACAAGGTGATACTTTTCCTGCCGCAAGAGCACAACAAATATACACATCATGTCGATCTAGCTTCCTGTCTCACTTTGTAGGGGGTATGGAACACCACTCTTGAACCCAGACCAGTGTGTAAAGGTTGTTGGATGGATAGCAGATAATGCTTCCAGTCATTTTGTCAGCACCACCCTGTCTTCTACATGGTCCAGTCTCAGTAGCCGTGATTCTAGACCACATAATCCTCTCTCTGATCCTCCTTCCACCCGTGATGCTGAGAGCCCGGAAACAAGTAATCCCACACTTGGACACTCCTAAGAGCTGTTCACATTTCCATTTAAAGATTCTGGCCTCTCACCCTGCCCATTTCAAGTGAGACATGTGGAGATCGCATGTAGCGATGCCCAAATGTTTGAACAGCCATGTCACAAAAAGCCAATGGTGGGAAATGCAATTACTATCGCCAAAGGTGGTGGATGATGAGACACAATTGCCAACAAGTGGTGGTGATATGTCAGCAAGTTAGGAAGAGGACTAGGGTGCGGAAGTTGAAGAAGAGGTGGTTAATGTTGAAGTCACTGACCCAACCTGGGAAGGTGACATGTAGAGTGAGGACAGCAGCGCACAGGGGGAGGGATCCAAAGCACCATAGAAGGCAGGAAGAAGCAGTGGGGTGACCAGAGACACAAGGCTGGTAACTGTTCCCCAGAGCACAACACGGGTGAAGTTGCCAAGCCAAGATTTAGTTGTTCCTGAGTCTGGCGCTTTTTTAAAGACAGTTCAGTTAACCAAAAAAAAGGCCATTTGCAACATTTGCCATGCCAGCATCAGCAGGGGCAGCATAACTACCAGCCTGCCACCACTAGCATGCTCAGGTAAATGCAAACAAAGTACCTGACTACTTCTGCTGAAGAACATGGTCCAGAAACAGTTTCGCCGAGAGTTGCTACTGCACATGCGGCACCATCTTGGAGAAGGATTTTTATCTTCTCTAGCAAGATGGCGCCACCAGCACATGCGCAGCACAAGCTATCGGATCACCTCTATATACACCGATAGCTGCTACTGCGCAGGCGAGATGGGCATCATTTTAAAATAGATTTTTTTATACTCCTCAGGAAAACATCAAGCACATTTATTAACTGCACATTGAACATGCTACTATGATGCAGCCTGCATAAGGTTTTTTTTTTAAGTACGTACATATATTCATTATTAGAGATGAGCGACTTTGCCTTTTTTAAGGTCGGGTTTCATGAAACCTGACTTTCTCAAAAGTCGAGTCAAACGAAATCGGCCGATTATCGGAAAAAGTCGAAGGTCCGACTGAAACACGAAACCCAATGTAAGTCAATGGGAAAGCAAAGGGAGTGGAGGGCAGTAAACACACCTACAGTGCCCATTTCAATGCCAACGACATCAATTCTTATTACTTAAGCTTGGCAACCTTCATTTACTTTACAATAATAGTTACGCATTGAATACTGGGGGTTATTTGGCTAAAGTTGTGGGGGGGTAGGGCTGGCTCCAGGTTTTCGTGTGCCCCGGGCCAAAGAGTGTCAGTGCACCCCTTTAACACATACCACAATTCATGATGTTCCGATACGGCACAGAAATATAGGTATAGTACAATGACAAAAACTTCACTTCTTACATGACATGACTGATATCTATTTTAAAATCTACAATAGCTCAAAAACCGGACAGTATATTCTTCCATACAGTAATATGGCCACCACATAGTGCGCCATACAGAATAATGAGCCCCATATATTGCTCCATACATAATTGGTCCCATATAATGTTCCATACAGTATATGATGAGCTCCACATACTGCTCCAGTATATGATGGTCCCCATGTAATGTGCCATACGGTATAGGATGGCCCCATAGAGTAGAATGAGCCCCATATATTGCTCCATACAGTATAATGAGTCGCATATAAAGCTCCATACAGTATATGATGGTCCCCATATATTGCTTCATACAGAATGGGCTCCATATAATGCTCCATACAGAATAGGCCCCATATGTGCTCCACATTATGCTCCATACCCTATATGATGCCCCATAAATAATGAACCCCATATGATGCTCCAGTGTATAATGGGCCCCATAGATGCTGCTCCAGTGTCTGATCTGCCCCATTTAGAATGCTCCAGTATATGATGGGCCCCATGGATGATGCTCCAGTGTCTTATGGGCCAAAATAATGCTCCATATATAATGGGCCCCATTTATAATGCTCCATTGTATAATGGGCCCCATAGATGCTGCTCCAGTGTCTAATCTGCCCCATTTAGAATGCTCCAGTATATGATGGGCCCCATGGATGATGCTCCAGTGTCTTATGGGCCAAATTAATGCTCCATATATAATGGGCCCCATAGATGCTGCTCCAGTGTCTGATCTGTCCCATTTATAATGCTCCAGTATATGATGGGCTTCATGGATGATGCTCCAGTCTATGGTGGGCCCCATATATCATTCTCCAGTGTATAATGCTCCCCATATATTGCTCCCAACATTAAAAAAATGAAACACCTCTCCTCGCTGGGCACTGCTCTACTCTGGACTCCTTAGCGTCGCCATCTTCCTGCTCTCTGCAATTGGACTGTTTTGGCAGAGGGAGTACAGACGTGATGTCATTGCGCTCTCTGACCTGAATGTCACTGTCAGGAAACACGGAAGATGTCACAGCGGTGAAGCAGGGAGAGGTAAGTATTGCAAGTGCTGTGGCCCTGAGCAAGCAGGGGGGCTCACTTGTGGGCGAAGGCACCGGCACAGGGCCTCTCATAGTATGCCGGTGTGTCTGAAGGTAAGTGGGCCCCCCACATTCAGAGACTCTTTTGCGTACTATGAGGGGCCCTGTGCCAGTGTTGTTGCCCACGAGTCGCCCCCCCACATGCTCAGGGCACCGGCACTTGCCCGGGTGCGCCAGGTGCTGACGCCGGCCCTGGGGGGGAACAGCCCAGTTAGGGAGGTGGAAAAACTGGCATATGTTGAGGTGTAGGCTGGACATTCAGCAGCTGCAAATGGAGGAATTGGAGAAGTTCGAGGAAGAGGAGGACAAAGCGAGCCATTTTTATGGCAACCTATGTGTCATCAGGGAAGGTGGGACAAAATCCTATGAAACCCAGGTATGGTTCATTTTAATGAAGGTGAGATCACCAACATTTTGGGTTGACAGCCGGGTCCTTCTTTCTGAACAGACTTTCTGATAGCACACTAACAGCAGGGCAAGCGAGCTCCTGTAAGGCATATTGTGCCAATATAGGCCAGGTGTCCAGTTTACAGGCCCAGTAGTTAAAGGGGAATGAACTGTGAGGGAGAACATCGATAGGGGAGGAGAGGTAATTTTGAACCATAGTTGACAACTGCTGTCTCCTGTCTGTTGCAATTGATTCATTATTACCAGTCGTGTGTGCGTTACTTGAGAAATCAGTCCACAACAGGGTCATGAAACCCACTTCGGCTGTGTGCACCACGAACACCTCTTCCATTTGGCCCAGTACAGCTTGTGGTAGAACCTGCACCGCTGCTGTGTGCTGGGAATGCCTGTAACAAACGGTTTACCAGAGTTGCTTGTTTGTTCGCCAATATTAGCTCTAGGTTCTCTTGTGGGATGATGTTCTGTAATTTGCCTTTATAGCGTAAAACGAGGATGCTGGCTAACCAGTAGTCATCATCCTTCATAATTTTGGCAATGCGGGGGTCACTTTGTAGTATCCGCAAGACATAATCACACATGTGGGCCAATGTTCCAGGTGTCAATGATGCACTTAGAGTGGTGGGTGGAGGAGGACTTTCTGGCAAAAAGGGTACTGTATCACAAGCGTACAGCTGTATACAGTCTAGGGGTAATTGTAAATCTCCTTATATATTTCCGGAGAAACAGACAGAGGCTCACAGGCTCAGTATGGATTACACCAGAATATAAAAAGCTGAAAAAGAGTACTGTATCACCAGATATCAGGTGTATATAGTATAGTGAAAACATTGTAAATCTCCGTATATATTTCAGGAGTCAGACACAGACGCTCTCAGGCTCACTATGGATTAGACAAAATATAAAAAGCTGAAAAAGGGTACTGTATCACAAGATACCAGTTGTGTATATAGTATAGTGAAAATATTGTAAATCTCCATATATATTTCAGGAGTCAGACAAAGACGCTCACAGGCTCAGTATGGATTAGACAAGAATATAAAAAGCAGATCCGCAAGAAATAATCACACATGTGGGCCAATGTTCCAGGTGTCAATGATAATGGTGGGTGGAGGAGGACTTTCTGGCAAAAAGGGTACTGTATCACAAGCGTACAGCTGTATACAGTCTAGGGGTAATTGTAAATCTCCGTATATACTTCTGGAGTAACAGACAGACGCTCACAGGCTCACTATGGATTAGACAAGAATATAAAAAGTAGAAAAAGGGTAATGTATTAGAAGCGTACAGCTATATACAGCGTTGGGGTAATTTTAAATCTCCGTAAATATTTCCGGAGTAACAGAAAGACTCTCACAGGCTCTGTATGGATCACACCAGAATATAAAAAGAAGAAAAAGGGTAATGTATTAGAAGCGTACAGCTGTATACAGTGTAGGGGTAATTGTAAATCTCCGTATATACTTCCGGAGTAACAGACAGACTCTCACAGGCTCAGTATGGAATAAACCAAAATATGAAAAGCTGAAAAGGGTACTGTATCACCAGATATCAGGTATATATAGTATAGTGAAAATATTGTAAATCTCCGTATATATTTCCGGAGTAACAGACAGATGCTCACAGGCCCTGTATGGATCACACCAGAATATAAAAAGAAGAAAAAGGGTAATGTATTAGAAGCGTACAGCTGTATACAGTCTAGGGGTAATTGTAAATCTCTGTATATATTTCCGGAGTAACGGACAGACGCTCACAGGCTCAGTATGGATTAGACCAGATAATAAAAAGTAGAAAAAGGGTAATGTATTAGAAGCGTACAGCTGTATACAGTATTGGCGTAATTTTTAAATCTCCGTATATATTTCCGGAGTAACAGACAGACGCTCACAGGCTCAATATGGATTAGACCACAATATGAAAAGCTGAAAAAGGGTACTGTATAGTGTTGAGCGATACGATACTGCAAATATCGGGTATCGGACGATATTAGCTGTATCGGGCTTTCGATTCCGAATACCGATATTTTCGTCATATCGGATACCGGAATCAGATTTGTCACTGTCACTGTGAGTGTCCGTCGGTCGGGTCTGTCAGGAGTCAGCGGCACTTACCTGGCAGAAGATCTCCGGCGGTCACGTCCTGGACTGCTTGATGGCCGCCATTATCTTCTCCCTGGCGGTCACATGCAGTTTTTTCGCGATAACTGCAGTGACTGCAGGGTAATCCCGGCCGTAAACCAGTCCGATGACGTCACCGCCGGGGAAGCAGGTAATCAGCTGTTCTGCGCCGGGATGACAGGCTCTGCCTGTCATTCTGATGTAGCAGAGCTGGATCGTCGTGGGACACTCGTTACTATGGACTGCGTCGGACAGGTGGTATACTGCTGTTTTTTTTTTTCATTTTTTTACAGGAGATCGATGGCGTCGCAGGATGAGACTGTAATAAAAGTAATGAAAACTGTGTTGTGTTTTTTATTAAATTGAAATTTTTTTTTATGAACATTCACCCGTCCGGGTACATCAACAATTTAACTATTTACATACAGGGACCCTGTCCGGGTTATTTATAATTCTTTGGCAGGGGTGTTCCAGGTACCACCTGGTACTCTTCTGATGCTTGCCAAACATCCGAGACACCAAGGACCACCAGGACTTGATGACGTCGTGTGGCCTGTACAGTCAAGTCGTGACCCGCTATCTGTGTCTGTGTGGCCACCTCTTTCATCTCCCTCCGGGTCTGGAGCCCTATGTCCCGGACTGAACGAACCCCAGGGGGCCTAACAGGCGCCGGGTACGGGCCAGCTATAGTTATCATGTCCATAGCTGGGGCTGCTGAGGAGACCACTGAGGGAGGCTGGGGAGATTTGCGGCGTGGGGTGGGCACTTGTGCAGAGGCCTGGATGTGGGAGGCTGAAGGCTCCGAGGGTCTCACAGGTTCCTGACACTCTGGGGAGTAGGGGTCGCACCTGGTAACATTTAGGGCGTACCATCCATTGTAACCCCAGTGTCGGGTGTAAGTCACCAAGTCTCCTGGCAACAGGTCCCTCCCGGGTGTCCTTCTGGGAGGTGAGTCTCCACGTCCCGCCGGGTCACAAACACTTCTAAATAAAGTCCAGGCTCCTGGATGAAGCCCCAACCACCTTTCAATTTAAAGCTCCGTACTGCACCCTTACGCCGCGGCTCCCACAGGGTTCCTTTATCTTTTCTCATCCGGTCCTTATCTGCCCGGTCCTTCTCCAGGTGACGTTGCCAAGCTTTTGGGATTCTCGCTGCTCCCTTTGTCGCTCTGCTTCCCGCTCCCAACGTCTCCACTCTTCCTCCTGACGCCGGTTGTAATTCTCCTCCACCAGCATCTCCATGTCTCCACCATCAAACTGCAGCTTACGATGTCCGGTTTGCGGCAGCTCTCCTGGCGCCCGACAGTCCTGGCGGCGCTCACCTGCGGAGGAAGCAGCCGGCTCTGGAACAGATGACAGTCGGGGCTCCGGTACAGACTTGTAGACCTCTGGTGCCTGCGCGGCCTCCTCCATGAGGACGGGTGTCGCTTCTTCTGTCTCAGCGACGGGGTCAGACAGCGGGATCTGGGGTGCTGCCGGTGCAGAGTTTTTTGCAGGAACGGGTGCCTCCACTGCGACAACGTCAACCGGATCACATTGCAAGGACTGGGATGCCCGCATGGACTCCTCTACTAGAACGGGTGCCTCACCTTCCGGTACAGACACTTCAGGTAAGAGGGATTGGCGCCGCTCCAAGTTTAGTTTTAGGGCACGCCAGCTGGCTTCCATCCTGGCGACCTCCTCCCGGTGCCGGGCCAGGCCTCTTAGGGTATCCTCCGCTTCTTGCAGCGTAGGAGGGTTTCCAGGCCGGGTGCCTAACGGTGGTTCCGTGGCGATCGGTTGCTTCCGTGGGGGGAGAGCTCTGACTGCTCCATCCCTTCACACTTCTGCTCGTGTCCATTAGCCATCTCTGCCAAGTCACATGTGTCATTAGCATCTGGAGAGGGCCCCTCTTTTGTAGGGAGGCGGGACCTTCGTGTTAGTTTCCGCACACTGAGGAGGATGAGGAGGCGGAACTGAAGAGCTGTGGGACACGATCTTACATTGCAGTACCATTTAGAGTGGTCGGCCATCGTTTTCGCGCCACTGAGTGAGTGTACACCCACGAAGAGCACGTCCTTCTTCTTCACCAGTGCCTCGTCGTGACGCAGATATGGCGGAAAAATGGCAAATACATTCTCTGATGATTTTAGCAATTCTCAAGCACAAACCCAGTTCAATTCAGGCACACAGGACTCGCTTATAGCGAGCTACAGAATCCTGTTCGTGACGCCCAAGTTGAGTCGCACAGAGCCAGAGGTTTTGGGGGTACTTGGCACCGAGCCCGTCGACTTCTATGGGGTATGTCACGGCTTTAGCCCGCAATTGAATCAGAGTCTATTTTACTATGTAGAAGTGTATAAACTATAAATATATGTATATATATATGTCACAATGACATGTATATATATATATATATGTATTCTATGTGTGTATATTTTGTGTTTACAACGAAAGAAAGGGTTTTTTTTGTTGCGATATTTTGTTCCCATAGACTTACATGGGACTTCCGGTATCGGAATCGGATATCGACGATATTTAGTGATATCGGCGATACCATTCCGATACGATATTTTTAGATATCGAGCAGTATCGCTCAACACTAGTACTGTATCACCAGATACCAGGTATATATAGTATAGTGAAAATATTGTAAATCTCCGTATATATTTCCGGAGTAACAGACAGACGCTCACAGGCTCAGTATGGATTAGACCAGAATATGAAAAGCTGAAAAAGGGTACTGTATCACCAGATACCAGGTATATATAGCATAGTGAAAATATTGTAAATCTGCGTATATATTTAAGGAGTCAGACACAGATGCTCTCAGGCTCAATATGGATTAGACAAGAATATAAAAAGCTGAAACAGGGTACTGTATCACCAGATACCAGGTATATATATTATAGTGAAAATATTGTCAATCTCCGTATATATTTCAGTAGTCACACACAGATGCTCTCAGGCTCAGTATGTATTAGACCAGAATATAAAAAGCAGATCCTCAAGAAATAATAACACATGTAGGCCAATGTTCCAGGTGTCAATGATGCACTTAGAGAGGTGGGTGGAGGAGGACTTTCTTGCAAAAAGGGTACTTTATCACAAGTGTACAGCTGTATACAGTCTAGGGGTAATTGTAAATCTCCGTAAATACTTCCGGAGTAACAGACAGAGGCTCTCAGGCTCAGTACGGAATAGACCACAATATAAAAAGCTGAAAAAGTGTACTGTGTCACCAGATACCAGGTATATATAGTATAGTGAAAACATTCTAAATCTCTGCATATATTTCCGGAGTAACAGACAGACGCTCACAGGCTCAGTATGGATTAGACCAGAATATAAAAAGCTGAAAAAGGGTATTGTATCACCAGATACCAGGTATATATAGTATAGTGAAAATATTGTAAATCTCCGTATAAATTTAAGGAGTCAGACACAGATGCTCTCAG
Organism: Oophaga sylvatica; assembly: GCA_033576555.1. Lineage (NCBI taxonomy): Eukaryota > Metazoa > Chordata > Amphibia > Anura > Dendrobatidae > Oophaga > Oophaga sylvatica. The sequence goes on from JARQOD010000006.1 coordinate 122,257,368, forward strand.
GCTCAGTATAGATTAGACTAGAATATAAAAAGCTGAAACAGGGTACTGTATCACCAGATACCAGGTATATATAGTATAGTGAAAATATTGTAAATCTCAGTATATATTTCAGGAGTCAGACACAGACGCTCTCAGGCTCAATACGAATTAGTTAAGAATATAAAAAGCTGAAATAGGGTACTGTATCACCAGATACCAGTTGTGTATATAGTATAGTGAAAATATTGTAATTCTCCGTATATATTTCAGGAGTCAGACACAGACGCTCTCAGGCTCACTATGGATTAGACAAGAATATAAAAAGCAGATCCGCAAGAAATAACCACACATGTGGGCCAATGTTCCAGGTGTCAATGATGCACTTAAAGTGGTGGGTGGAGGAGGACTTTCTGGAAAAAAGGGTACCCTTGTATCACAAGCGTACAGTTGTATACAGTCTAGGGGTAATTGCAAATCTCCGTATATATTTCCGGAGTAACAGACATGCTCACAGGCTCAGTATGGATCACACCAGAATATAAAAAGTAGAAAAAGTGTACTGTATCAGAAGCGTACAGCTGTATACAGTGTTGGGGTAATTTTTAATCTCCGTATATATTTCCTGACTCAGACACAGACTCTCACAGGATCAGTATGGATTATACTAGAATATAAAAAGTAGAAAAAGGGTAATGTATTAGAAGCGTACACCTGTATACAATGTTGGGGTACTTTTAAATCTTCATACAGGAAACTAGATGGATACAAGTACAGACTGAAAGTAGAGTGATTGCAGAAATTTGTGAATTCCTAATCATGGGAAAACCTCCCGGTAGAATTCGCAGAGTCGATGCTGACCCTCAATTACTTTGTCTGTGGAGACAGCGAAAACGGTTGTTTGTGAAGAAAGGGTTGTTGTATCGTAAGTAGCGTGGATCCCATCACTGTTAGTTGTCTCCATCAAATTGTGATCCCAAGGAGAGATATAGACATGGTCCTCACTGTCTATCATGATCAGTCTGGTCACTTTGGAATGCAAAAGACAGAAGCCACAGGCCGAAGGCGATTCTGTTGGATTGGCATGAGAGGAGACATTGAAAAATGGTGCCAGGAATGTCACACGTCTGTGACTAGGGAAACTGTGAAAGCTGATCAGAAAGCACCACTGCATCCGATTGTGAGTCGACATCCATTAGAAATGGTATCCATTGATCATCTGAAGGTATAGCTCAGCAGGACAGGCCATAGCTACGTCTTAACCATAATCGATCAGTTCACCAAATTTGTAGTGGCCGTCCATGTGAAGGATTTAACTGCCCAGACAAGCAGGGGGGCCCAGGGCCCCTCATAGTGCGCTGGTGTGTATGACGGCGAGTGGGCCCCCCACAGTCAGAGACACTTTATTGTACTATGAGGGGCCCTGTGCCAGTGCCGTCGCCCAAGAGTGGGCCCCCCACCTGCTCAGGGCACCGGCACTTGGAAAAACTGGCATATGTTGAGGTATAGGCTGGAAGTTCAGCAGCTGCAAATGGAGGAATTGGAGAAGTCCGAGGAAGAGGAGGACAAAGTGAGCCATTTTGCTGGTAACCTATGTGTCATCAGGGGAAGGTGGGACAAAATCCTTTGAAACCCATGCATGGTTCATTTTAATGAAGGTTAGATCATCAACATTTCGGGTCGACAGCCGGGTCCTTCTTTCTGTCAGGATTGATCCAGCAGCACTGAAGACTCTTTCTGATAGAACACTACCAGCAGGGCAAGCGAGCTCCTGTAAGGCATATTGTGCCAAATCAGGCCAAGTGTCGAGTTTACAGGCCCAGTAGTCAAAGGGGAATGACCTGTGAGGGAGAACATCGATAGGGGAGGAGAAGTAATTTTTTACCATAGTTGACAACTGCTGTCTCCTCTCTGTTGCAATCGATTCAGTACTACCGTGTACCGCTCAGTACTAGTCGTGTGAGCGGTACTCGAGAAATCAGTCCACAACATGGTCATGAAACCCTGTCTCCAATGCCACTTCGGCTGTGTGCACCACGAACACCTCTTCCATGTGGCCCAGTATGGCTCGTGGTAGAACCTGCACCGCTGCTGTGTGCTGGGAATGCCTCTAACAATCGGTTTACCAGAGTTGCTTGTTTGTTCGCCAATATTAGCTCTAGGTTCTCCTGTGGCATGATGTTCTGTAATTTGCCTTTATAGCGTGGATTGAGGATGCTGGCCAACCAGTAGTCGTCATCCTTCATAATTTTGGCAATGCGGGGGTCCCTTTTTAGGATCCGCAAGGCATAATCACACATGTGGGCCAATGTTCCAGGTGTCAATGATGCACTGCCAGTGGTGGGTGGAGGAGGACTTTCTGCCAAATCCACATCCCTCCAGTCACGCACAAATGCTGTACCTGACCTTGGCAAGCCAACATTTTCTCTTGCCCCTGAGAAGCATCCTCCTCCCCAAAATAATCATCCCCTCATCCTCCTCTTCCTCTTCTTCCTCCATCTCGTCCAGGACAGTTCCCTGAGCAGACAATGGCTGACTGTCATCAAGGCTTCCCTCCTCCTCTTCCTCCTCCGCTGCAGACGCCTGATCCTTAATGTGCGTCAAAGTTTGCATGAGCAGATGCATAAGTGGGATGCTCATGCTTATGATGGCGTCGTCTGCGTTTACCAGCCGTGTGTATTCCTCAAAACACTGAAGGACTTTACAGAGGTCTTTCAGCTTTGACCACTGCACACCCGACAACTCCATGTCTGCCCTCAAACTGCCTGCCCGTGTATCCTCCCATAAATGCATTACAGCCTGCCTCTGTTTGCACAGTCTCTCAACCATGTGCATGGTGGAGTTCCACCTTGTTGCAAAGTCTATGATTAGGCGGTGCTTGGGGAGGTGGAGCGATCGCTGCAGCCTCTGCATACGACTGGAGTCTACGGGCGAGCGACGGATGTGCGAGCACAGTCTTCGCACTTTATGAAGCAGGGCTGTTAACTCCGGATAATTATTTAAGAAGCACTGCACCACCAAGTTCAAGGTGTGAGCCAGGCAAGGTATGTGTCTGAGTTTTGCCTGGGCTATGGCCGCCACAAAATTATGTCCGTTATCACTGACTACCTTGCCTGGCTCAAGATGTAGACTGCCCAGCCATGACTCAGTTTCTCGCTGCAAGTAGTCGGCCAGTACCTCCGCGGTGTGTCTGTTGTCGCCCAAAGACATAATTTTTAAACAGTCTGCTGATGCTTACCACTAGTTGTTTGATAGTGAGACACCTCGTGTGCAACACTAACAGCTGCGGATGGAGTGCTCGTGCTACTGCGCTCTGTTGACGAGCTTTCGCTTCTGGAGGAGGAGGAGGGTCGAACGCCTACAGCCAACTGTTGCCTAAACCGTGGGCTAGGCAGCACTGTCCCACCGCCGCTGTCCCCTGTGGATCCTGCATCCACCACATTAACCCAGTGCGCAGTGATGGACACGTAATGGCCCTGGCCATGCCTACTAGCCCATGAATCTGTTGTGAGGTGCACCTTTCCACTCACTGATTGTATGAGTGCATGGACAATGCGGTCTTTCACATGAAGGTGGAGGGCAGGGAAGTGCCGACTGGGTAGGTCATAGCGTGGGACAGCATAGGCCATGAGGTCTCTGAACACTGTGCTTTCAACCAAACGGAAGGGCATTATCTTTAATGAGATCAGTTTGGCAATGTAGGCGTTCAAAGCCAGTATACGCGGATGAGAGGATGAGTACTTTCTTGTCCTACTCAGATGTCTGGTAGGGTGAGCTGGACTTGAGAGCTGCATATGGGGGACCTAGCGGTGGACATGACGGACTGAGAGGGGGTTGGTGATGGTGATGGTGGTGGTGATAGCCTAGATTCAGTCTTTCATTGCAAAAACATTGTGATTCCCTGACTGCTTTGGCCTTGCGACGACACCTCAACATTTCTTGCTGGTGGTGTGCTAACCGGTGGGCTTACAGTGGGGGAAGCGATGGAGCGTTGCTGGCTAACTTCAGTCGGAGCAGGTGCACATGTGCTACCTGAGGTTTTGTACTCCGTCCACGCTTGCAAGTGCATGTTCATTAAATGTCTAAGCATGCAACTGGTATTCAAATTTCTGTGATTTTTCCCTCGGCTAAAGGTCCTTCCACACTTCTTACAGATAACCTTTCCTCATCAATAGGATTTTGGTCAAAAAAGTGCCACACTGCACTCTTCCTACTATGGTATAAATTTTCAGGGCTTGCACGCTGTGCTAATTTGACCGTCTGGCCAAGCTGTCCTGCAACTCTTTTTGCTATTTTAACACGTTTTTGGACTGCTTCGGGCCTGCCTCTTCTGAGCTATTGACAGCGGCACCCTCTTCCCCCACTGGATGCCAATACGGGTCAACAACTGGGTCATCCATCACCTCCTCTTCAATTTCATCTGCACCTTCCTCTGTGTCACCGTGTAAGGAGGTATAGTATGCAGGATGGGGCACCTGAGTTTCATCAGGGTCACATTCTGGCGCAGTAGACTGCGAAGGCAAAGTAGTGCTCTGGGTGAATGTAACAGCAGAATCATATAGCAGTGGCTGTGCATCAGTGCACTCCATGTCAGATTCATCTTGTACTGGGGAATTCAGGATTTGACTGGATAGCCCAGGCATGGTATGTGAAAAGAGCTCCATGGAATAATCTGAAGTGTGGCCTGCCGCATCCTTCACTTTTGGTGGGGGTGAAGGACACAAGGAAAGGGGTTGTTCCTGACCAGAAGCCTGCACTGACGACTCAGTGCTTGGAGTTTTTGAAACTTTAGAAGAGGAGGCGGTAGAGCTGGAGGCTGTTTTGGCAATGTAAGACAAAACCTGTTCCTGATGCTCCGGCTTTAAAGGCGGTTTACCTACTCCCAGAAAAAGGGAGCCTTCCAGGCCTTCTGGAGCCAGACGATGACGCAGGCTCAACACCTCCTGCCTTAGGTGCTATTGTGCTTTTGGCATTACCAGCAGATGCAACAACATCACCATCAGTACCAGTTGGCCCTCAAGCCCACGTCCGCGGCCTCTTCCACCATACTTCCTCATGTTTGTGAAAATGTACCCAAAATACCAGCAGATATATGGTACTGTATCAGAAGCGTACAGCTGTATACGGTGAAGGTGAAAAATTTAAATCCCCGTTTATATTTGCGGAGTAACAGACACAGACTCTCACAGGCTCACTATGGATTAGACCAGAAAATAAAAAGTAGAAAAAGGGTAATGTATCAGAAGCGTACAGCTGTATACAGTGTTGGGGTAATTTTAAATCTCGTATATATTTCCAGAGTCAAACACAGACTCTCACAGGCACAGTATGGATTACTACAGAATATAAAAAGCAGAAAAAGTGTACTGTATCAGAAGCGTACAGCTGTATACAGTGTTGGGGTAATTTTAAATCTCCGTATATATTTCAGGAGTAACAGACAGACGCTCACAGGCTCAGTATGGAGTAGAACAGAATATGAAAAGCAGGAAAGTGTACTGCATCAGTAGCGTACAGCTGTATACAGTGTTGGGGTAATTTTAAATCTCCGTATATATTTCAGGAGTAACACCACAGACGCTCAAAGGCTCAGTATGGAGCAGACCAGAATATGAAAAGCAGAAAAAGTGTACTGTATCAGTAGCGCACAGCTGTATATAGTGTTGGGGTAATTTTAAATCTCTGTATATATTTCAGGAGTAACACACAGACGCTCACAGGCTCAGTATGGAGTAGACCAGAATATGAAAAGCAGAAAAAGTGTACTGTATCAGTAGCGTACAGCTGTATACAGTGTTGAGGTAATTTTAAATCTCCGTATATATTTCAGGAGTAACACACAGATGTTCACAGGCTCATTATGGAGTAGAACAGAATATGAAAAGCAGGAAAAGTGTACTGCATCAGTAGCGTACAGCTGTATACAGTGTTGGAGTAATTTTAAATCTCCGAATATATTTCTGGAGTAACACACAGACGCTCACAGGCTCAGTATGAGGTAGACCAGAATATGAAAAGCAGAAAAAGGTGTACTGTATCAGTAGCGTACAGCTGTATACAGTGTTGGGGTAATTTTAAATCTCCGTATATATTTCAGGAGTAACACACAGACGCTCACAGGCTCAGTATGGAGTAGAACAGAATATGAAAAGCAGAAAAAGTGTACTGTATCAGTAGCGTACAGCTGTATACAGTGTTGGGGTAATTTTAAATCTCCGTATATATTTCCGGAGTAACACACAGACGCTCTCTCAGTATGGATTTGACCGTAATACAGAAGGCAGAAAAACGGTACTGTATAAGAAGATACCAGCTGTATATGGTTTTGGGGAAAATTGTTAATCTCCGTATATATTTCCAGAGTCACACTGTTATAAGCTCGGTTGCAACAGCTTTATTATATAATGGATTGCAACCGAACACGGGGTCCGTGATGCAGTTTATGTTAACTGCTGCCGAACACCCCTAGAGTATGAGGTTCAAACTGACGACAGAAATCTAACATTAGATCTCGCCTGTGTTAATTCACACTAGGAGAGATGTAGAATTTTCACTATCTCCGTTAACGTCACGGGAGATGTGCTATCGACTGGCGTAGATGTAGCCCTGCTAATGGCACAGAAGCCACTTGCCAGATATTAGGTTTGCACTATGTGCTGCAAGCTGGTATAGACGTAGCCCTGTTGACAGCACAGAAGCTACATGCCAGCCGCTAGGAAGTGCGTGCGACTAACGCCAGGCGTACGTGCTACCAACTGGCGTGAGACCGGACTGAGCAGCTCTCTGTTCAGCTTGGTAGGCGATGCCCAGGTTATGCACCCCGCAGTCTGCTCAGGGTGTATAGCTACCCTATATTCATAGCAAGACTGTGCCACATTAGCTACAGGTTACGCGCCCCGCAGTCTGCTCAGGGTGTATAGCTACTCTATATTCGTAGCAGGACTGCACCACGTTAGTTATAGGTTACGCGGCCCGCAGTCTGCTCAGGGTGTATAGCTACCCTATATTCGTAGCAAGACTGCGCCACATTGACTACCTGCCTGACATAAGCGAAACCTGCCTGAAGGACCTGTGCTAATTAGCCTAGTGTACTCTGGCGTCGGCAGGTCCCGGAGAGCAAAGCTAGAGAGCACGTGGAGCCCAGATTCTGGTACGTCCACACAAGAGCACTGCCTAAATTAGTATGATCTGACCGCGCTGCGGACAGACAAGCTATTTAAGGGCTAAGCTCCGCCCCCAGCCATCTCATCAATCGCATCACCGATAATGTCATCCGTGACCAATCAAGCGCTGCCAGGTCAGAGGATCAGCAGACATTAAGCACCAATCATTGCTCGCCATGTCACGGACATGCTCAGTGCAGGCATTTCTGGACTTAGGTTTACAATAGCCTTTTCTTGTTCCGTAACCTAGGTTTAAGGCTACTATGAACAAAGACCCGAGTAACTACTTTTGCCTCTCGGGTATTGGCTAGGCGTTGGGATCGACGTTGAAGCTGAGCAGTATCTGCCTCAGCTGGGTCTGGATGGGAGACCACAGACTCCTCAGATCTAGGTTCAGATCCCGCCGTCGCCCGATGCCTAACACACACACAGAAAGTCAGCATGTATTTGTCCGTGATACCAGCCGGTACATGGTAGTGTGTGAGGAGCGTACAGCTCTATACGGTGTGGGGAAAAATGAATGCTCGGTAACTGTGCAGAAAAAAAGAATAAAAGTATTAGTGCTGTGTAGGTGTTGTGTTAAAAAGCAGTGTACACACAGCTAGCAGGCAGCCTAATAATCAGCTGTGCTGCTGCACACAAGAAATTCCTCCCCTGTCACTGGCAGGCAGCCTAATAATCAGCTCTGCTGCTGCATACAAGAAATTCCTCCCCTCTCACTGGCAGGCAGCCTAATAATTATCTCTGCTGCTGCACACAAGAAATTCCTCCCCTGGCAGGCAGCATAATAACCAGCGCTGCTGAACACAACAAAATCCTCCCCTGTCACTGTACAGCTAATCGCTATCAGCACAAGCACAGAATAAGTTTTTTTTCCTGTCTAACGCTCTCCCTACTGAGAAACAGCGGCACCAACCTCTCCCTACGCTAAGATCGGCAGAAGTAAAATGGCGGTCGGCGGTGAGGGCTTTTATAGGCACTGTGACGCCACACAATGCAAGCCAATCACTGCAATGCCCTTCTCTAAAATGGTGGTGGCCGCTGCGCATGTCATCCCGTTGCCCACAGTGTACGTTCTTGCTCATTGGCTGAGAAAAGGCGCCATGGGAAAATCGAACGCATGGCCGACCTCACACTATGGTCGGGTTTCGCTCTGCGAAACCCGACTTTGGCGAAAGTCGGTGTTTTTTTAATCTGATCGACCTGTTTCGCTTAACTCTATTCATTATGTAAACTAGAGGACAGGTTACTGAGGGATCAGTGACCTGTCAGAGCACCGCATGAAACTCCCCCACTGCCCCACACCAAAGCACGAGAATCTCATTAACTCAAAACTGTAAATAAAGATTAAACAACAACCACAAGATAGATTTCATCAACCAAGGTACAATTTTAATCAGTATAACGGTGCTGACCTGACACTGCCTGTAGGTTACTGTTCATAATCCTGCTGAAAGGCTCCCTTTAAAGAGGAGGCTTTGCAGGCAGAGCAAGTTGAGATGGAGCAAGAAATTATACTGGGTGATGCTACACAGCCCAGCCTCATCTCATCTTCTCAACACAGATAATGAGGAGGAGAAGGAAAAGGAGCTGGTTGCCTGCACTACAGATGCTACTACCCACATCTTCATCACGACTGTTCAGCGTGGATGGTCTGAAGATGAGGAGGAGAGGGAGGCTGAGGAGCAGGATGTGGTGGACAACATTGACAGTCATCCTCTTGGTGGGAACAGGGAAGTCTTGGCTGTTGGCAGTCTGGCACACATGGCTGAGTTTATGTTCTGCTGCCTTTCCCATGACCCTCGTGTTGTACACATTTTTGCCAACCCTAATTACTGGTTGGTCACCCTTATAGACCCATGGTACAAGGAGAACTTTACATCTCTCCTTCCTGTGGTGGAGAGGTCTAATAAAATGTTGCAGTACCAGAAGGTCCTAGTTGAAAAATTAAAAAAAAAATCCATCTAACAACAATGGCTGCAGAGGTCACAGTTCCTTAGACAACCAACGAGTGGAGATGAGGGAGACACATACCAGATGCAGAAGAGGCAGGGTAAAACTATCAAAGGTCTGGGACAGTTTTCTCAGACCCTTCCATCGCCCAGGCGCTGATGCACAGGGTCCTCTGACAAAGAGGGAAAAGTTTTTGAAGATGATGAAAGAGTACCTTGCCGACCATACCAGCATCCTCTGTAATTCCTCTGTGCCCTATAACTAGACATGAGGCATGAACTGTTTCTTTATGCCTTGGAGGTCTTGGCTTGCCCTGCCACTAGAGTTTTGTCAAAGTGGGGTTTTAGTGCCATCGAGGTTATTACCAATAGGCGCATCTGCCTGTCAACTGAAAATGCTGACTGGCTGACTCTTATCAAAATGAACAAGTTCTGGATTGGGCCACACTTCTCTACACCACCGGATGACAACAGCAGAACATAAACTAAAATCCAATGTTTTTTTGGTTTTTTTTCTCATCTATTCCCATGCACCACTTCCCACCCAAATATGGGTATATAATTCAGATTTCATCTTCTTTTGTGTCGTCCTCCTCTTCCACCACCATATCGAAAGGGTGATCATGCTACCCTTGCTTTAAATTTTTTAAGGGTGTTTATTATGCCTGCATCAACAATTTTTAGAGGTCTACCTTGAACATTCTTTTATATATGTGTGCAACCCCCAGGGGTAAAGGTTTTTCAGCCCATGCACTTAGTGTATGGGCATTACCAGTGTAGGATACCCACTCAATAATGGGAAAAAAATGTTTTCTGAGGCCCTCCACTACGCCTCTTTAAAGGGGTATTGGAGTGTCTCCTATTTTTGGTATCCCTTGAACTTGTGCATGTGCTTTACCAGCGTAGGAGACCCACTTCTTAGTAAAGGGAAAAAATGCTTTTGCAAAGCTCCACCTTCTAGTTAAGGGAACATTTTTGGAAACCAAAAGGGCCGGTGGGATCTATTAGTAATATATGATCCAGTGCCTTATTGTGGGCTGTCAGGTGGTGGTCACATATGGGGTTCTCGCACTGCATACCAGATTTCACAGCCGGGACAGGAGGGTTTGTACAGAAATCACAGAAGATCCTGGTCTCCTCTATATTACGCTGAGTAGATGCAAAACACTCCACTATATTCCCCAGCAGGGTTGATGAAATAACAGTCCATGGTGCTGCTACTTTAAAATAATAATTTTTTTCAGGGCTAATTCAAATAGATTCTATTTTGTTATAATAATACTGCTCTTATCTGCATTTTGACTATGGTGAGGTGTGGCAGTAAGGATAGTGTATAACAACCATCTAGTCAGAGATTTTTGCCTTATAAATTATAATCAAAGCTGGCAGTGTAACTTGCGTTCCTCTAGAGTTTGTTGCTGCCACTTACAACAAAAAATCTTTTCAGGGCCAGTACAAATCCTTCTATATTCCACAATAATACCTCTCTTATCTGAAATTCATCTACAGTGAGGAATGGCAGTAGGTATAGCGTATCACAGCCATCTAGTCAGGCATTATTGCCTTAAGAATTCTAAGCCTTGCTGCTGCTTTTTTTCATGCACTTATTGACTGATTCATGTTTTCTACATTAATCTGTACTGCGAAATTGTTGCTGCTATGTACAAGAAAATATCTTTTCAGTGCCGGTTGAAATCCCTTCTATATTCTACAATAATACCGCTATTATCTGCAATTCATCTAGAGTCAGATGTGGCACTAGGTATATCATATGACAGGCAACTAGTCAGATATTATTGCCTTAAGAATTCTAAGCCTTGCTGATGCTTTTTCCATGCACTCATTGACCGATTCATTTTTTTTTATGGTGATCTGTACTCAGAAATTCATCAAAGCAGGCAAAATCAAATGATTTAGTGTGTCAATTCACAGTTTCTGTGTAGCATCTGTATGTAAGAGGTAGTGATGGGAGACTTGACACTACTGGAGCTGGAATTACCACTTCGGAACTCTCCAGTGCTTTGTTTCCATTTATTTCTGGGTGGTTCTTGAAGTATGTTTGGGGTCATTGTGCTGCTGGAAGACCCATGACCTAGGACACAAATCCATCTTTTTTCCCAGAACACTACATTGCAACCCAAAATCCTTTGTGAATATTTACATTTCATGATGCCTTGCAAACAGTCAAGACACCCAGTGACAGAAGCAACAAAACAACCCAAAAATATCTTTGAACTTCCACCATATTTGACTGTAACTACTGTGTTCTTTTCTTTGTAGTTATAATTCCATTAAAAGTAAACAGTAGAATGATGTAGTTTACCTAAAAAACTCTATCTTGGTCTCATCTGTCCACAAGACGTCTGTTGGCACTCTAAAAATAGTGGGGGCTGCCTGCTGGCCCTCTATAAATTGTGAGTGCCACCTGGTGGCTTTCCAAGTTTCAAACTTTATAGTATTAATATGAAAAAGAAAATTTTCCCACCTCAGATTGATAAATTATATTGCAGTAACAATATATGGCTATGCAAAGCATAGTCGTCTGCTGGGCCTCCTAAAATGCTTAGAGAGGGCTTGCTGCTGGCCCTCTAAAATTAAAGTGAGGGCTGCCTGATGGCCTACTGACAATAGTGAGTACCACCTGCTGGCCCTCTAACAATAGTAAGGGCTACCTGGTGGCCCTGTACAAATAGTGATATGACTTGCAGAGTCCATCCTTCATAAATTAAACAGGATGTGTCTGATCACGTCTCAAACACCACATGGCCAGATAAGGTATTAAAATGATAAAATTACATTTTCTGTTGAGTGTTTTCTTCACCATTTAAAGCAATGCAAACGTGCAAAAACACTGCACGTGAACATATCCCAATGTGTGGAGGAGCTTTTTTTTCTCTTATTTTGCCTTATTTAAAAGCCATTATCCTGGAAAGCATGTTTCTTAAAAATTTTCCAATTAAAATCCATTTTAACCCCTTAGTGACAGAGCCATTTTGCAGCTTAATGACCGGGCCAATTTTTACAATTCTGACCACTGTCAATTTATGAGGTTATAACTCTGGAACGCTTTAACGAATCCCGCTGATTCTGAGATTGTTTTTTCGTGACATATTGTACTTCACGTTAGTGGTAAAATTTCTTTGACATGACTTGTGTTTATTTATGAAAAAAACGGAAATATGGCGAAAATTTTGAAAATTTAGCAATTTTCAAATTTTAAATTTTTATGCCCTTAAATCAGAGAGATATGTCACACAAATTTCTTAATAAATAACATTTTCCACATGTCTACTTTACATCAGCACAATTTTGGGAACAAAATTTTCTTTTGTTACGAAGTTATAAGGGTTAAAAGTTGACCAGCGATTTCTCATTTTTACAACACCATTTTTTTTTAGGGACCACATCACATTTGAAGTCACTTTGAGGGGTCTATATGATAGAAAATACCCAAAAATGACACCATTCTAAAATCTTCACCCCTCAAGGTGCTCAAAACCACATTCAAGAAGTTTATTAACCCTTCAGGTGCTTCACAGGAGCTGAAGCAATGTAGAAGGAAAAAATTGACATTTAACTTTTTTTGCAAAAGCTTTACTTCGGAACCAATTTTTTTTATTTTCACAAGTGTTAAAAGAAAAAATGAACCACAAAATTTGTTGTGCAATTTCTTCTGAATACGCTGATACCCCATATGTGGGGGTAAACAACTTTTTGGGCGCATGGCAGAGGTCGCAAGGGAAGGAGCGCCGTTTGACTTTTTCAACGCAGAATTGGCTGAATGCCATGTCGCGTTTAGATAGCCCCTGATGTGCCTAAACAGTGGAAACACCCCACAAGTGACCCCATTTTGGAAACAAGACCCCTTAAGGAACTTATCTAGATGTGTGGTGAGCACTTTGAACCTCCAAGTGCTTCACACGAGTTTATAACGTAGAGCCATGAAAAAAAAATAATTTTTTTTCCACAAAAATGATCTTTCACCCCAATTTTTTTAAATTTCCCAAGGGTAACAAGACCGCAAAAGTTTTTGTGCAATTTGTCCTGAGCATGCTGATACCCCATATGTGGGGGTAAACCACTTTTTGGGTGCACGGCAGAGGTCGCAAGGGAAGGAGCGCTGTTTGACTTTTTCAACGCAGAATTGGCTGGATGCCATGTCGCGTTTAGAGAGCCCCTGATGTGCCTAAACAGTGGAAACCCCCAACAAGTGACCCCATTTTGGAAACTAGACCCCTTAAGGAACTTATCTAGATGTGTGGTGAGCACTTTGAACCTCCAAGTGATTCACACAAGTTTATAACGTAGAGCAGTGAAAATAAAAAATCATATTTTTTCCACAAAAATGATCTTTTCACCCCAATTTTTATTTTTCCAAGGTTAACAAGACCCCAAAAGTTTTTGTGCAGTTTGTCCTGAGCATGCCGATACCCCATATGCTGGGGTAAACCACTTTTTGGGCGCACGGCAGAGGTCACAAGGGAAGGAGCTCCGTTTGACTTTTTCAACGCGGAATTGGCTGGACGCCATGTCACATTTGTAGAGGCACTGATGTGTCTAAACAGTGGAAACCCCCCACAAGTGACCCCTTTTGGAAACTAGACCCCCTAAGGAACTTATCTAGATGTGTGGTGAGCACTTTGAACCCCCAAGTGCTTCACAGAAGTGTATAACGCCCGGGCATGAAAATAAAAAAATATATTTTTTCCACAAACCTGATCGTTTAGTCCCCAATTTTTTATTTTCCCAAGGGTAACAGGAGAAATTAGACCACAAAAGTTGATGTCCAATTTGTCTTGAGTATGCTGATACCCCATTTATGGGGGGGTACCACTGTTTGGGCGCACGGCAGGGCTTGGAATGGAAGCAGCGCCATTTGACTTTTTCAAACCAAAATTGACTGGAATTGAGATTGGACACCATGTCGCGTTTGGAGAGCCCCTGATGCACCTAAACAGTGGAAACCCCCCACAAGTAACACCATTTTGGAAACTAGACCCCCCAAGGAACTTATCTAGATCTGTTGTGAGCACTTTGAACCCCCAAGTGTTTCACAAAAGTTTATAATGCCTGGGTGTGAAAAAAAAAAAAAACAATTTTCCACAAAAATGATATTTTAGTCCCAAATTTTTGATTTTTCACAAAGAAATTGGACCCTAAAAGTTGTTGTCCAATTTGTCCTGAGTACGCTGATACCAAATATGTGAGGGGGAAACTGTTTGGGCACACGGCAGGGCTTGGAAAGAAAGTAATAAGTTTTGGAATACAGACGTTGATGGTGGTCATGTTCCGTTTGCAGTGCCCCAGATGAGCCTAAACAGTGGAAAACCCCCACAAGTGACCCCATTTTGGAAACTAGACCCCCTAAGTAACTTATCTAGATCTGTGGTGAGCACTTTGAATCCCCAAGTGTTTCACAAAAGTTTATAATGCCTGGGTGTGAAAAAAAAAAATCAATTTTCCACAAAAATGATTTTTTAGTCCTAAATTTTTGATTTTTCACAAGGAAATTGGTCCCCAAAAGTTGTTGTCCAATTTGTCCTGAGTACGCTGATACCAAATATGTGGGGGGCGGGAAACTGTTTTGGCGCACAGCAGGGCTTGGAAAGGAAGTAATAAAGTTTTGGAATGCAGACGTTGATGGGGTCATGTTCCGTTTGCAGTGCCCCAGATGTGCCTAAACAGTGGAAAACCCCCACAAGTGACCCCATTTTGGAAACTAGACCCCCTAAGGAACTTATCTAGATCTGTGGTGAGCACTTTGTACCCCCAAGTGTTTCACAAAGGTTTATAATGCCTGGGTGTGAAAAAAAAACAAAAAACAATTTTCCACAAAAATGATTTTTTAGTCCCAAATTTTTGACTTTTCACAAGGAAACAGAACCCCAAAAGTTGTTGTCCAATTTTTCCTGAGTACGCTGATACCAAATATGTGGGGGGGGAACTGTTTGGGCGCACAGCAGGGCTTGGAAAGGAAGTAACGTTTTGGAATGCAGACGTTGATGGGTGTCATGTTCCGTTTGCAGTGCCCCAGATGTGCCTAAACAGTGGAAAACCCCCACAAGTGACCCCATTTTGGAAACTAGACCCCTTAGGAACTTATCTAGATGTGTGGTGAGCACTTTGAACCCCAAAGTGCTTCACAGAAATTTATAAACGCAGAGCCGTTAAAATTAAAAAAAAAAATTTTTCCTCAAAAATGATTTTTTAGCCAGCTATTTTTATTTTCCCAAGGGTAACAAGAGAAATTAGAACCCCAAAATTGGTGGGCAATTTGTCCTGAGTGTGCTGATACCCTATATGTTGGGGTAAACCACTGCTTGGGCGCACGGCAGGGCTTGGAAGGGAGGGAGCACCATCTGACTTTTTGAACGCCACGTCATGTTTGGAGACCCCCTGATGTGCCTAAATAGTGGAAACCCCTCAATTCTAGCTCCAACCCTAACCCCAACACACCCCTAATCCCAACCCTAACCCTAATCCTAACCCTAATCCCAACCCTAATTCCAACCCTAATTGTAACCCTAAACTTAATTGTAACCCTAACCCTAATTATAACCCTAACCCTAAGGCTGGGTTCATTTTGCGTTTTACCAGCCCGTTCAACACATAGCATTGACGGGCTGGTAACGGTATAGCATAACGCGATCGCGTTATGCTATACCCGCTAGCGCAGAGGAATCAGCAGATGATTCATTTGCGCTAGCGGTGACGGAGCCCAGACGCTTCAGCCTGCATCTGAGGCTCCGTCACTGAATGATGGTACGTCGCGAACACATGCCGCTTTATGGCATTCGTCGCGATGCGCCCTCAAATGGGGGTGAAAGGCAGTGTTAACGGACTGCGTTACACCGTGTTATACCGCAGTGTAACGCAGTCCGTCTAACGGACTGCCATAACGCAGTATGAACCCAGCCTAACCATAACCCTAATTATAACCCTAACCCTAACCCTAATTATAACCCTAACCCTAATTATAACCCTAACGCTAACCCTAGCCTTAGCCCTAACCCTAACAGAAAAATGAAAAAAAATGTAATTTCTATATTTTATTATATGTCCCTAACTAAGGGGGTGATAAAGGGGGAGTTATGTACTGTTTTTTTTATTTTGATCACTGTGATAGTTTATCACAGTGATCAAAATGTACTTTTGTGAGAATGAATGAAACTTTTTTTGAATATGCCGCCAAGCAGATCGGCGGGCGCCATTTTTTTTTTGCAGGAAGAAGACGCCGGGATCCTGGGGCCTTGAGGAGGATGGAGGACACCGGGAGGTATAGGGGGGGCCATCGGGGGACCTGGGGACCCTCAATCTCTCCCTCTGATGTGCGATCACATCAGAGGGGAGAGAAATCATTTTTTTTTTTTTTGCGGTCGCTGTTATACTTAGTATAACGGCGATCGCGACACCGGGGTCGGTAACTACCGACCCGGATCATGTTCTCTGGGGTCTCGGCTACCCTCGGCAGCCGAGACCCCAGAGAAAATTGCCCACCCCCCGGCAGAATGCGGCGGGCGCACTGAGCATGTGCCCGCCATTCAAGATGGCGGCGCCCACCGGAGGAAGAAGGTGGGCCCGCGGGCCACAAGGGGCACATTGGGGGACACAAGGGGGGTCCCGGGGACCCTTTTTCTCTGTCCTCTGATGTCCGATGACATCAGAGGACAGAGAAATGAAATGGCACTTCAGATTTTTTATTTTTTTTGCTGCGATCGCCGTTATAGGGTTAATAACGGCGATCGCAACATCGGGTCGGTAAAAACCGACCCGATTCATGTTCTCTGGGGTCTCAGAAAATGCACCTCTGGGGGGCGCTATTCACTTTTTTCACAGCGCCGTTAATTAACGGCGCTGTGGTTTAAGTACCCTTAATGACCGCCGTTAAAAGGCGTATCGGCGGTCGTTAAGGGGTTAACTGTGGTTTTGTATGTTTTATTGTCAGTCCGTAAAAGTGGCGAAATAGTTTGACAACATTATTCCCAGCAGCAACCTAAGATTCAGAGTTGCTTCCAGCGGTCCTCCCCATGCTGTTCCCATGCCATTATGGTGCCGTTTCCATCGGTTTCAGCAATTTTTAGACTCCCTCAAGACCTCCAGGAGGGGGGGGGTGCACCGGAAGAATGCTTGTGTTTCCCATTGACTTCCATTATATTTGTTACTAGGGTAGAGCACTGGAGCATTACGATTTACTCGACTCGAGTAACGAGTACCTGAGAATTTTAGTGCACATATATACAGACTATACATTCACAAGTAGAGACTGCACTCAGCTTTTTTGATTGCACTTAAAAGTATGCATTTCGTTTTATCAGAACAGCCAAGACTGTAACATGTTCTACGCTTCCTAACGTATAAGTCTATTCAGAAAGCCACTCACTAGCTTCAAGAGAGTTCATGCATTATCCAAGAGGTGATAGGGGAATGAAATTATACATGAACAGCTATGATTGGAGTGTTCTGATGAAACCAGAAAGGAGACCCATAGTGCTATTGGAACCAGTGCTTTATTGATTCCTTCCTGACATTGTGAATGTATAATGCATGTCGGGAGCAGGTATCTGGTGCAGGCTCGGGTTGATGCTGGCTGTGTGATACAGCCGGCATTTGCCTGTAACAGCAGTGATCACAGCTAAGCTACAACCAATGCAGATAACCCCTAAAAATCACTGTCAATCTCTGAGCACACAGTTCTGGGGGCCCATCAGCACTTTGTGCTGCATGCTGATTGTGTGGAGCAAGCTTTCAAGCTAAGACCCCACTATATCTGGCAGATGCCCCTTGTGTTATACATGCATGTATATGCATCAGATAACTAAAAATTGGCATTTGCATATGTATTCAACTCTTTTTCTATGAAGCTCCTAAAAATGTATGGCACAAGCAATTACCTTCATAAGTCACAAGCTTAGTGAAAGAAAGTCCACCTGTGTGCAATCTAAGTGTCACATGGTCTGTCAGTATCAGGACTCTGAACATTTTTGATACCTTTTGTGCATTACTGCCCTTTTCCAAGATGGCGTCTTTGGTCTCATGTGCACTGTGTCTTCCTGCTATATAACTCCACCCCAGCCTTTAGTCTGTGCTTGAGTATTCTGCCTTGCATCCAGCTTCTGACCTCTAGTGGCTCCCTGGCTTTGTACCTGCTCCTGTGAACCTGTTTATAATCCTGCTACTCTGCTCTGAGTTCCTGCTGCATTCACCGGTTTCCAGTAATCCTCCTTCATCTGGCTGCTTATGTTACTCCCCTCTGCATTTGGTGGACATGTAAGCTGTTGCAGCTCTGCGCTGCTTAAAACTGAGACTATCACCCAGGCCTCTCTGGTTGAGCTAAAGATATCATTTGAACTGCCTATCTGTGCTTGGACTAAACTAGGACTTATTCGTGTCAAGTATCCTCAAGTTGAACTGTGCTTCATAGACTCTCTGCTTGATTACATTTTTCTCTGAAGTTTCCTATAGACTGTTAAGCTGCATTTATTATCTACACCAAGTGTTGTGGACTTGAGCTTTGCTTTGTACCTGTTTGAATCACCGTGTGATAATATAGACTTTACCACTTATAAGACTGTGTCCTGTAGTTATCTTGTTCCACGCAAGAAGTCTCCTGAGTTATCCCCTATAATTATTACAGGATACTCTAGCCTCTAAAGAGGAGACTGCTGGAACAATGACTGCAGAAGGCAGATTAGAGCAGGTGTTCTCCATAATTAGATCACTGCAGAAAGATGTGGAAGGTCTGCAAAAGAAGTTTGGAAGCTTTGAATGCAATGAACAGGTGCTTGGACAAACTTTGCAGGACTTAAGCACCCGCATGGCAGCCCAGGAAAATAAACTTACTGGCATGGAGTCCCAGTATGGACGGGCTTTTCAGGACATAAGCACGCAAATAGCGGCACAACCTTCTGGGCAACCGCCACCAGCTAGTCCACCTAAGTTGCCCTCATTCAGATTTAATGGTGATCGCGACAAATTTCATGGCTTTGTCAATCAATGTATGCTATATTTTGATGTGCATGCTGACCGTTTCCCTAATGATAGATCTAAAGTATTGTGTGTAATAATGCTGCTGACCGCACGAGCACTCGCCTGGGCAAATCCGATGAATGAGTCTCGTGACCCGCAGTTAAATAATTTGGATGATTTCTTGGCCGCTATGGCATTAATGTTTGATGATCCTAATCGCCGTGCAACTGCTGAATCTGCTTTATTGTCTTTACGCCAGGTTAAATGTTCTGTTATTGAGTATGCTACTGAATTCAGGAGATTAGCAGTAGATATCAATTGGGACTAGTGTTGAGCATTCCGATACCGCAAGTATCGGGTATCGGCCGATATTCGCTGTATCGGAATTCCGATACTTAGTTACGATATTTTTCCTATATCGTATACCGGAATCGGAAGTTCCCATAATTCTTTGAGAGGCACTGTGATTTTAGTCAGCCAATGAGGAATCCTACAAAGTGTGGGCACTTCCTGTAATGCTGCGGTCATGTTAACTAATGGCATGGCTGTGATTGGCTGCTGAAATGATGTCAGAATGCACTATAAAAGGCGCTGCCGCCATTTTAGCGTCACTGTGCTGTGAATTCAGTTAGGGACAGAACGCTGCTCTGCTGACTCTGAGGGACAGTTACAGATAGCGTTTTTGTGAATTGTTCTGTAGGCAGGCTATTTGAGAAACCGCTGTGTAAATCATCCTTTTTCCTTGCAGTGTTGTTTTCACAGCTCTGTGCAAGGTGTGTGTGTGAGTGCAGGTGATGCTGCAGTTTGCTCTGCATCCAACGCTGTTTGTAGTCATCTGCACGTGTCACGCACTGACTCTTTTTTTTTTTATTTTGTGGAATTGGTGCTGCTCCATTCAATTGAAATTAACAGTGATCTATTAGTGTGACGCGCTTCCATCCGTATACAATACATTGGTTGCAAACACTATAGAAGTACACAAAGGAGCCTTTCACAGATAGTGAACAGTTGTGTGCAGTGTTCACTGTAGCCTGTGAGGTTTTGATTTTTTGAGTGCAGATCACGCTCCAGTTAGTTCTTCAACCACTGCTGGTTGTAGTCTGCTGAGCGTGTGTCACTGCCTCATCCTTGACATTTTTCTCTAATTGTTGCTGCTCCATTCTATTTCAAATAACTCAAATCTATTAGTGTGACGCGCTTCCATCCGTATCCAATACATTGGTTGCAAACACTATAGAAGTACACAAAGGGGCCTTTCACAGCTAGTGAACAGTTGTGTGCAGTGTTCACTGTAGTCTGTGAGGTTTTGATTTTTGAGTGCAGATCACGCTCCAGTTAGTTCTTCAACCACTGCTGGTTGTAGTCTGCTGAGCGTGTGTCACTGCCTCATCCTTGACATTTTTCTCTAATTGGTGCTGCTCCATTCTATTTCAAATAACTCAATCTATTAGTGTGACGCGCTTCCATCCGTATCCAATACATTGGCTGCAAACACTATAGAAGTACACAAAGGGGCCTTTCACAGCTAGTGAACAGTTGTGTGCAGTGTTCACTGTAGTCTGTGAGGTTTTGATTTTTTGAGTGCAGATCACGCTCCAGTTAGTTCTTCAACCACTGCTGGTTTAGTCTGCTGAGCGTGTGTCACTGCCTCATCCTTGACATTTTTCTCTAATTGGTGCTGCTCCATTCTATTTCAAATAACTCAAATCTATTAGTGTGACGCGCTTCCATCCGTATCCAATACATTGGCTGCAAACACTATAGAAGTACACAAAGGGGCCTTTCACAGCTAGTGAACAGTTGTGTGCAGTGTTCACTGTAGTCTGTGAGGTTTTGATTTTTTGAGTGCAGATCACGCTCCAGTTAGTTCTTCAACCACTGCTGGTTGTAGTCTGCTGAGCGTGTGTCACTGCCTCATCCTTGACATTTTTCTCTAATTGGTGCTGCTCCATTCTATTTCAAATAACTCAAATCTATTAGTGTGACGCGCTTCCTTCCGTATACAATACATTGGTTGCAAACACCATAGAAGTACACAAAGGGGCCTTTCACACCTAGTGAACAGTTGTGTGCAGTGTTCACAGTAGTCTGTGGTTTATATTTTTTGAGTGCAGATCATGCTACAGTTACTTCTTCAACCACTGCTGGTTGTAGTCTGCTGAGCGTGTGTCCCTGCCTCATCCTTGACATTTTTCTCTAATTGGTGCTGCTCCATTCTATTTCAAATAACTCAAATCTATTAGTGTGACGCGCTTCCTTCCGTATACAATACATTGTTTGCAAACACTATAGAAGTACACAAAGGGGCCTTTCACACCTAGTGAACATGGGTTGTTAAATTTGTAAATAAATATGTATTTTTTCAAATGACACAAATATAAGAAATGTTGAAGAGGACTAGTCCTACATCCATTGTTTGCACAATATTACAGGTGTACATCACGTCCCTTAATCAACAATGGATTATTATATTTACTTGTATGCTTTTATTTAAAAGCCAAGAACACTGAAGGATAACCTTTGCACTGCAGCTGTTGTCAAAGTTCAACCCACATTATGCACTTCCAACATTGCAGCATTTGAGGCATGATGTGAGTTGGATTTGTCAAAGTTATGGAGTGACAAGGTTCACCATCAGTACCCTATAGCATAAGTATGCTTTTGTGTTAGCATTTGTGTTAGACATGTGGATATCTGCAATAATATGTCACAATTATTTTGTTACAGATTTGTTACCAAGACTAATCATTTAATGGTTTTAAAGGTGACGTTTCACTTGTTTACAGCTTAGAAATAAGGGTGTAGCCTGATATCTATGTGTAGCACTAGCCACTTTAACATGTCATGTTTTTTTCAACATGTGTAGCTAGGTAGCAGTAATTTTTGCTGGACACACAGCAGGGGAACAGCAGGCGTTACCGAACCCCATAAACACATCAGCGATTGTTTTGATCTGTGCATCCAACACTTCTGAGCCCAGGGTCAAGGAGGGTGTAGGCAGAGGCCTAGTATGAGATGTTTGAACTTTAATTTGAACTTTAATTTGGAGTTAGCAGCATTAATTTTTGCCAGACACACAGCAGGGGAACAGCAGGCATTACTGAACCCCACTAACACTATAGATTGTGTATTGGTCTGTGGACACGACACTTCTGAGCAGCAACTGGCAGTGTTGTAGCCCAGGGAGTAGAGTTCAGGTGGTAGAAAGATGAACATAACAGGAGACATGGATAACGTTGCCAACCAGTTATTTAATCGGAAACCGGACAGGCAAATTCAGGCGAGATCCATGCCTTGTTCATTTTCAGAAAAGTAAGCCGTTCTACATTATCGGAGGATAGTCGCATGCAACGGTCTGTTAGTACACCACCTGCAGCAGTAAAGATGAGCTCCATAATACACTGGCAGCAGGGCAAGCCAGCAACTCCAATGCATACTGGCTAAGCTCTGGCCATGTATCCAGCTTAGAGACCCAAAACTTGAATGGGGAAGAGCCATCTGGGAGTACACTGAGAGGGAAAGACATGTAGTCTGTCACCATCTTACGGAAACGTTGCCTCCTGCTGACTGGAGCCGTCTCGGATGGTGTAGACATTGGTGGCGCTGCCACAAAACTTCGCCACATTTGGAACATACTGGTCTTGCCCTGTGCAGAGGCGCTGCTTGTGCTCCCTCTTGTTGCAGAGCTGTCTCCACTGCCTCGACGCACAGAGCTGCTTTGTAAAGCAGTAGCAGCAGCAGTGCTCTCGGCTGGAATGGAGAACATTATGGATTGCACCAGTGTGTCTTGGTACTCCCGCATTTTACGCTCCGGTTCAACGGTGTGATGAGGCTTTGTAAGTTGTCCCGGTAGCGAGGGTCTAGGAGGGTGTCACCCAATAATCAGACGTGGTGAGAATGTGGGCGATGCGGCGGTCGTTTCTCAGGCACTGCAGCATGAAATCAACCATGTGCTGCAGACTCCCAACTGGCCAAGAAACGCTGTCCCCTGAAAGAGGCGTCATCTCTGCCTGCTCTGCATCACCCCACCCTCGCTCTACATGCTGATTAGAGCGTTGTGTACCTCCCTCTGGAGCGATGTCTTCCTCCTCCATTGACTCCTCCTCATCCTCCTCACAAAGTCCTTCAAATACATAAAAATTTACAAAATTTAAAACTCATAAAATTTTAAAACATTTTATCATAATTCTGTAACATCACTTTATGGAAACACAATAGCATTACAAAAGGATAGACAAAAACTGTACATTATGTGCTTTGTAAATACATTAAAAGTTGGAAATGGTTATGAAAATATAGACAGCGACTCTAGAGGTTCAATTGTTGATACAGCATGGTACTTTGAAAGTGCTCCAGCCCTTTGTGAGGAACCACATTGCGCTGACTGTCCAGAAGGTGATGGAATTTGTGACTCCTCATCCTCCACCTCTTCCAAAACCTCATCCCTTAGTGCTTGCAGTGTTTTTTGAAGCAGGCAGATAAGGGGGACAGTCAGGCTGACTAGTGCATCATCTGCACTCGCCATCCGCGTTGACTCATCAAACGCACGCAAAACGTGGCAGATGCCTTCATAGAGTCCTTCGCCAGTCCTTACACTGGCTGCCCATTCATTATAGGATCCAATTCAAAGTACTGGTTCTCACCCACAAAGCTCTCCACAGTGCAGCACCCCCCTACATCTCCTCCCTCATTTCTATCTATCGGCTTAACCGACTGCTGCGCTCTGCAAACGACCTTCGACTAACCTCTGCACTAATCCGTACCTCCCACTCCCGACTCCAAGACTTCTCCCGCGCTGCGTCAATCCTCTGGAATGCTCTACCCCAAGAAATTAGGACTATCCACAATTTGCATGGTTTCAGGCGCTCCCTCAAAACACATTTGTTCAGAGCGGCCTATCACATTCACTAATCAAAGTCATTCTATGTGTAAGTCTGTGTGTGTAGCCCATTCACTATCTCCATCCATCCCTCACTCCCTCAAAATGGCTGGACCATCATTGTAAATACACCATTGTATATAAACACCTGTACTTTGTATCTCCCCCACCTCATTGTAGATTGTAAGCTCTCACGAGCAGGGGCGGCTTATATTGCTTTAATTATTGTATTGTTAACGTTGTTACTTATGACTTGTGTTCTGAAACTGTTAAACTGTAAAGCGCTACGGAATATGTTGTCACTATATAAATAAAGATTATTATTATTATTCCATGGCGATCCTGTGAGGAAGCCGAACCAGCTGTGTGTGAGCTGGAGGAAGAGGCTCCAACACGACCTGAAGATGTAGGTGCTGCTGTAGGTTGGCCTACATCTCCAGTGTGTCTTTGTAACTCAAGTACGTGCTTTGTCCGCACATGTTTCCACATATTAGTGGTATTGAGGTTACTGACACTTTTACCTCTTTTTACTTTTTGATTACACAGCTTGCATTTGACATAGCAAATATCATCTGCAAGTGTGTCAAAAAAGGACCACGCAGTGCAAGTCCTGGGAGCGCCCATTTTGACTTTTGGAAGAGAACTGCTCCGAACAGGTGCCAAACTGGAGGCTACAGGCAACCGAGTCTGCAGCCTAACTCTCCCTCCTGTTTGTACCGTTGGGGCAATCTCTTCCTCAGAGCTGCTCCCACCACCTTCCAGTTCCTCACGCCATGTTGGGTCTTGGACCTCATCATCTCCACTACCCTCTTCCAACACCTGCTGCTGTTGGGTGGTCTGGCCAGCACCATGCTCAACAGAAACTGGCACCTGAGTCTCATCATCATCAGATGCATTCTGCGGTGTGCTGACCATCGGCACTGGCTCACCCGCCTCTTCAGATTCAGAGAGACACAGCTGTTGCGCATCACTGCATACTCCTCTTCTTCACATTCCAGAATGCTGCTTGACTGGGCCCCTGTTTGCAAGCCAACAGATTCTGAGTACAGAAGCAGAGACTCAGCTGGCTCCTGTACAGAACTCTCTGACTGCCTGGGCAATTTGGCAGGCGGTGAAGAGACAGATGGTTGCTCAACAGTGCTGTGGTCCTGAGAGGAGGTGGAAGCAATTGAAGTCGATGCATTGGCTGCCATCCAACCAACAACGGCTTCAATTTGTTCTTCACGCAGCAGGGGGGTACGCCGAGCTCCTACAAAAGTGCGCATAAAGGAACGCTTACGGGGAAAACTGGTGGATGCTGTGTCACTGGGGCGGCAGCAGCCACAGAATCCCCACGTCCTCTCCCTGCTGAAACTCCACGGCCACGACCACGTGCCTTACTCCCTGCCTTCTTCATCTTGGTAGATTGATAAAGAAAGTCAGAAAAGTTATAAGGCCTAAGTGTGGTTATTCCGCAGAGACTGCAGTGAACACTGCACACAACTGTTCACTAGCTGTGAAAGGCCCCTTTGTGTACTTCTATAGTGTTTGCAACCAATGTATTGGATACGGATGGAAGCGCGTCACACTAATAGATTTGAGTTATTTGAAATAGAATGGAGCAGCAACAATTAGAGAAAAATGTCAAGGATGAGGCAGTGACACACGCTCAGCAGACTACAACCAGCAGTGGTTGAAGAACTAACTGGAGCATGATCTGCACTCCAAAAATGAAAACCTCAGACTACAGTGAACACTGCACACAACTGTTCACTACCCAATGCGTCACAGCAGGAAGGCAGTCTGTGCGTCCAAACAACGGCGCAAGCATACATGCACGTACCCTGTTTATAAAGCTATATAAAAAAATTTATGTAGTAGTGACGCACACTTTATTGAGGTACAGTATTACATCGCCATTCACATCTGTGGCTATGCAGTCTCATCTATATATACCTTATCTATCCGTTGTCATGCTTGCAAGTCGACAGTCAGGCATAAATAGCAATTTTCACTATGCACTATGCACTTTTTAAAGGTTATGTTTGTTAATAAAAATGATTATTGGCACATATTATGAGTATTACATGATGGAAATTGTATAATTTTTATAAACTGTTTGTCATGGTATAGGACATGGTTAATGTCCTGTCCACTCAGGGTTAACTTTTGCTGGCCTCCCTTTGGATCTGGGAGGGTATTTATACCCAGTCCAGAGAGAGATTCTCTGTCAGCTATACTTTCGTTGTGACTGTGTATTTGACCCCCCTGGTTTGCGTGTATACTGCTCTGCTTGTTTGACTCCTGTGTATGACCCGGTCTGTTTGCTCACTCTGCTCTCTGTCTCACGTTTTGCTTATATTGTCTTTTCTGGTTCTGACCTCCTGGCTTGGCTATCGATACTCTGTTACCGTTTTGTCCCTATTGTACTGTCTATTGCCCGCTCTGGTTTACTGATTTATTGCTACGTCCTGACTATCCGTTCTGTCTAACCCTTTGGTATTGTCGTGCTATCTTGTGCTCTGATCTCGGCCTGTCCTGGTTTTCGTCTCTGTCTTTGCCCCTTGGTAACTTTATCTCGTCGTTACCCTGCTAGGAGTTTTCCTGCAGTTCCTAGATCTCTGGAGCTTAGGCCACGCCCTCAGCAGTCATGTGCTGCAGGTCCTGTTAGTCTGCAGTACACATCATTCATTACTGCTGCCTCTGAGAGACGTGTGGCCAGCTCCGCCCCTTGGCTGTGACATGCTGCGGAAGGTCCTGTTACACAGAAACACACGTCTTCCCTGCTGCGGCTCTGCTTACAGGTATCTTGGGGCACAGTTGGTTTACTTAGGACACGTACACTGGCTCAGTGAGCATGTGCAGTGCGGTGTCCTTGACATTATAGCTGACCTTTACAGTCTTTCCCTGGTGGTGGGGTGTTAGCACATTATGGATCCGGTACGGGCTCTCACTGAACAGGTTAATGAGCTCTCCCAGCTTATGCAGAAACTGTCTATGGAGCAGCAAAATCTGGTTCAGTCGCATCAGCAGGTACAGAGAGATGTGGCAGACGCTCTAATGGGGTCTGTTCCGTCGGGGTTCCAGGATGGGGGCCCCACTGATGTATCTCTTGCGGACCCCGACCCCCCTGTAAAATTACCCGACAATTTTTCTGGAGATAAAAAATTGTTTAGGGTTTTTAAGTAGGGATGCAAGTTGTTCTTTGAATTGCGTCCCCGGACCTCTGGAAATGAAAGACAGAGGGTGGGGATTGTAATGTCCTTATTAAGGGGGGCTCCGCAAGCATGGGCTTTCTCTCTCTCTTCCTCTGCTCCTGAACGTATGTCTGTGAACCTGTTCTTTGAGGCTCTGGGGCACATTTATGACGAGCCTGATAGAGTGCGTCTGGCTGAGGATATGGTGATGAGTGTGACACAGGGGAGGAACTCTGCTGAATGGTTCTGCTCAGAGTTCAGACGTTGGACCGCGGAAGTATCCTGGAATGATGCCGCCCTGAGGGGGTTGTTCCGCAGGGGCCTATCTAACCATCTGCAGGACGCTCTGGCATTACATCCTCCTCCCGATACTCTGGAGGACGCCATGATGCAGGCGGTCCGTATGGACCGGAGACTCCGTGCTAGGGGAATGATGCAACAAGAGACTCCTTTGTACTCCAAATTGTGTTACACCGCACCCGCATCTGAGCCCATGGAGATGGAGGCTGTCTCAGGAAAGGAACGAGAGAGAAGACACCGTAAAGACAACCGTCTATGCTTTTACTGTGGAGCCTCTGGACATTGGAAAAGGGACTGTCCTTCCTGCCCTTCTTCTGTGAAATCATCAGGAAAACTAATGAGTCTGGGCAACAATCGTGGAGGTTGCCCAGACTCCCAGGTACTTTTTTTTTCGCTTGCTAAAATGGTGCTCCAGGTTGAATTGGAACTTGCTGGCGGTTCTGTTATGACCACCGCCTTTGTTGACTGTGGTTCCTCCATTAATCTGATTGATGCCCAATTTGTGACTCTTAATAAGATAGGGACAGTCAGGTTGAAAGATCCTGTTAAAATTGTGGCTGTGGATTAATCCCCTCTTGCCCGGGATGGAATTGTTTTATGTCTGAAGTTTTTTCTATGAAAGTGGGTTCCACGCACGTGGAAAAATTAAGTTGCTTTATTCTGAATAATCTGCCTGCAGGACTGGTATTGGGGATGCCCTGGCTGCAACGCCACAATCCTCTCATTGATTGGGCAAAAGGGGAGATCACCCGATGGGGAAGTAATAATAATGGTCTTTGTTGTAACTCCGTTTCTCTTGTCAAACCGATAAAATCTGTATCTGTGTCGTCTGTCAGTCTGGAGGGTATTCCGGAGTACCTGAAAGACTTTGAAGACGTATTTTCCGAAAGTGAGGCTGAGGCGCTCCCACCACATAGACCCTATGATTGCGCCATTGATTTGTTACCTGGAGCCAAATTACCCAAGGCTCGTTTGTTTAATTTGTCCGGGCCTGAGTGCCAAGCCATGAAGGAGTACATCAAAGAAAGCCTTCGCAAAGGGCATATTCGGCCCTCGGTGTCACCCGTGGCAGCGGGGTTTTTCTTTGTAAAGAAAAAAGATGGTGGGTTGCGACCGTGTATCGACTTTCGGGAACTGAACAAAATTACCGTTAAGAACACGTACCCTCTCCCGTTGATTCCCGATCTATGCAATCAACTCACGTGGGCCAAATGGTTTTCTAAGCTCGATCTACGAGGAGCTTATAACCTTATAAGGATCCGGGAGGGGGACGAATGGAAAACAGCATTCCTGACAACTGAGGGGCTATTTGAAAACCTGGTTATGCCCTTCGGTCTCACTAATGCCCCTGCTGTTTTTCAGAACTTCATCAATGTTGTTTTTTCTGATTTAATTGGACGTTATGTAGTCATTTACCTGGATGACATTCTGATATACTCAGAAGACAGTCAGTCACACTTGCATCATTTACGTGCGGTTCTTATGAGACTCCGGGAGAACCATTTGTATGCTAAGCTGGAGAAGTGTTTATTTTTTATGCAAGAACTGTCTTTTCTGGGTGTAATTGTATCCGGGGAGGGATTCCGCATGGATCCAGGGAAGGTTCAGGCCATTACAGATTGGGTGCAGCCTCATGATCTGAAA
Organism: Oophaga sylvatica; assembly: GCA_033576555.1. Lineage (NCBI taxonomy): Eukaryota > Metazoa > Chordata > Amphibia > Anura > Dendrobatidae > Oophaga > Oophaga sylvatica. Next base: position 122,286,424 of record JARQOD010000006.1, read on the forward strand.
GGGTTGCAACGATTTTTGGGCTTCGCTAACTATTATAGGAAGTTCATTAAAGGGTTTTCACAGGTAGTGAAACCTTTGACGGACCTCACTCTTAAGGGGGCAGAGGTAAAAAATTGGTCCGTGGCCGCAAAAAATTCCTTCCTTACATTGAAGAAATGCTTTACTTCAGCCCCTGTGTTGGTACAACCCGATTCGTCAAGACCTTTTATCATGGAGGTCGACGCTTCAGAAGTGGGGGTGGGGGCAGTGTTGTCCAGGGCCCCTCTACCCTCACTAATCTTAAACCCTGTGCCTTTTTCTCTAAAAAGTTCTCTTCAGCAGAGAGAAACTATGATGTCGGCAACAGGGAATTGTTAGCGGTCAAACTGGCCTTTGAAGAATGGAGGCATTTTTTGGAGGGGGCCGCTCATCCCATTACTGTCATCACTGATCATAAGAACCTGGCCTATATCGAGTCTGCTAAGAGATCTAGATTTTTTTAAAGTGAAATCATCATCTTATGGTAGTAAAGGTTATCTTTCTCTTGTTTGGAGTATAGACATTTTTCATTGACACGTAACAAGGAAAATACTTGATGTAGTATTTAAACATCCTCCTTGACCCTGGGCTCCAACACCGCCAGTTGTTGCCTGGAAGTGCTGTTAGCACAGTCAACACTTGCTCCTGTATTACTGGGGTTCAGTAATGTCAGCTGTTCCCCTGCTGTGTGTACGGCAAAAAGTCCTGCTGCCTCCACCCTGTTCTCTTCTCATCCCTGGGCTCCAACACCGCCAGTTGTTGCTCGGAAGTGCTGTTAGCACAGTCAACACTTGCTCCTGTGTTACTGGGGTTCAGTAATGTCAGCTGTTCCCCTGCTGTGTGTACGGCAAAAAGTCCTGCTGCCTCCACCCTGTTCTCTTCTCTTCCCTGGGCTCCAACACCGCCAGTTGATGCTCGGAAGTGCTGTTAGCACAGTCAACACTTGCTCCTGTGTTACTGGGGTTCAGTAATGTCAGCTGTTCCCCTGCTGTGTGTACGACAAAAAGTCCTGCTGCCTCCACCCTGTTCTCTTCTCATCCCTGGGCTCCAATACGCCAGTTGTTGCTCGGAAGTGCTGTTAGCACAGTCAACACTTGCTCCTGTGTTACTGGGGTTCAGTAATGTCAGCTGTTCCCCTGCTGTGTATACGGCAAAAAGTTCTGCTGCCTCCACCCTGTTCTCTTCTCATCCTGGGCTCCAACACCGCCAGTTGTTGCTCGGAAGTGCTGTTAGCACAGTCAACACTTGCTCCTGTGTTACTGGTGTTCAGTAATGTCAGCTGTTCCCTGCTGTGTGTACGGCAAAAAGTCCTGCTGCCTCCACCCTGTTCTCTTCTCATCCCTGGGCTCCAACAACGCCAGTTGTTGCTCGGAAGTGCTGTTAGCACAGTCAACACTTGCTCCTGTGTTACTGGGGTTCAGTAATGTCAGCTGTTCCCCTGCTGTGTGTACGGCAAAAAGTCCTGCTGCCTCCACCCTGTTCTCTTCTCATCCCTGGGCTCCAACAACGCCAGTTGTTGCTCGGAAGTACTTGGCACGGGTACTGACTCCTGCCCAGCCTGGTTACAGCACGACAGCTGTTTCCTGGCAGTGTCAACGTCAATTAGCCTCCAATAAGTTGTCCTGTCGTGTTGCATTCGGGTTAGCCGACTCTATGGTGCCTGCAGTTTAGGTGATTCCTATGTGTGCTGTAGGATATGTAAATAAGGCTGTTTCAGTTGTGACAATAGGACAAGCACCCACTGTAGGACTGTGTGATTCGGTAACTGCGGACGGCTTGCGGCCTGTCAACTTACATTTCATGGGTGCCTTATGGTACCGGTCCGGGTTCCAGTACCGTCAGCTGGTTCTCCGCAGTGCCTTTGGCCTAGGTGCCTCCATCTCGGTATCCGAGTTCCAGCAACGTCTGCTGGTCCTTGGTAGTGCTTTGGAGCACAGGTACCTCCTGCTTAGTAACCGTGTCCCAGTAACGTCAGCTGGTCCTCGGTTGTGCCATTGGCTCTTTTCCTTCTGCTGCCCCTCCGGGTTCCAGCACAGTAGCTGGTCCTCGTTACTTGCATTGGCTCTTGTACCTTCTGCTACCCGTCCGGGTTCCAGTACCGTTAACTGGTTCTCCGCAGTGCCTTTGGCCTAGGTGCCTCCATCTCGGTATCCGAGTTCCAGCAACGTCTGCTGGTCCTTGGTAGTACTTTGGAGCACAGGTACCTCCTGCTTAGTAACCGTGTCCCAGTAACGTCAGCTGGTCCTCGGTTGTGCCATTGGCTCTTTTCCTTCTGCTGCCCTCCGGGTTCCAGCACAGTCAGCTGGTCCTCGTTACTTCCATTGTCTCTTGTACCATCTGATACCCGTCAGGGTTCCGGTAACGTCAGCTGTTTCTCGGAAGTTAGTCAGCCTTCTTGTACCTTCAGCTACATTTACAAATTGAAGATTTTTTAAATGTTTTTTTGGGTAATCACTCTGGATCTCCAACAATGAAGACGACGACCCTGATGACCACCCCGTAGAAGATGACGACCACAAGGACGACGAGCATCAAGCCAACCAGCCTGAACACCATCACAAAGAAGAAATAAAAGATTACCCAGAAGAAGATCACCAACAGGACAAAGAAAGTTAAGACAAACTACAAGATACAGAAAAAGAGACAGAAGAACAATAAGCAGAAGATCAAAAAGCAGAAGAACATGAAGTATAAGACCAAAATGAAGAGCAAAATATATGTTCTAAATTATAAGCAGAAGAAGACTAAGCAGTGTATGGGGGTGAGTCCGTTCCTCCTCGTGGTGCCCCTGGAAAATGGCTGCTGCTGCAGGCTAAACTGAACACGGACAAATACTGTTGTAATTTAAATCTTTTGTGACAGCAAGAACGGAAGGTTGAAAAATTCATACTTTTACAGATTACAAGTACAGGAATCTCTGTCACAAATAAGAATATGATGAAGAAGATGAAGAGGAAGAAGATGAAGAAGTAGAATATGAAGAAGAATAATAGTTTAATAAGAACAATATGAGTAATGTTAACAAAAAGATGAATAGCAAGAAGTTTAAGAAGAAGATAAAGAAGGTGAAGATGAAGAATAATTTGATGAAAAAGATGATGCTGCTGAAGATTATGAAGGAGAAAGTGTGGCAAAAGTTAAAAAGGTGAAGAGCATGGAAGTTGTGAAACATACATATTTGCCAAAATATAAAAAAGGTTAACAACATTGTCAATTTCTTCGTCAATCCGAACATCTTTAAAAAAAAAAAATATTAATGCTATTCCATTTGATTGGGTTAAACATCTATGCCTTTAATGTCTCCTCAACCTCCCCAATACATTCTACATTACTCTTTGTTGTTTTCCTTCATGTACAATTAACCAACAAGGCAAGAATGGGTTTTTTTTAATTCCGATATTTTGTTCCCATAGACTTACATTGGATTTCTGGTATCGGTATCGGGTATCGCCGATACTTTTTGGGTATCGGCGATACCCATTCCGATCCGATACTTATTGATATCGGAAAGTATCGCTCAACTCTAATTGGGACAGTTATGCACAATTGCCTATTATTAAAAGGGGTCTGTCTAGCATTGTAAAGGACGAAATAGCTCGCTCTGAATCACCACAAGAGCCAGAGAAATTTATACAGCATTGTGTGCGCATCGACATTCGCCTTACTGAGCGTAGGCAGGAGAAGTTTGCTGCCTTGAACCGTATCTCTAACTTTTCCCTTCCTTCCAGAGAGCCTGCAGGTAAAACATCTCAGGAGGTGGAGGAGGTGCCCATGCAAATTGATTCTGTTCAGAAGCGTGAGAGTAATGAGCTCCGGGAGCATCGACTTCGTGAAAGTCTATGTTTCTACTACGGCCAGTCTGACCACTTTTTAATCAACTGCCCTAAGTGTCCCAAGCGGCCTAACAAGGTGCTAGCAGCGGTAGGAGAGTATGACTACTGTCATGATGAATCTGACATCTCTGAATGTAGCCTGCCTATAAATGCTGTATTCCATTCACTTTCTATGACTTCACCACCCAAGGAGCTGAAGGATAAAGAACTCTCACTGTTCTCTCCCTATTAAGATCCTGTGTTCTGGACAGTGGATTTCCAGTGCAGCTATGATTGACTCTGGTGCAGGTGGCAATTTTATAGATATTGCATTTGACAAAGAACATGGTATTAAAATTCAGCAAAGAGCCTCTCCAATTACCATGGAAACAGTGGATGGGTCACTTTTAATCTCCGGGCCTGTGGATCAGGCGCTTCTGATAATGCTTTGGGGGCTATTCTCTCTCAAAGAACTGGAGAGAAGGGGCTGCTACATCCTTGTGCTTTCTTTTCCCGTAGACTAACCTCAGCAGAGAAGAATTACGACGTGGGAGACAAGGAATTGCTGGCTATTATTGCGGCTTTCAAGGAATGGAGGCATCATCTGCAACGAGCTGCACAACAGATTGTAGTGCTAACTGACCATCACAATTTAGAGAAACTTAGATCTGCTAGATGTCTTTCTCCTAGTCAGGCTCGTTGGAATTTATTTTTAAATCAATTTAATTTTGTTATCTCGCACCGTCCAGGTTCTCGTAATGGGAAGGCTGATGCTTTATCCTGAATCCATGCTGTGGATTCCGTACCTGGAGCCCCGTCAAAGACCATTCTATCTGATGCCAATTTCATCGGAGTTATCCACGATCAAGACTTGTGGAAGGAGTGCAGGGAGGCTTATGACAGTGATGTATTTCTGGCCAACCCACCTGTTGATATTAATCTTGTCTTTAAGGGTAGCATGTGGTTAAGAGATCGACGTATCTACGTCACTGAAGCTGTCCGTCTGCAGATTCTCAAGTTGGTACATGACTCCAAGTTGGCTGGTCACAGGGGGTACAGAAGACACAAGAGTTCCTAAGCCGATTTTTCTGGTGGCCAACTTGCCTGAAGGATACCAAGGACTATGTTCTCTCTTGCGAGGTATGTGCTCGTTACAAGACTCCTCATGTGGCACATACAAGTCTTCTGCAACCATTACCTGTTCCGTCCCGCCCTTGGGGGTCTATATCAATGGACTTTATTGTGGAGCTGCCTACATCGGGGGGCATGAATACGATCTTGGTGGTAGTTGATCGCCTGACTAAAGCCACTCATTTTGTTCCATGCACCGGCCTCCCCTCAGCTAATAATACAGTGAACTTGGTTATACAGAATGTCTTTTGGCTGCATGTGGTCCCGGATGAGATCATCTCTGACCGTGGAGTACAGTTCACTTCAAGATTCTGGAAGGGGTTTTGCTCTGCACTCAATATTAATGTCTGTCTCTCTTCCGCTTACCATCCCCAGACAAATGGTCACACTGAGCGTACCAACCAGATGCTGGAACAATATCTAAGATGCTGTGTCAGCCATCTCCAGGATGATTGGTTGGAGTTGCTACCATTAGCCGAATTTTCATACAATTCTCAGAGCGCCTCCACTAAGTTTACAACTTTCTTTGCCAATCTGGGTTATCATCCGTGTATCTTACCTAGGTCTCCGATTAATTCTCCAGTTCCGGCAGTGGAGGAAAGGCTGACTGCGATGAGGCAAAATTTGGAGTTTCTGAAGGAGTCCCTGACCACAGCTCAAGAACGTTATAAGAGATCGGCTGATAGATTCCGTAAACCTGCACCCATGTTCAAGGTAGGAGATTCCGTGTGGTTAGCAGCTAAGAATTTGAAATTAAACGTTCCTTCACAAAAACTTGGACAGAAGTTCATTGGCCCTTTCAAGATCAACGGTATTGTGAGCTCCGTGGCCTGCCGTCTGAAGCTGCCTAGGACTATGAATGTTCACCCAGTTTTCCATGTATCTTTACTAAAGCCTGTATCTCCTAATACCTTCCAGGGACGTGTTGTGCCACCTCCGCAGCCTGTGGTGATTGATGGGCAAGAACAATTTGTGGTGGAGGAAATTATTGATTCCAGGATTCGCAGAAATCGACTCCAATATCTAATAAGATGGCAGGGATATCCCCCTGAGGAAGACTATTGGGAAACGGTGGAAAACATCAATGCCTAACAGAAGATTTCTCGTTTTCATCAGAGATTCCCTGAGAAACCAGGTCCAGGATCGTCCTGAGGCCGCTTCTAAGGAGGGAGTGATGTCAGGACTCTGAACATTTTTGATCACCTTTTGTGCATTACTGCCCTTTTCAAAGATGGCGTCTTTGGTCTCATGTGCACTGTGTCTTCCTGCTATATAACTCCACCCCAGTCTTTAGTCTGTGCTAGAGTATTCTGCCTTGCATCCAGCTTCTGACCTCTGGTGGCTCCCTGCCTTTGTACCTGCTCCTGTGAACCTGTTTATGATCCTGCTACTATGCTCTGAGTTCCTGCTGCATACACCGGTTTCCAGTAATCCTCCTTCATCTGGCTGCTTGTGTTACTCCCCTCTGCATTTGTTGGACATGAAAGCTGTTGCAGCTCTGCGCTGCTTAAAACTGAGACTATCACCCAGGCCTCTCTGGTTGAGCTAAAGATATCATTTGAACTGCCTACCTGTGCTTGGACTAAACTAAGACTTATTCGTGTCAAGTATCCTCAAGTTGAACTGTGCTTCATAGACTCTCTGCTTGATTGCATTTTCTCTGAAGTTTCCTATAAACTGTTAAGCTGCATTTATTATCTACACCAAGTGTTGTGAACTTGAGCTTTGCTTTGCACCTGTTTGAATCACCGTGTGATAATACAGACTTTACCACTTATAAGACTATGTCCTGTAGTTATCTTGTTCCATGCAAGAAGTCTCCTGAGTTATCCCCTATAATTATTACAGTCAGTATATACACAGCTTTTCTTGAAGGCCACATAGGTCACAACACCATTAAACAAGAAGCACCAATAACCAAACACAATGAAGACCAAGGAGATCTCCAAAGAAGTCATGGACAAAGTTGTTGAGAAGTACAAGTCCAGGTTGAGTTATAAAAGAAATGTGGGAGACTCCCCAAATGTATGAGGAAGATGCTGTGGACAGATGAGACCAAAATTGAACTTTTTGGCCACCAAGGTAAACGCCATGTCTGGCACAAACCAGCACAGCTCATCGCCCACAGAACAGCATCCCCAAAGTGAAGCATAGCTGTGGCAACATTATGCTGTTGGGATCTTTTTTTGGCAGCAAGGACAAGGAAAATGGTATCAGTCGAGGAGAAGATGGCTGGTACGAAATACAGGGATATCCTTGAGCAAAACCTATTCCAGTCTGTCAGTGACTTGAGACTGGGACTGAGGTTCACCTTCCAACAAGACAATGTCCCAAACCATACTGCTAAAGTAAAACTCGAGTGGTTTAAGGGGAAATGTGTAAATGTTTTGGAGTGACGCAGTCAAAGCTCAGACCTTAATCCAATTGAGAATTTGTGCTCAGACTTGAAGATTGCTGTTCACCAGAGAAAAACTAATTTGAAGGAGCTGGAGCAGTTTTGCCTTGAGGAATGGGCAAAAATCCTAGTAGCAAGATGTTGAAAGCTCATAGAGATTTATCCAAAGTGACTTGAAGCTATAATTACTGCAATAGGAGGTTCTACAAATTATTGAATTCAGGGGGTACATAGTTATGCATATTGAAGTTTTCAGTTATTTTCTGTTTGTGGTTTGCGTAAGAAAAAAAGAAAAAAAATGTTCACAATTGAAAGCATGTTCTTTACATGAAATGATGCAAAACCCTCAAAAAATCTGTGAAATTCCAGATTGTGAGGCAGCAAAACCCAAAAAATGCCAAGGAGGTGAATACTTTTACAAGCCACTGTATATATTACAATACTTTTATATTGAAACAGTGGTTCAGAGTCTGCGCTGTCCAAGATTCAAAGGTACGATCAAACACGAAGGTGAAACATGAATAAAGTTTATTAAGTCAACGGTTTAAAGGTTTTCACAGCTCATAATCAGGACCAAACCATTGTTGTGAATTGTTGCAGCAGGGGTTTTGCCTGAATCACGTATTTCTTGGATTTACCCAGAAACATGGACATAAGTGACAAGGTAGAACACATGATAAACGTGAACAGAGCCTTATTCTGATATTTGGAAGGCAAAATTAACAGATAACCAAGAATTGTTTTTATTTTTAGTTTTTGGCATTCACTATTTAGTAAAATTAATAAAACAACTTAATTCTTCATGTCAATACATATGCAAAAGTAACAGATTTATATCTACTATATAATTGTCTTATCCCGTCTGTCTGTCTGTCTGTCTGTGTCCAGGAAATCCGAGTCGCTCATTGGTCCGGCAGCGGCCAATCAGCGCCGCGGGATTTCACAAAAAAATGGTGGCCGTTAGCGGCTCATCTGCGGGACGTAGGTCAGCGGCGAGGCAGTGGGGAGATGACCGGCGCGAGGCGCTCATCTCCCGGCCGCTAGCAGCAGAAGGACCTCGACCGACGGCGCCGCTGACCTCCATGCGGAAGGGAGGACCGGGATACTTCTGCTGCGAGCGCCCGCTCATGTCCCGGGTTCTCGCAGTGGAAGTACCCGCACAGGCAGCGGCGCTGACATCCATGCAGCTAGGATGTCAAGAGAGGACCGGGAGCGGCGCTGCGGGTCGGGATACTTCTGCTGCCAGCGCCCGCTCATGTCCGGGTTCTCGCAGCAGAAGTAGCCGCATAGGCAGGGCGCTCTCCAGGCCTCACAATACAATTCGATGATTGGTCGCGGTCTTTCACCGCGACCAATCAACTATCTTGCCACTAAACTTAAACACCGCTGTGTTGATTGGTCATGGACGCTGCCCGCGACCAATCACCGATTTGGGCGCCACATTTAAATTTATATATTTCGATCATCTGTTGAATAATTTTGTTTGGTTGTAGTAAGTTATATAAGCAATACTATGTAATAATAAAGTATTATTTTACACACAAAATTATTTGTCCCGGCGTGAAAAGGAACAAATCTACATACAAACCCGCCCCCAAGCCGTCATTCACTGTGGTACACGAAACAAAATACCCCTGGCTGCAGCAGCAAATAGTCGTCATGTCAGGGAAACAACAAAATTACGTGCTAGCTGTGCGTCGTCTGCGATGTTGTCACAAGCACTATTCACAACGTGACGTCATAACAAAATTCATTCGGTGCCCTGGAGAGATACATAGTAACGTTAATTTAAAGTAGTGCACAACCCATTTAAACACTGCTTCACTGCTTAGGCGCGCACGGTCGGCCGCATACATATTCTAGAATACCCGATGCATTAGAATCGGGTCACCATCTAGTAGTTTTATATTAGGTGTTGCTACTTTTGCACACAAACGTGTTTTTACATTGCCACATTCTGAAAAATGTAACTTCTTTATTTTTTTGCCTACACAGCTATGTGTGGCTGTGAGTTGACATTTTTTCAGTAATAATTTAGGTTATATAATATTTTATAATCACTTTTTTATTTAGATTTTGTTCAGGAATTGCTTTTATCTAATATATACTTACCTTGTAATGTCTTCACATCCTGTTCCGTCCAGATGTGTCCAGATCCCAGAATTCCAAGCGGCAGAAGTTCACCGACCGCCATATTGAGACACCCAAGTGATGAGTGTCTCAATATGGAAACTGCTGGTGGTACCAGCCTCTTGCGCGGTTAATAAGTTTGATGTGTTACATGAACCTCTTCCCATTGGAAAAAAATAAAGTTGGATCCAAAATGGCCAACTTCGTCACCACCCATCTTGAAAATTTTTCCCCCCCATATACTAATGCGCCACAAACAGGAAGTTGATATCACCAAACATTCCCATTATATTTAGGTGTATTCATATAAATGTCCCACCCTGTACAGGTACAGTATGTGAAATAGTGGGAGGGAGCATAAAAGTGGCACTGTCATAGAATTAGATTTTTGCCATAAGTCAGTTTGTGACATCTCAGACCTCCTAGATCTTCAACAACAATAGATTTGGCAGTCTGATTATTGAAATTGGGGTTGCCAGATGCCTGAAGAGTGCTATCTTCCAAAATGTATACCACTTATTGTATAACTTAGTGGGCCATTTTTTGAGAGTTTGGGTTAAGCCCCTTTATTCATAAATAATGTTAATATGATTGCATACTTAGACATTTTAGACAATTGTATGTTTATAACTTGAAAACTGTTCAGAAAAGGTTATTTTCTGTTCTAGTATGACTGTGTCATGTGCACAAAGCGAGGATCATACAGACATATTTGAAGAGTTTGGTGTATAAGAATGAGCCAGACCTTGTCATTCAACATGAATGGCTGACTCCAAAAATATTGCTTGACTGAATAGACACAATACCATACAGAATTTAGTGAAAATATTACCAGAAAGGGTGTGGTTACACCCAGGGCAGGCTCCAGGTTTTTATGGGCCCCGGGCGAAAGAGTCTCAGTGGGTCCCTTTAACACAGACACGATTCATGATGCTCCGATACTGCAGAGAAATATGGGTATAGTACAATGCCAAACACTTCACTTCTTCCATTACATGAGTGATATCTATTGTAAATTCTACAATAGCTCAGAAACCGCCAAATCCTCACAGCGCACAGTACAGACTGGACAGTACAGTCCTCCATACAATATTATGGGCACCACATAGTCCTCCACACAGTATTATGGGCCAAATATAATAATAATGCTCCATACAGGATACTGGTCCCCATATAATGCTCCATACAAAATATGGAGCTCTCCTCTGCACTGTGCTGCGTTCTGCGCTGTTACAGCTCAGGAAAGGGCGCTGTGGAAAGACTCCCTATCATCATTATCATTGCTTCCCCATTATCATCATCATTGCTTCCCCATCATCATCATCATTGACTCCCCATCATCATCGCCTCCCCATCATCATCGCCTCCCCATCATCATCGCCTCCCCATCATCATTGCCTCCCCATCATCATCGCCTCCCCATCATCATCGCCTCCCCATCATCATTGCCTCCCCATCATCATCGCCTCCCCATCATCATCGCCTCCCCATCATCATCATCATTGCCTCCCCATAATCATCGCCTCCCCATCATCATCGCCTCCCCATCATTATTGCCTCCCCATAATCATTAACACTGCCTCCCCCCACCACCATCACTGCCTCCCCCCACCACCTTCACACATACAGCACCACAGCACTCTCTCACATACACACACACAAAGCACCGAACTACATACACACACACTGATACACACACACACACACATACACCTCACATCTCACCTGTCCGGCGTCCGCACTCTCTCTGCCACAGCCGGCCGCTGAATGATGACATCATTCAGCGGCACTGCTGTGAGAGGAAGCGCGGGCACCTTGCAGGTGCCCTCGGGAGCCCGGAGCTGCGGCATCGGAGGCACGGGGGAGAGGTAAGTATTGCGCCGCCTGCTGCCGAGGGGGCTCAGTGGCGGCGCTGGTATCGCTCTCATCCACTAACGAGCGCCGGAGTGCCCGACAGCGAGTGGGCCCCCCGCCTGCTCAGGGCCCCGGCACTTGCCCGGGTATGCCGGGTGCTGACGCCGGCCCTGGTCACACCTCTACCCAGACCCGCTCCAGTGATGTCTGTCTCTATAGCCAGACACCCTGTACAGTCATGGCCAAAAGTTTTGAGAATGACACAAATATTATATTTTCACATGATTTGCTGCCCTCTGGTTTTTATGTGTGTTTGACAGATGTTTTTATCACAGACAGAAATATAATAATTGCAAACATATGAGTAACAAAAGCTTATATTGACAGTTAGAATGAGTTAATGCAGCAAGTCAATATTTGCAGTGTTGACCCTTCTTCTTCAGGAACTCTGCAATTCTCCCTGGCATGCTCTCAATCAACTTCTGGACCAATTCCTGACTGATAGCAGTCCATTCTTGCACAATCAATGCTTTCATTTTGTCAGAATTTTTAGGTTTTTGTTTGTCCACCCGTCTCTTGATGATTGACCACAAGTTCTCAATGGGATTAAGATCTGGGGATTTTCCAGGCCATGGACCCAAAATCTCTATGTTTTGTTCCCTGAGCCATTTAGTTATCACCTTTGCTTTATGGCAAGGTGCTCCATCATGCTGGAAAAGGCATTGTTGATCGCCAAACTGCTCTTGGAGGGTTGGGAGAAGTTGCTCTTGGAGGACATTCTGGTACCATTCTTTATTCATGGCTGTGTTTTTAGGCAAGACTGTGAGAGAGCCGATTCCCTTGGCTGAGAAACAACCCCACACATGAATGGTTTCAGGATGCTTAACAGTTGGCATGAGACAAGACTGGTGGTAGCGCTCACCTTGTCTTCTCCGAATGAGGCGCTTTCCTGATGTCCCAAACAATCGAAAAGGGGATTCATCAGAGAAAATAACTTTACCCAGTCCTCAGCAGTCCACTGCCTGTACCTTTTGCAGAATATCAGTCTGTCCATGATGTTTTTTCTGGAGAGAAGTGGCTTCTTTGCTGCCCTCCTTGAGACCAGGCCTTGCTTCAAGAGTCTCCGCCTCACAGTGCGTGCAGATGCACTCACACCTGCCTGCTGCCATTCCTGAGCAAGCTCTGCACTGCTGGTAGCCCGATCCCGCAGCTGAAACACTTTTAAGAGACGGTCCTGGCGCTTGCTGGTCTTTCTTGGGCGCCCTGAAGCCTTTTTGGCAACAATGGAACCTCTCTCCTTGAAGTTCTTGATGATGCGATAGATTGTTGACTGAGGTGCAATCTTTCTAGCTGCGATACTCTTCCCTGTTAGGCCATTTTTGTGCATTGCAATGATGACTGCACGTGTTTCTTTAGAGATAACCATGGTTAACAGAAGAGAAACAATGATGCCAAGCACCAGCCTCCTTTTAAAGTGTCCAGTGGTGTCATTCTTACTTAATCATGACAGATTGATCTACAGCCATGTCCTCATCAACACCGACACCTGTGTTAATGGAGCAATCACTGAAAAGAGGTTAGCTGGTCCTTTTAAGGCAGGGCTGCAATGATGTTGAAATGTGTTTTGGGGGATAAAGTTCATTTTCTAGCCAAATATTGACTTTGCAAGTAATTGCTGTTAAGCTGATCACTCTTTATAACATTCTGGAGTGTATGCAAATTGCCATTAGAAAAAGTGAAGCAGTAGACTTTGTAAAAATTAATATTTGTGTCATTCTCAAAACTTTTGGCCATGACTGTAGGTGGTGATAGGAAGATGTCATAACTAGTGATGGGCGAGCACTAAAATGCTCGGGTGCTAGTTGCTCAGGTCGAGCAAATTGGAATGCTCGGGTGCTTGACCCTAGCAACGAGCCCAATGTAAGTCTATGGTAAACTCGAGCATTTTTCCGGCAGACCCCGGCGGTCTGCAGAGGGAATAGAAACTGTGGAAATCGATGGGAACAGTGCTCAAATGACATGGGAATAGCATGGGAAAGACCCCTGGAAGCATTTCTGACTCCCAGGTCACTGCTGTGAACAATGTTGTCAGAGTGTTACGCCACTTTTACAGACTCACAATAAAACATATATATATGGCAAAATAAATAACCAAATACAAAAATACTCCTCCATACCTTGGGCTATGTTCACAAGTAGCATTTTTGATGCGTTTTTGAACTTTAGAATTGCTTTCAACCATGACAAATGCATTCACTGGGAAATGTCATTTTAACATTTTACAAACTTATCTGGTGTGTGGCACATCATCAGACACATCATGTTTCATTTATGAAACAGGGACTCTGAAAGTCACAAAGCCTATTTTTATAGGGCCATCAGGCGGCCTTTACTATTCTTAAAGGACCAGCTGTCTTCCCTCACTATTGTTAGAGAGCTATCAGCCGGCTATGCTTTGTTGTTCCCATTATTATACAGTGGGTCTCCCATACTGTTATTGCGTATGCAGTAAGTGGCAGGGCTGCTCAAAATTTGAGCGCATCCCAATACCCCTTTGAAGAGATGTACAGGAGGGCCTCCTGAAAACAATGTTCCCATTATTAGGAAGTGGGTCTCCCATACTGTTTGCCTATGTAGTGAATGCAAGGGCTGCCAAAGATTTGGAGGCACTCCAATGCCCCTTTGAAGAGACGTTGTGAAGGGCCTCATGAAAAAATGTTCCCATTATTAGGAAGTGGGTCTCCCATAGTGTTTGATTTTGCAGTGAATGCAAGGGCTGCCAAAAATTTGGAGGCACTCCAATGCCCCTTGGAAGAGATGTGGAGGATGGCCTCATAAGAAAATGTCTCTATTAGAAAGGAGCGGGTCTCCTATACTTGTATTGCCCATGCAGTAAGTTATGGGCTGACAAACATTAACCCCTGGAGGGTATACATGAACATACTGTATACCAACTTTTTTTACGGGCATCATAAACACCCTTTAAAAAATTATGTGAGTGTTGCATCACGGACCACGGTCACCCTGGTGATATGGTGGTGGAGGATGAGGATGAGGAGAAGGAGGAGGACAACAGCAAATAGCTAAAATCAGGAAGCATATACCTATGTGTGGGTGTGAAGAAGTGCATGGGAATACACCTCCCAAAAAAAGACACTGGATTTGAGGTTATGTTACACTGCTATCATTCGGTGGTGTTGAGAAGTCTGGCTCAATCCATCCCTTGTTCATTTTTATAAGAGTCAGTCTATCAGTATTTTCAGATGACAGGAGCATGTGCTTATCAGTTATAATTTCACCAGCGGCACTAAAAACCAGCTCTGACAAAACACTAGTGGCAGGGCAGGCCAGGACCTCCAAGGCGTAGAGAGCCAGTTCATGCCACGTGTCCAGCTTGGATACCCAATAATTATAAGGCACAGAGGAATCGTGGGGGATGTTGGTATGGTCAGCAAGGTACTCCCTCAGCATCTTCCCAAACTTTGAACTCATTGTGAGAGTACCCCATGCCTCAGGGCCTGTGCGATGGGATGGTCTGAGAAAACTGTCCCAGAACTTTGACAGTGTTCCCCTGCCTCTGCTGGATTGGAGTTGTGTCTCTCTCGCCTGTACTCCTTGGTTGTCCAACGAACTGTGACCTCTGCCGCCAGAGTTTTCAGATGGCATTTTTTAAATAATTCCGCAACAAGGGCCTTCTGGTACTCACCCATTTTTGTAGACATGTTCGCATCGGGAATAGGTGATAGAAAGTTCTCCTTGCAGCGTGGGTCAAGAAGTGTCACCAACCAGTAATGACTGTCACCCAAGACTTTAAGAACGCGAGGGTCACGGGAAAGGCAGCGTAATATAAACTCAGTCATGCGTGTCAGAATGCTAGCAGGCAAGATTTCTGCGTCCTCACCAAGAGGACGACTGACCATGTTCTTCTCCTCCACCTCCCTGCTTCTTCCAGCCTGTTGGGGTGCTACGCCTCCCTCCCCCTGGGTGCTGCTGTCCTCGCTCTGCATGTCCTTCTGCCAGGTTGGGTCAGTTACTATATCATCCACCACCTCGTCTTCCACTTCCACACCCTGGTCCTCCTCTGAGTTTCTGGCAATTGTGTCTCATCATCGCCCACCTCTTGTGACACTTTCCCACCATCGCCTTCGTGTGACTGTGGTTGCTCAAATATTTGGGCATCACTACATGAGATCTACTCTTGCCCCGCTTCAAGTGGACTGGGCGAAAGGCCCGAATTTATAAAAAAGCGTAAAAGTGAACAGCTCTTCAGAGTGTAAAAGTGTGGGATCAGTTGTCTCTGGGCACTCGGCATGGTGGGAGGAAGGAGGATCAGGTTGAGGAATATGTGGTCCAGACTCACGGCTACTGAGACTTGAACGTGTGGAAGACAGTGTGGTGGTGATGGTGGCAAAGCGACTGGAAGCATTATCCGTTATCCAACCAACAACCTTTTGACACTACTCTGGGTTCATTAGTGGTGTGCTGCGGTCCACTATTAAATGGGACAGGAAGGTCAGGCGAGAAGATGTGGGTGTTTGTTGTGGCACAATTTCAGCTTGCCCACGGCCTTGGCCTCGCACCATCACGTCCAGTTCCCCGTCCCTTGCCACGCGCCTTGCCCATTTTAAATGGAGGACAATATTTTCCTTGATCACTACAAATGGCTGCATTTGAAGAAAACTTATATGTGAGCAGAGTGATGGAAAACCACAGTTTTAAATAGTTTGCCTGTAGGTAACTATTTTTAACAGCAAACTAGTGTCAATAACTTTGCTAACACACCGCAACAAAATTTAAATGAAGGCCAGAAATGGCAGAATTTTGAGCGCACTTATATGTGATCTGTGTGACGGACAAACCACAGTTTTAAATAGCAGGCCTGTAGATAACTATTTTTAACAGCAAACTAGTGTCTGTCAATAACTTCACTAACACACTGCAACAAAATTTAAATGGAGGCCAGAAATGGCAGAATTTTGAGGGCACTTATATGTGATCCGTGTGACGGACAAACCACAGTTTTAAATAGATGGATTTTTTGCGATGTAATATGGAAAGGATCTGGCTGTATTCTGCAGTGTCAACAAGCAAATGGAGCAGAAAAACGGTGTTCTCTGGATTGCTTTTTAAACAAATAATCAGGATTAGGATCCAAAAAAAAATATTCCTGGCCCCTGATACCTGGGGCTATGTCTAGAAATATCTGTAAAAGCAGCAGCAGACAGAACTGGAATGGACCCTCTTGCTATATGCACTGCAGTCTGCCACATACACTGCCTGCCTACCTAGCACTGATATCTATGCAGCTGGATTAGTTCTCAGAAGGACTGTTAGTTGAGATGGAGATGTGTATAATATATTGTGGTATACCTACACTAAGAAACAAGCAAATCTCTCCCTAACTCAGAATCACCTCTCCCTACACTGCCTGATTCCGGAGTAGAATGTGACGAGCATGGCTGTGCCAGGTCTGATATAGACCTGATGACGCTGTGAGGCCAGTCAATCATTGTAATGCCACAACCAACATGGCTGCGGCATTACAGTGTGTGGCAGACAATCCCTGCATGTTCATTAGCTCTCTAAAGAGCGCCAAACATGAAGGGAGGGAGAGGACCAGACCTCCCACCGAGCAATCTCGGAAATACTTGGCGAGCTCCGAGCATCTCGAGCAGTGAGATGCTCGGGCGAGGACCGAATAGTAGCGAGCATGCTCGCTCATCACTAGTCATAACCAATATCGCTGGGCAGAGCAGACAGTATCCAGCCATTTATATATACACTAACTCATTTACATGAGTGTCTGTGACTTGTACTACATTGACCTTTGGGCTGTTATGTCATATATACATGCACATATTCCTCCCAGCAGGGACTTGCTTGTGCTGATCCCCCACTTTTGCCTTAATTATACTTTGCATCCTTTTATCGAATTGCATACAAATTTTTTTGCATTTATGAGGTTTCAGCACGCAATTCCATCTTTATTACCCTCTATAGGCAATTGACTGCATCTTTATGATCGATTTGTTTACAATTATAGTATACTTTGCTACATATTGCGAGTGTATATGGTCACTACTAATCCGATGGTCCTTTTTTTTACCATTTTTATAGCTAATCATATAATCATGTATTTTAACTAGTGTAGGCAACCTGCTTCTGTTGTGCCATGTTGTTTTCAATTTTGTAATAAAGATTTTTTCTAATTCTTTCCAACCATGTGTCACTACCAGAGGCGTAGCTAGGGGTTTAGTTCAGGGGGGGCGAAACATCTGAGTGGGCAACCGGACAAGGTAACCCTGATTACAACTATAGTGGCACACCCTAATTGTCGGCACAGGGGAACCTCTGCTGATGACCATGGTATTACTGAAAATAAATCTCTATGAAAAAATAACACTGTTATTACCGCCATATGGTGCTAGATACAACTATTGCAGAACATATAGGAGATTACAGTACAGTTATAGATGGTGACGTACAGCTAATGTTCTTTCTGATGGAAACGTTCACTGTTCCCGTCTTTTCCATCTGGCCCAGACCGACATGTCGACTTCTCCAGCCTGGACTCAGCTGCAAATATTACAACAATCACACATATGATTTGTCATTTTTCCAGCACCATTCTCGTCTATTCTCAACCTGCACAAACTCCTCATCCTACTGATACTGCCAACTTTGACAGTCACAAAACTCTGAGTGACCCTATAACAATAGTGCTTAAGTGCCCACTTAACATATAATATTGTCCCAAGTCTCCAAAATGTACAGCTCCCCTATACACAGTATGAGGGACCCACAGCTCCACTATACACAGTATATTTCCCCTACAGCTCCCCTAAATACAGTATGAGTGACCACAGCTTCCATATACTGTATACAGTATTATGGATCCACATGTTTTCCCTATACACAGTATGATGGGCCCACTGCTCCCTCAAACACAACATAATGACCCCACAGTAACACCCACACTATATAATAGCTTCCACACTGCCTAATGGTTCCCTCAGTAGCCCCAATACTACATATTGACTGTCACGCTTTATATTAGCCTCTACAGTAGTCTACACACTATATAATGGCCCTCACATTAGCTCTCACACTGTATATAGGCCCCACAGTAGTTCCTACTCTTTATATTGGCTCCCACACTGTATAAGGGCCTTTCACAGTAGTCCCCATATTAGCTCCCAAACTGTATAATGGCCCCAACAGTTGTCCTCACACAGTATAATGGTCCCCACATTAGCACCCACGCTGTATAATGGCCCCCACACTATATGAGGGCCCCCTGAAATTTTATTCACATTGGACTAATTGGATTGTGAATATAATGTAATTCTTGTTGCATACCTCTCGAGTGCTGAGTTCTACTTATATTATCATTTAATAATGTCCCCCCATGTACAGTAATAATGTCCGCTGAGTCCCCCATATACAGTAATAATGCTCCAGTATCGGTGATGTGAACAGGCGGTCATGTGATTGCGGGTATACAACTTGAAGTCATATGTCGACTACACTCTTTCGGTTTCTCTCAATCCTTTTTTATTGAAAGTCGCCAAACGTATCTAATTGGCACGTGCAAATAGGAAACATGTGCTTGCATGACCGCCTGATCGCACCTGATCGGACTCATGGCAGCAGGCACACTGCACCTTGCAATGATATGGCAGTCTGCAGTCACATAGATTGACTGCAGACTTTTATCCCAAGACTGGACTACCTGACAGGTAATACAGGCTGTTCAAACTATGTGCAGCGTGTATCAGCCGCGGCTGTAGTATCTCACCAGGTATGTTTGTCTCTGTAAAGAGAAAACATACTAATAGCTGCTGGGGAGCGAGCGGCGCTGTGCACTAGTCCTACAGACAGGACAACAGCGGCTTCTCCCCGCCAGCTGACAGTGACTGACAAGTGTCTTCCTATGTGTGCGCATAGCAGAGACTTGTCATTGACTGTGAGTGGGCAGGGAGAAACCGCCGGTGACCTGTCTGTTGGACTAGTGCACATCACCGCACTGTCAGCGGACGGAGAGAAGCCGCCGGGGACCTGTCTGTTTGACTAGTGCACATCACCGCACTGTCAGCGGATGGAGAGAAGCCGCCAGGGACCTGTCTGTTGGACTAGTGCACATCACCGCATTGTCAGCGGACGGAGAGAAGCCGCCGGGGACCTGTCTGTTGGACTAGTGCACATCACCGCACTGTCAGCGGACGGAGAAGCCGCCGGGGACCTGTCTGTTGGACTAGTGCACATCACCGCACAGTCAGCGGATGGAGAGAAGCCGCTGGGGACCTGTCTGTTGGACTAGTGCACATCACCGCACTGTCAGCGGACGGAGAGAAGCCGCCGGGGACCTGTCTGTTGGACTAGTGCACATCACCGCACTGTCAGCGGATGGAGAAGCCGCCGGGGACCTGTCTGTTGGACTAGTGCACATCACCGCACTGTCAGCGGACGGAGAGAAGCCGCCGGGGACCTGTCTGTTCTAGTGCACATCACCGCACTGTCAGCGGACGGAGAGAAGCCCCGGGGACCTATTAATATGTCTTTCTCTGAAATGCCACAGCTTTTGAGTAGGTGCACACGTTCAGTAATTGGCAGCACTTTGGACTCAGCACATGTCTGCTGTGTCCAAAGTGCTGCTGGCTTTCGAACGCAGGCGATTCCGCATGTTTTCATTGAACCGTGTGGAATCACCAGGTCCAATACATTGTATAGGGGAAATTTACCTTGAGGAGGCTCGTGTCTCCGCAAGATAAATAGACATGCTGCTGTCTAGAAAGACGAGCCGCATATGCGTCTACGCAGGTGATCCGCAGGCGTCGGTGCACGCATAGTGGAGATGGGATTTCTTTAAACCCATCCACTATGCTGTAACATCTGTACGCTGCGGCTGTATGGAGCGTCCATCCCGCAGCGTTTACTGACCCTGGGAACATACCCTGCTGGGACACTAAAGCCGCTGCACAAATCATGAGCGGCCTGTATCACCGCTCCGGAGAGCTTTAATAACTTTATTATAATAATGTTACCTGCTGTAACAGTATTACATATAACACAGCTCTTGCCGTTGTTACTGTATGGGGGCTTGTTATACTCACAGGCTGGGCTTGTAATAAGACCCCGGCTTCAAGAATAATAAGCCCCTACCTCCCTTTCAGCCCCCCAAACAGCACATGTGATGTAGTGCAGAACAATAAACACTAATAATAAGACCCCAGCCCTGTCCTCCCTCCACCAGCCCCTGCCCCCATCCTCTCACAAACACCCCACAGTGATCATCACATGCCTGAATCCACCCTCAGAAGAAGTTTGCAGGCAGTTCATGGATGGCCCTGGCAAATTGTGATCCACGTGCTGCAGGCCAAGAGCTCCTGATGAGGTCAGACAGGCCCAGGAAGCATCTGAGTTAAATCAGTAGTGAGCACTAGGATCCAGGGAAGGTGCAGCGTGCATGAGCGGAGCGGAGCTGACTGCAGCACTGACAGCGGAGCCTGTCAGAAACATATCAAGTGAGCTCAGTTACAGTGCAGTGCACCAAGGACTCTGTCACTATGCTGGCCAGTGTGCGGAGTCTCAGGAAGATAGGGGAACAGGCAATCTGCCGTGCCCTCCCCCAATGCAGCCTTAAGACAGAAGCAGCAGTAGATCCAAGTGAGCCCCTTCATGGGACGAGGCCCGGGGCGAGGGCCCCCACTGCCCCCCAGTAGCTACGCTACTGGTGACTACTCCATTATGACCTCATGTTCGGTGTTTCCTCTTTTGGGCTTTTATAGACTTTAAAGGGTGTAGGCCAGGATTTCTCTAGGATCTGGTAGATGGAGTAGCTTACACCAAATCTGACCAAGGGACCAAGGTAGCCTTTTTGAGTTGACACCCTGACACAGACTAAACAGTTGTTCAATCTTATATTTTTATCTGTTGTTTTGAAGTGGGATGTCCAATAAACTCATCCAGTTGTAACAGTTGTGTGTCCACATGTATTATAAACAAATGTAACAGAATATATTCTTTCATTTACATTATGCAGGGAATAACTTACATGTCTAATGAAACACAAGAAATGCTGTCTAATAATGTGTTAAAATGTGCTGTTTGCTTTACTACCTCAAAATTAAATGGACTGTAACATTCAACAGCTTCAAAAAGATCACGTTACATGCTTAGCACTGGTCACTGACCCATAATCACTTTAATTTGTACTTTTATCTCACAGCAATGAAAAGCTTTGATATACAGCTCTTGAACACTGTTGGTGCCATGGGTATGCTGAAATACAAAATGTGCACTTCTTACCTAAATCTCAGGCACTTGTTCTGGACCCTTCTATTTCTTGTGTCACAATAAGATAAATTAGAGGACAAGTAAGCATTGAGAAAGGGATCCACTACTCAGTATTGTCCTATTTTCTGGCAAATTAGAGTGGAGTGTGACTACAATTTACAATCAAAAAGTCTAAAATCTAAAATCAATAAATCTAAAATCTATTCTGATTCTGTTGACCTTTTTTTTGATCAATTATATACTGTAGCACAATTGTGATCGGTATTACTATGTCTGCCTGAAGAGTAAAATGAAATCCAGGGCTGAAAGTAAAAGGTTACCTACTTTTACCACTTTTTAAATGAGGAAAATAATTCCATGTCATTTGTCTGTACATGTGACATGGAATTATTTTCCTCTTTTATAAAAAGACAAGTCGAATATTTTTGGCTCATTTCGTTTAAATGGTTTTCTTTATTTACTTTTAGATCAAGTGTGAAACTCTGCCCTAATTATAGGTTAAATTTATGCAGAAGTGTGGAAAAGTTCACAATCTTTTTAGCATCACTGTAAGGTGCTTCTTTTTATACTTGCCCAATGGTTCTGAATATGGTCAGGTAATTTCTCTTACTCTAAAGTCCAAATATCCATGGCAGTTATCAGGACACAGACACTACTAAGAGCATGTGCACACGTTCAGTATTTGCAGCAGGAAAATCTGCTGCAAATACTGGAGTGTTGGCAGGAAAATACTGTGTAAAATATCCTTGTTTCTAGGTTTGATTTTATTCATTTTTTCTACCATTCATTTGAATATGTGAAAACTGAAAAAATTCTAAAGAATTGACATGCTGCAGATTTGAAACTGCTTCAAATCAGCAAAGAAAAAATGAGCAGCATGTGCATGAGATTTCGGAAATCTCGTTCACTTTGCTGGCACAATAAAATGATGATTTATTTGTGGCAAAAAAACAAACAGGGAAAGACTACAAGAAAAATGTGACAAAAAACGGAACAAATGAAAATACCCTAAGTCACATTCTAAAGTAGGTCTCAGGTTGTTGTTGGACCTGTGGAAACGTTGGTGCAACACAAAATAACTGTCGTCTCCACGATCCCCGTTTCCGCCCTGCTTGCTTCTTTATGTCTCATGGTATGGAATAAAGGGCTATTTCATGGAACGGTGAGTGCCACTTTCTCCTTGCTTTTTCAGGCACCTTATTCTTCTATAGATGGTGAGCACCATCATACTCCTATGAACTATATGGAGTGTTACAAAAGGTGTTTCTACACACTGGTTTAACTGATTAGTGCGGTATCACTCTTTGTATATTTGGATTTGTATATTGTCTGTGTTGGTCTGCAACCACTTGAGAGGATCTGAGTTCTTTATCTAACCTGGTTCAGGACACAGGCCCTCTTACTGCCTAATTAGCTACAGTATATTGTTCTGTCCCATCATCTTCCTAGTCAATCATAGGTGCTAATATTGCCTGCTGTCCTTCAATATAGCAATGATGATAGCACATATTGTAATTTACCCCAGCTTTAAAGGGAACCTGTCAACAGGTTTTCCCAATATAAAGTTCGTCACCACCTTAAGCCCTCTTTTACACTATTCTAGTAACGTGTACATAAGTTTCCAATCCACTTTGCATAGTACAAAAGATTAACTTTTATTATAGCCCCACACAAATGCGACTGGTCGAATGGGCGTCACTGTTCTTCCTTTGGCGCATCTTCTCTCTCCGCAATCATCGTCCTCCAGCTTGCTTCATGTAGATTATGCATCCTACGTCTTCCACACAGTGCCCCCAATCTTGCTTCTGCACAAGCGAACTTCTCTCAGCCCTGCTGAGGGCAGAGTGAAATACTGTCATGCACTTGCATCGGGAGAAGCCAAAGAGCACTGATGACTCAAAAGTAAAGCCAGCGCATGCCATTATAGTACTTTGCTCTGTCCTCAGTAGGGCACAGCGAAGTACGCCTGCGCAGAAGTATGATTGGGGACACTGCGTGGATGACATAGGACGCACCATCCACATGAAGCAGGGCAGGAGGATGGTGCTTGTGACAAGAGAGGAGGTGTTAAAGGAAGAACAGTGATTTCCATTGGACCAGCCCACACTGTGTGTGTGTACAATAAAAGTTATTTTTCTACTATACAGAGGGGATTGGGGACTTATGTACAGCTTACCAGAATGCTGAAAAACAGGCTTTAAATGTGGAGGAAAAAATTTATATTGGGAAAACCTGGTGACAGGTTGCCTTCAGTCACTTAACAATAAGCTACAGTATGCAGCTTACACCGAGTATACTGTATTTAGGTTTTTATTAAGTGATCTGATTTTATAACACAATTCAAAAACTTACTGCTATGTTATTTGAAGGGAACCTGTCACCATGAAAAAGCAGTTTAATCTGCAGTCACCAAGTTATTTAGCAGGGAAAGCTGAGCAGATTGATATATATCGTTTTGTGAGAAAAGAATCATCTCAATAATCCTCTGCTCTTTCTGGGATTTTTGGTCCAGTGGGTGGTCATATCAGTGACTGACAGTTCTCTTTGTACAAGTGTGCACAGCGATAGCTGTCAGTCAGTGATAGGACCGCCCACTGGATTGAAAATTCCAGAAAAACAAGAGAATTAAATGATTAAAACAAAGGTTGGCTGAATCTTTCCTCACAAAGCGATATATCATTCTGCTCAGCTTCGCAGCTCTATAACATGGTTAACGATTTAAAGAAGACCTGTCACTTGCCATAAATACAGTATGTAATTTTTGTCTGGTCTAATGCTGTTTGCTTTGTCAATCTAGCATTTTTTTTTGTTCCTGCATCTACTCATTAGTGAGATATAGCCGTTTCTTATAATTCACACCCTTTAGGTAAAATTAGTCTTCTTAGTCAAAGTGGTATGATAATCAAAGAAGCCGACTTAGAAGAGTAGAGTGTTATACTGATCTCCTGAAATTTGAAAAAGCGGTTTTAGAAGGCTGAAAACAATTGTTCTTATAGAGATTATAAAACACTGCATGACCATTTAAATCATCTAGTCATGGTGCTCTGAGCCATTTTTTAAGTATCAATCGTCGTCTTGGTGTCTTTGGATACCGTAATCAAGTACTTTAATAACCATCAAGGGAGGTTTGAACCCACACAGAGAGGGAGTATTATCCCGGTGGAAATCACCTACTGTATTTACAGTGAAAAAGCGTTGTGCCTATCCAGCACAACTGGATAAAATTTGAGCGTTCTACTAACACAAATTTCAAAGATTATTATATGATCTGACATACAAACCAGATGTACTGGAGCTAGAATATTTGTTCCATTGTTTATTGAAATCTCCATCTTCCTAAATAGCATAGCTTAGGTGCATTATCATCAGCCCATCAGATGATGGTCTTTTCTGTGTAGAATCCCTAGCTTATTTGGGTTCTCTGTTCTTCCCAGTAGAATAAATATGAAAATATATAAACATGTCATGGTAGCTAAAGCTAATAGGTCATAGCTTCTAAAAATCTTGCTTTGTAATTATCAGTCCTGTGATGCATATGCCTCACAATGAAGGTTTTCTTTGATGTCTTTGAGTAAAAAAAAAACATTCCAAAGGATCAAATCTTCACATAAAAATTCTAGAATGGAATGTACAATGAGCAGCATTGGAATAGGTTGCATTAGGCAGCCATCTACTGGGAGAAGGTTAGAACAAACTTACTGAAAAAGTTTCCTTCACTATTATCAGATGACTGACGAGATTTTAAAAAATATTGGCAGCATCTGGATTTGCTGTATTCTGCCCAAAGTGTTTTCTTTGCCAGGTGACATTAGAGAAAGCTTCTAAATTATATATTTTATGCCTCCTAAAGATCTAAAATTAATACAAGAATAAACAGTACAGTGCTATTCAATCAGTTCATATGACCCTGCAACTGTTACAAAATACATAATTCTTAATTACTGAGCGATCATGGAAAGGTCCATGAAGCTCCCTAATTATAACAAAATTAAATTACATTATGAATTACATGACTGACAGCGCTGGCAGAGGAGAGCTGCAGCATGGGAACAGCATTCGTCCCAAACTATGCTCTGGATTTATCCCAGGAATTGTTGCATTATTCCCTGATACCGGTATAGCTCTAGAGCATTATTTGTAATGACATTATACCATACCTCTCCTCTCCAGGGACTTGTAACACCAGTAAGCGCTCGGAGTTAGGACTACTCATTGTGATAAGTTTATCTTATCAGTCTTACGAAATCACACTGAAAAAGCTGATCAAGGCCTATTCTGAGGTTGTTTGCTTTTTAACCTTTTTTTTTCTAATCATTGGACAATATCGCACAGGTGAAAAACTGTCACCTTGGTTAAAAGGGAATGGCGCATACCATGCTATGTGCCATGAAGTTTAGAAGCCAAAATCTCGACAACAGAGAGGAGAAATTTAAAAAATACACCTTTTATTCAGCTCTTCAACTCCGTTATCGTAAGGTAGCAAGTTTAACATGCCAAGAGTGGTGAAAGGTTCTCTTCAATAAAAGAATAAACTCCATGTGAAGTAGTAAAATTCTTATTCTGTATGTTGGATCAGAAATGGACACCACGATCAGAGTGGTCTTCTGTAGCCACAATTGAATCAAGGATGATGTCTTCTTGATTGCCAAAAATTGTGCCCGAAAGGATCCTCCAAACGATAGACCACTGGATATCAGGGAGGGTTATGAAACCCAATGGTCTATAGTTTGGAGGCTCCTTTCTGACACCATTTTTGGCAATCAAAAAGACACTGTCCTTGATTCAACCGTGACAGCAGAAGACAGTGCTGATCCTGCTCTCCATTTCTGATTCTTCCACTGTGGAAAACTCCTGGAAGCGGTTTCCCCTGTCTCTCCAGGAATGGCTGCAGTCTATCACTTTTGAATCCAAACCAAAACTTGAGTTGTGCCTCAAGCAGCACAACTATTATATCAGGTGAGCAAGTTTCTTTATACATCTCACCTTTTACAACTTGACATAAACTTACTACACTTAGATAGAGCCACATCTTTTTTGTCTTTTAGGATAACCAATACAAATAGTATTCTGTAAGTTGGCACTCCTATCTTAGCTGTAATGTCCATATTCTAAGACATATTATAATATGTTATAATATACAATACACACTCCATTGGATTTGATCAGTATTTCTTTTATTTAAAAATGGCTTCAACAGTTCCATTCTAGCTCTATAGTCTGCATGCTTAGTCATCAGTTTGCTTGATAAAGGTTGCAAGATCAAGATTGTGCTTGCAAAATATGATGTGCCATAGTACATATTAAAACATTTTGATTTATTTAGTATCAAGTATGAGAACCACATGCAGAAATACATGCATTTAGATGTCTTGGCAGCTATCAATAAGGCTAATAATGGTTGTCTAAGAAATGTTCCACCACGCTGAATGCTCTTGGGCACTGTAATGTATGTAGTACAGTTCATATAGCGTCTTGTGCTTGGGTGCGATGAAAACACAGGAGTCACAGGTTTGATATAGAAAAGTCCTGTATTACTTCATACAAGTTGGCAGAAATAGTCACACAGTTTGCAGACACAGAAACAGGAGACACAGCAGGCCAGAGTAATCCAAGCTCAGCAATCACTCTCCAATACAGATTCAGGATCTTCTTCTCTGTTACAGTAAGTCCATGCAAACGTGGGTCTTTCAAAGAGCAGGGTTCAGAGTCCACAAGTGCTTCAGAGTTCCTCAGTAGGAATAGCTGGAGTACAAGGTCCAAGGCTTACAGGAGTCAAGTCACAGGTTCACTGCAGGCTAGATTCTGAAGCACTGATTGCTCAGCTGTGGCTGCTTAAGAAGCAAAGGAGAGAATCAGGGCGGGAACATGCAAGCTGGAAACTCCATTTTGACTGAGGGCAAGATAGCTGCAGCAAGACAGAAAGTAAAATGGCTGACGAACAAACTGAGTTTCAGGAATATATACATAGAACCTTACATTACTCCCCCTTAAGGACAACCTCCGGATGACCTCAGACCAGGCTTGTGTGGGTACCTCTGATGAAACTGACGGAGCAAGCGAGGAGCATTAACGTTATTGACTGGTTCCCATGAGTTGTCCTCCACTGGGTAGCCCTGCCATTTAATCAGATATTGTAACTGATTTCTATACAACCTGGAATCTAAAATCCTTTCCACCACAAATTCTTCCTGACCATCGACTAGCACTGGGTCAGGGCAAGGAGAGGAACGTCCAGGAAACGTATTGGGTGTCGCAGCCTTTAGTAGGGATACATGAAAGACAGGGTGGATTCTCATAGTTCTGGGCAGTTGAAGACGACAAGCAACGGCACTTATAATTTTACTGATTTTATAGGGTCCAATGTACTTATGTCCCAACTTAGACGATGGAATCCTTAACTTAAGATTTCTGGTTGACAGCCAGACCAAGTCTCCTACCTTGAAAGCTGGTGCAGGTTTACGAAATTTATCTGCTGCTTTTTTGTACCTTTCTTGAGCCGATTCCAGATTTTCCTTTAGAAGATCCATATTCTTCTGTAAAGACGTGATTCTTTCAGCCACTGCTGGTAAAGGCGTTTCTATGGGAAATCGTGGTAGAATGTTAGGATGATAACCTAGATTAGAGTAAAAAGGAGACTGTTTAGTGGAGGCACTCTGAGAGTTGTTATACGAGAACTCAGCTAATGGAAGTAGATCCACCCAATCATCCTGTAGGTGGCAGATAAAGCAGCGGAGATACTGCTCCAGGGTTTGATTGGTTCGTTCGGTCTGTCCATTAGTCTGGGGATGAAAAGCAGAAGAAAGGTTTACTTTAATGTCCAATGCTGCACAGAAATTTTGCCAAAACCTAGAAGTGAATTGCACCCCTCGATCCGAAATAACCTCATCCGGTACTCCATGTAAGCGAAACACATCTTTAATAATCAAATCTGATGTCTGTTTTGCAGTGGGTAAGCCGACACAAGGGATAAAATGAGCTGCCTTTGTTAGACGGTCAACCACCACTAGAATGGTGTTCTTCCCTGAGAGTTTGGTAACTCCACAATGAAGTCCATAGAAATGGATCCCCACAGGCGGGACGGGGTGGGAAGAGGCTGTAACAGACCAGTTGGTGAGGAGCGAGGTGTTTTGCATCTTGCACAGACCTCACATGAAGTGACATAATTCAAAACATCCTTCCTGCAAGTGGGCCACCAAAAGAAACGAGAAAGAAATTCCTGTGTCTTTAGAATTCCTCTATGCCCAGCTATCTTGGAATCGTGAATGAGTTGCAATACTCTTAATCTGACTGTTTCAGGAATATACAGACATTGTCCCTGAATCCACACACCATTCTTAAAGACAAGACTTACGTCCCTTGGGGGTTGTGCCAAAAGGAATCCGCATGGTATGCTTCCTTGATGTCCTTAAGTAGGTCTTGATTATGAATTACTCCTAGGAATCTAGAGTCAGGAAGAATAGTCTTAGGAGGAGTAATTGGACGTGTCTCTGCTGAGTAAATCCTAGAGAGTGCATCAGCCTTTCCATTGCGCGATCCTGGTCTATAAGAGATGATAAAATTAAATTGGTTTAAGAAAAGATTCCAGCGAGCCTGGCGAGGAGTCAGGCACTTAGCCAACCTGATAAACTCAAGGTTACGATGGTCTGTCAGGACGACTATTTGCTGTGCAGCTCCCTGAAGAAGGTGTCTCCATTCTTTGAAGGCGGCAATAATGGCCAACAACTCTCTATTGCCCACATCGTAGTTCCTCTCAGCCGAAGACAACTGCTGGGAAAAGAAGGCACAGGGATGCAAGACATTCTTCTCACCTGTTCTCTGAGAGAGTATAGCTCCAACGGCACAGTCTGAAGCATCCACCTCTATTATGAAGGCAAGCTCGGGGTTGGGATGTACTAGGATAGGTGCAGTGGTAAATTTATCTTTTAGACGGGAAAATGCTTCCTGGGCTTGGGGAGTCCAGGAAAACCTAGACTCTTTCCGGGTAAGTTGAGTGATAGGTGACACTACCTCAGAGAAATTCTAATGAAACGTCTATAGAAGTTGGCAAACCCGATGAAGCGCTGTACCTCCTTCACATTTCTAGGACTTGGCCAATCCTTGATGGCTTGGGTTTTGCTTCCATCCATACTAATTCCTTGTGTAGACAGTACATACCCCAGAAATTGAATTTTGGTCCTATGGAATTCACACTTTTCAAGTTTGATGTAAAGATGATTTTGTCTTAGACGTTCCAAGACCATTCACACATGTCCATGATGTTCCTCTGTGGAGTTAGAAAAAATTAGAATATCATCCAAATAAATTACCACGAATGTATCTAGGAGATCCTGAATATGTCATTCACCAAGTGTTGGAAAGTGGCTGGAGCGGTACTCAGACCAAAAGGCATAACTAGATATTCAAAGTGTCCATAGCGTGACCTGAATGCAGTCTTCCATTCATCCCCAGGTCTAATACGGACTAAGTTATGGCCCCACGAAGATCTAGTTTAGAAAAAATTTTGGCATGTCGCACTCTCTCCAATAACTCAGGGATTAAAGGCAATGGATAACGGTTTCTAATAGTAACCTTATTGAGTTCCCTATAGTCTACGCATGGTCTCAGAGATCCATCTTTCTTCTTTACAAAGAAGATGGGTGCACCTGCAGGAGATGAAGAGGGGCGTATGAAGCCCTTGGCTAGATTTTCATCTATGTAATCCTTTAAAGCCTTTAGCTCGGGCCCCGCCAGGGGGTAGATCTTACCAAAAGGTATCTCTGCTCCAGGCAATAATTCAATTGGACAATCATATGGACGGTGAGGAGGAAGCTGGTCAGCGTTCTTCTTGTCACATAAATCCACATAGTCCTGGTATACAGCTGGTAGTTCAGGGACTGACATGATTCCTTTAGGAACAGAGCAAGCTGAAACTTTTGGACTCATCTGTTTCTCTGGAAAGTGTAATTCCTTGGTCTCCAGTTAATGGTAGGATTCTGAGCCTGCAGCCATGGTAGCCCTAGAATAATGGGAAAGTGGGGAGAAGAGATAAGCATAAAGGACAGTTTCTCTTGATGATCTTTACCCATAAGAACCCTCAAAGGCTCTGTTTCCTGATCCACTGGTCCAGAGGTCAGCAGGGAGCCATCCACAGTTTCCATCTGTACTGGAGTAGCCTTCTTCACTGAACGTATTCCCTGTTTCAGAGCAAAGGAGACATCCATAAAATTTCCACTTGCCCCTGAGTCGATCATAGCAGAGCTAGACACCCAAGCTGAGTCAACCCAGAGTTTGATGGAAAGAAAGCAATGAGAATTGTTTTTTTTACAACTCAGCTGGGACACCGCTGAGGAAACTTGAAAAATGGCAGCGTTTACACAGTCAACGTCCTCAGAGGTAACGGAGTTTAAGTCCGAGAAATCAAGATCTGTTGCTGCAGATCTCTCTGGAGCCTGAGGCTCGGACCTGACAGATCCCCTCTCGCAACACTCACAATGAATGAGTGCTGCAGTAGTCTTACGAGAACGGCTGGGGCAGTTTATAATGAAGTGCCCTGACTTACCACAATAGAAACATAGATTCTCCTTAAAACGATGTTCCTTGCGTGCATCACTAACCCGTCGTTGTAAAGAGTCTACCTGCATGGGTTCAGGTTCAGGTTCCCGTGTAATCCTACTCAAAGGTTCCTTAGCTGGAGAGGAAGGTAGGAAAAGGTTAGTACGATTGCTTTCGAACCATCTCTCTTGCCTGCGTTCAGTCAGACGAGTATCAATACGGATGCAGTAGTTAATAAAGTCACCTAGCGCAGTGGGAGGGTCGGCACGAGCAAGTTCATCCTTAATCAGTGGAGATAACCCCTTTCGAAAAATAGATTTTTTGGCGGAACTGTCCCAGGTGGTATCAAGGGCCCATCTCCTGAAATCCAAGGCATATTCAGCTACCGAGTGCTTACCTTGGCGCAAAGCTAACATGGCTGCTTCAGCTGTTGCACCTCGATTGGGGTCATCAAACACCTGCCCCATGGCTGAAATAAAATCATCAAGGTGATTCAAACAATCATCCTCAGTCTCAATCAGAGGGTTTGCCCACATTAAAGCCTTGTTGGTAAGCAACATAATTATAGTAAGCACCTTAGATCGTTCAGTGGGAAATTGTGAAGCATGTGCAGAAAAAAAAAGATTGCATTGATTAATAAATCCCCTGAATTTCTCACGTTCACCGCCAAAACGAAAAGGGGGCAACTTGGGAATCCCAGAACTCGGGGCTACGGCAGGAGCCTGGACTCGCCCCTCTAGAACCTCAATCCTGGCTCGCAAATCCTGGGTAGTCTGTCCAACCACTTGCAAATTGTGATTATTGAGGTCCTGTAGATTTGTAAAACGGGTCTTTATATTCTGCAAATCTGCAAGGATATTATCAGTCACTCCGCAAAGTTCCTTTATGCGGGCCTCCATTTTCCAGATCTTTTAAGACAGGATTACTGGAATGGTTGTGAGAAGTCACAACCACTATCATCACAGAAAGTTTCAACCAGACATCTGATATCCAGAGTTACAGCAGACAAAAAAGAGAAAAGAAAGGAAGAGAAAAAAAAAAAAAACAATAGTGTTTACCTGTGGTAACACTGCAAAAAGAAAAAACTTAAGGGAATTGCTCACCTGGAATGGTTGTGAGAAGTGACAACCACTGTCATCACAGAAAGTACAACCGGACGTCTGATATCCACAGTACAGCAGACACAGCCTTCCAGACCCAGCAGACACTAACGTTTTGGCTTCAGAATCTTGTAATGTATGTAGTACAGTTCATATAGCGTCTTGTGCTTGGGTGCGATGAAAACACAGGAGTCACAGGTTTGATATAGAAAAGTCCTGTATTACTTCATACAAGTTGGCAGAAATAGTCACACAGTTTGCAGACACAGAAACAGGAGACACAGCAGGCCAGAGTAATCCAAGCTCAGCAATCACTCTCCAATACAGATTCAGGATCTTCTTCTCTGTTACCGTAAGTCCATGCAAATGTGGGTCTTTCAAAGAGCAGGGTTCAGAGTCCACAAGTGCTTCAGAGTTCCTCAGTAGGAATAGCTGGAGTACAAGGTCCAAGGCTTACAGGAGTCAAGTCACAGGTTCACTGCAGGCTAGATTCTGAAGCACTGATTGCTCAGCTGTGGCTGCTTAAGAAGCAAAGGAGAGAATCAGGGCGGGAACATGCAAGCTGGAAACTCCATTTTGACTGAGGGCAAGATAGCTGCAGCAAGACAGAAAGTAAAATGGCTGACGAACAAACTGAGTTTCAGGAATATATACATAGAACCTTACAGGCACGCAAATTATCAAGATCCAATCAGCTCACTTTGTAATTGCTGACCAAAAGTATTCCAGATTGGCTCGAAGGGAGACAAAACTGAGATGCTGCAGGCCATGTTAGCACATTTAAACTATTATTGTAGCATTGTCATGTTGAAAACACCTCTTGGGAAACTTCTGAGAAGTGGCCATATCACTAGTTCCATGACCAAATCAGTGTAATGCAGAGGTGTTAATGTATCTGGATAAAGACTAGAGGGGTTCAGCAACCATACATTATTCCATCGCACAAAAAATTGTAAAGACCTCTCCATGGTGTTACCCACGTGGTCTCCAGATCAATCATCAGCAATTATTGCATCTAAGAAAAAAGCGGGTCCTATTGCTGAAGATGTTAGCCCTTCACTCAAGTCTTTATTGCCATCTTGCGCTGCATCATGATTGTCTTTGAGAGTAGTGGCATGAGGTCAATAGAAGACCTGTAGCTGGAAGTCTGTTTTGTAACCTAATGTCGTGCAAAAGAGTTCTAATGGTGTGTGTAATCTAGAATGGATCAATTGTGGAATTGCTACTGTGGACAGCCTACATAGTCTAAATGTGCTACTATGGTCTGCAGCATCTGCGGATTTGTCTACCATTGAGTATATCTAGGACGTCTTCATCAGTAATAGCAAATGAAGCTGCCAGCAGCAGATCTTGATGATTTGCTCACCCTGTTGAATTCATTTTGGCAGAATATTCTTCAGGATGCCATTAATAACTTCACTGATAACGTACCAAGACCAGTAAGTGCATGTTTTTCTGTGTGTAGTGCTCATACACAATACAGAGATATGTTTTAAAAATTTTGCTTCCATTGTATCATTTTCATATCATTAGCATGTTTATCAATCCTTTTATTTCCATAATTCCACAACTTTTTTTATGTTGTTGTCACAGCTTAAATATTGAAGAGGTTATTTTAGGATCATTTTGTAAAATCAATTATTTTGTGCATTAATGTAATGACGTATTCAGTCACGTTGCTGAAAGCTCAGTAAACTAATGTAATCATGTTTTATTTGAGTATCATCAAAAGCATATTTGAGAGAAAGATCATTCTTCTGGAGAACTTGAAGCTTAAAAATCTATATCAATGAATGAAAACACTTGTTTCATATTAGGGCTGACAATAACTGGCATCGTGTGAGTGCCATGACAAATTCCAAATAGATCAAAGAAATGCATTTGATGCCAATTGTTTGTTTTCATTGGCTTTAGCTAAACAATCCTTATTTCTGTGAATTAACTACAGTTACCATATGTGTGTACCATGTCGGATAGTTTCATTTAACATCTGTCAAGACAGAAATGTTTTCTACTTTTCTACTACTCAAAAAATGAGTCATATTACTACTCTTTATCAAAAATTGATTAGTAAAAGCTCTTAATATGTCATTTATGAATTCCATAATAATCTGTATGCATATAACAAAATATCAGACAACTCAAAATTGTGATGAAAGTTTATTTAATATTGTTTTTGACAAAGATTATCCCGAATAAACTGCACCATTTGAAGTTTAGAATTGTAATATAGCAAAAGACAGGCATCTGTTACTTAAAGCATTTTTAACCCCTTCACACAAGAGAACGTACATATATATCCTGACGTGGAGAAGTATACCACACCTGAAAGTCTGCCCCTGCCAACTCCATTGGGAACAGTCTGTTAGTATACAGCTCAGCTGTCTCTGTTTCTGCTGGAATCAGAGGTAACTCCAATCACAGCAGCTTCCCTCCTCAGATGTTGTAATGACGGCATATGAGTAGCCTGACAGAGGCAGAATGCTCCCTCTGGCAGACCATCAACAAGATAAGACCACGATTGTGGAGTGTTGATGGGTTGTTATGGCAACCGGATACCTAACTGTGGCTTTTAGGTATGTCATGTTTAAAGGCCTGTTTAATTATTCCAGAGGAAGAGTCTGCATGACACTGAATGGGTGTGATAATGCATTACTGTACACTACTGTATTTATTTTACAAAGCTAACAAATAAAATTATATAACTTTGTTATTGCAATAA
This sequence comes from Oophaga sylvatica, assembly GCA_033576555.1. Taxonomy (NCBI): domain Eukaryota; kingdom Metazoa; phylum Chordata; class Amphibia; order Anura; family Dendrobatidae; genus Oophaga; species Oophaga sylvatica. The sequence goes on from JARQOD010000006.1 coordinate 122,321,413, forward strand.
TCGTACTGATCCATGGAATGAAGTTTATTTGTTCTTTATTTGTACAGCATTTAAATAGTTTAAAATATTTTCTACTTTTTCCCATATAGTTAGAGGTCCAATACAGTAGGGATGCCCACCTAGCCACACACATTAAAATGCAAGCAATGATATAAAAATATCTTGGAGCAGAATCAGAACCATCCAATATACTACAGTTAAGTCTGTTGAATATTACTTGAAAACATGCTCTGAATGAGCCCAAAGTTATGGGAAAACAAATAATTGATACTGAAGGATTTTTTCACTGTCATTTTCAGATTTGTTAAAGGGGTGGTCCATTACTTGGACAACTCCTTCTCAATTTGAATGTATGCCCCCATTAAAATAAAAACACTTATACTCACCTCCCATGCCAACGCCATTCAAGCGGTGTCGACACTCACTCTCCTGGGTCACGTGTGAAGTTCTTATGTTATATGAGCCCTGCGTGAAAACACTGCTGGCATCACTGTCCTCTCCTTTGGATGTATAAGTAATCAAGATGAAGTGTGAGCTGTGGCTGGCCACTCACTTCCTCTTGATTATCCAAAGGCAGGGACGGTGAAGCCAAAAATAATATCTAGAAATATTCATCTTAGGCACAGCATTTCTAATATACAGTATATCTGAAATGACACTGCTTAATCCCTTTACAAAGAATGAGAATGACACTTATATAATTCAGCATTTGAAGGAGCATGCCAGCATGTTTACCCTCACTGATTTACAGTGTTATGAAGCCTGTTTTATTTTTTGTAAATTGATGGCACATGGAGGCACACTATAGGATGATGGGTTGCTGGATTACAACCGTGTGTGTGTAATTCTATTTCTGGCATTTATGTGCATAAACTAGTGAATAAGATTTCAGTAAACCTGTCACACTGTGATGGTCTTCAGAAAGGAAGAGGGGCCTCAAACTGTTCCTGGAGCTGGGACCCCAACTTTCCCTGTCCTGCAGGTACTCTTAAAGGTAGAGAGGCCCGATTCTCCGAATTTACTGTGCTCCTGTAAAAACCCTAATCTGTCCCCTCCCCAACGCCATGAAGCATGGTACAGAAGTGAAAGGTAAACCAAACACAAAGACAAAACAGGGATAATAGAAACTCTCTATCATACAGAAACACTAACCAACAATAGGGAGGAGGATAGGGACAAGGAGAAATAAACTGAATGGGAAAAGGGAACAGGAGAAAAACACATACAACAGCAGCAAACTACAGAACACCACAACTTCAACTCCAAACTTCAACTACTTAGCATCAGCACACAGCATCTTCTAAAAGCAAGGAAGCAGAGCTTTCAGCAGCAGGGCAGAGAGGGTCTGGCCAGGTTTCATAGGAAGAGTTAAGGACCAGATCAGAAGCAGCTGAAAAGGAGCTTAATGTTTCTGATGGGCAAAGAAAGGGTCATTAACCTCTTCAGCACTAAAGGAAGCCAAATTCATTTAATATGGGATCCAAATATACAGGCTATATGGAATATCTGCAATTCACAATACGCAGTGATCTTCTACCCCCTAGATCTCCCCACTTGTGACAAAAATTTTTTTAGCATTTTATCTTAATTTAAAACCATGCACTAAAGAATACACAAAGTTCCAAAGTAAAGTCTAAAATGTATTAGACAACTATGGGACATCCAAGGTCAAGTTCCTAAATGGTTAAATTATACATGGACATATTAACAGGGCAATTCGCCTTCAAAGCCACTTCATATAGAACAAATGACAAAAAACTATATGCTTTTAACAGGCTCTAATGTTAATAGAAGAAATGAAAAATAGGATTTTGTAGATTATAATACTACATCAAACTGTAACCAAAAACAGCTGTGTCCAAAGTAATCCCTGTTATAGAATAAAGCTTATTGGAATGGCATGCTTCCTTTTGTCTAATTTGTGGCATTGAGGATATATTTCCCCACATTCTGAATTGTATAATATAGTATTTAAATCCTTAGCAATTTCCTTATTTTACTACTGGAAGAGTTGATACAAGGTATATTACAGCCGCTAATTATTTCTCTATGTAATTCAGCTTAAAAAGACAATTTCCGTCTAATGCATTAAAGGTGTATTTATAAACCGGCAGTTATCACATATCTAAAAGGTATGACATAAATGTCAGATAAATGCGGGACCGACAAAAGACTAATAGTTCAAATATTGTTATAATTGTGCTATAATTTCTCACAATGTTCAAGATCTCTGTCTGCTGTCAAACAACAAAAACATACTGTATATCATTCACTACTAAACGAAAAAAGATTGGTTTGGTACCGTGTTAGCCAGTAGAAAAAAACATATAGAGTGCTTTCAGTGGGAGAAGCAAAATAGGAATCTTGTGAGTATGATACCTTTTAAATGCTAACAAAATATAGTTTAGGATATTAGAGGGCAAGCTTTCGAGACTGCTTACGTCTCTTCATCAGGCTGGTGTAACAAAATATTTGAAGAAACCAAATTATATACAGTGAAAAACAGGGATGGTGTGATACATGGACATTTAAATAAACAAACACTGAAATAAACAAACACTGAGCTTAAGGTACTGCCACACTAAGCTATCCCGCTAGCGATCTCGTTAGCGTTGCATACTAATGAGATCGCTAGCGGGATTGTTTCTATATCGCTAAATGCTGCCGCATTTAGCGATATAGTTAACGACGCTATCGCCGTTAGCGATCTTCTTAACTACTTTAGCGGTACAAAAGTACCGCTAAATCGCTAAGAAAAGGTGCCACACAGCGATAAGATACTTACCCAGCGGGAGCGCCAGCGATGAAATAGGGTCCGGAACGATTCCAGCGACGAGCGAGATCACAGCAGGAAGCTCGTCGCTGGAAGCTGCCGCACTGAACAATATCGCTAACGGGATCGCTAAATAGTGACGTTTTTTAGCGATCCCGTTAGCGATATTGTTTAGTGTGGCATACCCTTTAAAGAGAGAATCCTTAATTAGGTAAGATTAGATAAGTGGTGTGAAAGTTTCATGGACCCCATATGCATGTGAGATCAAAGGACTGGTGGTGTCTCCATTGTTTTTGGAGGAAGTTGTTCAGATTTGGTAATGGGACATGAATCCTCCTGACAAATTGAGTCCTGTGTGAATAGAATCAAAGATGTTAATGAATTTGCTTTCCCAAACTCTGCGATGTGTTTGCGATTGGAAATTGCCTCTTAGAATGACAATTTTCATATTGTCTATGTTGTGTCCTGGACCACAGAAATGTTTAGCCACTGGTAGATGTTTTTTTTTGTCTGTAATCGTATGACGATGAGACCTCATCCTTGCTCTCAGTCTCTGTCCTGTTTCTCCAACATAGAGGCCACCCACAGGACATATATTGCATAGAATTAAATATACCACATTAGAGGAGGAACATGTGAATGTCCCGGGGATCTTATAGTTTTGCTGTGTGTTGGGGATTTGGATCTTGTCGCTGGTTTCTATATGACTGCAAGTTTTGCATCTTCTCCCATTGCAAGGATAGGTCCCTCTTGGTGAATCTGAGGGCATTGAACTTCGGATCATGATGTTTCTTAAATTTGGAGGTTGCCTGTAACACAGCAAGGGGGGGTCTTTGAATAATATTTTTAACTGGTCGTCCTTGTGTAGTATATGGTGAAGTTTTTTAGCCGTTTTTCTCAGTATTTCAAGCTGTGGGTTGTAGGTCACTACCAGAGGTACACAGTGATTTTCCTCTCTTTTCCTGTATTGAAGTAATTGGCTTCTAGGGATCCTTGTGGCCCTAGTGATCTGGTCCTCAATGGAGGTGGGATGGTAACCTTGAATTAAAATGACATTTTAAGTTGAGTTAGGTGTTTATCCCTGTCCTTAGGACTGGAACAGATACGGTTGTATCTGAGGGCCTGGCTGTAGACAATGGACTTTTTAATGTGTTTAGGATGGAAGCTGTCCCATCTGAGGTATGTGGGACGGTCAATTGGTTTCCGATACACTGATGTTTGGAACAAACCATTTTGGATTTTTATGGTGGTGTCTAGGAAGTTGATTTTTGTTTTTGAGTGGTCCAATGTCAAGTTTATGGTAGGATGAAATTTGTTGAATTTGTCATGGAAATCTAGAAGTTCTTGTTCAGACTCAGTCCAGACTATTAAGATGTCATCAATGTAACGGAAATAGGCAAATGGTTTGATGGAGCAGGATGTTAAGAAGTCATTTTCCAGTTTAGCCATGAAGAGGTTGGCATACTGGGGTGCCATTTTACTTCCCATAGCGGTGCCGGTGGGTTGTAGATATAGCTCCTCACCGAAAGAGAAAAATTTGTGTGTGAGGATGAATCTGGTGAGTGTTATTACAGACTCGGACGGGATCCCATTGGCCTCAAGAAACATTCGGCAGGCAGTTAGTCCATCTTCGTGTGGGATGTTAGAATATAAGGATTCGACATCCATCGTGGCTAAGATGGTGCTGTCGGGGAGGGAACCTATCGTGGATAGCTTATTTAGCAGGTCGGTAGTGTCCTGTATATAGCTGGCTGCCTTCCTTACCAGCGGCTTAAGGATGTTTTCTACCCACTATGAGATTTCTTCAGTGAGTGTTCCCACCCCTGAAATGATTGGCCTCCCTGGGTTGCCTGACTTATGAATCTTGGGAAGCATATAGAAAGTTCCCATCCTTGGATTCTCAGGTATTAAGTCCAGAAGGTTTATGGAGTCTGTACACAGACATTTGATGACTTTTTTCAACTCCCTCAAATATTTTGGAGTTGGGTCATCATTCATTTGGTATAGTACTGTATATCCATCAGTTGTCTGTGTGCCTCTTTGATGTAGTCGGTTGTATTAAGGAGAACTATGGCACCACCTTTATCCGCAGGCTTAATAGTGATCTCCCTGTTGTTCTTAAGGTCGTAAATGGCCTTTCTTTCCTGCAAACTGATATTAAATGTTTTCTTTGCTTTTATATCCAATATCGTGGACTGCACCGAATGTCAAAATGAGTCAATATATTGGTCCAAAATGATGTTGCGGCCAGAAGGAGGTGTCCAGTCAGAGTTTTTCTTATTCTTTAGTCTGACTTGAGTTTGGCTGCTCAGAAGCCCCAAGTCCTCTTTGACAGAGAAGAACTCCTTCAGTCTAAGTCTCCTGAAATATTGTTCCATGTCACTACAAAGTTCTGTTTTGTCTAGAGATTTTGTAGGACAGAATGTGAGACCTCTAGAAAGTACATTGAGTACTAGGTTAGTGGGTTTGTAGGAAGATAAGTTAATAACACAGCTGACTTTACCTGTGTCCTTTTGGCGGTTTTGCCACTTGCTGTCGTGTTCAGGAGTTTGACTGTTGCTGGAATATAGTCCTGCTTTCAGTCGAAGTCTGTGGAGTTTCTTTTTCTTGTTGTATATTAGGTACGACTGCAGAGTAGTATAGTAAAGCTGCATTTTCTGCTGTGTGTCACCAGAAATTGTACTCCTTAAAGATATTATTTCCATTTGGACCTTTTTCTTGGTGCTGTAGAAAACATGAATAAGGTGGTTCCGTAGTCTCTCCGACGTCCTGTAGCAGAGGTGTTGTGAATAATGAGTATTGTAAGTATTCCGAATAGGATTCTTTAAGCTTAGTCCTTTGGGTATTAAGTGTTCCTTCTTGCATCTGGTTAAAAAGAAGATGTCACTGTCCACTGTCTGTAATAACACTCACCAGATTCATCCTCACACACAACTTTTTCTCTTTCGGTGAGGAGCTATATCTACAACGCACCGGCACTGCTATGGGAAGTAAAATGGCACCCCAGTATGCCAACCTCTTCATGGCTAAACTGGAAAATGACTTCTTAACATCCTGCTCCATCAAACCATTTGCCTATTTCCGTTACATTGATGACATCTTAATAGTCTGGACTGAGTCTGAACAAGAACTTCTAGATTTCCATGACAAATTCAACAAATTTCATCCTACCATAAACTTGACATTGGACCACTCAAAAACAAAAATCAACTTCCTAGACACCACCATAAAAATCCAAATGGTTTGTTCCAAACATCAGTGTATCGGAAATCAATTGACCGTCCCACATACCTCAGATGGGACAGCTTCCATCCTAAACACATTAAAAAGTCCATTGTCTACAGCCAGGCCCTCAGATACAACCGTATCTGTTCCAGTCCTAAGGACAGGGATAAACACCTAACTCAACTTAAAATGTCATTTTTAATTCAAGGTTACCATCCCACCTCCATTGAGGACCAGATCACTAGGGCCACAAGGATCCCTAGAAGCCAATTACTTCAATACAGGAAAAGAGAGGAAAATCACTGTGTACCTCTGGTAGTGACCTACAACCCACAGCTTGAAATACTGAGAAAAACGGCTAAAAAACTTCACCATATACTACACAAGGACAACCAATTAAAAATATTATTCAAAGACCCCCCCTTGCTGTGTTACAGGCAACCTCCAAATTTAAGAAACATCATGATCCGAAGTTCAATGCCCTCAGATTCACCAAGAGGGACCTATCCTTGCAATGGGAGAAGATGCAAAACTTGCAGTCATATAGAAACCAGCGACAAGATCCAAATCCCCAACACACAGCAAAACTATAAGATCCCCGGGACATTCACATGTTCCTCCTCTAATGTGGTATATTTAATTCTATGCAATATATGTCCTGTGGGTGGCCTCTATGTTGGAGAAACAGGACAGAGACTGAGAGCAAGGATGAGGTCTCATCGTCATACGATTACAGACAAAAAAAAACATCTACCAGTGGCTAAACATTTCTGTGGTCCAGGACACAACATAGACAATATGAAAATTGTCATTCTAAGAGGCAATTTCCAATCGCAAACACATCGCAGAGTTTGGGAAAGCAAATTCATTAACATCTTTGATTCTATTCACACAGGACTCAATTTGTCAGGAGGATTCATGTCCCATTACCAAATCTGAACAACTTCCTCCAAAAACAATGGAGACACCACCAGTCCTTTGATCTCACATGCATATGGGGTCCATGAAACTTTCACACCACTTATCTAATCTTACCTAATTAAGGATTCTCTCTTTAAGGGTATGCCACACTGAACAATATCGCTAACGGGATCGCTAAAAAACGTCACTATTTAGCGATCCCGTTAGCGATGTTGTTCAGTGCGGCATCTGCCAGCGACGAGCTTCCTGCTGTGATCTCGCTCGTCGCTGGAATCGTTCCGGACCCTATTTTCTCGTCGGCGCTCCCGCTGGGTAAGTATATATCGCTAGTGTGGCACCTTTTCTTAGCGATTTAGCGGTACTTTTGTACCGCTAAAGTCGTTAAGAAGATCGCTAACGGCGATAGCGTCGTTAACTATATCGCTAAATGTGGCCGCACTTAGCGATATAGAAACAATCCCGCTAGCGATCGCATTAGTATGCGTCGTTATCGTGATCGCTAGCGGGATTGTTTAGTGTGGCAGTACCTTTAAGCTCAGTGTTTGTTTATTTCAGTGTTTGTTTATTTAAATGTCCATGTATCACACCATGCCTGTGCTTTTCACTGTATATAATTTGGTTTCTTCAAATATTTTGTTATACCAGCCTGATGAAGAGACGTAAGCAGTCTCGAAAGCTCGCCCTCTAATATCTTAAACTATATTTTGTTAGCCATTAAAAGGTATCATACTCACAAGATTCCTATTTTGCTTCTCCCACTGAAAGCACTCTATATGTTTTCATTCACTACTAGAAATGCTGAACTTTTTTTACAAGAAAAAGCTCTTCACTTTATAACCATTCTGTCACGACTCTTAGAAAATACATATACAGTAGATATAAAACACCCCCGTTAAAACGCCCGTTTTTTGTAACGTAAAAAAAAAATCATACCAAGAAAAATCATTTCAGAATTTTTTCCACATTTAATGTCACTCACAATCTGTACAATTCAATTGTAAAAACAAAACACACTTTTTTCGGGCACTAAAAATAAAAAAAAATAAAGAACTAAAATAGTGTGGTTGCATTAATATGCACATCCTTAACCTCTTTACCCCTGAAGGTGGTTTGCATGTTAATGACCAGTATTATAAATCCAAAAATCGTATATAATATATTGTAACCTCCACTATCAACAACAAATCATAAATCCCAACAATAACCCATACAGAAGGGATAAAAAAGGCATAAACAGAGAAACATTAAAATATAAATATTTTATTATTAATCCAAATTTAAAATAATAAATTTAAAATTTAAACAAGGATATTTCATTAAATAGTAAGGGGCACAATAGCATAATGCAGGAATTTATAGCATTATGATCGTATCCTATAAAGGACCTATAATAATGTTTTACTGGGTCAGAATGCCTCTAGTGCAAAGTGCATTACGCATTTCAAGGCAAAATAATCCAGAATTTTTCAAAAAATACCAAGGCTCAAATGAAGGCTGTAAATTAATAGATTTAATGGATGCAAGAACGATTCAAAATAAAAGTAACAAGAAAATGCCAAGAATATTTAGAGTTGAGAGTCCTCAGTGGTTGATACCTTTTAATGGCTAACTGAAAAGATGGTAACAAATTGCAAGCTTTCGAGACTACTCAGGTCTCTTCATCAGGCTGAACTAATACAAAATCTGAAGAATCACATATTTATACACAAAAACACAGAAAAAATGCAATAGGTAAGACAAGTGACGTGAAGCAGAATAGTCATTATGGCAGAGGGATGAGCATAAATATTGGAACAATTCATAGATAAGGAGAGAAAGTTTTATTACCCTCTGATTGGGGTCTGGTAATGTTTTGTGATGTTTTCACAGGGTATTTGGAGTAAATTCCTTAATTGATGTAATAGGCCATAAAACCATGTGACAGGTTCATTCCAGCATTAAGAGTGTCAAAGGTCACCATCAATTTGTATTCGCAAATTCTTCTCTGCCTCTGAGATGTGAATCTGCTTCTTAGTACCAGTATTTTCATATCTGACATACTATGATCAGGGGAGCAAAAATGTTTTGCCACAGGTAGATCCATTCTTTTTTCTCTTATTGCGTGGCGATGAGAATTCATCCTTGTTCTCAGTTTTTGCCCGGTCTCCCCCACATACAGACCCCCAGTTGGACATTTAGTACATATAATTAGGTACACAACATTAGATGTGATGCAGCTGAAAGTACCTGGTATCTTGTAGTCCTGATGTGAGTTGGGGATCTTTATCTTGTCCGTGGTCATTATAAATGGACAGGTTTTGCATTTCTTCTGATTGCAAGGCAAGGTTCCTGCAGCTGTTGGGGAGGACAGGGAACTTCTGACAATGATGCTTCTTTGATTTGGGGGCTGCCTAAAACACAGTAGTGGGGGGTCTGGAAATATGGATTGTAACGGGCATCTTTTTGTAGTAAAGGTTGTAGTTTCCGTGCAGCTCCCCTTAGCACCTCCAGATTTGGATTGTAGGTGACCACTAAAGGCACCCGGTTATTTTCTTCTTTAGCTTTGTAATGTAGCAGGTGATCCCTTGATATTCTGGTGGCTCTTGTAATTTGGTTTTCAATTGTTCTTGGATGGTAGCCCTGATTTAAAAAGGTCTTTCTAAGGCGACCAAGGTGTTCATCTCTATCCATGGGGTTGGAACATATACGGTTGTATCTGATGGCTTGGCTGTAGACAATAGAGTTTTTTATGTGTTTTGGATGGAAACTGTCCCATTTAAGGTATGTTGGACGGTCGATTGGCTTCTGATACAGGGATGTCTCTATTTCATTGTCCTTCAGTTTAATGATGGTGTCCAAAAAGTTAATTTCAGTGCTGGAGTAGTTAAGTGTTAAGTTGATGGTGGGATGAAATTGATTGAACTGTTCGTGGAACGTCTTTAGCTGTTGCTCAGACTCCGTCCAGATGATTAAAATGTCATCAATGTAGCGGTAGTAGGCCCGAGGCCTGGTTGGACATGAGGACAGAAAGTCGCTTTCAAGCTTGGCCATGAAAAGATTTGCATACTGTGGAGCCATTTTACTTCCCATCGCTGTGCCAGTCTCCTGTAAATAGATCTTGTTGTCAAATTCAAAGTAATTGTGGGTGAGGATGAATTTTGTGAGTTTCACCACAGAATCAGCATCATTCTCTGTGTTTTTCATGAAGTCTTTGCAGGCATTTAATCCATCCTGGTGTGGGATATTAGAGTACAAGGATTCCACATCCATGGTGGCCAGGATGGTTCCTTCTGGTAGAGGACCTATTGCTGCTAGTTTATTCAGTAGGTCAGTTGTGTCCTGAATGTAGCTGGGTGTATCCTTTACTAGAGGTTTAAGAATGCCCTCTACCCATCCAGATACCTGCTCAGTAAGGGAGTCCACACATGAAATAATCGGCCCCCTGGATTCCCAGCTTTGTGGATTTTGGGAAGCATGTAGAATGTCCCTGTTCTTGGACTCTCTGGTATCAGGTCATCGGCTCTTATGGATTTGTCAGACAGACAAGATACCAACTTGCTTAGTTCCTTGTAATAGTCCTGTGTAGGGTCCGACTCCAGTTTTCTGTAGTAGCGTGTGTCTGTAAGTTGTCTGTTTGCTTCCTTCATATAGTCTGATGTGTTCATCATGACTATTGCACCTCCCTTGTCAGCAGGTTTAATGATGATTTCTTTGTTGGTTTTCAGAGACTGTATAGCCTTTCTCTCCTGGGCACTGATGTTGGATGCTTGTCTCTTGTTGGTGGCTATGATGGTGGATTTTATCAAATATCTGAATGAGTCTATATATTTATCCAAATGAGGGTTGCGTCCAGGAGGAGGTGTCCAGTCTGATCTCTTCTTGGTTGTTGAGATCCCTTTTCCTTCAGTCCGAGTGTTTTCTGAATCTTCTGTATCATTGAAGTATTCCCTCAGGCGCAGTCTCCTGAAAAAATGTTCCATATCACTGCAGAGTTCGGTTTTATCCAGGGCCTTAGTGGGACAAAATGAGAGTCCTCTAGAAAGCACGGCAAGCTCCACTTTGTTGGGTTTGTAATCCGAGAGATTGATGACACAGTTAGATGCTTTTGTGTCTGGAATGGAGTGGTTGTCAGAGTTGTCAGGTTTTGTTTTGGATCTGTTTGTATAGAGTCCGGAATTGAGACGCAGTCTGTGTAGTTTCTTTTCTTTGTTATGAATCAGAAAGGTCCGTAGTTTGTTGTAGTATTGTTGTAATTTTTGTTCTGTGGTTTCTGGAAGTGTTTTCCTTAGGCTTTCAAATTGCCCTTGGACGTTACTCCTTATGCTGTAGCAGACATGCAAAAGATGGTTCCTAAGTCTCTCAGACGTCCTGTGACAAAGGTTTTTTGCATAATGGGTATTGTAGGTGTGAAGAATTGGGTTTGTAATCCAGAGTCCTTTGGGAATTAAATTCTCCTTTTTGCATTTAGATAAGAAAAAAATATCGCTGTCCATTTGTGCACGTTTCTTCAGAAGTGGTTTTAGTTCCATAAAGATGCGGTACATTCTGGTATCCTCCATTTTGATACAGTAAAGATGTATATCTTCGTACCGTGTTAGCCAGTAGATAGAAAAATATTTAGAGTTGAGAGTCCTCAGTGGTTGATACCTTTTAATGGCTAACTGAAAAGATGGTAACAAATTGCAAGCTTTCGAGACTACTCAGGTCTCTTCATCAGGCTGAACTAATACAAAATCTGAAGAATCACATATTTATACACAAAAACACAGAAAAAATGCAATAGGTAAGACAAGTGACGTGAAGCAGAATAGTCATTATGGCAGAGGGATGAGCATAAATATTGGAACAATTCATAGATAAGGAGAGAAAGTTTTATTACCCTCTGATTGGGGTCTGGTAATGTTTTGTGATGTTTTCACAGGGTATTTGGAGTAAATTCCTTAATTGATTTAATAGGCCATAAAACCATGTGACAGGTTCATTCCAGCATTAAGAGTGTCAAAGGTCACCATCAATTTGTATTCGCAAATTCTTCTCTGCCTCTGAGATGTGAATCTGCTTCTTAGTACCAGTATTTTCAGTATTGCTCTATGTCGACAAATGTTTGCACAGGTAGACATGTTATGCTAGGTGCGATGCATGTTATCCTTGGTCTAGAAAGTCCTTTGCCTAAGACGTTGGACTTCATTTGGGAAAACTATAGATAGTACACATACATTTTGTTGATGCAGCTTTGAGTTGCAGGATTCTGCAATGATGCTCAGTTGGAATGTCTTGTAGTAAACAAGAATGTGTGTGGGTTCACGGGTCTGGCAATTATGGCTGTGTAACCGGGGCTCACTTGCTTTTTGTAGTAAAGGTTGTAGTTTCCGTGCAGCTCCCCTTAGCACCTCCAGATTTGGATTGTAGGTGACCACTAAAGGCACCCGGTTATTTTCTCTTTAGCTTTGTAAGTAGCAGGTGATCCTTGATATTCTGGTGGCTCTTGTAATTTGGTTTTCAATTGTTCTTGGATGGTAGCCTGATTTAAAAGGTCTTTCTAAGGCGACCAAGGTGTATAGCCTTTCTCTCCTGGGCACTGATGTTGGATGCTTGTCTCTTGTTGGTGGCTATGATGGTGGATTTTATCAAATATCTGAATGAGTCTATATATTTATCCAAATGAGGGTTGCGTCCAGGAGGAGGTGTCCAGTCTGATCTCTTCTTGGTTGTTGAGATCCCTTTTCCTTCAGTCCGAGTGTTTTCTGAATCTTCTGTATCATTGAAGTATTCCCTCAGGCGCAGTCTCCTGAAAAAATGTTCCATATCACTGCAGAGTTCGGTTTTATCCAGGGCCTTAGTGGGACAAAATGAGAGTCCTCTAGAAAGCACGGCAAGCTCCACTTTGTTGGGTTTGTAATCCGAGAGATTGATGACACAGTTACCCCATCACCATCATAGCCACCAACAAGAGACAAGCATCCAACATCAGTGCCCAGGAGAGAAAGGCTATACAGTCTCTGAAAACCAACAAAGAAATCATCATTAAACCTGCTGACAAGGGAGGTGCAATAGTCATGATGAACACATCAGACTATATGAAGGAAGCAAACAGACAACTTACAGACACACGCTACTACAGAAAACTGGAGTCGGACCCTACACAGGACTATTACAAGGAACTAAGCAAGTTGGTATCTTGTCTGTCTGACAAATCCATAAGAGCCGATGACCTGATACCAGAGAGTCCAAGAACAGGGACATTCTACATGCTTCCCAAAATCCACAAAGCTGGGAATCCAGGGAGGCCGATTATTTCATGTGTGGACTCCCTTACTGAGCAGGTATCTGGATGGGTAGAGGGCATTCTTAAACCTCTGGTAAAGGATACACCCAGCTACATTCAGGACACAACTGACCTACTGAATAAACTAGCAGCAATAGGTCCTCTACCAGAAGGAACCATCCTGGCCACCATGGATGTGGAATCCTTGTACTCTAATATCCCACACCAGGATGGATTAAATGCCTGCAAAGACTTCATGAAAAACACAGAGAATGATGCTGATTCTGTGGTGAAACTCACAAAATTCATCCTCACCCACAATTACTTTGAATTTGACAACAAGATCTATTTACAGGAGACTGGCACAGCGATGGGAAGTAAAATGGCTCCACAGTATGCAAATCTTTTCATGGCCAAGCTTGAAAGCGACTTTCTGTCCTCATGTCCAACCAGGCCTCGGGCCTACTACCGCTACATTGATGACATTTTAATCATCTGGACGGAGTCTGAGCAACAGCTAAAGACGTTCCACGAACAGTTCAATCAATTTCATCCCACCATCAACTTAACACTTAACTACTCCAGCACTGAAATTAACTTTTTGGACACCATCATTAAACTGAAGGACAATGAAATAGAGACATCCCTGTATCAGAAGCCAATCGACCGTCCAACATACCTTAAATGGGACAGTTTCCATCCAAAACACATAAAAAACTCTATTGTCTACAGCCAAGCCATCAGATACAACCGTATATGTTCCAACCCCATGGATAGAGATGAACACCTTGGTCGCCTTAGAAAGACCTTTTTAAATCAGGGCTACCATCCAAGAACAATTGAAAACCAAATTACAAGAGCCACCAGAATATCAAGGGATCACCTGCTACATTACAAAGCTAAAGAAGAAAATAACCGGGTGCCTTTAGTGGTCACCTACAATCCAAATCTGGAGGTGCTAAGGGGAGCTGCACGGAAACTACAACCTTTACTACAAAAAGATGCCCGGTTACAATCCATATTTCCAGACCCCCACTACTGTGTTTTAGGCAGCCCCCAAATCTAAGAAGCATCATTGTCAGAAGTTCCCTGTCCTCCCCAACAGCTGCAGGAACCTTGCCTTGCAATCAGAAGAAATGCAAAACCTGTCCATTTATAATGACACGGACAAGATAAAGATCCCCAACTCACATCAGGACTACAAGATACCAGGTACTTTCAGCTGCATCACATCTAATGTTGTGTACCTAATTATATGTACTAAATGTCCAACTGGGGGTCTGTATGTGGGGGAGACCGGGCAAAAACTGAGAACAAGGATGAATTCTCATCGCCACGCAATAAGAGAAAAAAGAATGGATCTACCTGTGGCAAAACATTTTTGCTCCCCTGATCATAGCATGTCAGATATGAAAATACTGGTACTAAGAAGCAGATTCACATCTCAGAGGCAGAGAAGAATTTGCGAATACAAATTGATGGTGACCTTTGACACTCTTAATGCTGGAATGAACCTGTCACATGGTTTTATGGCCTATTACATCAATTAAGGAATTTACTCCAAATACCCTGTGAAAACATCACAAAACATTACCAGACCCCAATCAGAGGGTAATAAAACTTTCTCTCCTTATCTATGAATTGTTCCAATATTTATGCTCATCCCTCTGCCATAATGACTATTCTGCTTCACGTCACTTGTCTTACCTATTGCATTTTTTCTGTGTTTTTGTGTATAAATATGTGATTCTTCAGATTTTGTATTAGTTCAGCCTGATGAAGAGACCTGAGTAGTCTCGAAAGCTTGCAATTTGTTACCATCTTTTCAGTTAGCCATTAAAAGGTATCAACCACTGAGGACTCCAACTCTAAATATTTTTCTATCTACTGGCTAACACGGTACGAAGATATACATCTTTACTGTAAGAAAATGCCAAGTAATTTGTGAATCAGCATAATGCTCTACTTGTAATTGCAAGTAAATAATGTAAAAATAGCCAAGTGGCTCATGGATCAGTATAATGCTCCACATCCAATTGCAGGTAGATAATGAAAAAAGGCCAAGTGGCTCATAAATCTGTGTAATATTCCACATGCAATTGCAAGCAAAAAAAAAGGGGGGAGGCAAGTGGCTCACAAATCAGCATGATTTTCCATATATAATAACAGGCAAATGAACAAAATAGCCAAGTGGCTTATAGTTTAGCATAATGCTCCCTTAAAAGATTGTAGGCAAATAGTGAACAAAGTGATAGTAGAAAAAATATAATGAATCACTTAAATCAAAACGGTCAATCCAGCTAAAGGCCCTCTCACTAAGCCCCGACAGTACTGTTTCGCCGACCAGGCTTCTTCTCCTAATGGAGGAAGCCTGGTCAGCGAAACAATACATAATACACTTTTGCACTAGAGGCATTTTGACCCAGTAAAACATTATTATAGGTCCTTTATAGGATATGATCATAATACTGTAAATTCCAGCATTATACTATTGTGCCCCTTACTATTTTAATGAAATATCCTTTTTTAAATTTAAAATTTATTATTTTAACATTGAATTATTAATAAAATATTTATATTTTAATGTTCTTTGTTTATGCCTCTTTATCCCTTCTGTATGGGTTATTGTTGGGATTTATGATTTGACTTTAATGACCAGGCCAATTTTTACAATTTTGACCACTGTCATTTCATGAGGTAATAACTCTGGAACGCTTCAACGGATCCCATTGATTCTGAGATTATTTTTTCGTGACATATTGTGCTTCATGATAGTGGTAACATTTGTTCGGTACAACTTGTGTGTAGCCCAGCTGTGACTGGAGTCACATGTCACCCTGGAGGATGCACGAAAGGTAAATCCATGATAACCTATAAGCACACATCACTTCACATTTTTCCTGGTTCCACCAGAGGGAGCCCTTGAGACGACAGTAGTGAGATGAAGGCAGTCTAGCTGGGAGTTAGCTAGTCGTTGGTTTTACCTCAGAGTGTCAGTTTTACCTCAGCGAAGGAGATGAGAGCAGACAGTGCAGATCTCCTCAGAACACCTGGGAGAGACTCCTGTCAGATTAGCCTGAGGGCTGAGGAAGTCTGAACAAGAAAGCTGACATCCACTGCTGCCTGTGCTTAAGTTAAAGGTGTGAGTAGGACGACAAGCAAGTGGAAAAGGGAAAAGAGAGAGTGACAGAGGTCGACAGCATTGATAGCTTACCTCCACTCTGCACCACCGGACACCGGGTCCGCGCTTACCAGCATCTGCACGACTGGTAGGAGACACCGGAGACCCTGGACTTCAAGTCGCAGGGGCCCAGCAGTGCTGATACGTAACCGAGGTTAGGAAGATGGGGGTCTGGCAGGTACCGCCGCAGAGACACTGTTCTGTCCACAAGAAGACCTCACCACAAGATCAGCCGGGCGTAGCAAAGAGAACGGAGTTAAACTTTGTTTCATGCAAGTTAGAAACTCACACACATAAAGACGTAAGGAGGCCCTACACCTACTCAGTGGATTGCTGGACATGCATCCTCCACCCTGACGGCCTCCCGGGACGTGCCTGCAACTTCATCACCAGTAAAGGTACAGAAAGAGACTGTCTTGTGTGTCTGCATTATTGCTCCTGCGCCTACACGCCATATACCTCGAGGGATCAGTCTCGCCTGTGGGAGACTTAACACCTTGCTGCCCAGTAACAACCCCTCAGAGGATCTACCCTGCAGCGCTGGTCACCCTGACCAGGAACCACAGGTGGTGTCACGAACATTCTATCATCCCTGTAAATATCCCCCCTTTAGTGAGCGCCCAGGGCAACGGACCGAGCTGCGCTACACGTGACATCCCCCAGTGAAGTGAACGGGCTCGGTGCCGAGTACCCCAAAGCCCTGGTACGTGCGACTCATCTATTTGGCGTCACGAACAGGATACGAAGCTCGCTATACGTGAGTCCTGTGTGCCTGAAGTGGACTGTTTTTGTGCTATAGACTGTGTTGCTGTTTTTGAGATTTTTGGCGCCAATTGTCCGTCATTGCCCGCCAAAGTACAGCGCTACAGCGCAAGGAGAAGGGGCGTACCTGCAGAAAGCGCGCAGAAAGCGCGCAGATCCCGGACACGCCCCCAACGCTGACGCGGCGGCAGGTCCTTCCACATCACTAGGCCCGGAGAGCTGCAGCCTTCAGGAGAAGGTAGGCCACACTTAACTAGGGGGGCGCAGACATGTCGCAGCTGCAAGCTGACAGCGTGGCCGAGGGCGACCGCTCCAATGACTTACCCGCCGGCGCTGCCGCGCAGGATGGGAACGCTGGCCCCTCACCTGGTCCTGTGGCACCGATAGTACCGCTAACGCTGCCATACATGCCTGGAGCGAAGTGGCTCCCTCATTACAGCGGTAAGCCAGATACCCTGTCAGGGTTTAAACGCAAAATATGCAGCATAATGGACATGTACCCTATGACAGAGAAACAAAGAGCTGCAGTGGTAGTAGGACAATTGACTGGTGCTGCAGAAAGGGAAGTAGAAACTTGGACAGCTGCAGACCAGGAATCAGTGCTTTCAATTTTCTTAAAACTACAGACTATTTTTGAGGACCGCACTGAAACAGATCTTCGGATGAGGTTTTACCAATGTTCCCAGAGACCAGATGACAGTATTAGGGACTACGCCTGCCGACTACAGGGGGCCCTGTGAGCTCTCAAACAGGTCAACCCTATAAGTGCCATTAATGAAAGCAAAATGTTGAAGGAACAATTTGTACGGGGACTGAGGTCCCAAGCTGAAAGCAGAACTGTGCACTGGTGGTCCTTGGATCATCCTGACGCTACCTTTGATGCCCTAAAAGATATGGCTATAAAAGGACTGCGACCCCTGGAGAAGCCCGAGGTGGCAACCCAGTGTCACCCGGGTGAAGCCACTCTAAAACTGGCAGCATCCACCTTTACCCTGCTGGTGGCGGAAGCCAAAACGCAGGTGGCGCCCCCTACTGAGCTGGACCGTCTGCGCTCAGAAGTGCGCCAGCTGACTAAAAACCTGGCCGCTGTAATGAGTGCCCTGCAACTGCGGAAGGAAGAAGGAGGAAAGATCCTGCTAGCTGACTGCTCTGAGGATGTCCCTTGGATGAACCGGAGGAGAAGGAGGACGTCGCCCCACCGAAGGAGGACAACGCCACCCCCAGGAGCGACCCCTGATCAGCACCATCCTCGCCGAGAGATCATCTGCTACCGTTGCAACAGAGAAGGTCATCTAGCCCGACAGTGTCATTTAAACGAGCAGATCCTGGGTCCAAGGGCCAACACCCAGGAATAGACTCTTCAGGCCCCTCAGACTGGAACCGCAGGTTTGTGGGAGGAAGACCCTACCTGTCCATCATCCTGGACGGGATCGCAATTACTGCCCTGCTGGACACTGGATCTCAGGTGACCATCATACCTGATGTCCTGTATAATAAGTTTTGGTCCATGGACAGTCTCCAGCCCCCCAGCCCTGACTTTGCTGTGTATGCCTCTAATGGTCTCCCTGTTGATATACTCGGAGCCAAAAACGTGGACGTAAAGGTGGGCAGAGTGGAGCTGAAGGACCAGGGACTCTTAGTAGTAAAGACTGTAAATGAGGAAAATGGCTTAAATGTGGTTTTAGGTACAAACATTATTAGTAACTGTCTGGGAGAAGTTGTGTTTTTGCTCCAACAGCTCGCCGAAGTTGCCAGGCCAGAGCAGAAGGGAGTTATCCAGAGGGAGATCCGGGCCCTGATGTGCCAGCAGCAAGCGAAGCTGACAGATGGTGAAATTGGTAATGTACGGGTGACAGACCCGAACCCCATTGTGATACCCTCAATGAGTGAAATGCTTATATGGTGTAGAGCAGCAATAGGTCTGAGAGGACAGAACTACCAAGCAGTAGTAGAGCCCCATTGTTCAGAGCACAGACCTACACTCTTGACTGCTAGAGGGGTAGTAGAAGTACGAAATGGGAGAGTACCAGTACGTCTTCTCAACTGGGGAGAAGATGAAGTGAATTTACCACGCTATGCCACAGTTGCTAAATTACATACCGTAGATAACAACTCTATTCTCACGACAGAGTCCTTAGCCTCCCGCCAACCAGCGGAGGATAATGACCCAGCAACCCAGGTGGAGGATTGGTGTCAGCAGCTCCATGTCGGGACAGACACCACTCCCGCCCACCAGAAACAGGGAGTACTACGGGTGGTACAGGAGTACACACAGGTATTTAGAAAACACCCACTTGACTTTGGGACCATTAAGGGAGTACAACATCATATCCCTACAGGCAGCCATCCTCCCATCAAAGAGCGGTACAGGCCTATACCTCCAGCACACTACCAGAAAGCTAAGGAAATGTTGCGTGACATGAAGGTAGCAGGGGTGATAAGGGATAGTTGTAGTCCCTGGGCAGCACCTCTAGTCCTAGTTAGGAAAAAGGATGGAAGCATGAGAATGTGTGTAGATTACAGACAAGTAAATCGCATTACACATAAAGATGCATACCCTTTACCACGCATTGAGGAATCCTTAGCTGCCTTAAAAACTGCTAACTACTTTTCCACCCTCGACCTCACTAGTGGGTACTGGCAAGTAGCTGTGGCTGAGGAGGATCGGGAGAAGACGGCTTTCACCACCCCGATGGGACTCTGTGAGTTTGACAGGATGCCGTTTGGACTCAGCAGTGCCCCGGGAACGTTCCAGAGAGTGATGGAGAGTTGCCTGGGACATCTCAACTTTGAAACCGTGTTTCTGTACCTGGACGACGTAATTGTGTACTCCAAGACGTATGAGGATCATCTGAAGCACCTGGCAGAGTTATTTGAGTTACTGTCCAAGTATGGGATGAAACTGAAGCCTTCAAAGTGCCATCTGCTCAAACAAAAGGTACAGTACTTGGGACATATTGTCAGCTCAGAAGGAGTAGCGCCAGACCCCGAAAAGGTCACTGCCATCCAGAAATGGCCGGAGCCGAAGAATCTCAAGGAGGTGCGCCAGTTCCTGGGACTGACAGGTTACTACCGGAGGTTTGTAAAGGACTACACCAAGAAAGCAGCGCCTCTGCAGGACCTTCTGGTAGGACAGCCCCCCAAGAGCAGAAATCCTCCATTCCACTGGGGTAAAGAACAAGCTGAGGCGTTCAAGGAGATGAAGGAGATCCTGACAGGCGATGAGATCTTAGCCTATCCTGACTACAGCCAGCCATTCCTGCTGTATACTGATGCCAGCAACGAAGGATTGGGAGCTGTCCTCAGTCAGAAGCAAAATGGCCAAGAAAAAGTCATTGCATATGCAAGCAGGAAGCTCCGGCCGACCGAGAGAAAACCCAGAGAACTATAGCAGCTTCAAGTTGGAGTTCCTGGTGCTGGTCTGGGCCATTACAGAAAGATTCAAGCATTACCTAGCCTCCAGCAAGTTCACTGCTTACACTGATAATAACCCCTTGACACATCTTGAAACAGCCAAGCTGGGAGCCATGGAGCAACGTTGGATGGCTCGGCTGTCGAACTATCAATTTACCATCAAGTACAGGGCGGGCCATAAGAACGCCAACGCTGACGCCTTGTCCAGAATGCCGCATGAATCCGACACGGAAGAGGAATTGGATGATCTAGAAGAGATTGAGCTACCTGCATTCCACAGAAATGGGATGATCCACGAACAACGAGCCTACAGGAGGCAACGTGGTAAGACGTTAAACCCTTTACCTCACCACAGCTGGAAGGAGACCCAGAACAGTGACCCGGTTGTCAGCCGCATCAAGGAGCTGATAACTTAGGAAGGTTCCTCCTTGGAGAAGGATGCGTCTCAACAAGCAAAGCAGCTGTGGAATGAGAGAAGCCGGCTGTTTATCTACCGAGAGAAGCTGTGCCGAAGGTACGTCAACCCCAGAACCCATGAGATGGTATGGCAGATAGTAGTGCCAAGAACAGACATCCAGATGGTGCTGGAAGCCTACCACGTTCGAGCGGGGCACTTTGGCTGGAAGAAGCTGGAAACCCTGCTGAAGTGTCGTATCTACTGGGTGGGAATGCGCAGTTCCATAGAGAAATGGTGTAAGAACTGTGCGTCCTGTAGCCTCCGAAGAAAAGACTACAGCAGCCAGAAAGCACCTCTGCAACCCATCAAGACGACTCGTCCCTTGGAGATCGTGGCTCTGGACCATGTAAAGTTGTCACCCAGTAGGTCAGGATACTCATATGCCCTGACGATGGTGGATCACTACTCCAGGTTCTTGGTGGTAGCCCCTGTCAAAGATCTGACAGCTGAAACAGCAGCAACGACGTTTCAGGCGTATTTCTGCAGACCCCATGGATATCCAGAGCAAGTGTTAACTGATCAGGGTCCTGCCTTTGAAGCCAAATTGTTTAAAGAGTTCTGTCACTTGTACGGGTGTAAGAAGATAAGAACCACACCGTACCACCCCCAAACCAATGGTCTCTGTGAAAAGATGAATCACATAGTCATTGATCTGCTGAAGACGGTACCACTGGAGGAGAGGAATCGGTGGCCAGACCTACTACCTGACCTGGTAGATCTGTACAATCACATACCTGTCAGTTCCACCAATTGCACTCCAGCCTACCTTATGCGAGCAAGACCAGGAAAACTGCCCATGGATTTGGAACTTGGTGTTGTAGAACCAGAAGCTGATGTTACTACTGAAGATTGGGACACGAACCGACAGGAACAGTACAGGAGAGTACAAGCCTGCGTGGAAGATAGTCTCAATAAAGTAAGGGAAAAGCAAGAAGAGAACTACAACAAAGGTGCACCAGCTAAACCTTTTATGCCTGGAGAAATTGTGCTAAAAAGAAAAAGAAGAATGCACAAATTGGATGATCAGTGGGAAAAAGAGCCATATGTCGTGCAAGATTCCAAGTTTGACAACAGGAAAACCTGTACCATTAGCAAAGATGGAGGAAAGACGACCACCACGGTATCCAGAGACCACCTAAAACTGTGTCCAGATATGTTAAAACTTCCCGAGGAAGAACTTGTTATGGAAAAAGAGAAACCAGGTGAAGTCATACACACGGACTTAGGAGATTTTCCTGCAGATTGGCCTTGTATCAGGGATGCTGTGATTATTCCAGTACTTCAATTTTACCAACCACAAGAAGCGCTTCAACGTCCAGTTGAGCCAGTTGCCGCAGCAGAAGAAATAGTTCAAGAGGAACCTGCTCCTGTAGCACCTCTAGAAGTAGAGTCTCAAGAAATGGAACCTCAAGACGTGGAACTACCAGAAGAATCCCCTAGTGAAACAGAACCACATCGCCCAGCCACAAGTATGCTTGCCAGATCCCTAGAGAGGTTAAGGCAGTATTACAGTTTGCCAGCACGCAGGACAGATAGGCCAGATGCTACTATACCTGACACCACACCACGTAGGTCAGTACGCACAACGAAAGGAAGGTTACCTGTTAGGTACCAAGAGTAGTCCTATCAAATTAATCCAGTGCACCAATATCCAAGTGTAAAAATGTGAATAAGATTTGTGTAAATATTTGTATATATGTTACATGTATTATGAAGAGAATTGCACTTTATTGAGAATGTTATATGATGTTTATATGCTGAAGTAGTATACCCCAGTTGGGTAATGTGATATGTGAAATGTGTTTCTTTTAAAGGACTGCGTGGCTGAGGACTTTGCCAGCCCAAAAACTGTGTTGTAAATAGTTGGCACTCAGTGCCCCATCTTGGTTTTACGTAAGCCATTCTACCTCAGAAGAAATACCCGTATGGTGTGGCCTTGAGTGAGGTTTGCAGCAGAGAAGTCCTGCAGCCCACCCAGGACCACCGTGGGAGGTTTGGTACGGGTCCTCCACAAGAATTCTGTATTTATTGTGTGAAAGTATTTTGATATTTTCTATTTGCCATTTGTACACATTGTAACGTTTGAAGTATCCTTACCTCCCGCAAGGGATGAGTTATGTTTTGTTGATGTTATAAAAAAATTGTTTTCTTTTTCAGCCCGGGAGTGCTGATATTAACTAGGGGGGGATGTGTAGCCCAGCTGTGACTGGAGTCACATGTCACCCTGGAGGATGCACGAAAGGTAAATCCATGATAACCTATAAGCACACATCACTTCACATTTTTCCTGGTTCCACCAGAGGGAGCCCTTGAGACGACAGTAGTGAGATGAAGGCAGTCTAGCTGGGAGTTAGCTAGTCGTTGGTTTTACCTCAGAGTGTCAGTTTTACCTCAGCGAAGGAGATGAGAGCAGACAGTGCAGATCTCCTCAGAACACCGGGGAGAGACTCCTGTCAGATTAGCCTGAGGGCTGAGGAAGTCTGAACAAGAAAGCTGACATCCACTGCTGCCTGTGCTTAAGTTAAAGGTGTGAGTAGGACAACAAGCAAGTGGAAAAGGGAAAAGAGAGAGTGACAGAGATCGACAGCATTGATAGCTTACCTCCACTCTGCACCACCGGACACCGGGTCCGCGCTTACCAGCATCTGCACGACTGGTAGGAGACACCGGAGACCCTGGACTTCAAGTCGCAGGGGCCCAGCAGTGCTGATACGTAACCGAGGTTAGGAAGACGGGGGTCTGGCAGGTACCGCCGCAGAGACACTGTTCTGTCCACAAGAAGACCTCACCACAAGATCAGCCGGGCGTAGCAAAGAGAACGGAGTTAAACTTTGTTTCATGCAAGTTAGAAACTCACACACATAAAGACGTAAGGAGGCCCTACACCTACTCAGTGGATTGCTGGACATGCATCCTCCACCCTGACGGCCTCCCGGGACGTGCCTGCAACTTCATCACCAGTAAAGGTACAGAAAGAGACTGTCTTGTGTGTGTCTGCATTATTGCTCCTGCGCCCCTACACCGCCATATACCTCGAGGGATCAGTCTCGCCTGTGGGAGACTTAACACCTTGCTGCCCAGTAACAACCCCTCAGAGGATCTACCCTGCAGCGCTGGTCACCCTGACCAGGAACCACAGGTGGTGTCACGAACATTCTATCATCCCCTGTAAATATCCCCCCTTTAGTGAGCGCCCAGGGCAA
>JARQOD010000006.1:122345692-122380157 GCA_033576555.1 Oophaga sylvatica
CCGAAGAATCTCAAGGAGGTGCGCCAGTTCCTGGGACTGACAGGTTACTACCGGAGGTTTGTAAAGGACTACACCAAGAAAGCAGCGCCTCTGCAGGACCTTCTGGTAGGACAGCCCCTCAAGAGCAGAAATCCTCCATTCCACTGGGGTAAAGAACAAGCTGAGGCGTTCAAGGAGATGAAGGAGATCCTGACAGGCGATGAGATCTTAGCCTATCCTGACTACAGCCAGCCATTCCTGCTGTATACTGATGCCAGCAACGAAGGATTGGGAGCTGTCCTCAGTCAGAAGCAAAATGGCCAAGAAAAAGTCATTGCATATGCAAGCAGGAAGCTCCGGCCGACCGAGAGAAACCCAGAGAACTATAGCAGCTTCAAGTTGGAGTTCCTGGTGCTGGTCTGGGCCATTACAGAAAGATTCAAGCATTACCTAGCCTCCAGCAAGTTCACTGCTTACACTGATAATAACCCCTTGACACATCTTGAAACAGCCAAGCTGGGAGCCATGGAGCAACGTTGGATGGCTCGGCTGTCGAACTATCAATTTACCATCAAGTACAGGGCGGGCCATAAGAACGCCAACGCTGACGCCTTGTCCAGAATGCCGCATGAATCCGACACGGAAGAGGAATTGGATGATCTAGAAGAGATTGAGCTACCTGCATTCCACAGAAATGGGATGATCCACGAACAACGAGCCTACAGGAGGCAACGTGGTAAGACGTTAAACCCTTTACCTCACCACAGCTGGAAGGAGACCCAGAACAGTGACCCGGTTGTCAGCCGCATCAAGGAGCTGATAACTTAGGAAGGTTCCTCCTTGGAGAAGGATGCGTCTCAACAAGCAAAGCAGCTGTGGAATGAGAGAAGCCGGCTGTTTATCTACCGAGAGAAGCTGTGCCGAAGGTACGTCAACCCCAGAACCCATGAGATGGTATGGCAGATAGTAGTGCCAAGAACAGACATCCAGATGGTGCTGGAAGCCTACCACGTTCGAGCGGGGCACTTTGGCTGGAAGAAGCTGGAAACCCTGCTGAAGTGTCATATCTACTGGGTGGGAATGCGCAGTTCCATAGAGAAATGGTGTAAGAACTGTGCGTCCTGTAGCCTCCGAAGAAAAGACTACAGCAGCCAGAAAGCACCTCTGCAACCCATCAAGACGACTCGTCCCTTGGAGATCGTGGCTCTGGACCATGTAAAGTTGTCACCCAGTAGGTCAGGATACTCATATGCCCTGACGATGGTGGATCACTACTCCAGGTTCTTGGTGGTAGCCCCTGTCAAAGATCTGACAGCTGAAACAGCAGCAACGACGTTTCAGGCGTATTTCTGCAGACCCCATGGATATCCAGAGCAAGTGTTAACTGATCAGGGTCCTGCCTTTGAAGCCAAATTGTTTAAAGAGTTCTGTCACTTGTACGGGTGTAAGAAGATAAGAACCACACCGTACCACCCCCAAACCAATGGTCTCTGTGAAAAGATGAATCACATAGTCATTGATCTGCTGAAGACGGTACCACTGGAGGAGAGGAATCGGTGGCCAGACCTACTACCTGACCTGGTAGATCTGTACAATCACATACCTGTCAGTTCCACCAATTGCACTCCAGCCTACCTTATGCGAGCAAGACCAGGAAAACTGCCCATGGATTTGGAACTTGGTGTTGTAGAACCAGAAGCTGATGTTACTACTGAAGATTGGGACACGAACCGACAGGAACAGTACAGGAGAGTACAAGCCTGCGTGGAAGATAGTCTCAATAAAGTAAGGGAAAAGCAAGAAGAGAACTACAACAAAGGTGCACCAGCTAAACCTTTTATGCCTGGAGAAATTGTGCTAAAAAGAAAAAGAAGAATGCACAAATTGGATGATCAGTGGGAAAAAGAGCCATATGTCGTGCAAGATTCCAAGTTTGACAACAGGAAAACCTGTACCATTAGCAAAGATGGAGGAAAGACGACCACCACGGTATCCAGAGACCACCTAAAACTGTGTCCAGATATGTTAAAACTTCCCGAGGAAGAACTTGTTATGGAAAAAGAGAAACCAGGTGAAGTCATACACACGGACTTAGGAGATTTTCCTGCAGATTGGCCTTGTATCAGGGATGCTGTGATTATTCCAGTACTTCAATTTTACCAACCACAAGAAGCGCTTCAACGTCCAGTTGAGCCAGTTGCCGCAGCAGAAGAAATAGTTCAAGAGGAACCTGCTCCTGTAGCACCTCTAGAAGTAGAGTCTCAAGAAATGGAACCTCAAGACGTGGAACTACCAGAAGAATCCCCTAGTGAAACAGAACCACATCGCCCAGCCACAAGTATGCTTGCCAGATCCCTAGAGAGGTTAAGGCAGTATTACAGTTTGCCAGCACGCAGGACAGATAGGCCAGATGCTACTATACCTGACACCACACCACGTAGGTCAGTACGCACAACGAAAGGAAGGTTACCTGTTAGGTACCAAGAGTAGTCCTATCAAATTAATCCAGTGCACCAATATCCAAGTGTAAAAATGTGAATAAGATTTGTGTAAATATTTGTATATATGTTACATGTATTATGAAGAGAATTGCACTTTATTGAGAATGTTATATGATGTTTATATGCTGAAGTAGTATACCCCAGTTGGGTAATGTGATATGTGAAATGTGTTTCTTTTAAAGGACTGCGTGGCTGAGGACTTTGCCAGCCCAAAAACTGTGTTGTAAATAGTTGGCACTCAGTGCCCCATCTTGGTTTTACGTAAGCCATTCTACCTCAGAAGAAATACCCGTATGGTGTGGCCTTGAGTGAGGTTTGCAGCAGAGAAGTCCTGCAGCCCACCCAGGACCACCGTGGGAGGTTTGGTACGGGTCCTCCACAAGAATTCTGTATTTATTGTGTGAAAGTATTTTGATATTTTCTATTTGCCATTTGTACACATTGTAACGTTTGAAGTATCCTTACCTCCCGCAAGGGATGAGTTATGTTTTGTTGATGTTATAAAAAAATTGTTTTCTTTTTCAGCCCGGGAGTGCTGATATTAACTAGGGGGGGATGTGTAGCCCAGCTGTGACTGGAGTCACATGTCACCCTGGAGGATGCACGAAAGGTAAATCCATGATAACCTATAAGCACACATCACTTCACATTTTTCCTGGTTCCACCAGAGGGAGCCCTTGAGACGACAGTAGTGAGATGAAGGCAGTCTAGCTGGGAGTTAGCTAGTCGTTGGTTTTACCTCAGAGTGTCAGTTTTACCTCAGCGAAGGAGATGAGAGCAGACAGTGCAGATCTCCTCAGAACACCGGGGAGAGACTCCTGTCAGATTAGCCTGAGGGCTGAGGAAGTCTGAACAAGAAAGCTGACATCCACTGCTGCTTGTGCTTAAGTTAAAGGTGTGAGTAGGACGACAAGCAAGTGGAAAAGGGAAAAGAGAGAGTGACAGAGGTCGACAGCATTGATAGCTTACCTCCACTCTGCACCACCGGACACCGGGTCCGCGCTTACCAGCATCTGCACGACTGGTAGGAGACACCGGAGACCCTGGACTTCAAGTCGCAGGGGCCCAGCAGTGCTGATACGTAACCGAGGTTAGGAAGACGGGGGTCTGGCAGGTACCGCCGCAGAGACACTGTTCTGTCCACAAGAAGACCTCACCACAAGATCAGCCGGGGGTAGCAAAGAGAACGGAGTTAAACTTTGTTTCATGCAAGTTAGAAACTCACACACATAAAGACGTAAGGAGGCCCTACACCTACTCAGTGGATTGCTGGACATGCATCCTCCACCCTGACGGCCTCCCGGGACGTGCCTGCAACTTCATCACCAGTAAAGGTACAGAAAGAGACTGTCTTGTGTGTGTCTGCATTATTGCTCCTGCGCCCCTACACCGCCATATACCTCGAGGGATCAGTCTCGCCTGTGGGAGACTTAACACCTTGCTGCCCAGTAACAACCCCTCAGAGGATCTACCCTGCAGCGCTGGTCACCCTGACCAGGAACCACAGGTGGTGTCACGAACATTCTATCATCCCCTGTAAATATCCCCCCTTTAGTGAGCGCCCAGGGCAACAGACCGAGCTGCGCTACCCGTGACATCCCCCAGTGAAGTGAACGGGCTCGGTGCCGAGTACCCCAAAGCCCTGGTACGTGCGACTCGCATTTATTTGTGGAAACAATTTCTCAATTTTCCAACTATGAATTTTCATACCTTTAAATCACAGAGATATGTCACACAAGATAGTTAATAAGTAATTTCCCACATGTATACTTTACATCAGCACAATTTTGGAAACAATTTTTTTGTTAGGAAGTTATAAGGATTAAAACTTGACCAGCGATTTATAATTTTTTAAACAAAATTTACAAAACCATATTTTTAGGGACCACATCATATTTGAAGTCACTTTGAGGGATCTACATGATAGAAGATACCCCAAAGTGACACCATTCTAAAAATTGCACCCCTCAAGGTGCTCAAAACCACTTTCCAGAAGTTTATTAACCCTTCAGGTGCTTCACAGGAATTTTTGGAATGTGGAGAAAAAATTAACATTTAACTTTTTTTCATAAAACAATTTACTTTAGATCCAATTTTTTTTATTTTGACAAGGGTAAGAAGAAAAAAAAAGAATCCAAAATTTGTTGTGTAGTTTCTCCTGAGCATGCCGATACCCCATATGAGGGAGAAAACCACTGTTTGGGTGCACAGCAGAGCTCCGAAAGAAAGGAGCGCCATTTGACTTTTTGAATGTAACATTTACTGGAATCATAAGCAGACATCATGTCCCATTTGGAGAGCTTTCCTGCTGTCACGATGTGCAGGCCACACCAATACATCGCACCTTCAGTTTTAGAAGCTAGTGGTTACCACCCTGATATTTGGCACTCAGGAAGGAGCAGGCCCCAGTACTTCTGGAACTGAAGGTGCTCATATCGTACCAGGTCAGCATTTCCGGGGGTGGTCCAGCAAACTGGAAAAAAAGGTAAGTCGAGAAAAAAAGGTGTCGAGTGTGTTACAAAAGGGGAATACGAAAGGACACCATTTAGCAATGCAACATCTGAACTGAAAAACCTTGCCTGTGTATGAAAGATTACTTCAAACTGTACCACACCTCCATGCACTGCTAATTTACTTAAATTTACATAACAGGAAACAGTAGATTAGTTCCAAAAAGGTGGCACTTGTTGGGCATTGCCACTGTTTAGACACATCTAGATAAGTTCCTTGGGGGTCTAGTTTCCAAAAAGGGGGCACTTGTTGGGCATTGCCACTGTTTAGGCACATCTAGATAAGTTCCTTTGGTCTAGTTTCCAAACAGGGGCACTTGTTGGGCATTGCCACTGTTTAGGCACATCTAGATAAGTTCCTTGGGTGTCTAGTTTCCAAAAAGGGGGCACTTGTTGGGCATTGCTACTGTTTAGGCACATCGAGATAAGTTCCTTGGGGTTTTAGTTCCCAAAATGAGGTCACTTGAGGGGGTCACTACTGTTTAGGCACATCAGGGACTCTGCAAACGGAACTTGACGCCCGCAGACCATTCCATCAAAGTCTGCATTCCAAAACGTCACTATTTCCCTTCCAGGTCCCGACATGTGCCCACACGGTAGTTTTCTCTCACATATAGGGTACCAGCATGCCCAGGACAAATTGGAAAACAACTATTGGGGTCCAATTTCTCCTGATAACCTTGGGAAAGTAAAAAATTGGGTGCTAAAAAATCATTTTTGTGGAAAACAAAGTTTTTTTTTTTTTCACGCCCGGGCATTATACACTTTAGTGAAACACTTTGGGTTTAAAGTTCTCACCACACATCTAGATAGTTTACTTAGGGGGTCTAGTTTCCAAAACGGGGTCACTTGGTGTGCTGTGTGTCTATTTATATATGCTTTTTGTGCTTTTTTATAATTTCTATATGTAATTGTATTGTGTAATACAATGGCAAAAAGTAAAAAAGCAGAAAAAAATGGCACTAAACTGTTGACTGCAGTCTGAATCAGTCCTTAGTATAAAGCACACCACCTGATAGTGAACTAGGTGGTGCATGAAAAATGTGTTGAAGACCAAGTGCATTCGAAACCGTTGTCCGCCTTCACTTACCCCTCTCTCCCTGCATGTTAAAGGATTGTCTCGCCACATGGAATAAAGGACATTAAGAAGCAATGGTGAGTGCTGTTTCTTTTTTAAATATTGAATGTTCACGTAATACATTAGCATGTGCATATTGTATGTACCTAGACACCTGCCCTGCAAAGAGGTCTTTAAATAACATTGCCCACCCAGAAACTAAACATTGATGTAACATCATGATTACATGATTCAGAAAAAAGTTTGATTGCTATGTTTATCTAAACCTTTTACTTGATTGAAGACTTTTAGATTGATGTGCATTGAATGACAATAAATAAAGTATTCTGAGCATTCTGCTTTTACTTTTGTAAAATCTGCCATATGGTTCCTGGTATGTGAGCTTTTTTATTATGATGCACGCAATATGCAAATTTTAAGGTCCACACCATGGTAGTATTGTTGGCCTATAGACACGTCCTAAGTGAATCTTACGAGAAACTCCCTTTGTTAAACATCATAAATATTAGCATATTTGACACACTAATGAAAAGGTCCATATTTCTGGAATCTTGTGGCTTATTTAAAAAAAAAAAGGCTGTATACTCAGTGGAGCATTAAAAATAAAAGAGGAGCAAAAACTTTTCACTTGGTGACAGGTTCTCTTCAGATACATTTATTCCCTATCCAAAAAGGAAGTGATAAATAATCGCTGGGATCTGTCCACTCAGGCTTCCTAGTAATATGATTATGTGCTGGCGTAAAGCAGGCAAAATTGTCATTACTAACACTTCTTCAGCCTTCATCTCATTGCAGTCATTGTTTGGGAAAGTGAAATACAGCAGAGTTTTGTCTTATTACAAACACTTCTAAGAGCTCTCCTGCCTCAATGCTGTATCAAGGCATTACTGCCCCTCTCACCACACTGCCTGCGTAAGATGAAAGCTGAACATAGTAATCACGCTTATGATTGCTGTACTCCAAGCACTTTGTAATCACACATGGCTCAGTAAGGAGATGAGATCAGTGAGAGCAGACAGTGTCTGTGTTACATGGCTCATACTGAGAATCCTGCTCTAAGCTATTGTGGGGGGCGTGTTCTTCTTTCCTCTACTGTCTAATGAGTGGGCAACATCATACAAGGTGAAGAAGTATACACTAGAGATGCGCAATCCCGAGCAGTAAAGTTCGGCATCCGTACCGAATATCTACTGTTCAGGCACGGACAGCGAATACCGACTTCACCAGGAAGTCCGTGCTACTGTTCGGGTTCGGGCCCCTTAATACCGGGTGTTTGTCATGCTGTTATGTGCATGACAGCGCAGCAAACACTGCTTCTGATCGGCGGTAAAATCATCACCTCTGGCCAGACAGCCACAGTTTCCACGCTGTCAAATGAGCCTGCAGATATCATCGGAGGTATAAAGTTTACCTCCTGTCATTGGTTTCGGCTGATGGGACTCTTTCTCCCATTAACTGATGCCTGCTGCTGCTAATAACAGTGAGAGCAGGAGGGGCTGATGTATTCATCAGCCTGCGCTGTAAATAAGTAATGAAAAAAAACAAAAGTTATATCTACACAGTATGTAAACTATTTTCTGATCATACAGATTTTCAGTTAATATAGATTTCCTTATACAGATTTTGTGGCGACTAGGAAGCTCGTTATAATTTTTTGGATGTAAATCAGTTGCTCATGTGACTATATGCAGCTGTAAAATGTATATTATCATTGAAAAAATGGCATCTTACTCAGCTCCATTAATATGTAATCTTATTTACTTTGTTCAAAAACCTCTGCACATCTATCTAGTGCAAAACAGTAAATAAGAGACAAAAAGGAGGATGTGTTTCCTATTTAGGGTTTCAGTGACAAAGCATGGTATGAGCGGGGAGCAGCTGGGCACTCAGCATGCATGAAAAGGAAAATTGTTTATTTAAAAAAGCAGCAAAATCCCAAAATATGTGAGCTAGACACAACATTTCAGCAGAATCTACTTTTATATCTGCCTAAAGAATAATCTTTTTCTTTTTAATAAGAGATGAGCAGATCTGGCGAGATTTGAATTTGCCAAGTTGCGAAAATTTTACCAGGAAATTTGATGCTCTGTGAATTTTTTCTCCGTGAATTCAATGTCCCTTCATTTGTCTCACATGTCAAAAAGACATACTGAAATGGAAATTAAATTGTGAGCCCCAATGGGGAAAACGAATGATGACAATACAGTGCCTTGCGAAAGTATTCGGCCCCCTGGAACTTTTCAACCTTTTCCCACATATCATGCTTCAAACATAAAAATACCAAATGTAACTTTTTGGTTAAGAATCAACAACAAGTGGGACACAATTGTGAAGTTGAGTGAAATTTATGGGTTATTTTAAATTTTTGTGGAAATACAAAAAACTGAAAAGTGGGGTGTGCAATATGATTTGGCCCCTTTACTTTCAGTGCAGCAAACTCACTCCAGAAGTTCATTGTGGATCTCTGAATGATCCAATGTTGCCCTAAATGACTACTGATGATAAATATAATCCAGCTGTGTGTAATCAAGTCTCTGTATAAATGCACCTGCTCTGTGATAGTCTCAGGGTTCTGTTTGAAGCACAGAGAGCATCATGAAGACCAAGGAACACAACAGCCAGGTCCGTGATACTGTTGTGGAGAAGTCTAAAGCCAGATTTGGATACAAAATGATTTCCAAAACTTTAAACATCCAAAGAAACACTGTGCAAGCGATCATATTGAAATGGAAGGAGTATCATACCACTGCAAATCTACCAAGACCCGTCTGTCCCTCTAAACTTTCATCTCAAACAAGGAGAAGACTGATCAGAGATGTAGCCAAGAGGCCCAAGATCACTCTGGATGAACTGCAGAGATCTACAGCTGAGGTGGGACAGTCTGTCCATAGGACAACAATCAGTCGTACACTGCACAAATCTGGCCTTTATGGAAGAGTGGCAAGAAGAAAGCCATTTCCCAAAGATGTCCAAAAAAGTGTAATTTAAAGTTTGCAACAAGCCACTTGGGAGACACACCAAACATGTGGAAGAATGTGCTCTGGTCAGATGAAACCAAAATCAAACTTTTTGGCATCAATGCCAAATGATATGTTTGGCATCAAGGAAACACAGCTCATCATCCTGAACACACAATCCCCACTGTCAAACATGGTGGTGGCAGCACTATGGTTTGGGCCTGCTTTTCTTCAGCAGGGACAGGGAAGATGGTTAAAATTGATGGGAAGATGGATGAAGCCAAATGCAGGACCATTCTTGAAGAAAACCTTTTGGAATCTGCAAAAGACCTGAGACTGGGACGGAGATTTGTCTTCCAGCAAGACAATAATCCCAAAGATAAAGCAAAATCTACAATGGAATGGTTCACAAATAAACATATCCAGGTGTTAGAATGGCCAAGTCAAAGTCCAGACCTGAATCCAATCGAGAATCTGTGGAAAGAGGTGAAAACTGCTGTTCACAAACGATCTCCATCCAACCTCACTGAGCTCGAGCTGTTTGCAAAGGAAGAATGGGCAAGAATTTCAGTCTCTTGATGTACAAAACTGATAGAGACATACAGCAAGCGAATTGCAGCTGTAATCGCAGCAAAAGGTGGCGCAACAAAGTATTAAGTTAAAGGGGCCGAATAATATTACACATCCCACTTTTCAGTTTTTGTATTTCCACAAAAATTTAAAATAACTGTGAGGCAGTGACCGGGATCGTTTACGAGGGACGTTATATTTCCCTCAGAATGTGTACAGAGACCTATTAAAGCCATTGGAGTGCATTGCAGTCACACACACAGCTGCGGCTGCAATGCAGGAATGAAGGTGAGCAATGACCTAGTCAGACTACCTGGCTAAGGCAGATTAAGTAAAATCCGGCAGGGCCTTCATTTCTTGGAGGAGGTCACAGGAGGCAGTGGGGCGGCCTCCTCCCTCCAACCCGGGTTTTCCAGTGGCTTTTGCCACAGGTCTTTAAAACTCCTGCACTAAAGATTAGTGTTGTTCTATGTTGGGATCCTGCAAGGAGCATAGCAGGAAAGCTCCACAGGACTGTGTGTAGCAAAACCCAGGCCTGGGACGGCTCTGCACCCGTCAGGCTCTGTTCGGCCCGGCGCGGCCGTTGTCCCTGGCAACCAGTGTTTATGGACTGATGTTAACCCGGCTGCGTACCAGAGGACTTTTCCTGTTTTACCCGTGAGTTGCTGAATAAAAGCTGTTTACTTTGGACTTGCTTGGGTCACTGCCTCAGTTACTGCATGGTGTGAACACCGCCGTCTTACAATTGGTGGAGAATGCGGGCATTGTGACTGAGGTATACCCCCACCGGCAGCTTCATGACCTCAATCCGGCCGGCCACTTTTCAGCCTCAACCCGTGGACAAAATGGAGGAGCTGGTAAAGCAGCTGGTAATTACACAACAGCAGCAGCTGCAGTTCCAGCGGCAACAGCAGGAGCGGGAGCAACGGCACAATGAGCAACAGCAGCTATTGTACCAGCAGCAGCAAAAAACAAACAAACTGTTGCTGCAACAGATTTCTGCACTGCGGGAGACCTCGACGGCACCAGCCCCTGAACGTCACGAGGCCCGAGACAGGGTTCGCTCAGCGTTGAGGAAGATGGGACCGGAGGACGACGTGGAAGCTTTCATGACAGTTTATGAGCGCACAGCGGAGCGGGAAAACCTACCCGCCGGCCAGTGGGCAGAAGTAGTAGCTCCGTTTCTGGTCAGCGATGCACAAAAGGCCTACTTCGATCTCAGTCGGGAGGACGCCCAGGACTACCAGAGGCTCAAAGGTGAGATCCTTGCCCAACTGGGGGTTAATACATACGTGAGGGCTCAGCGTGTATTTTCATGGGCCTATGTGGAGACACGACCCACGCGGTCTCAGGCTTATGACCTCCTGCAGCTGGTAAAGAAGTGGCTCCAGCCAGAGACTTTGTCTCCAGCCCAGATGGTGGAGAGGGTGGTGGTTGACCGGCTGGTAAGGACTCTGCCGGCTGCTATCCAACGTTGGGTGGGGCAAGGCGACCCCGGCACACTCAACCAGGTAGTCAGTTTGATTGAGCGCTACTCGGCCACTCAAGACTTTATTCGAGACTCCGCCCCCTCTCGGCTGTCACGCCGATCCCTGCCAACCCCGGAATCGGGAAAGGGGTCGCGTCCCTCTGCTGGGGACAGTCAGCACCGTACCCGTGCTGAAGGGGAACCCCGGAGTGAGAGTGGCAGGAGACCGGTTCCCTCCCAGACTGTCATAAGACCTATCAGTACTTCCACCCTTAGGTGCTGGCGGTGTCAGGGACCGGGACATGTGATGGCTAATTGTCCCCTGACGACGGAACCCATGGACTGCGGATTAGCCACCGGGTCTCAATGTACGCCCAGACCGTCTGCACAGCAACCCTCGACCCCCAGGACACTGAACTCCAACTATGCCAGGTACTGGTTAATGGGTACCCTACGGAGGCTCTCCTGGACTCAGGGAGCCTCGTGACTCTGGTACATGGGTCACTGGTGGCAGGAGACAACCCCAGTGGACGGCAGGTCGGGGTTGTATGTATCCATGGGGACCTCCGAGACTATCCAACTACGGAGGTAGTTTTGTCCACGCCATGTGGAGACATAAAACATGTAGTGGGAGTGGTAAAAAATCTTCCCTATGGGTCTGTGTTGGGAAGAGACTTGCCCCTGTTCTGGACTCTGTGGAAAAACAAAACCATTCTCCCCTGGTAAGATGTATTACAGATGCTGTACCCGACGAACCTGCCGTAGGGGTGTCCCATATAGGGATAGAGTGTGACCCCGATAGGTTTCCCTTAGAGGTGTTGGCAGGAGAGGTGGAGGAGACCGCATCGATTCCCGAGCTGGAAGTGTCCAGGGCCACGTTTGGGACAGCTCAGCTACAAGATCCCACTCTGACTCAGGCGCGGGAAAGGGTGCTAGAGGTAAACGGCGTAGCCCAACAGCCCAATGCAGATACGGTATTTCCACGCATGGTAGTCAGTGGAGAGTTGCTTTATAGGGTAGATAAAATCAGGGACGAGGTTGTGGAACAGTTGGTAGCACCTCAGTCGTATCGTAGGGTGATTCTAGATTTTGCACACTCACACTTGCTGGGGGGCCACTTAGGGGAAAAAAAAACTCTAGAACATATCTTGCAGCGGTTCTTTTGGCCAGGAGTTTACGCGGAGGTCAAAAGGTACTGCGAATCATGCCCCGAATGTCAGTTGACCTCACCCACTGCAAGTTTCCGTAGTCCATTGGTACCCCTGCCAATAATAGAGGTACCTTTTGAACGGATTGCAATGGATTTGGTATTGCCCATTGTAAAATCCGCCCGTGGCCACCAACACATACTGGTGGTCTTCGACTATGCCACCCGGTACCCGGAGGCTATACCACTACGCCACACCTCGGCAAAACTTATTGCCCGAGAACTGTTTGCCATGTTCTGTCGCCTGGGACTACCTAAGGAGATCCTGATGGATCAGGGGACCCCCGCATCTCGGTGTACCACCCTCAAACCGACGGGTTAGTAGAACGGTTCAATAGAACCCTCAAGTCCATGTTAAAAAAGGTGATTTCTAAGGATGGAAGGGATTGGGACATGTTGCTACCCTATTTGATGTTCGCTGTCCGTGAGGTACCCCAGGCTTCCACAGGGTTCTCTCCCTTTGAGTTATTGTACGGCAGACACCCTAGAGGTCTGTTGGACGTAGCCAAAGAGACATGGGAACAAGAGCCGACTCCACATAAGAGTATAATTGAACACGTGGCTAGTATGCAGGGCCGGATCGCGGCGGTCATGCCCATCGTGAAAGAACATCTGTTAGATGCCCAGGCAACCCAGAGGCGCACATATAATAAAAGAGCCAGAGTCAGGTCTTTTAACAAGGGCGATCGGGTATTAGTACTGGTACCCACAGCCGAGAGTAAGCTCATGGCCAAGTGGCAAGGGCCATATGAGATTCGAGAAAAGGTGGGGGAGGTAAATTACCGGGTGTATCAGCCCGGAAGGAGGAAACCTGAGCAGATTTACCATATAAACCTGCTAAAACCTTGGAAAGATCGAGAGTGTTTACTTACAGACATCACCCCGGGCATATCACCAGAGAGTTCTCTACCTTCAAACAGGGAAGCATCCAAGGGGAGGTCAGGATAAGTGATGCTCTCACTAAACAGCAGCGACGGGAGGCTCGCTCCCTGGTGCAAAACAATACCGACGTGTTCTCAGAGCTACCAGGTAGGACTACGGTTATCCAACATGACATTGTCACCGAACCTGGGTAAGGGTGCGAATAAGACCGTACCGGGTGCCCAAAGCCCGGAGGCAAGCAATTTCGGCTGAGGTAAAACAAATGCTTCAGTTAGGCGTCATAGAGGAATCACGGAGTGAGTGGGCTAGCCCCATTGTACTGATTCCAAAGCCAGATGGATCATTACGCTTCTGTAATGATTTCCGAAAATTGAATGAAGTGTCAAAGTTCGACCTTTATCCAATGCCCCGGGTGGATGAGCTGATTGAGAGACTGGGGCAGGCCCAGTACTTTACCACGCTCAATCTCACCAAGGGTTATTGGCAGGTACCTCTCACAGATTCGGCGAAGGAGAAGACCGCCTTCGTAACTCCGGAGGGTCTATTTCACT
Organism: Oophaga sylvatica; assembly: GCA_033576555.1. Taxonomy (NCBI): domain Eukaryota; kingdom Metazoa; phylum Chordata; class Amphibia; order Anura; family Dendrobatidae; genus Oophaga; species Oophaga sylvatica. Next base: position 122,359,396 of record JARQOD010000006.1, read on the forward strand.
ATGTGGTCTTACCTTTTGGGTTACATGGGGCCCCGGCTACATTTCAGAGATTGATGGACATAGTGCTCAAGCCTCATCAGGAATACGCGTCCGCGTATCTAGATGATATCATCATATTTAGCACCGACTGGCAAACGCATCTAACACATGTACAAGCGGTGCTGGATTCTCTCAGAGCCGCGGGGTTAATGGCAAACCCAAAAAAATGTGCGATAGGGCTGGAGGAAGCTCGATATTTGGGGTATGTGATAGGCCGAGGAGCTATCAAGCCCCAAATCAGTAAAATTGAGGCCATAAAAAACTGGCCTAAACCATCGAGTACAAAACAGGTGAGGGCGTTCCTTGGCATCCTTGGGTGTTACCGCCGGTTTATACCTAATTTTGCCGGGCGAACGGCGGCCCTAACCGATCTCTTGAAAGGAAAGAAAACGGTAATGGTTCGGTGGAACCCTCAGGTAGAAGAAGCCTTCCAGTCCACGAAGTTGGCCCTGTGTGGACAGCCGGTCCTCATCAGCCCCAACTTCAATGAAACCTTCATTGTACAGACAGATGCCTTGGAGGTAGGACTAGGGGCGGTGTTGTCACAAAAGTGAATGGTGAAGAGCACCGGTCACCTACTTGAGTAGAAAACTTGTCCCGGCAGAGAAAAACTATAGCGTAGTAGAGAAGATGTTTGGCTATTAAGTGGGCCTTGGAATCACTACGTTATTATTTACTTCGCGTCAGTTTCCGCTTGGTGACGGACCACTCACCCTTGTATGGATGAGATGCAAACGGAGGAATGCACGAGTCACCAGGTGGTCCTGTCACTGCAAAATTTCAGTTTCTCTGTAGAACATTGCCTGGAAGTTGCAAGCAAACGCGGATGCCCTGTCCGGGCACCCTGTATGGTGGCAAATGTTCAACCCCACAAGTTTGAACAGAGGGGGGGATATGTGAGGCAGTGACCGGATCGTTTTACGAGGACGTTTATATTTCCCCAGAATGTGTACAGAGACCTATTAAAGCCATTGGAGTGTATTGCAGTCACACACACGCCGCGGCTGCAATGCAGGAATGAAGTGAGCATGACCTATCAGACTACCTGCTAAGGCAGATTAAGTAAAATCCGCAGGGCCTTTATTTCTTGGAGAGGTCACAGGGGGCATGTGGCAGCCTCCTCCCTCCAACGCCCGGTTTTCCAGTGCTTTTGCCACAGTCTTTAAACTCCTGCACTAAAGATTAGTGTTGTTCTATGTTGGGATCCTGCAAGGAGCATAGCAGGAAAGCTCCACAGGACTGGTGTAGCTGAACCCAGGCCTGGGACGGCTCTGGCACCCGTCAGGCTCTGTTCGGCCCGCGCGGCCGTTGTCCCGGCAACCAGTGTTTATGGACTGATGTTAACCCGCTGCTCACCGAGGACTTTTCCTGTTTTACCTGAGTTGCTGAATAAAAGCTGTTACTTGGACTTGCTTGGGTCACTGCCTCAGTTACTGCATGTGTGAACACCGCCGTCTTACATAACCAATAATTTTGTTCAATCCTTCACAATTGTGTCCCACTTGTTGTTGATTCTTCACCAAAAATTACATTTGGCATCTTTATGTTTGAAGCATGATATGTGGGAAAAGGTTAGAAAAGTTCCAGGAGTCGAATACTTTCGCAAGGCACTGTATATGATATAGTGCTGCAGAAAATGTTGACTAATAAAGCTCATTTGTATGTCTGCAAATGTAGTATGTATAGGTACAAATGTAAGCATGGGCTATATGTCAAACTAAGTTTGTCTGAATTTTTAAATAAACTGTATGCATATTGAAATGTACAGTCGTGACTAGAGTTGAGCGATACTTTCCGATATCCTAAAGTATCGGAATCGGAATGGTATCGCCGATATCACAAAAAATATCGGCGATACCCGATACCGATACCGGAAGTCCCATGTAAGTCTATGGGAACAAAATATCGAAATTAAAAAAAACCCATTCTTGCCTTGTTGGTTAATTGTACATGAAGGAAAACAAGAAAGAGTAATGTAGAATGTATTGGGGAAGGTTGAGGAGACATTAAAGGCATAGATGTTTGACCCAATCCAATGGAATAGCATTAATTTTTTTTTTTAAAGATGTTCGGATTGACGAAGAAATTGACAATGTTAACGTTTTTTATATTTAGGCAAATATGTATATTACACAACTTCCATGCTCTTCATCTTCACCTTTTTAACTTTTACACACTTTCTCCTTCATAATCTTCTGCAGCATCATCTTTTTCATCAAATTATTCTTCATCTTCACCTTCTTTATCTTCTTCTTAAACTTCTTGCTATTCATCTTTGTTAACATTACTCATATTCTTCTTATTAACTATTATTCTTATTCATATCTGCTTCATCTTCTTCATCATATTCTTATTTGTGACAGAGAATCCTGTACTTGTAATCTGTCAAAGTATGAATTTTTCATCCTTCCGTTCTTGCTGTCACAAAAGATTTAAATTACAACAGTATTTGTCCGTGTTCAGTTTAGCCTCCAGCAGCAGGCATTTTCCAGGGGCACCACGAGGAGGAACGGACTCACCCCCATACACTGCTTAGTCTTCTTCTGCTTAGAATTTAGAGCATATATTTTGCTCTTCATTTTGGTCTTATACTTCATTTGTTTCTTCTGCTTTTAGATCTTCTGCTTTGTTCTTGTGTCTCATTGTTCCGTATCTTGTATTTGTAGCACAATCTTGTAACCAGCTGATGTTACTGGGACACGGTTACTAAGCAGGAGGTACCTGTGCTCCAAAGCACTACCAAGGACCAGCAGACGTTGCTGGAACTCGGATACCGAGATGGAGGCACCTAGGCCAAAGGCACTGCGGAGAACCAGTTGACGGTACTGGAACCCGGAGGGCAGCAGAAGGAAAAGAGCCAATGGCACAACCGAGGACCAGCTGACGTTACTGGGACACGGTTACTAAGCAGGAGGTACCTGTGCTCCAAAGCACTACCAAGGACCAGCAGACGTTGCAGGAACTCGGATACCGAGATGGAGGCACCTAGGCCAAAGGCACTGCGGAGAACCAGTTGACGGTACTGGAACCCGGACGGGTAGCAGAAGGTACAAGAGCCAAATGCAAGTAACGAGGACCAGCTGACTGTGCTGGAACCCGGAGGGGCAGCAGAAGGAAAAGAGCCAATGGCACAACCGAGGACCAGCTGACGTTACTGAACCCCAGTAACACAGGAGCAAGTGTTGACTGTGCTAACAGCACTTCCGAGCAACAACTGGCGGTGTTGGAGCCCAGGGTCAAGGAGGATGTTTAAATACTAGATCAAGTAATTTCCTTGTTACCTGTCAATTTTAAATGTCTATACTTCAAACAAGAGAAAGATAACCTTTACTACCATAAGATGATGATTTCATTTAAACTAATATCTAGATAAATAAAGAATTGACAAACATAAACACATACATTAACATGTTGAACAGCAATGCAAACCACAAAATAAATTAGTTAAGGAATCTGCTATACGGTTGTACATAAAAGCATACAAGTACATATCTGAATCCATTAATGATGGATAAGTAACAGTATGTACACCATTTTTATTGTATAGACAATGAATGTCTGACTTCAAAACATCATCAGCATTACAAGTTATCTGTGATATTACTAAAAAGTTCCATTTGCTGAATAATGTCACTAAATATTTTATACAAAATTATACAATTTCCATCATGTAATACTCATAATATGTGGCAATAATCATTTTTATTAACAAACATAACCTTTCAAAAGTGCATAGTGCATAGTGAAAATTGCTATTTATGGCTGACTGTGACTGTCGACTTGGAAGCATGACAACAGATAGATAAGGTATATATAGATGAGACTGCATAGCCACAGATGGTGAATTGCGATGTAATACTGTACCTCAATAAAGTGTGCGTCACTACTACATAATTTTTTTTATATAGCTTTATAAACAGGGTACATGGATGTATGCTTGTGCCTTTGTTTTGACGCACAGACTGCCTTCCTGCTGAGACGCATTGGGTAGTGAACAGTTGTGTGCAGTGTTCACTGCAGTCTCTGCGGAATAACCACACATTAGACCTTATAACTTTTCAGACTTTCTTTATCAATCTACCAAGATGAAGAAGGCAGGGAGTAAGGCACGTGGTCGTGGAGTTTCTTCAGGGAGAGGACGTGGGGATTCTGTGGCTGCTGCGGCCCCCAGTGACACAGCATCCACCAGTTTTCCCCGTGAGCGTTCCTTTATGCGCACTTTTGTAGGAGCTCGGAGTACCCCCCTGCTGCGGGAAGAACAAATTGAAGCCGTTGTTGTTTGGATGTCAGCCAATGCATCGACTTCAATTGCTTCCACCTCCTCTCAGGACCACAGCACTGTTGGGCAACCATCTGTCTCTTCACCGCCTGGCAAATTGCCCAGGCAGTCAGAGAGTTCTGTACAGGAGCCAGCTGAGTGTCTGCTTCTGTTCTCAGAATCTATTGGCTTGCAAACAGGGGCCCAGCCAAGCAGCATTCTGTAATGTGAAGAGGGAGTATGCAGTGATGCGCAACAGCTGTGTCTCTCTGAATCTGAAGAGGCGGGTGAGACAGTGCCGATGGTCAGCACACCGCAGAACGCATCTGATGATGATGAGACCCAGGTGCCAGTTTCTGTTGAGCATGGTGCTGGCCAGACCACCCAACAGCAGGTGTTGGAAGAGGGTAGTGGAGATGATGAGGTCCAAGACCCAACATGGCATGAGGAACAGGAAGGTGGTGGGAGCAGCTCAGAGGAATAATAATAATATTTATTTATATAGCGCCATCATATTCCGCAGCGCTTTACAGTTTAGCCGTTTCAGAACACAAGTCATAAGTAACAACGTTAACAATACAATAATTTAAGCTAAATAAGTCGCCCCTGCTCGTGACAGCTTACAATGTACAATGAGATGGGGGAGATACAAAGTATAGGTGTTTATATACAATGGTGCATTTACAATGATGTTCCAGCCATCTTAAGGGACTGAGGGATGGAGATAGTGAATGGGCTAGAGACACACACACACTTACACAGAATACATAGAATGACTTTGATTAGTGAATGTGATAGGCCGCTCTGAACAAATGTGTTTTGAGGGAGCGCCTGAAACCATGCAAATTGTGGATAGTCCTAATTTCTTGGGGTACAGCATTCCAGAGGATTGGCGTAGAGCAGGAGAAGTCTTGGAGTCGGGAGTGGGAGGTACGTATTAGTGCAGAGGTTAGTCGAAAGTCGTTTGCAGAGCGCAGCAGTCGGTTAGGCCGATAGATAGAAATGAGGGAGGAGATGTAGGAGGGGTGCTGCACTGTGGAGAGCTTTGTGGGTGAGAACCAGTACTTTGGTTGAAAGCTGGGAGAGGCCTAGAGAAATGGTTAGTGATAGAAGGAAGATAGAGGAAGACATTGCCCCAACGGTACAAACAGGAGGGAGAGTTAGGCTGCAGACTCGGTTGCCTGTAGCCTCCAGTTTGGCACCTGTTCGGAGCAGTTGTCTTCCAAAAGTCAAAACGTGCGCTCCCAGGACTTGCACTGCGTGGTCCTTTTTTCACACACTTGCACATGATATTTGCTATGTGAAATGCAAGCTGTGTAATTAAAAATTAAAAATAGCTAAAAGTGTCAGTCACCTCAATACCACAAATATGTGGAAACATGTGCGGACAAAGCACGTAGTTGAGTTACAAAGACACACTAGAGATGTAGGCCAACCTACAGCAGCACCTACATCTTCAGGTTGTGTTGAAGCCTCTTCATCGAGCTCACACACAGCTGGTTATGCTTCCTCACAGGATCGCCATGGAAGAACCTCGGCCACTGTTGTCCAGAGACAAACTGTTATTCCACACACAGCAGCAAGTTCCCTGTCATCCTCACACTCCCAGGCCACAAAACAGCCATCGGTAGCACAGGCATGGGATAAAAGACGGCCATACTCCGCAAACCATGCACGAGCACAGGCTCTGAATGCTGGCATTGCAAAACTCCTGTCCCTTGAAATGCTGTGATTCAGGCTGGTGGAGACAGACAGTTTCCGTAACTGAATATCATTGTCAATCCCACAATACAATGTGCCAAGCCGATTTCATTTCAGCAGGCAAGCCGTCCCTGGTCTGCAAAAGCATGTTGAGGGAAAAATTAAACATGCGCTACTAAAAGCCCTCAGTAGCAAGGTCCACCTGACCACCGATGCGTGGACCAGTACCCATTGTTATGATCTGCTACAACCAGTAAGGAAAGAAGGGAATTCTGTCCCTACAATACAACTAAGCTGAATCCCTACGATGTAACGGGGAACCTGATCCTGCGACCAGACCCGCTAAAGTCCTCATCTAGTGTGAACGAAGACCTATAGTTGCGAGGGAGTAATCCCTACAAGATCTAGGGACTGTGAGAAAAGGTGGACACCTCCTAACATAAATTGTAGCATGGATAATTAAACAGAAAAATAAATACTTTGTGATCCTAACATCAAGCAAAACTGACAGATTAAGGCACCTAAGCACCCGGCTAGCTTAACAGTAGATAATACAATGAAGTCAAGCAAAGCCAGAAGGGCGGAGCCAGACTAAATAGGGAAAAAAGGTCATGTGACCAGCAAACTGAAACAAAACCTAACAAGAGGGTTCTAACACCCATGGCCAGGGACAATACCTTTCCCTCACTGCCCATTGGGTCAATGTTGTGCAGCCGGGTACTGATCTTGCGAGTGGCGCTGTACGTGTTCTGCCAACTCCAAGGATTGCAGGAATCAAGTCTGTACACATTGATTCCTCCTCCTATTCCAGTTCCTCAGAATCATCGCTGCAGGAGCCGTCACGGTCTACCTCCACATGGACCCGTGAACGTTTACCTGTTGCGACCGATATGAGCACAGCCGTGTCCAAATGTCAACAGGCCATCCTGAAATTAATTTCCATGGGAATCTTAGCCACACAGCGCAGGAGCTCTGTAATGCCATAAAGCAGGAGAGCGACGTGTGGTTTTTGGAAGAGAATCTACAGGCAGGCTTGGTAGTGTGTGACAATGGCCGAAATCTGGTGTCAGCTCTGGGCCTTGGCAACCTCACTCACATACCATGTCTGTCATATGTGCTCAACTTGGTCGTGCAGAGTTTTTTGAGGGACTATCCGGATCTTGATGCACTGCTGCACAAGGTCCGCCTACAGTGCGCTCACTTGCGACGTTCCAGCATGGCCAGATCGCTGATTGCAGCTCTGCAACGCAGATTTCACCTTCATGAACATCGCATCATATGTGACGTACCCACCAGGTGGAATTCCTCGTTACATATGTTGGAGCGGTTGTGTGAGCAGCAGCCAACAGTAATGGAGTATCAGCTGCATCAGGCGCAGTCAACTCGCAATTTGCGCCGTTCACACTTCACCACTACTGAGTGGGCCTCTATAATAAGAATAATAATATTATTTATTTATATAGCGCCATAATATTCCGCAGTGCTTTACAGTTTAACAGTTTCAAAACACGAGTCATAAGTAACAACGTTAACAATACAATAATTAAAGCAAAATCAGCCGCCCCTGCTGGTGAAAGCTTACAATCTACAATGAGGTGTGGGAGATACAAAGTACAGGTGTTTATATACAATGGTGTTTTTACAATGATGGTCCAGCCATTTTAAGGAAGTGAGGGATGCATGGAGATAGTGAATGGGCTACACACACAGAATTACACATAGAATGACTTTGATTAGTGAATGTGATAGGCCACTGTGAACAAATGTGTTTTGAGGGAGCGCCTGAAACCATCCAAATTGCGGATAGTCCTAATTTCTTGGGGTAGAGCATTCCAGAGGATTGGCGCAGCGCGGGTGAAGTCTTGGAGTTGGGAGTGGGAGGTACGGATTAGTGCAGAGGTTAGTCGAAGGTCGTTTGCAGAGTGCAGCAGTCGGTTAGGCCGATAAATATAAATAAGGGAGGAGATGTAGGGGGGTGCTGCGCTGTGGAGAGCTTTGTTGGTGAGAACCAGTAATTAGAATTGGATCCTATAATGAATGGGCAGCCACTGCCAGTGTAATGAGTGGCGAATAACTCTATGAAGGATATCTGCCACGTTTTGCGTGCGTTTGATGAGTCAACGCGGATGGCGAGTGCAGATGATGCACTAGTCAGCCTGACTGTCCCCCTTATCTGCCTGCTTCAAAAAACACTGCAAGCACTAAGGCATGAGGTTTTGGAAGAGGTGGAGGATGAGGAGTCACAAATTCCATCACCTTCTGGACAGTCAGCGCAACGTGGTTCCTCACAAAGGGCTGGAGGACTTTCAAAGTACCATGCTGTATCAACAATTGAACCTCCAGAGTCGCTGTCTATATTTTCATAACCATTACAAACTTTTAATGTATTTACAAAGCACATAATGTACATTTTTTGTCTATCCTTTTGTAATGCTATTGTGTTTCCATAAACTGATGTTACAGAATTATGATACAAAGTTTTTAAATTTTGAGTTTTAAATTTTGTAAATTTATATGTATTTGAAGGACTTTGTGAGGAGGATGAGGAGGAGTCAATGGAGGAGGAAGACATCGCTCCAGAGGGAGGTAGACAATGCTCTAGTCAGTATGTAGACCAAGGGTGGGGTGATGCACAGCAGGCGGAGATGACGCCTCTTGCAGGGGACAACGTTTCTTGGCCAGTTGGGAGTCTGCAGCACATGGTTGATTTCATGCTGCAGTGGCTGAGAAACGACCGCCGCATCGAACACATTCACACCACGTCTGATTATTGGGTGTACACCCTCCTAGACCCTCGCTACCGGGACAACTTACAAAGCCTCATCACACCGTTGAACCGGGAGCGTAAAATGCGGAAGTACCAAGACACACTGGTGCAATCCATAATGTTCTCCATTCCAGCCGAGAGCACTGCTGCTGCTACTGATTTACAAAGCAGCTCTGTGCGTCGAGGCAGTGGAGACAGCTCTGCAACAAGAGGGAGCACAAGCAGCGCCTCTGCACAGGGCAAGAACAGTATGTTCCAAATGTGTCGAAGTTTTGTGGCAGCGCCACCAATGTCTACACCATCCGAGACGGCTCCAGTCAGCAGGAGGCAACATTTCCGTAAGATGGTTACAGACTACATGTCTTGCCCTCTCAGTGTACTCTCAGATGGCTCTTCCCCATTCAAGTTTTGTGTCTCTAAGCTGGATACATGGCCAGAGCTTAGCCAGTATGCATTGGAGGTGCTGGCTTGATCTGCTGCCAGTGTATTATCGGAGCGCGTCTTTACTGCTGCAGGTGGTGTACTAACAGACCGTTGCATGCGACTATCCTACGATAATGTAGAACGGCTTACTTTTCTGAAAATGAACTAGGCATGGATCTCGCCTGAATTTGCCTGTCCGGTTTCAGATTAACTAACTGGTTGGCAACGTTTTCCATGTCTCCTGTTATGTTCATCTTTCTACCACCTGAGCTATACTCCCTGGGCTACAACACTGCCAGTTGCTGCTCAGAAGTGTCGTGTCCACAGACCAATACACAAGCTATAGTGATAGTGGGGTTCAGTAACGCCTGCTGTTCCCCTGCTGTGTGTCCGGCAAAAATTACTGCTACCTAGCTACACATGTTTAAAAAAACATGACATGTTAAAGTGGCTAGTGCTACACATAGATATCAGGCTACACCCTTATTTCTAAGCTGTAAACAAGTGAAACGTCAAATTTAAAACCATTCAATGATTAGTGTTGGTAACAAATCTGTAACTAAATAATTGTGACATATTATGGCAGATATCCACATGTCTAACACAAATGCTAACACAAAAGCATACTTATGCTATAGGGTACTGATGGTGAACCTTCTCACTCCATAACTTTGACCAATCCAACTCACATCATGCCTCAAATGCTGCAATGTTGGAAGTGCATAATGTGGGTTGAACTTTGACAACAGCTGCAGTGCGAAGGTTATCCTTCTGTGTTCTTGGCTTTTAAATAAAAGCATACAAGTAAATATAATAATACATTGTTGATTAAGGGACATGATGTACACCTGTAATATTGTGCAAACAATGGATGTAGGACTATTCCTCTTCAACATTACTTATATTTGTGTCATTTGAAAAAATACATATTTTAGTTAAAAATTAAAAACCCATGTTCAGTAGCTGTGAAAGGCCCGTTTGTGTACTTCTATATTGTTTGCAACCAATGTATTGTATACGGATGGAAGCGCGTCACACTAATAGATTAGATTTATTTTAAATGGAATGTAGCAGAACCAATTGGAGATAAATGAAAAGGATGAGCCACTGAGACACGCTCAGCAGAGTACAAGCAGCAGTGCTTGAACAAGTAACTGGAGCGTGATCTGCACTCAAAAAAGTAAAAAACACAGACTGAAGTGAACACTGAAACACAACTGTCCACAATCTGTGAAAAGCTCCTTTCTGTACTTCTATAGTGTTTGCAACCAATGTATTGTATACGGATGGAAGCGCGTCACACTAATAGATTAGATTTATTTTAAATGGAATGTAGCAGAACCAATTGGAGATAAATGAAAAGGATGAGCCACTGAGACACGCTCAGCAGAGTACACGCAGCAGTGCTTGAACAAGTAACTGGAGCGTGATCTGCACTCAAAAAAGTAAAAAACACAGACTGAAGTGAACACTGAAACACAACTGTCCGCAATCTGTGAAAAGCTCCTTTCTGTACTTCTATAGTGTTTGCAACCAATGTATTGTATACGGATGGAAGCGCGTCACACTAATAGATTAGATTTATTTTAAATGGAATGTAGCAGAACCAATTGGAGATAAATGAAAAGGATGAGCCACTGAGACACGCTCAGCAGAGTACAAGCAGCAGTGCTTGAACAAGTAACTGGAGCGTGATCTGCACTCAAAAAAGTAAAAAACACAGACTGAAGTGAACACTGAAACACAACTATCCACAATCTGTGAAAAGCTCCTTTCTGTACTTCTATAGTGTTTGCAACCAATGTATTGTATACGGATGGAAGCGCGTCACACTAATAGATTAGATTTATTTTAAATGGAATGTAGCAGAACCAATTGGAGATAAATGAAAAGGATGAGCCACTGAGACACGCTCAGCAGAGTACAAGCAGCAGTGCTTGAACAAGTAACTGGAGCGTGATCTGCACTCAAAAAAGTAAAAAACACAGACTGAAGTGAACACTGAAACACAACTGTCCACAATCTGTGAAAAGCTCCTTTCTGTACTTCTATAGTGTTTGCAACCAATGTATTGTATACGGATGGAAGCACGTCACACTAATAGATTTGATTTTTTTTCTAATATAATGGAGCTGCACCAATTCCACTAAATAAAATAAAAAAAATAAAAAAAAAGTGACACGTGCAGATGCCTACAAACAGCGGTGGATGCAGAGCAAACTGCAGCGTCACCTGCACTGTCACACACACACCTTGCACAGAGCTGTTAAAACAACACTGGCAAAATGAAGCTTTACACAGCGGTTGGTAAACTAGCCTGCCTCAAGCACAGTAGTACACAAAATCGCAATATCTAACTGTCCCTCAGAGTCAGCACAGCAGCGTTCTGTCCCTAACTGAGTTCACAGCACAGTGACGCTAAAATGGCTGCGGCGCCTTTTATAGTGCATTCTGACATCATTTCAGCAGCCAATCACAGCCATGCCATTAGTTAAGATGACCGCATCATTACAGGATGTGCCCACACTTCGTAGGATTCCTCATTGGCTGACTAAAATCACATTGCCTCTCAAAGAATTATGGGAACTTCGATTCCGGTAACGATATCGAAAAGTATCGGAATTAAGTATCGGAATTCCGATAAAGGCAATATGGCCGATACCGATTTTTAACTGTAAAGAGGTGCATCGTGTGAACATGCTCCTACTTTGCCTTGTGAAAATTTATTGGGCTATGACCGTTTTGTTAGTCCTCATAAAGATTGGCATGTGTGGACAAGTTTAGTGCAATATTACAGTGAGCAACAGGTCATCATAGCTTTTAGTCTAGGAATAATTTGTATTTTTTTAATCCGTGGTTTGGTGCTACCAGAGGTATTTAAATAGATGCACTATACATGATCATTTGGTTGAAGCCCTGTATAAATTTTTTCACGATATTAGATTTGATACAAACATCTGGATCAGACTGTGATGAGGTTCCATAAAACTACCAAAGTTCATTGGTAACGATCTACTAACTGACCACCCCTAAGTCAAGGGACGTTACTTTGATTTGTAAATCTCGTGACATGTCTCTATGGGTTAAGAAGAGAACCTTTCTTCGCTATATAACTTGCTTTTCTTTGACCAATTGGAAATTTTAAATGCAATTTTGAAACTTTGAATTTTTATTGCCTCAAATTACAAAAATGTCACATAAAATAGTTAAGAAATAACATTTCCCACATGTCTACTTTACATCAGCACAATTTGGAACCCAAAATTTTTTTTTGTTAGGAAGTTATAAGGGTTAAAAGTTGACCAGCGATTTCTCATTTTTACAACAAAATTTACAAAGCCATTTTTTTTAGGGACCACCTCTCATTTGAAGTCACTTTGAGGGTCTATATGGCAGAAAATACCCAAAAGTGACACCATTCTAAAAACTGCACCCCTCAAGGTACTCAAAACCACATTCAAGAAGATTATTAACCCTTCAGGTGCTTCACAGGAACTAAAGCAACGTGGAAGGAAAAAATGAATATTTAACTTTTTAGCCACAAAAATGATCTTTTACAAACTTTTTTTTTATTTTCACAAGGGTAAAAGGAGAAAATGGACAGATAAGGTTGTTATGCAATTTCTCCTGAGTACGCCAATACCCAATATGTGGGGGAAAACCACTGTTTGGGCACACGGCAGAGCTCGTAAGGGAAGGAGCGCCGTTTGACTTTTTCAAACTAAAATTGGCTGGAATTGAGATTGGACGCCATGTCGTGTTTGGAGAGCCCCTGATGCGCCTAAACAGTGGAAACCCCCACAAGTGACACCATTTTGGAAACTAGACCCCCTAAGGTACTTATCTAGATCTGTTGTGAGCACTTTGAACTCCCAAGTGTTTCACAAAAGCTTATAATGCCTGGGTGTGAAAAAAAAAAAAAACAATTTTCCACAAAAATGATTTTTTAGTCCCAAATTTTTGAATTTTCCCAAGGAAATTGGACCCCAAAAGTTGTTGTCCAATTTGTCCTGAGTACGCTGATACCCCATATGTGGGGGGGGGAACTGTTTGGGTGCACGGCAGGGCTTGGAAAGGAAGTAGTAACGTTTTGGAATGCAGACGTTGATGGGGGTCATGTTCCGTTTGCAGTGCCCCAGATGAGCCTAAACAGTGGAAACCCCCCACAAGTGACCCCATTTTGGAAACTATACCCCCTAAGGAACTTATCTAGATCTTTGGTGAGCACTTTGAACCCCCAAGTGCTTCACACAAGTTTATAATGCCCGGGCATGAAAATAAAAAATCCTATTTTTTTCCCACAAAAATTATATTTTAGTCACTAATTTTTTATTTTCTCAAGGGTAACAGGAGAAATTGGACCACATAAGTTGTTGTCCAATTTGTCCTGAGTACGCTGATACCCCATATGTGGGTGGGAACCACTGTTTGGGCGCACGGCAGAGCTCGGAATGGAAGGAGCACCATTTGACTTTTTCCAACCAAAATTGGCTGGAATTGAGATTGGATGCCATGTTGCATTTGGAGAGCCCCTGATGTGCCTAAACAGTGGAAACCCCCCACAAATGACCCCATTTTGGAAACTAGACCCCCTAAGGAACTTTTCTAGATCTTTGGTGAGCAATTTGAACCCCCAAGTGCTTCACACAAGTTTATAACGTAGAGCCGTAAAATTTAAAAATCATATTTTTTCCACAAAAATGATCTTTTCACCCCAATTTTTATTTTTCCAAGGGTAACAAGACTCCAAAAGTTATTGTGCAATTTGTCCTGAGTGCGCTGATACCCCATATGTGGGGGTAAACCACTGTTTGGGTGCATGGCAGAGTTTGGAAGGGAAGGAGCGCCGTCTGACTTTTTCAACGCAGAATTGGCTGGACGCCATGTCGTGTTTGGAGAGCTCCTGATCTGCCTAAACAGTGGAAACCCCCATAAATGACGCCATTTTGGAAACTAGACCCCTCAAGGAACTTATCTAGATGTGTGGTGAGAACTTTTAACCCCCAGGTGTTTCACTAAAGTTTATAACGTACAGCCGTAAAATAAAAAATCTTTTTTTTTTTTTACAAAAATGATTTTTTCGTCCCCAATATTTTATTTTCACAAGGGTAACAGAAGAAATTGGAACCCAAAAGTTGTTGTCCAATTTGTCCTGAGTACGCTGATACCCAATATGTGGGAGAAAACTACTGTATGGGCGCACGTCAGGGCTCGGAAGGGAAGTAGTGACGTTTTGGATTGCAGACTTTGATGGAATGGTCTGGGGGCGTCATGTCACATTTGGAGAGCCCCTGATGCACCTATACAGTGGAAACCCCCCACAAGTGACCCCATTTTTGGCAAATAGACCCCAAAGGAACTTATCTAGATGTGTGGTGAGCACTTTGAACCCCGAAGTGCTTCACAGAAGTTTATAACGTACAGCCGTAAAATAAAAAATCTTTTTTTTTTTACAAAAATGATTTTTTCGCCCCCAATATTTTATTTTCACAAGGGTAACAGAAGAAATTGGAACCCAAAAGTTGTTGTCCAATTTGTCCTGAGTATGCTGATACCCAATATGTGGGAGAAAACTACTGTATGGGCGCACGTCAGGGCTCGGAAGGGAAGTAGTGACGTTTTGGATTGCAGACTTTGATGGAATGGTCTGGGGCGTCATGTCGCATTTGGAGAGCCCCTGATGCGCCTAAACAGTGTAAACCCCCCACAAGTGACCCCATTTTGGAAAATAGACCCCACAAGGAACTTGTCTAGATGTGTGGTGAGCACTTTGAACCCCGAAGTGCTTCACAGAAGTTTATAACGCACAGCCGTAAAAATAAAAAATCCTTTTTTTTTTTGCAAAAATGATTTTTTTGCCCCAATATTTTATTTTTACAAGGGTAACAGGAGAAATTGGACCCCAAAAGTTGTTGTCCAATTTGTCCTGAGTACGCTGATATCCAAAATGTGGGAGAAAACTACTGTATGGGTACACGTTGGGGCTCGGAAGGGAAGTAGTGAGTTTTGGATTGCAGACTTTGATGGAATGGTCTGGGGGCGTCATGTCGCATTTGGAGAGCCCCTGATGCGCCTAAACAGTGGAAATCCCCAACAAGTGACCCCATTTTGGAAAATAGACCCCACAAGGAACTTATCTAGATGTGTGGTGAGCGCTATGAAGCCCCAAGTGCTTCACAGAAGTTTATAATGTACAGCCGTAAAAGCAAAAAAATATTTTTTTTGTACAAAAATGATATTTTCGCCCCCAGTTTTTTATTTTCCCAAGGGTAGCAGAAGAAATAGGACAAATTGCACAATAACTCTTGGGGTCCAGAGTACGCTGATACCCCATATGTGGGGATAAACTACTGTTTGGACGCATGGCAGAGCTGAGAAGTGAAGGAGCACCGTTTGACTTTTTCAACGCAGAATTGGCTGGAATTGAGATCAGACGCCATGTCACATTTGGAGAGCCCCTGATGTGCCTAAACAGCTGAAACCCCCCAATTCTAACTCCAACCCTAACCCCAACACACCCCTAACCCTAGTCCCAACCCTAACCACAAACCTAACCCTAACACACCCCTAATCCCAACCCTAACCCTAATCCTAACTTTAGCGCCAACCCTAACCCTAACTTTAGCCGCAACCCTAACCCTAACCCTAATGGGAAAATGGAAATAAATACTTTTTTTTAATTTTATTATTTTTCCCTTACTAAGGGGTGATAAAGTGGGGTTTGATTTACTATTTATAGTGGGTTTTTATGATTGGCAGCTGTCACGCTAAAAGACGCTTTTTATTGCAAAAATAGTTTTTGCATCATCACATTTTGAGAGCTATAATTTTTGCATATTTTGGCCCACAGAGTCATGTGAGGTCTTATTTTTTGCGGGATGAGTTGACGTTTTTATTGGTACCATTTTTGAGCACGTGACGTTTTTTGATCGCTTTTAATTTCGATTTTTGGGAGGTTAGAATGAACAAAAATCAGCAATTCATGAATTTCTTTTGGGGGAGGCATTTATACCGTTCCGCGTGTGGTAAAATTGATAAAGCAGTTTTATTCTTCGGGTCAGTATGATTATGGCGATACCTCATTTATGTCATTTTTTCATGTTTTGGCGCTTTTATAGAATAAAAACAATTTTATATAAAAAATAATTATTTTTGCATCGCTTTATTCTGCGAGCTATAACTTTTTTATTTTTTCGCTGATGATGCTTTATGACAGCTCGTTTTTTGCGGGACAAGATGAAGTTTTCAGCGGTACCATGTTTATTTATATCGGTCTTTTTGATCGCGTGTTATTCCACTTTTTGTTCGGTGTATGATGATAAAGCATTGATTTTTTGCTTCGTTTTTTTTTTTTTTTTTAAGGGGTTCACTAAAGGGTTAACTAGTGGGACAATTTTATAGGGGGGGTCGTTACGGACGCGGCGATACCAAATATGTGTACTTTTATTGTTTGTTTTTTTTTATTTACAGGAAGAAGTGAATTTATTGGGGAATATTTTTTTTTTTTTTATTTATTTTGGATTTTTTTTTACACATGTTTGTTTTTACTTTTTTAACTTTTTTACTTTGTCCCAGGGTGGGACATCACAGTATTTTATCAGATCGCTGGTGTGACAGTGTGCACAGCACTCTGTCACACCAGCGATCGCACAGGCATAGATGCAGGCTTCTCAGTGCCTGCTCTCGGCAGGCACTGAGGTAGCCGCCTCCCTCCAGGACCCCGGCGCCATCTTGGATCCGGGTCCTGGGAGGGAGGAAGCCCTCAGAACAGCGCGATCACATCGCGCTGCTCTGAGGGTCTCGGGGCGCGCAGGAGCCCCCACCCTGCGCGATCCTCCCCTGTGCCCCCAGTACACCGCGATCATGTTTGATCGCGGTGTGCAAGGGGTTAATGTGCCGGGAGCGGTCCGTGATCGCTCCTGACACACAGTCATGGGTGTCAGCTGTGATAATCAGCTGACACCCGGCGGCGATTAGCTGCGCTCCCCTCAGGAGCGCAGCTGATCGACTATGACGTACTATCCCGTCCCCGGTCATACGGGCCCAGGTACCATGGACGGGATAGTACGTCCGATGGCAGTAAGGGGTTAAACATAAAAAGCTCATTTCCACTGATTTTTTGCCCTACCACAATATTACCTGCTAACATAATTTCAGTGATATTTTCATTATTTCAGTAGAAACTGTTAATGAGAACATGGCAGCTAATATAATTCAATCAAAATGACAATGATAAAAGCAGACAAGCTGCTCTCATGTCATCTCATTTTTGGCATCTAAACTGTCCCCAGTGCGCAGTTAGTGATGCAATGTGCCGTAATGCAATCTGCCTTGTTGCCGGGTAAAAGGTCATCAAGTGCAGTAAATGGCCAGCAGGCCTGAGGTTTTCCACACCTGATCTATGGGATCGGTACATCAACAGTGAAAAGCTTGCTCAGGAAGAGCATCTGGCAGGTGTCTCAAAGCATCTACATGCACAGTGAGGCAAAGGCTTTTGAAAGCTAGTCTGGTGACAAGAAGAGCAGTAAAGAAGCTACTTCTCTTCAGCAGAAACATCAAGGAAGAAAAGGTGAGCACTGCTATGATTTCTGTGTCATTCCAACAGTAAAGCATCCTGAAACTATTCATGTACGGGATAGCTTTTCATCCAAGGGACAGTGGTCACTCACAATACAGCAATGAATAGTATCTACACATCCTCAAAGAGGAGTGTTTCTCAACAATCCAGGAGCAATATGGTGATGACCAATGTTTTTTTCAACATAATATCCATGTCATAAGGCAAAAGTGATAACTAAGAGCCGCAGCAAGCAAAACTTTGAAATTTTGGGTCCATGGCTAGTAAAATAGCCAAAACTCAATCCCATTGAAAACCTGTGATAAATCTTCAAAGAATAAGTGGACAGAAAAAATACAGAAATTGTGATAATCTCCAAACATAGATTAAGTAAGAGTGCACTGTTATCAGTCAGGAATTGTCCCAGAAGCTGATATCTAGCGAATTGCAGAAGTCTTGAAAACTTAGAGTCAACCCTGTAAATATTGATTATTGACATAAACTTGATTATTTGTTAATAAAAGTGTTGCAACTTATGAAATACTTTTAATTGCTCATCAGTAATCATTGAAACATCTGACTAAAAGATGTAAAAACACTGAAGTGGCAAGCTTTCTGAAAACTAAAAATTAAGTCTCAAAACACATTAAAAGTATTAAAATACTATCATCTGTCAAACAACCAAATGGTCATAATCCACCTCTGACTCTTACTACACATGTGTGCAACACATAATAAGTATAATACTTCATCCATGGTCTTCATGCAATCTAACAGAGCTTGAAGAGTTTTCCAAGAAATTAGAATATATTCCCACTTTTTGTAACAACCCTGCTGGCATCACTGCATGGCCTCCCATCTCTCGCACACCAACATGCTCACTGCTCCATGTCTTGCTGTGATTTCTGGCTGCTGCCAGCTCCATGCTCTGTGCCTCTTGTCTCCTATCTGCTCTGTGCATGTTTCCTGGCTATGTGCATGGGGGGGCGGAGCCAGAACTCTCTGGTTCTTATGGAGTCAGGGTGCACCTGTCTAATGCGTCCCTGACCAATCACCAAGAGACCTCTAGTATTTAGGGCAGCTCCACCCTGTGGATCTTGCCTGTGCAATGTGTTAACTCAGTGTCTTGCTACTGAGTTGCCAGGTCTTGCTCTGTGTTCCTCCTTCATTGAAGGCTTCACTCCTAGCTTTGCCTTGTACCTGTTTGTCCGCCCTCCAGGAGACAGAATATCCTGGTCTCTGTGCTATTGCTCCTGACTTTGTCTTGTACTTGTCCTTGCTGCCCTCCAGGTGGCAGAATATCCTGGTCCCTGTGTCTTTGTCCCTGTACCTTGTCTCGTGACATTACCCTGTCTGAACTCTGTCCTACCTCTGTCTCTCAGTCTCCTTATTTGTGGTTTCTCTCCCTGCTGTGTCTTGCCTTGTGTTCTCTCTGAACTACTTTCTGCCTCTTCTCCACACTCCTGCGGTTCTGCTCCGTTCCACTCTGCTTTGCTCCTTCTGCTGCAGAAATCTCTTGCTGCAGTTCCTCTCCGCATATCTTGCGGTTCCACTCTGCTTTGCTCCTGCCTGTGCAGAACCTCTTGCTGCTCTACAGCCCTTCTCTGCAGCCTTGCGGTTCTCCTCCTGTGTGAACAGGTCCAAACCTGCTCCTTCATACAACATTCCTTCCAGTCAGTGCCAGTACCTGCACCTGCTGTGTGAACAGGTCTCTACCTGTTCCTCCATACACCATTCCTTCCAGTCAGTACCAGTACCTGCACCTGCTGTGTGAACAGGTCTCTACCTGTTTCTCCATATACCATTCCTTCCAGTCAGTACCAGTACCTGCACTTGTTGTGTGAACAGGACCCTACCATTCCACACACTACTTTGTGTCCCTGTGTCTCAGTCGTGCCTACCTACCCTGTGTCTCAGCCGTGCCTGCCTGCCCTGTGTCTCAGCCGTGCCTGCCTGCCCTGTGTCTCTGCCGTTCCTGCCTGCCCTGTGTCTCAGCCATGCCTGCCTGCCCTGTGTCTCAGCTGTGCCTGCCTGCCTTATGTCTCAGCCATGCCACCGTCTCCCCAGGAGGGAGCAGCAGTCACAGCCAGACACCACCCTGGAGTGGCACCAGGCAGCTGCATGCCGCACAAGCCTGACCTCACCATCAGAGGCTCCAGTGAAAACCAAGGCAGCTGTCCTAGTTACGCCCCTTCCAGGGTAGTCTGGTTTTTTTTTTTTAGTTTTTCTGAGAAGAAACTCTCTAAAATGCTTCACAAAATCCGGTAAACTCTTCCTATTCAATTCTAGGGAAAACTAATTGGATTTATTTTTCACAATTTATTTACTTTTTTTTTTGAGGGTATTTACACAGTTTTTTTCAGGATTTTTGGACCAGAAAAATCTCCAATATCCAGTTAAAACTTTTGGTTCTTTTAAATCTTCATTTTTTTGGAAGTTTCTGCTCCGAAGTTATGGGAATGCCCCGAAGGAACAAAAAGTGAATTTACCTTTAAAGTGGCTCTGAAAAGGGGCCCTCTAAACTAGACATTGTTAAATCAAAATCTTCAAAAATCGTTTAAAGGGAAAAAAACTCTTCAAAAAAACTTTAAAAACAGCTTCAGGAAAAACCAAGAAAAAAACCCCTCCAAATCCCTGCCAAAAAAAGGAAGTTTCCAAGCGGTTTTGGGTTGAAAAACTCATGTTTTTTTACCGACTGAAAGGAAACTTCAGTGAACTAAAACCCCAAATCTTGTGAACATGTCTTTTAAATTTGGGTGAACACACTGAAATTTTTCCCGCAAAAAAAACACTTCAAGAAAAACCCTGTTTATTAGGTTCGAGTTCCCGCTGCGCAACAAGGGATTCCCCAACCATTCCCGCTGCGGTCCCCCATCCTCCCGGGCCCCAGGGGGGCCTACTCACAAAGACGTCGGTCCCACATCTCACCCATTTAACACGTGCTGGCTTGTTTTCGACTTTTCCGGGGCCTCTGTTAAACCATGCGGAGAGGCAGTCCCGGAACTAATTTTTTTCCC
>JARQOD010000006.1:122380257-122548701 GCA_033576555.1 Oophaga sylvatica
CCCAGTCGTTGGAAAATATCAAAATATCGTCCAAATAAACGATCAGAAACTTATCCACCAAGTCCCGGAAAATATAGTTCATGAAATACTGGAAGACGGAAGGGGCATTAGTGAGCCCAAAAGGCATCACTAGGTGCTCAAAATGCCCCTCAGGGGTATTAAACGCCGTCTTCCGTTCATCTCCGTGCTTGATGCGAATAAGATTATACGCCCCCCTAAGGTCAAGCTTGGTAAACCAACTGGCACCTTTCACTCTGGAAAACAAATCAGAAATCAGGGGTAACGGATATTGATATTTAACCGTGATCTTATTAAGGAGACGATAGTCAATACATGGCCTCAATGAACCATCCTTCTTGGCCACAAAGAAAAAGCCGGCGCCCAAGGGTGAAGAGGATGGTGTGATATGACCCTTTTCCAAAGACTCTTTGATATATGATCGCATAGCCTCATGCTGGGTACAGATAAATTGAAGAGCCGACCCTTGGGAAATTTACAACGGGGTACCAACTCAATTGCACAATCATAACTCCTATGCAGAGGCAAGGACGCAGATTTACTCTCACTAAGTACATCAGAAAAATCCGCCAAATAGTCGGGGACATCTTCCGACTGGGGAGAGGTAGAAAAGACAGGAGTGTGACTACGAACACATTGACAACCCCAACTGGTCACAGACACAGACTTCCAATCAAAAACAGGATTATGAGTCTGTAACCAAGGAAAACCCAGTACAATAATGTCATGTAAATTAAGTAACCCCAAAAATTTGCAATTCTCTTGGTGGTCCGGGTCAACCCGCATTATCACCTGGGTCGAAAACTGGGGTTTATTCTCCGCCAAAGTGGTACAATCAATACCAGCAAAGGAATAGACTTCCGCAGGGGTATCATGGGAAAACCACAACGTTTGGCAAAACAAAATCCATCAGGTTTATAGCTGCTCCTGAATCAACAAAAGCCTGAGCCGAAAATGTGGACACGGAGCAAATCAAGGTAACAGTCAAAAAAAATTTAATCTGACCACTATCAAAAACAACTGAGCACGCAAAACGTCTTCCCCGCTTGGGGCAGAGGGAAATAGCATGAGAAGCGTCACCACAGTAGAAGCACAACTTATTACGCTTACGAAACTCATGACGCTGAGCCCCAGAAGCCACTTCATCACACTGCATGGGCCCAGAGGCTGGCTCGCAAGGTGTCACCACCTCTCGCATATTTCTACGCTCACGTAGAAGTCTGTCAATTTGAATGGCCAATGCCATAGAGTCATTGAGCCCAGAGGGAACAGGAAATTCCACAATAATGTCCTTTACAGTCTCTGCCAGACCCTTCCGAAAAAGAGCTGCCAGGGCATCGTCATTCCATTTAGTAAAGACTGCCCAATTTTGGAATTTCTGACAGTATAGCTCTGCAGCTTCATGACCCTGTTTCAATGCCAACAAGGTTTTCTCAGCTTGATCAGTAACACTAGGTTCCTTATACAACAACCCCAGAGCTTGAAAAAACACATCAACATCAGTCAAGACAGGCAAAAGGCCTAATCCTGAGGGTCGCCGCGCAACAGGGAGATGACAAATTGAACCTGCTGTGCAGTGTTCCCCGAGGACGTAGGCCTCAAGGCAAAAAACAACTTATAATTATTTTTAAAATTAAAAAATTTTGAGCGATCCCCAAAAAACAACTCTGGAGTAGGAATCCTAGGCTCTACAGCAGGCATCTGAGTGAGATAGATTGCCATACTCCGAACTTCAGCAAGCTGCTCCACACTCTCGGTCAAATGCTTGATTTCAATTGAGAAAAAATTCCTCCTCAGCCCCAGAGAAAAAGACAGAAAAATGTATATATAAAAAAAAATTCTGACTTTTTTTTCTGACAATTTTTTTTTTTTTTTACTATTTTTCCCTTCTGTTGAAAACCATAGAATTTTCAGTAAGGCGAGTGATTCTGTTATGATTTGGTAACTGAGGAGGACAGGAGCAAAACAGCAAGGCAGCCGAACACCTGAGAGGTTGGAAACTAATGGGTTGCAGGTCCCTAAACTAACCGAACAACTAGAAGCAGCGGTGGAGCGTACCTATGGTGGTCCTAGACACCTCGACACAGCCGGAGAGCTAGCTACACCTAAAGATAGAAACAGGAAAGCTAACTGCCCCGGAGTAGAGCCCCAAAGGAATAGGCAGCCCCCAAACACATAATGGCGGTTAGACAAGACGAAACACAAACGCAGGTAGAAAATAGAGTGAACAAACGCTGGGGCCAAACACTGCCTAAATAGGACAGGACAGAATACTATCTGCAACCCAGCAAAACCCTAGCAAAACTTCCAACACTTCTGATTTCAAAAATGCTGAGATCACACGATCTCGCCACCCACTAAATCAGATCTCAGTGTGAACAAGGCTAACCCGCAGCCACTCAAAAAGCAGGGAAAGAGTAATTGAACAAATAACAGTGGCTACTGAAAAAACAGAGAGTAGCGCAGGCCCCAGGAGGGGACCCGGCTAACATCCACAAAGGTGCAGACAAAAATGGAAATAGCAAACACAATAGAAACAAGCATAAAATATCTTATCTGAAGGTAGCAGACGAAGGTAAGACACCAGCAGACTTCCAAATGAACCAGGAAACAACAATTGATCACCGGCGAGGATCATGGGAAGGCAGCTCCCTTATATCAGCCCAGTCAGTGACTCCTGATTGCCAGTTGTCGCTGGCAGGTGAGGAGGACCTGTCATTAGATACAGCTTCAGAACCGTCAGCAACCACCAGAGGGAGCCTCAGCTCAGAAATTGTCTCCAACACGTTCACAACAGCTATGCATGTCACCTTCCCAGGTTGGGTCAGTTACTTTATTTTACACCACCTCATTTTCCACTTCCGCACCCTGGTCCTCCTCTTTACTTGCTGATGTATCGATACCACTTGCTGGCAATTGTGTCTCATCATCATCCAGGTCTTGCAACAGTAATTGCTTTTTCCCACTGTCGCCTTCTTGTGAGCGTGGCTGCTGAAATATTTGAGCATCGCTACATGCAATCTCCTCATGTCCCAGTAAGAACGGGCATATCGAGAGGCCATAATTTATAAATGGAAATGTGAACAGCTATTTGGAGTGTCCAAGTGTGAGATCCCTTGTCTCCGGGCAGTTTACATGGTGGGAGGAAGGAAAATCTGGGTGAGGATTATGTGATCCAGAATCACAGCTAGTGAGACTGGACCGTGTGGTAAATAAGTAGATCTGCTATCCATCCACCAACCTTTTCAAACTTGTCTGGCTTCAAGAGTGGTGTTCCCCTTCCCCTTAAAAAGTGGGACAGGAAGCTTGATTGACATGATGCATGTGCTTGTTGTGCTCCTGAGGCAGGTACAATTTCACCTTGCTCACGGCCTCAGCCTCTGCGCTCACCATCAGCATCACATCCACTTCCCTAGCACTTATCACTTGCCTTGCTCATTTTAAATTACACATGATATATATGAGAAATGTCGGAGACAGTATTACAATGTGAGCAAAATTTGCCCACTACAGATGAACATATAAGATTGTAGTATCAACATATAACTGCTTTTTGTAACCCAAGGTTTTTTTGCGTGTGTTTTGAGGATCAGCTCTAACACGATAAATGCCGTATAAAATGTCACTGCTTAACCCTTTATTCCATCAGACGTACTATTCCGTCCATGTGACCCTGGACCTAATTCCCATGGACGGAATAGTACGTCATGGGCGATCAGCTGCGCTCCCGGGGGGAGCGCAGCTGATCGCCGCCGGGTGTCAGCTGATTATCACAGCTGACACCCGTGACTGTGTGTCAGGAGCGGTCACGGACCGCTCCCGGCACATTAACCCTTGGCACACCGCGATCAAACATGATCGCGGTGTACCTGGGGCACAGGGGAGGATCGCGCAAGCAGGGGGCTCCCTGCGCGCTCCCCTGAGACCCTCAGAGCAGCGCGATGTGTCGCGCTGTTCCGAGGGTCCGTCCTCCCTCCAGGTCCCCGGATCCAAGATGGCGCCGGGGTCCTGCAGGGAGGCGGCTTCCTCAGTGCCTGCTGAGAGCAGGCACTGAGAAGCCTGCAGCTATGCCTGTGCGATCGTTGGTGCGACAGTGTGCTGTGCACACTGTCACACCAGCGATCTGATAAAATACAGTGATGTACAGTAAAAAAGTTAAAAAAATAAAAATAAAAAGTGGTAAAAAAAATCATAAAAAAAAAAAAATTCCCAATAAATTCATTTCTTCCTGTAAATAAAAAAAACAAAACAATAAAAGTACACATATTTGGTATTGCCGCGTCCGTAACGACCCCCCTATAAAACTGTCCCACTAGTTAACCACTTTAGTGAACCCCTTAAAAAAAAAAAAAACGAAGCAAAAAATCAATGCTTTGTCATCATACCGCTGAACAAAAAGTGGAATAACACGCGATCAAAAAGACCGAGATAAATAACCATGGTACCGCTGAAAATGTCATCTTGTCCGCAAAAAACGAGCCATCATACAGCATCATCAGTGAAAAAATAAAAAAGTTATAGCTCGCAGAATAAAGCGATGCAAAAATAATAATTTTTTATATAAAATTGTTTTCATTCTATAAAAGCGCCAAAACATAAAAAAAGTGATATAAATGAGGTATCGCCATAATCGTACTGACCCGAAGAATAAAACTGCTTTATCAATTTTACCACACGCGGAACGGTACAAACGCCTCCCCAAAAGAAATTAATGAATTGCTGATTTTTGTTCATTCTAACCTCCCAAAAATCGAAATAAAAAGCGATCAAAAAATGTCACGTGCTCAAAAATGGTACCAATAAAAAGTCACCTCGTCCCGCAAAAATAAGACCTAACATGACTCTGTGGGCCAAAATATGCAAAAATTATAGCTCTCAAAATGTGGTGATGCAAAAAACTATTTTTTGCAATAAAAAGCGTCTTTTAGCGTGACAGCTGCCAATCATAAAAACCCACTATAAATAGTAAATCAAACCCCCCTTTATCACTCCCTTAGTTAGGGAAAAATAATAAAATTAAAAAAATGTATTTATTTCCATTTTCCCGTTAGGGTTAGGGTTGCGGCTAAAGTTAGGGTTAGGGTTGGCGCTAAAGTAAGGGTTAGGATTAGGGTTGGGATTACGGTTAGGGGTGTGTTAGGGTTAGGTTTGTGGTTAGGGTTGGGACTAGGGTTAGGGGTGTATTGGGGTTAGGGTTGGAGTTAGAATTGGGGGTTTCTGCTGTTTAGGCACATCAGGGGCTCTCCAAATGTGACATGGCGTCTGATCTCAATTCCAGCCAATTCTGCGCTGAAAAAGTCAAACGGTGCTCCTTCACTTCTGAGCTCTGCCATGCGCCCAAACAGTAGTTTACTCCCGCATATGGGGTATCAGCGTACTCTGGACCACAAGAGTTATTGTGCAATTTGTCCTATTTCTTCTGTTACCCTTGGGAAAATAAAAAAACTGGGGGCGACAAAATCATTTTTGTAAAAAAAAAATGTTTTTTTTGTTTTTACGGCTGTATGTTATAAAACTTCTGTGAAGCACTTGGGGCTTCATAGCGCTCACCACACTTCTAGATAAGTTCCTTGTGGGGTCTATTTTCCAAAATGGGGTCACTTGTGGGGGGTTTCCACTGTTTAGGCGCATCAGGGGCTCTCCAAATGCGACATGACGCCCCCAGACCATTCCATCAAAGTCTGCAATCCAAAACATCACTACTTCCCTTCCGAGCCCCGACGTGCGCCCATACAGTAGTTTACTCCCACATATTGGGTATCAGCGTACTCAGGACAAATTGGATAACAACATTTGGGGTCCAATTTCTCCTGTTACCCTTGTGAAAATAAAATATTGGGGGCAAAAAAATCATTTTTGTAAAAAAAAAAGGATTTTTTATTTTTACGGCTGTACGTTATAAACTTCTGTGAAGCACTTCGGGGTTCAAAGTGCTCACCACACATCTAGATAAGTTCCTTGAGGGGTCTATTTTCCAAAATGGGGTCACTTGTGGGGGGTTTCCACTGTTTTAGACGCATCAGGGGCTCACCAAATGCGACATGACTACCCCAGACCATTCCATCAAAGTCTGCAATCCAAAACATCACTACTTCCCTTCCGAGCCCCGACGTGCGCCCATACAATAGTTTACTCCCACATATTGGATATCAGCGTACTCAGGACAAATTGGACAACAACTTTTGGGGTCCAATTTCTCCTGTTACCCTTGTGAAAATAAAATATTGGGGGCGAAAAAATCATTTTTGTAAAAAACAAAAGGATTTTTTATTTTTACGGCTGTACGTTATAAACTTCTGTGAAGCACTTCGGGGTTCAAAGTGCTCACCACACATCTAGATAAGTTCCTTGAGGGGTCTATTTTCCAAAATGGGGTCACTTGTGGGGGGTTTCCACTGTTTAGGCGCATCAGGGGCTCTCCAAATGCGACATGACGCCCCAGACTATTCCTTCAAAGTCTGCAATCCAAAACATCACTGCTTCCCTTCCGAGCCCCGACGTGCGCCCATACAGTAGTTTACTCCCACATATTGGGTATCAGCGTACTCAGGACAAATTGGACAACAACTTTTGGGGTCCAATTTCTCCTGTTACCCTTGTGAAAATAAAATATTGGGGGCGAAAAAATCATTTTTGTAAAAAAAAAAATGATTTTTTATTTTTACGGATGTACGTTATAAACTTCTGTGAAGCACTTTGGGGTTCAAAGTGCTCACCACACATCTAGATAAGTTCCTTGAGGGGTCTATTTTCCAAAATGGGGTCACTTGTGGGGGGTTTCCACTGTTTGACGCATCAGGGGCTCACCAAATGCGACATGACTCCCCAGACCATTCCATCAAAGTCTGCAATCCAAAACATCACTACTTCCCTTCCGAGCCCCGACGTGCGCCCATACAGTAGTTTACTCTCACATATTGGGTATCAGCGTACTCAGGACAAATTGGACAACAACTTTTGGGGTCCAATTTCTCCTGTTACCCTTGTGAAAATAAAATATTGGGGGCGAAAAAAATCATTTTTGTAAAAAAAAAAAGGATTTTTTATTTTTACGGCTGTACGTTATAAACTTCTGTGAAGCACTTCGGGTTCAAAGTGCTCACCACACATCTAGATAAGTTCCTTGAGGGGTCTATTTTCCAAAATGGGGTCACTTGTGGGGGGTTTCCACTGTTTAGACGCATCAGGGGCTCACCAAATGCGACATGACTCCCCCAGACCATTCCATCAAAGTCTGCAATCCAAAACGTCACTACTTCCCTTCCGAGCCCGACGTGCGCCCATACAGTAGTTTACTCCCACATGTTGGGTATCAGCGTACTCAGGACAAATTGGACAACAACTTTTGGGGTCCAATTTCTCCTGTTACCCTTGTGAAAATAAAATATTGGGGGCGAAAAAATCATTTTTGTAAAAAAAAAAAGAGATTTTATATTTTACGGCTCTACGTTATAAACTTCTGTGAAGCACTTTGGGGTTCAAAGTGCTCACCACACATCTAGATAAGTTCCTTGAGGGGTCTAGTTTCCAAAATGGTGTCATTTGTGGGGGTTTCCACTGTTTAGGCAGATCAGGAGCTCTCCAAACACGACATGGCATCCAGCCAATTCTGCGTTGAAAAAGTCAATTGGCGCTCCTTCCCTTCTAAACTCTGCTATGCACCCAAACAGTGGTTTACTCCCACATATGGGGTATCAGCGCACTCAGGACAAATTGCACAATAACTTTTGGAGTCTTGTTACCCTTGGGAAAATAAAAATTGGGGTGAAAAGATCAATTTTGTGGAAAAAATATGATTTTTTAATTTTACGGCTCTACGTTATAAACTTGTGTGAAGCACTTGGGGGTTCAAATTGCTCACCAAAGATCTAGATAAGTTCCTTAGGGGGTCTAGTTTCCCAAATGGGGTCACTAGTGGGGGGTTTCCACTGTTTAGGCACAGCAGGGGCTCTCCAAATGCAACATGGCGTCCAATCTCAATTCCAGCCAATTTTGGTTGGAAAAAGTCAAATGGTGCTCCTTCCATTCTGAGCTCTGCCATGCGCCCAAACAGTGGTTCCCCCCCACATATGGGGTATCAGCGTACTCAGGACAAATTGGACAACAAATTTTGTGGTCCAATTTCTCCTGTTACCCTTGGGAAAATAAAAAATTAGTGACTAAGAGATAATTTTTGTGGGAAAAAAATAGGATTTTTTATTTTCATGCCCGGGCATTATAAACTTGTGTGAAGCACTTGGGGGTTCAAAGTGCTCACCAAAGATCTAGATAAGTTCCTTAGGGGGTCTAGCTTCCAAAATGGGGTCACTTGTGGGGGTTTCCACTGTTTAGGCTCATCTGGGGCACTACAAACGGAACATGACCCCCATCAATGTTTGCATTCCAAAACTTTACTGCTTCCTTTCCAAGCCTGCCGTGCGCCCAAACAGTTTGCCCCCCCACATATGGGGTATCAGCGTACTCAGGACAAATTGGACAACAACTTTTGAGGTCCAATTTCCTTGGGAAAAATCAAAAATTTGGGACTAAAAAATCATTTTTGTGGAAAATTGTTTTTTTTTTTCACACCCAGGCATTATAAACTTTTGTGAAACACTTTGGGGTTCAAAGTGCTCACAACAGATCTAGATAAGTTCCTTAGGGGGTCTAGTTTCCAAAATGGTGTCACTTGTGGGGGGTTTCCACTGTTTAGGCATATCAGGGGCTCTCCAAACACGACATGGCGTCCAATCTCAATTCCAGCCAATTTTAGTTTGAAAAAGTCAAACGGCGCTCCTTCCCTTACGAACTCTGCCGTGCGCCCAAACAGTGGTTTTCCCCCACATATGGGGTATTGGCGTACTCAGGAGAAATTGCACAACAACTTTATCTGCCCATTTTCTCCTTTTTCCCTTGTGAAAATAAAAAAAAGTTTGTAAAAGATCATTTTTGTGGCTAAAAAGTTAAATATTCATTTTTTCCTTCCACGTTGCTTCAGCTCCTGTGAAGCACCTGAAGGGTTAATAAACTTATTGAATGTGGTTTTGAGTACCTTGAGGGGTGCAGTTTTTAGAATGGTGTCACTTTTGGGTATTTTCTGCCATATAGACCCCTCAAAGTGACTTCAAATGTGAGGTGGTCCCTAAAAAAATGGCTTTGTAAATTTTGTTGTAAAAATGAGAAATCACTGGTCAACTTTTAACCCTTATAATTTCCTAACAAAAAAAAATGTTGGTTTCAAAATTGTGCTGATGTAAAGTAGACATGTGGGAAATGTTATTTCTTAACTATTTTGTGTGACATATTTCTCTGTTTTAAGGGAAAAAAAATTCAAAGTTTGAAAATTGCAAAATTTTCAAAATTTTCGCCATATTTGCGTTTTTTTTCAAAAATAAACGCAAGGTATATCGAAGAAATTTTACCACTAACATGAAGTACAATATGTCACGAGAAAACAATCTCAGAATCGCAAAGATCCGTTGAAGCGTTCCAGAGTTATAACCTCATAAAGAGACAGTGGTCAGAATTGTAAAAATTGGCCCGGTCATTAACGTGCAAACCACCCTTGGGGTGAAGAGGTTAAAAAAAATGCAGTATTACAATGTTAGCAAAAATTTACCTACTTCAGATGGACGTACAAGACTGCAGTATCAATATAGCAATGCAGATTTTTTTAACAAATTTTGGAGATTTGAGACCCTACTGTAGCATGCTAAACATTGTATCAAATTACACAGCTCAAAAAAAGGCTGTATTATAATGCCAGCCAAATCTGCACACCTCAGATGGATGGATGAGACTGCAGTATAAATATAGCAATACAATTTTTTTAACAAACAATTTCTTTTTTGTGGGTTTTGAGGTCAAAATGCAGCACGATAAATGCCGTATAAAATTTCACTGCTCAAAAAACTGCAGTATTTAAATGTAAGGCAAATTTGCACACCTCAGATAGATGTATGAGACTGCAGTATAAATATATCAATGCAATTTTTTAACAATTTTTTCTAGGCCTAATTATAGCGCGCTAAATGCCGTATACAAGTTCACAGCTCAAAAAAGGCTGTATTACACTGACAGGCAAATTTGCACACCTCAGATGGACATATGACAATGCACTATAAATATAGCAATATGATTTTTTTAAACAAAAAAATTTTTTTTTTGGGGGGGGCTTTTGAGGCCAAATTATAGCACAATGAATGTTGTATAAAATTTCACTGCTCTAGAAAGTGCAGCATTACAATGCCAGGCTTATGTCCACACCTCAGATGGACATATGAGACTGCAGTATAAATTTAGCAAATGCGATTCTTGTAACAATTTCTTATTTTTTTGGTTTTGAGGCCCAACTGTAGCATGTTAAATAAATGCCATATAAAATTTCTTTGTTAGGAGGTTTTGAGGCCTAACTACAGCACACTAAATGCTGTCTAAAATTTCACAGCTTAAAAAAATTTCAGTATTAAAATATAAGGCAAATTTTTACACATCAGATGGATGCATGAGAATGCAAGATCAATATGGCAATGTGATTTTAAAAAAAAATTGGGGGGGTTTGAGGCCAAACTGTAGCACGATATATGATGTATAAAATATAAGTGCGCAAAAAAAATTGCAGTATTAATATGCCTGGCAAATTTGTGCACATCAGATGGATGTATGAGTCTGCAATATCAACAAAGAAATGCTATTGAGATCCAACTCAACTGGCTGTATGCTTTTGATGCACAACTGCCGCAGTAAAAGTGGTGTTGAATATTTCCCTGCTCAGAACAATTTGCAGGATTAAGAGCAAAAAGAATATTATTAGCCCTGAGAAGAGGTTTTGGCATCAGTTGCAGGCTGCAGCATAAAGGACTTGCAATTCACCCTATCCTGTCCTACACGATCCCTTCAGCACAATCTCTCCCTAAGTGCTGCTAACAGCAGTATTACTATCGATTATCATTAGCCCTAAGAAAGGCTGTTGTACTTAAGAGAAATATAAATGTGGTTGAATCCTTGGCTAATATGCAGCTACATTTCTGTCCCTCTCTCATTAGCACCTCTCCCTACGCTGCCTGTGTCTGGGGTACAGTGTGCCGAGCATAGCGTCATGAGTCTTATATTGACGCCCCCCGAAGAAGCACTGAAGCGAAACGCGCGTAGGGGTCCTCCTGCTCACATTCTGTAAGTTTTTGGTGTCCTAATCTGTCATGCACTTTCTTTGATTTACTTATATACCTGATCATATGTGTTGATACCACTCCATATGGTGGATACGTAAACTGCCTGCTGTATATTCACTTTAATCTGAATTAGCCACTTATATTTACCTTAATATGATGTTTTCATTATATATCCCTCTTTGAATCTAATAGGATAAGTTGCATTATGCACTTTATTTCCTGATATACAACAATCTATTGGGATTAATTATTCTTTATGGTGTATCTGTATGCCTGATCTTATGTATCAATGTTGTCCATTGGATTGGTAAAAAAAGTTTTTGGATTTGTCAATTAGATGTCCAATTTTGGACCAAACTGCACCAGGCACTTTACTTGTTGATACACATTGTTCATATGTGGGATTATTCATATTTGGCGGTCTTACGAATCATATTCTGTTGATATTTGACCTCATGGTTGATTATAATGCACTATGCACTTTATTTTTTTGAAGAACAATAGGTCTATGGGATAATTGTATTTTATTTATATCCCTGATAAATATCATTGGTATTATATATATATTTCTATGATTCAGGATTGACTTTGATCATACTGATGTGCATTGATATGCAAAAATTCTTATTAAATATGTCTATCTACTGGCTAACACGGTACGAAGATACACATCTTTCCTATATTAAATACGTGACACCTTTTCTTACTCTATGTGATATCTAGGCGTAGCCTTGTCCTTTGTATTATGTATTATATTATGTATTGATTTTTTAATTGACCCTATATTAATTTTTTGTAACAATAAAAACCTAATTTTTATATATTGCTCTTAGTCCATATTTTCTTGGGTATTTTTTCCTTGGCTAATATGCAGCTACAATTCTGTCCCTCTCTCATTAGCACCTCTCCCTACGCTGCCTGTGTCTGGGGTACAGTGTACCGAGCATAGCGTCATGGGTCTTATATTGACCTGATGACGCTATGCGTCTAGCCAATCACAGTAATGCTACAACCAAGATGGCTACAGCATTACAGTGACTGTTAGGCAATCCCCGCATGTACATTGACTGTCTACAAAGCACCAAACATGTGGGGCAGGGAATTAAGCTCCAGCTCAAAGATTGAAAAAAAACCTCGTAGAGTAACAACCAGCCAGAGCACACTGATGCTAGAGCAAATAATGAGTAGGGACGAGTATGCTCAATCATCACTAGTTTTTTATTATTATTTACCTAAGTTATTAGTGTTTCTAGGACACTGTAACCTGCGGATTGAACGCTTACACTCTATACTGCAATTCTACAAAATTGCAGTATATTGCATAAATTTTGGTCTACAATTCATCATATGGTAAGAATGGTAAAAATGACCTATAAAGAGGATTTTTCAGGTCAGCATAATTACAGCAATACCAAACTTGCATGTTTTTCTTTATTTATGTTAAAAAGATTTGAGAAGTTTGTAAAAAAAAAAGTTTTAATTTTTTCAAGACCTGTAACATTTTATTTATCCATCAATTGAGCTGAGTGAGGGTTTCTTTATTGCATATCAAAATGACAGTTTTAATTATGATAATTTGGATTAGATTGAAAAATTTAACCATCTTTTAGTTTCATTTTTATTTCAGACTCTTTACTGTGTTACTCTTTACTCTTGGGACTGTGGGTGCTAACCATGTCCATGTCCTAGCCTATCCCTGATGGTGGAGATGCCGGGTTCACGTGCTTTGCTATGCTCCTATATCAACCGTTAACTGTCCCCGGCCTACCCAGGGAGGTGGGAAACTGAAGTGTATAGGATAATACTAACCAGAAAAACAAAGGAAGACGGACAGGGATAAATGAAAATAACAATCATACATCAGCTAGGTAGCACAGTTTGCATCTGTCGAGTGTGGAACAGGGCCCACTCCTGAGCCCCTTCCACACAAGTTGTGCCCAACATGGATGTATATTTCTAATCTTTTACTCAAAGGAGTTAATTGCTAATAATTAGCAGAGCAAAGTTGTTTAATAGGCAATACAGCTTGTTAGGTATCCTGGGTAACATGCATGGCCCGCCATTACCCATAAAAAAAGACTTAAAGTGGCCAAGCACCTGAGATAGCCAACAGCTATTACTTTCAACCTCGTCATATATATGCATTCTTGGCTCGATGGAAAGAGAGGAATAAGCCACTGCCAGACATCTCTGACAGTGACTCATCTTTCAAAGGTCCAGGCATTGTGAAAAATCCCTTTTCTTCTTTCCCTTCTTTGTTCATCTGCAGTCATGCCAGAGTTTGAACAGGTCACCCCTACATGCATCAGATCATCAACTGGCCCCACCAAAAATTTTAGGGTTTAGGCAACATTCATTTAATGTGTATGAGATATTTTAAGAAAATTCAGATGTGCTTGATTAGAGTAAATAGATTAGACTTGACTGATTACTTTTTGCACAAGAACAGAACTGATAATT
Organism: Oophaga sylvatica; assembly: GCA_033576555.1. NCBI lineage: Eukaryota > Metazoa > Chordata > Amphibia > Anura > Dendrobatidae > Oophaga > Oophaga sylvatica. Next base: position 122,393,886 of record JARQOD010000006.1, read on the forward strand.
AAAGTTCCAGGCTAAAGGGTATGCCACACTAAACAACATCGCTAACGGGATCGCTAAAAAACGTCACTATTTAGCGATCCTGTTAGCGATGTTGTTGTGTGCGGCAGCTGCCAGCGACGAGCTTCCTGCTGTGATCTCGCTCTTTGCTGGAATTGTTCCGGACCCTATTTTATCGCCGGCGCTCCCGCTGGGTAAGTATAATCGCTAAGTGTAGCACCTTTTCTTAGCGATTTAGCGGTACTTTTGTACCGCTAAAGTCGTTAAGGAGATCGCTAACCGCGATAGCGTCCTTAACGACATCGCTAAGTTAGGTAGCTACTAGCGATATAGAAACAATCCCGCTAGCGATCTGATTAGTATGCGACGCTAACGAGATCGCTAGCGGGATTGTGTAGTGTGGCAGTACCTTAAATCAAGTCACATTCTTCAAAGCCGTCAAACCTTTGAACTACAATGATTGGGATTAAGTTGGCATGTAACGATATCTTATAATAATAAAATCCCAGATCCTTTGCTTTGTGTGCCTTACAAGATGTGTCAAAGATTTTTTTAAGCCTGACACATTTCAGGTGGACAATATGAAGGAATCATTTGTCTTCACACAGGATGTAATAATACTGTTTGCAGAGATTACTGAGAAATCCGGCTTTGTTATACACATGTCATTACAGGCATCATATTTGTAGTCCTTCTCCTTTACTTGTAAAAAAATTTTACAAAATGTGCAATCTAAAACATGTGCAGGCAGTAAAATATAACTATCAATAATAACAATTGACATATCATCTTTGTACACAGTCGTGCGTTGATATAATTTCTTCCCACAGCAAATAAAGTATCTGAAGTGAATTCTAAAGATAGGTAAAGCCTTTAATAAACCTGTAATCATATTCTATTGTTATACGGCTCTAAGCCGCATTTTTAACGGAAAATAGTCCAGATCTCCCTTCTTTTATTCTGATTGCAGAATAATCATTGCCACATGTTTTGTTGCAATTTTACAGTTCTTTTACAGCCATTCTCTAAGCCTTCTAAATACTGTTATCTTATTTCCTCAGAGGAAAATATTGCTACCTTTTTAATATTGCTTTGCAAGTTTATTAAACGCTGTCCCATACAACAAAGGTGCATTTACGTAATCCAGTTTAATGTTCTGTGTTGTTTGCCTTTGCATGGTCATTTATATCTGTACTTAGGGCAGCCATGTCTGGGGACAATATGACATTGAGTATGGCACAATAGTAAGAAATGGTATTACACTTAAAAGATCTCAATAGGAAATATAAATTTGATTTTAATTTGGCAAAGTTGGAAAGTTAGCCTCAGAAGAGCAAATGTTCACAAATAGGGAGATTCAATCACCCAAAAATGTAGGGCTAGTTTACAGAAAATCTGATTTTTGGTCCAAATTTGCAACCAAAAATTGGGACACATTACACCTACAGGAGCTTTTTTTAACATGCCATCCTAAATTCATTGGCATTAATATGGACATGGTCATCACTTTGCAAGTAAAACAGCTTCTACTTTTTTGTCAGTGGAACTTTTGTATCCATTTAGCCAGAAAAGCATTTGTGAGGTCAGATATTAAAGTTGGAAGAGAGGCTCACAATCTTGCTTCTAAACCACCCTAAATGTATTTAGTGGAGTGAGAGGTTTGCTAAATCCACACTCATCCATTAGCTGCACAGCTCCTGAGTCCAGTGGGCAGGGTACATTAAATCACTCTATCCAGCACTTGGCATTGTTCTTGGTGATGTAAGGCTTGCATGCAACTACATCACCATGGAAACTCATACCATGAAACTACCATGGCAAAGATATGGTATGCGCGCACATTTTTTTCAGGCAGGTGAACTGGTTGAGTTTTACAAGAGGAAGACTCTGCATTTTCATTTTTCCAGAAGCATCTAGTTTTGAATTTAGTTTTTGTTGTTTTTATTTTGTCATTTCCTCATCAGTTTTTAATCATTTTTACCCATATGCATTTGTTTAGCCATCCCATAGTAAAGTACAGAGCATCTTCAGGGAGGAAGACTTAGGGCTAGCTTTCAATCAGTGCCAGGGGTGGGGTTAAATCTGCCGCACACTATACACAGAGCAGTGACTGAACTGATGGCCTCCATCTCCTTGGACTCAACTACCCATGTAACTATCCTTAAATTATTCTGACAATGGTAGTTTAGAAAACTGATATTTGTGCCACCTGAGTGTGGCTCAGAATGAAAGCAGGTAGAGGTGTTGCATGTGATATCAGGGATCCCAGCAAAGGAGGCCCAAACTGATCCCTCACCCACCTCGTCTTACTGTGACGTTCAATTGAAAGCTGTAAATGCTGTCCCAGACCCCAATACCTCATGCCTAGCTGATTGCTGCAGTGCCAAGCTAAAATTTGTACTGTGGGTGAATTGAGGCCACTTTCTTGGTGTCGGTCTCTCATTTGAAGTGTTTTGGCAGCATTTGGGGCCGTTATAAGGTGTTGTGGATGCATTTGTTTTTGCCTCCCATTGATATGAATGGCGTTCGGTTATGTTCAACAAATATTCGACAACTTAATCGGCGAATATTACAAATTTGGCGATTGTAATCTGAACCGAACATTGAAAATATTCACTCATCTCTTTTCATCACCTGTGAACGTTACCCAATCCCATCTCTCCTCATTCAAAACCTTACCACAGTCTTCATCCCAAGCCTAACCCACCTCTTCAACCTGTCACTAACAACTGTTGTCCTCCCCACATACTTTAAACATACCTTGATCACACCCATTATAAGTGTTCCGGATGTTCCATTGGAGCCTGTTTTGCCCTTGTCCAAGATGGAGTCTGGTACTTCGCCCTTCCCTTGAACTTCCTGTCTGTCCTGATATTTAAGTCCTGGTCAGGAGAGCATCCTTGCCTGACTATTTTGTTGCTGTTGGCTTCTGAGCGTCCGCCTGGTTTGCGTCTGGAGTTCCTGCTGCTGCTCGTTACTCGCTGCTCTGCCTCTCCACTTTCAGCTGCCTTCAGTCCCTTATGTGGCTTCCTGATCCTGACAGGGGTCATCTATCGCCCAGACTTAAAGTGTGAGCTACTCATCTCTGGAACTGATCAGTAAGAAATTCTGACATTGTTATCACTTCTTGGACTGTGTCTGTGTGGGCTACGGTGCTGGACTTGAGCGGGACTTTTCAGCCCAAAAGGTACATTTATAGACCTTCTCCTGTTAATGCTCCAACCGGTGTATTTCTGGACTTCCACGTATAAGTGCCAGTCACACTCTTGTTTCATATTACTGCTGGACTCCCATGTTTAAGTGCCGTGCGTATTCTTACTTCATATTACTGCTGGACTTCCACATTTAAGTGCTGTGCATACTCTTGCTTCATATTCCTGTGGTACTTGTTCGTATTAGCTGTCGCGCCCCGTTGTTAAGTTTGCTGTTCATTTCTGTTTTGTGCTGTGCACTTCATTACAATTGCAGGAAAATCTCTGTTAGTTTTGTTCTACTTCTTGTGTGTTTAAATACACTTATTTGTCTCAATTTTGGTCTCAGATTCGTTTTATCCCTCGCAATCAGATTCCATAGTACCCACATATTTGTTACACCCATCCTCAAAAAGCCATCTCTTAACCCATCCTTTGTGTATAGCTAGTGTATAGCTATCGCCTCATATCACTTCTCACATATGGCTCAAAACTACTGTAACAACACGTCCATTTTGAACTGTCCTCCCACCTCACCTCCTGCTCCCTCTTTGACCGCTTACAATCTGACTTTCGAAAGCATCATTCCACTGAAACTGCCTTACTAAAGTCACCAACGACCTACTAACCACCACATACGAGTGACACTAGTTTGTCCTCCTCCTGGAGGACCTGTCATCTGACTTCGACACAGTGGACCATTCCCTCTTACTACAGACTCTCTCATCTCTTCGCATCATAGACTTGACCCTACCTTAGATCTCCTCATACCTAACAGGAAGAACATTAGTGTCTCCCACTCACATACCACCTCATCATCTTGCCCCGTATCTGTCGTTGTCCCCCAAGGTTCAGTTCTAGGACCCTTGCTCTTCTCCATCTACACCTTCAGCCTGGGACAGCTCAAGGAGTTTCACGGCTTTCAGTATCACCTCTATGCCGATGACACACAGATCTACCTCTCTGCACCTGATATTACCATCTTACTAACAAGAATCCCACAATGTCTGTCATCTATTTCATCTTTCTTCTCTGCTAGATTTGTAAAACTTAACATGGATAAAATCAAATTCATCATCTTTCCACCTTCTCATTCAACCCCCCAAACTGACCTATCCATCAAAGTCAATGGCTGCCCACTTTCCCCAGTCCTGCGAGCTTGACTCTGATGATCTCTCCTTCAAATCTGAGATCCAAGCCATTTCCAGTTCCTGCCAACTCCAACTCAAAAATGTCCGGATCCGCACATTCCTCAACCATGAATCTGCAAAAACACTAGTGCATGCACTCATCATCTACCGCTTCACCTACTGCAACCTCCTGCTCTGTGGCCTCCCATCTAACACTCTAGCACCCATCCAATCTTTCCTAAACTTTTTTGCCTGACTAATACACCTGTTACCCTATTATTCCAAGGATTTCCCCTCTGTCAGTCCCTGCACTGGCTCCCATTGCCCAGAGATTCCTGATCAAAACCTTAACTTTTGCATACAAAGCCATACACAACCTGTGTCCTCCATACCTCTGTGACCTACTCTCTCGGTATTTACGTTCCGTTCACGTAACCTCCAATCCTCACAAGATCTCCTTCTCTACTCCCCGTTTTTCTCCTGTTCCCACAATTGCATACTAAATTTCTTCTGTAGATCCCAGCTACTCTGGAACTGTGTACCCCAACATATCATACTCTCGCCTACCATGGGAACCCTGAAAAGGAACCTGAAGAACCACATCTTCCAACAAGCCTGCAACCTCCACTAACCATCGCTTCACCATACCGCTTCACAAGCAGCTCTAACCTCACCTATTATATCCTCACCCATCACTTGTAGACTGCGAGCCCTCACAGGCAAGGTTCTCTCTTCTCAAGTACCAGTCGGTGACTTGTATTGTTTGAGAGTATTGTCCTTATTTTTATTATGCATACACCTTTTCACATGTAAAGCGCCATGGAATAAATGCTGCTATAACAATAAATACCGTATATACTCATGTATAAGACGATCCGTGTATAAGCCGACCCCCCTAATTTTGCCACAAAAAACTGGGAAAAAAGACATCAACAAACTGGAGCAAGTTCAAAGGAGAGCCACCAGAATGGTGACCGGTCTGCAAACCATGTCCTATGAGGAACGGTTGCAGGATTTGGGAATGTTTAGCTTGCAAAAAAGAAGACTGAGAGGAGACTTAATAGCTGTCTACAAATATCTCAAGGGCTGTCACATTGTAGAAGGATCATCTTTATTCTCATTTGCACAATGAAAGACTAGAAGCAATGGGATGAAACTGAATGGGAGGAGACACAGATTAGATATTAGAAAAAACTTTTTGACAGTTAGGGTAATCAAGGAGTGGAACAGGCTGCCACGAGAGGTGGTAAGTGGTAAGAGAGGTAAGAGAGGTAGTAAGTAAGTAAGAGGTAAGAGAGGTAGTGGTAAGTTGTCCTTCAATGGAAGTCTTCAAACAGAGGCTGGACAGACATCTGTCTGGGATGATTTAGAGAATCCTGCTTTGAGCAGGGGGTTGGACCAGATGGCCCAGGAGGTCCCTTCCAACTCTACCATTCTATGATTCTATGATTCTGTGATTGACTCGCGTATAAGCCTAGGGTGAAAAATGATTATGCCCCCATATCATGCTCCACAGATTATGCCCCCATATGCTCCACAGATTATGCCCAATATGCTCCACAGATTATGCCCCCATATGCTCCAGATTATGCCCCTTATATTCCACAGATTATGCCCCCGTATGATCCACAGATTATGCCCCATATGCTCCAGATTATGCCCCATATGTTCCACAGATTATGCCCCATATGCTCCAGATTATGCCCCATATGTTCCACAGATTATGCCCCCATATGCTCCATATTATGCCCCCATATGTTCCACAGATTATGCCCCCATATGCTCCATATTATGCCCCATATGTTCCACAGATTATGCCCCCATATGCTCCATATTATGCCCCCATATGCTCCAGATTATGCCCCATATGTTCCACAGCTTATGCCCCCATATGCTCCATATTATGCCCCCATATGCTCCAGATTATGCCCCATATGTTTCACAGCTTATGCCCCCATATGTTCCACAGCTTATGCCCCCATATGCTCCATATTATGCCCCCATATGCTCCAGATTATGCCCACATATGCTCCATATTATGCCCCCATATGCTCCATATTATGCCCCATATGCTGCACAATTATGCCCCATAGTATAGGCCTCATATGCTGCTGCAAAAAAAAAAAAAAAAATGACATACTCTCCTCTCGTCGCTGGGGGCCAGGTGCCGGTGTCCTGAGCAGGCGGTGACACCGGCGCGCTATAGGGACAGGTGCCGGTGTCACCGCTCGCTCAGGACCCCAGCACCTGAGATATTTACCTGTCCCTCGGTCCACCACAGCGCACTGCTCCCTCGGTCTGACTCCTCTGTGTGTGAAATGTGAATGATCTGGCAGGGGGCGGGGCGCGCACTAACGACATCATCGCGCCCTCTGCCTGATCATTCACACACAGAGGAGTCAGACCGAGGGAGCAGTGCACTGCGGTGGACCGAGGGACAGGTAAATATCGCTATACTTACCCCTCCACTGCGCGTCCCTGCAGCCTCTCTTCTTCTCCCGGCGCTCTCCGCAGCGCTTCCTTCCTACAGAGGTCACGTGCTACCGCTCATTAAAGTCATGAATATGTGCATATTCATGACTTTAATGAGCGGTGCCATGTGACAGCTGCAGAAAGGAGCCGGAGATCGTGGGAGAAGCAGGGGGGCTGCAGAGACCGCGCCGGCGGAGGAGTGAGTATGATCTGACACCCCCGCTCCCCCTCCCCCGCTGACCCCCGTATATGACCCGCATATAAGCCGAGAGGGGGACTTTCAGCCCTAAAAAATGGGCTGAAAATCTCGGCTTATACATGGGTATATACGGTAATAATACCGCTGTGCAGCTGCCAAAGAAAGGCAGTTGACTAGACCGTACAGTAACAGAAGTATTCAAAAAACTGCGCAATTATACTATTTCTACTCTAGGGAAATTGAAGACACTTTAGTGGTGTGTGGCAATAATTTTGGGAAATGTTTGTACTCCAAGATGGGTCTACTTCATGTGTGTGGCCTGAATTTGGCAGGGCTCACAGCACACCAGGCCTACACCAGTTCCTCAACCACCTCTTAAGTTCAACCTAATTTCAAAGTTGTAAATGCTGGCCCAGACCCTGTCTCATGCATGGCCCATGCCTGACTGCTGCGCCATTATACAATTTTTACTGTGGGTCAATGGATGCCATTGTTCTTGGTGTCTGCTCCAAATTTTGAGAAATGTTTGTACTCCAAGTTGGGTCTCCTTTATGTCTGTTTCCTATAGCAGTAGGGCTCCCTGACGGGCAGGCCTGAACTTACTTTCAACTACCTGTGTTACTATCTTTACATTTTTCTATCATTAGTGCTCTACCAAGCTGATACTTGTGATACCTCAGTGGGGCTGGGAAAAAAAATTGAACTGTTGCATGAGGCAACAGGGCTCCCAGCAAAGAAGGCTTGTTCTGCTCCCTTAGCCACGTCTTAATTGAAACTTCAATTCAAAGCTACAAACACTGACCCAGACCCTGATACCTCATGCATGACCCACGGCTGACTGCTGCTGTGCCATTATCAAATTTTTACTGTGGGTCAATGAAAGACATTTTTCCTAGTGTTTGCCCCTAATTTGAGTTGTTTTGGCAGTTTTTTGGACCCCCTGAAGGTGTTGTCTGGTGTTGCCTCCCACTGAATTCAATGAGGTTTGTATATGTTTGACAAACTGTTTGACGGACTGTTTGACGAACTGTCGGTGAACATCGGGATGTCCGCCAAATACGAAACAAAACGAATCTTGAAAGGTTTACTCATCTCTAATTATAATCTGATCGCAATTCTTTGTCCTAGAAACCAAATTCCTAGTTTTATCTAATGCTCAGATCACATTTGTGTCATTGTTCCCTAAACTCTCATGAGGAACTAATATCAGTACTTGCCAAAATTTGCAAATGACAGTGGTATATACAGCATTAAACAGGATGATTTGGTTTCCAAAGTGAGAACCTCTGCAAAAGTCTCCCCTTTCTGCTAAAACTGTCTCAATTTCACTGGCATTTGTATCCTAAATATGCAGGTACCGGTGAATACAATTATGGAACAAGAAGCTGTTGACTCCCTTTAACATCTTTGAGGCTCTGCCATTGAGTCTCTTAGTTTATTCACTCGTCAGGCTCAATGACATCGCTAAATAGTGCGTGCTGTGCAGAGATTCTGTATATACAGTGCACAGAGCAGAGTAGTGTATCAGAGGGAAGTGATGAAGGTGAGGTGAAGGGCTGTGGTAACATCATACTTATGGAGGTGGCTGTATGGAGATAATACTGTATGGAGGCAATAATACAGTGTGAGGGAATATGGGGACATAAGATTATGTGGGGACCATAATAATGTTTTAGGAACTGTTGGATTATCATACTGTGTTGAGGGGTGTAAAGGATCATACTGTGTGGGGGACTGTAGGGCTTTCATACTGTGTGGAGGTCTGTGGGATCATCATACTGTGTGTGGGAGCATCCTACTGTCTGTGGAGCTGTGAGGGTATCATACTGTGTGTATGAAGCTATGGCAAGCTGTGTGTGCACTATACTGTATGTAGGGAGCTGTTGAGCATTATACTGTGTGTGGGGGTCTGTAGTGACATCATATTGTGTGTAGTGGAGCTGTTTATCAACCTATATCTATACTTATTAAATATAGTTAAAGAGAACCTGTCATAAGGATATTATACCCCAAACTAGCAGCATGTAAGTAAAGCTGCTTAAATGCTGATTAAATCCTTAACTTGGTTGTTTCTCTCTCTATTCCCCGCCCATTAAATGTCTCTGACTGCTAGGTCTCTCACATTTCAGTGACTTGTCAGTCAGAGACAGAAGGCAATCAACCAGCTGGGAATAGAGAGAGGTGGGAGAGATATAAGTGCAGAGCCCGCTCACGGCACTTACAGCTCAATTTCAATTATGGATTTCTATAAAACAGAAAAAAAACATATTTCTACAGTAAGTTAAGGATTTACTCAGCATTAAAGCGCCTTTACATACATGCCATTTATTTGGCGTATAAAAACCTAATGACAGGTTCCCTTTAAAGCAGGATAGCATAAGCATTATGATTTATAAACTTCATAAAGAGAAGTAAATGATATGCTCTGTATTAGCTGCTAAAAGTAAGAATGCATGTTAAAATATAGTCTACATAATTCTGCTCAGTATAAAGTAATAAAATGAATCTAAAAGAACAATAATAATAATAAGCAGAATTAAGTTCAGCCGGAGGTCTAAATGAGGCTTTAATCCTGGTTTTAAAAAATCCTATGGGCCATGAAATAACAAATTATTGACATTTTTTAAACTCTATATTGCACTGATCCTATATTAATTCTTCTAAAAATGTATGAATAAATTGACACATTGGGGTTAACAGCGAAGGGTTTGTCGCTACAAACTTTGACACTATCCAATCAATACAATGTGAGACTGTAGAGAGACACACCTCTTTGACAAAGTGACAAAGGGAATGGTTAGGGCTGCAATTATGACTTGTGCTGCACTTGGGACGGAAACTGAAAATGCCCATATGTATTGTAAAATTATTGTGACACCAATATTTGGGATTATTGACAAAGAAACATATTTTTACATGAGTGCCTAAAGTTGTATAAAGATTAATTATCACTTTTTTCAAGACCTGAAAAGCTAGAATCATTTCAAACGCGGGCAACTAGATTATTATTAGAAAACTTGGGCTTATTTAGCTTAGAAAAACATGTCTTAGATGCGATCACATTTATGTGACATGTTTGGTCTTTGCAAAGGACTGGTGCATGATTTATTCCTTTTAAGGAGCTTACAAAGGACCAGTGGCACTCATTAGGAGGAAATGGAATTCTAGCAGCTAAATAGGAAAGGGTTCTTTACAGTTAGAGAAGTCAGTCTGTGGAATGCCTGACCACAAGAGGTAGTAATGGCAGACACTATAACAGCTTTTAAAAAATTGCTGTATTGTTTTCTCACAACAAATGGCATTGTGGTTATAAATAATCTAGCAATATAGAATGTATAACTGGTGAAGAATAGTTGAATTTGATGGACCTAACTTTTCTTTCACCCTATATCACTATGAAAATGTTTTCATTTTACGGGAATGGTGCTTTATCTTCCAATTGCTTCAATAAATTGCAATTCATTTGCTGAATATAAAATAAATAACAGCTAAACAATGAAATATCGCTCTAATAATAGCAATATTCAGTATTCAAGTAATATCTCCATATCTTCATATATCTCCATAGGCATGAATACTAAATTATTCCTTTCCTATCCCTCATGCTAGGAGGCACCCTAGTCTATCGCTGTCCCAGGAAGGTGGACATCCCGGAATCCCGGATTCCCCCGGAAGGTGGAGATACCGGAGTCAAGTGCTTTGCTATGCTCCTGACTTACCCTTACCCATATGGAGGTTCCCCTTCCTCCACCAGCATATTCACCGCCGCCATGTTTCCTGCTTCCTTGGCCTGTGCGTGCATGCTGCACCTCCCGGTGGTGTGAGCACTCCTCTGCTCTTAAAGGGGCAGTGAGCGCATATAGTGAAATACCTTCAGCCTAAAGCTGAGAGGCATTTAGTGTTAATGTTCACCTGCAAGATGACTCCCAGCCAATAACTGAGAAGGATCTTGTATAAAAGACTCCATCCCCCTTAGGTAGTCAGCAAGCAACACATTTTGTCAATAGGTGTTCTACCAGTATAGTTATGAGGTCCCCTGGTCCTGGCGTGGCCAGGGTCCTAAACCTGAATCCCCGGACCTAGTGTGGCAAGTGTCCTGAACTTAAATCCCTGGTCCCGGAGTGGCCAGAGTCCTGAAACTGAATCCATGGTGCCAGTGTGACCAGGGTCCTGAACCCGAATCCCTGGTCCCAGTGTGGCCAATGCCTGAACCTCATTCCCGGGTCCATGTGCGACCAGTCCTGAACCCTAAGTCCCTGGCCCTAGTGCAGCTGGCGCCTTAACCTTGTCCCCTGGTCCATGCGCAACCATTTCTGAACATTAAGTCCTTGCTTCTAGTGTGGCCAGCGCCTGAACTTCATCCTCCGATCTGTGTGTGGCCGATGGCTGTCCTTGTATCGGAGACCCATGAGTCTGTACATGTTCTTCCAAATATTCTGTGTATCCAGACTGATAAAACCAGTCTCCAAATCACCTTGTCTGAACATAGCCTGAGACCATGTCATCAAACCTGACCCCTAGTGTCAGCAGCTGCATTACCGGGGACTACCTAGGAATAGTACCTGGTGGCTACCTGCATCCCAGCCTATCTCCACCATAGGGAGCTCCAGTGAATACCAGGTAGCCACTTAGCTACGCACCTTCCTAGGCAGGTCAGCTCTGTGGCACAGTGGGTCCACGAACCATGTGACCACCTGTGGGCATGACACCTCGGATTGGCGCCACTCCTTCTCCAGATCCTGTGTCCCTGCAGTTATCCTGACATGAACAATATCACATGACTATTTATCAACAGAAGCCTTCAATATTCCATTAGAAAGGAAGAAACTGTTCTTCTACTCTGGCAGGAATACTGGAGGCTGCAGCCGATTAGGAGGCACAGATTGGCTGCAGTGGTCATTTGATATTGTTTATGCTAAAATACTGGCAGGATACATAGGGATAGAAACGAAGGAACAACACCAGTCCAGAAGTTTAGTATGGAGTTTATTATATGCTGTACTCTGGGATGTTCAGCAGTGGGCAACCATTTCAAATTGGTGCCACTCATTTGTGCATCTGATGTGAGTGGTGTCGATCAGGGGCGGAACTATCGTGGAAGCAGGGGAAGCAGCTGCCACAGGGCCCGGGCTAGAAGGGGGCCCGTTCCTGCTGCAGCTGCTTCACCTACCACCACGGTAGTTCCGCAAGCTGCCGGTGGTGTGAGCAGGGGCGTATCTAGGGGGGGCAGCCGGCAGGGGGGTGCAGTCGGGCCGCCTAATGCGGCGGTCCGCAGTGTCTCCCCCGCGGCTGCGTTCTGCCGCCCCCGGCCTTAGAGTCGGCGGCTCCCTGTGCCGGCTGTCAAGCTGACAGCCGGCCCAGAGAAGCTGCTGCATGCCGGCTCCCTGGGATCAATTGCACTGGCGTCTATACAGACGTCAGTACAATTGAAGCTCTGACTGCCGGGTCAGAGCGACGTCTGCAGCGTGATCAGGTCATGTGATCACGCTGCTGACGTCACTCGCCGTCGGCGCCCAGAAGGGTGAATATTTGTGGTGAGTGTGCTCCATTATGGAGCTGAAGAGACCACCGAAGATAAATGGGGGACATACTGTGTGAGTGTGTGTGTATGGGGGGGATTTAGAGTGGGGATGGGGGGATACATTATGTGTGGGGGGGATTTAGAGTGGGGATGTGGGTTCTTTTATGTGTGGGGGGATTTGGAGTGGCGATGGGGGATACATTATGTGTGGGAGGGATTTGGAGTGGGGATGGGGGTTCTTTTATGTGTGGGGGGGTTTGGAGTGGGGATGGGGATACATTGTGTGGGGGGATTTAGAGTGGGGATGGGGGTTCTTTTATGTGTGAGAGGTTTGGAGTGGGGATGGGGATACATTATGTGTGGGGGGGATTTAGAGTGGGGATTGGGGTTCTTTTATGTGTGGGGGTTTGGAGTGGGGATGGGGATACATTATGTGTGGGGGGGATTTAGAGTGGGGATGGGGGTTCTTTTATGTGTGGGGGGTTTGGAGTGGGGATGGGGGGTTATTTTATGTGTGGGGGGATTTGGAGTGGGGATGGGGGGTTATTTTATGTGGGGGGATTTGGAGTGGCGATGGGGGGTTATTGTATGTGTGGGGGGATTTAGAGTGGGGATGGGGGTTATTGTATGTGTGGGGGGATTTGGAGTGGGGATGGGGAGTTATTTTATGTGTGGGGGATTTGGAGTGGCGATGGGGGTTATTGTATGTGTGGGGGGATTTGGAGTGGGGATGGGGGTTTATTTTATGTGTGGGGGGATTTGGAGTGGCGATGGGGGGTTATTTTATGTGTGGGGGGATTTGGAGTGGCGATGGGGGGTTATTTTATGTGTGGGGGATTTAGAGTGGGGATGGCTGGTTATTGTATGTGTGGGAGGATTTAGAGTGGGGATGGGGGGTTATTGTATGTGTGGGGGATTTGGAGTGGGGATGGGGGGTTATTTTATGTGTGGGGGGATTTGGAGTGGGGATGGGGGGTTATTTTATGTGTGGGGGGATTTGGAGTGGCGATGGGGGGTTATTTTATGTGTGGGGGGATTTGGAGTGGCGATGGGGAGTTATTTTATGTGTGGGGGGATTTGGAGTGGGGATGGGGGGTTATTTTATGTGTGGGGGGATTTGGAGTGGCGATGGGGGTTATTTTATGTGTGGGGGGATTTGGAGTGGCGATGGGGAGTTATTTTATGTGTGGGGGATTTGGAGTGGAGATGGGGGGTTATTTTATGTGTGGGGGGATTTGGAGTGGCGATGGGGGGTTATTTTATGTGTGGGGGGATTTGGAGTGGCGATGGGGGTTATTTTATGTGTGGGGGATTTGGAGTGGCGATGGGGGTTATTTTATGTGTGGGGGATTTGGAGTGGGGATGGGGGGATTTAATGTGTGTGGGGGGATTTGGAGTGGGGATGGGGGGTTAATTTATGTGGGGGGGATTTGGAGTGGGGATGGGGGGTTATTTTATGTGTGGGGGGATTTGGAGTGGCGATGGGGGGTTATTGTATGTGTGGGGGGATTTGGAGTGGGGATGGGGGTTATTTTATGTGTGGGGGGATTTGGAGTGGTGATGGGGATTATTGTATGTGTGGGGGGATTTGGAGTGGGGATGGGGGTTTATTTTATGTGTGGGGGGATTTGGAGTGACGATGGGGGTTATTTTATGTGTGGGGGGATTTGGAGTGGCGATGGGGGTTATTTTATGTGTGGGGGATTTGGAGTGGGGATGGGGATTTAATGTGTGTGGGGGGATTTGGAGTGGGGATAGGGGATACTTAATGCGTGTGGGGATTTGAAGTGGGGATGGGGGATTTAATGTGTGTGGGGGGGATTTGGAGTGAGGATGGGGCATTTAATATGTGTGGGGGATTTGAGGGTACTGAAGAGTATGTATGAGGAAACAGTATGGGGGATGGGTGCAGACAGTATGGGGAGCGAACGGGTGAATGTATGTGGACACAGTATGGGGAGTGAGGGTGATGGGATGTGTGCAGACACAGTATGGGGAGTGAGGGTGATGGGATGTCTGCAGACACAGTATGGGGAGTGAGGGTGATGGGATGTGTGCAGACACAGTATGGGGAGTCAGGGTTATGTGTGAGCAGACAGTATAGAGAGTGAGGGGGTAAATATATGAGGAGACAGTATGCTGAACAGGGGGGATGTGAGAGGAGACAGTGTGAGGAGGGAGGGGAATAGTGTGAGGTGACAGTATATTGCAGATATTTTTATTTAGGGGCATTATAATGACTCTTCTGTCTTTAAGGGCATCGTGTGGAGAGTTGGTGCAGAAGAGCGGAGAAGATGGAGGTCTGCAGAGACGGCTGTGGATGAGAAAACTCATCATGGGATCTGGACAAGATGAAGAAAAGGAGAACGACTCCAGAGACAGCGTCATCTATAAGGTACCTGGATGTAAATATTATTTGTGAAATTGACTAATTCTCATGTCTTTATTTGTTAGGAGCATTAAAGGGGTTCTCCAGGTCTGTGTCACATAGAATCACTGTAGACTCAGCACAAACCTGGACAGCCCCTTTAATGCTCCTAACATAAATAAAAACATGAGAATTAGTCAATTTTAGAATTCTCACAGTGCGCACTGCACACTGTTAGGATTCTCTCGTGCCGGTGATTTACATACAAGCGGTCACATGCTGACTAGACGTGTGGCCTCACTCAATGAAAATGAACGGAGCGAAGCCGGGCACGTCTAGTCGGAATATGGCCAGAAGTATATAAATCACATGCTTATGCTGACATGACCGTGTACTCTTGCCACCGGTAATGGAGAATCCTAAAAGTGTGCAGAGCATTCTGAGAATTCTGAGAAGCATTCTGAGAAGCGTTGTGAGAATTCAGAAGCTGCAATGTCAGGATTCAGCTCTGCAGGTTCCAGCAGTCATCTCATGGACACTTCACTCATATGCGATTTTTATACTTATGGTCCTGTGACAACCAGCTTCTCTTCCTGCTTCTCTCAGTTTTTCACTGAACATTGAGAGCATTAGGGAGAGCAGCTCGTGGGTACATGACTAAGTGTGCAAATCGCATGTGTGCTTGGGGGGGGCGCCAAACCGAATTCTTGCCCCGGGTGCCAGAAAGCCTAGATACACCTCTGGGTGTGAGTCTGATATGGGGCCCGCCGCTATGAGAGGAGGTGGGACGGGCCCCGAGCAGTCCAGCACTTCCGCGTCATGTGACGTGGGGGCGTGCACGCGCTCTCACGTCACATGCAAGGCTGGCGTGGTGGACGTCGGAGCATGGAGGACGGAGCGGCGCGCGGAGCAGAAGAGCTGGAGGACGCAGTCACCTGAGGATTGGCAGAGTGGTAAGTATGCTTGCTGAGGCTGACTCTCTTTTACAGGGACGCGGCAGCCGCAGCTTCCCGTCCCGGCACTTGAGGAGAGGGGGGAGAGCGGAGGGGGGAGGTGTGAGTGTATCAGGGGCCTCAGGCCCCAGGACACAGCGGGCCACATTAGAGGCCCCAGGAATCAGAAGGCTCCTAATGGGGCCCTAGGAAACAGCAGGCCCCATTAGGGGCCTAGGTCCAAAGGAAGCAGCAGGCCCCATTAGGGGTCTAGGTCCAAAGGAAGCAGCAGGCCCCATTAGGGGCCTAGGTCCAAAGAAAACTGCAGGCCCCATTAGGGGCCTTGGGCCCCAGGAAACTGCAGGCCCCATCAGGGGCCTAGGGCCCCAGGAAACTGCAGGCCCCATCAGGGGCCTAGGCCCCAGGAAACAGCAGGCCCCATCAGGGGCCTAGGGTCCCAGGAAACAGCAGGCCTCTTTACAGTGCTGCAGATGGCGACCAAAATGGTCGCCAAAGCGGCTAAAAATTTGCAAATGGCGACTGGATTATTCAATCCATTCGCCGCTTGCGATTAGTGATTTTTAAAAAAAAATTTTTTTTTTTCTTAAAATGGGGCCGGAGGCGGGGGGGAGCCCATTGTGAAGTTTGCTGTGGGGCCCTGCCGTTCCTAGTTACGCCCCTGGTGCCGATGATGTTATTATGACCCTATATTGTGCACATCTCAGCATATATGTAAAGTTGTAATGTCATTGGCGCCACTTGATAAGGAAGTTAGCAGAGTTTTCATACCTTTTTATGACAATCAAAAAAAACATTAGAGTTACTCAGCTGGTGAGAGGATAGGGGCTGTACAAATATGATTTAAACTGACAAGCACATGAGGACAGTGGAGAGACCTCTGACCCTTGCACTGGTGAAGGATTGCAGGTCATAGGATAAATCTTGGTTTGAAAAGATCTCATGGATCATTAGGAACATCTTTATATGTTTTCACAACCTCCATGCTCCTGATAAATTCTACATCGATCTGATGATTGATGACATTTTTTTAAGGTTAGGATATGTGAAAAAGAATTAGTTGGACATAAAAGCAGAGTCTGAGTAATGTTATAAGCAAGAAAAATGTAACAGCACATAAAAATGAGTCGATAATCACAGGAACAGGCTTACGAATAGATGCCAGCGATCACTCCAAGAACAAGCAACACACTCATTCGAAGGGTAATTGAATCATTTATGGAGGCATAAAAATAATTATCGGCAGCACATCGACAGAATGTGCTGCCAATAATATGTACTGTATATTAATACTAATAATAATTGTTATTTCTATAGCTCCAACATATTCCTCAATACTTTACATTTTAGAGGTGACTTGTACAGACAATAAAGACATTACAGAACAACACATAACTCAAGAGATGCCAAAAGATAGTGAGGGCCCTGATTGCAAGCTTATAATCTATGTAGCTGGGGAAAGAACAATAATATGATCAGTTGTTCTGTTCCCATAATTTCTTGATGGCTCATGTAAACAGGGTGGTGAACGAGTGACAACCTACTTGTATATAGCCAGCCTGCGGTCATTACTAGGACAGAAAGGAAAGGTTTGTTGATGATTTCTGCGCTTGCTGATAAATGATGATATGTATATCCCGGAATGTCAAACAAAATTGTGTTTTTTGACATTCTGGGATATATGTCTCATCATTTATCAGCAAGAGCAGAAATCATCTACAGACCTTTCCTTTCTGTCCTGGATATCGTATGGTCAGTTACTGACCTGTTATGTTTCGGTAGCTGAGGAGTGCAGGTAAAAAAGGAAATACACCAGAGCAGTTGGAATCTATGAGATTGCAGTACCCTGACTAACCACCGCAACTAGAGGCAGCCGTGGAGCGTTCCTACGTTGGTCCTAGACGCCTCGTCACAGCTTGAGAAACTAACTACACCTAAAGACAGAAATAGGAAAGCTATCTGCCCCGGAGCAGAACCCCAAAGATAATAGAAAGCCCCCAAACATGTAATGGCGGTTAGACAAGAGGAAATACTGACACAGAAAGAAAATAGAATGAGCAAACGCTGGGGCCCAAACTATCTAAATAGAAAAGGACAGGAAGGGTACTTACTGCAATCTCAGAAAACCCTGAAAAACACCAACTCTACTAATTTCAAAATCACCTGAGATCACACGACCTCTACCACCTAAATTAGTTCTCTGGTGTAACAAAATCAAAACAGCAGCCACTGAAAAAACTGGAAAAAGCAAAAGTACAAAACTCAGTGGCTGAACTAAACAGAGAGGGCAAAAGCCCCCGGAGGGGACCCTGAAGGCCCCCACAGAAGTGCAGGACAAAATGCAAAAATATAGCACAAACACAAAAGAAGAAAATGTCTTATCTGATAGCAGGAGATGCAGACACGACACAGCAGGCTACAAGGGAAACTGGAAAGAAGGATTCAGACCAGAACAATTGATCACCGGCAACCCTGATGGGAAAATGACTCCCTTATATAAGACCAGTCAGTAACACCTGATTCCCAGTCCTCACAATCTTCACTAGTACCGCTTGTAACCACCAGAGGGAGCCTCTGCTCAGAACTCATCTCAAACCCATTCACAACAGTACCCCCCCTTGAGGAGGGGTCACCGAACCCTCATTTGAGCAACCAGGTCGGTCAGGATGAGTTCTATGATACGCACGGATAAGTCTCCTAGCATGGATGTCCGAAGCAAACACCCAAGAATTGTCTTCCTGACCATAACCTCTCCATTTAACCAAATACTGGAGTCTTCGTCTAGAAAAACGAGAATCCAATATTTTCTCAACCACATACTCCAGATTGCCCTCAACCAAAACAGGGTCAGGAGGCACAGCAGCAGGAACCACTGGCTCAACAAACCTCTTCAACAAGGACTTGTGGAACACGTTATGGATCTTAAATGTCCCTGGAAGAAGCAAACGAAAAGAAACAGGATTAATAATCTCCATGATCTTATAAGGTCCAATGAACCTAGGCTTAAATTTAGGAGATGCTACTCTCATAGGAATATTCTTTGAGGACAACCAGACCAAGTCCCCCACTTTAAACCGAGGACCATCAGTCCTATGCCGGTTAGCAAACCGCTGGGCCTTCTCCTGAGAGAGGGACAACCTCTCCACTACCTGGTCCCAAATCTGTTGCATACGCTCAACAACAGAGTCAACACCTGGACAGACAGAAGCTTCCGTCTGTCCTGAAGAAAATCGAGGGTGAAACCCAGAATTACAGAAAAACGGAGACATCAAAGTGGCAGAGCTAGCCCTATTATTAAGGCAAACTCAGCCAAAGGCAAAAAAGAGACCCAGTCATCCTGATCAGCAGACACAAAGCATCTTAGATAAGTCTCCAATGTCTGGTTTGTTCTCTTAGTTTGACCATTGGTCTGAGGATGAAATGCCGAGGAGAAAGACAATTGAACACCCAGTTTAGAACAAAAAGTCCTCCAAAATCTGGAAACAAACTGGACTCCTCTGTCAGACACAATGTTCTCAGGAATGCCGTGTAAACGAACCACGTGCTGAAGGAACAACGGCACCAATTCAGAGGAGGAAGGCAACTTAGGTAATGGCACAAGATGTATCATTTTGGAAAACCTATCACAAATTACCCAGATGGTGGTCATTCTCTGAGAAACAGGAAGATCGGAAATGAAATCCATAGAGATATGGGTCCATGGTTCTTGGGCACAGGCAATGGCATCAACAAACCACTAGAGCGAGAGCAAGGCTTGGAGCGAGAGCAAGTCCCGCAGGACTGCACAAATTCCCTGACATCGTGAGACAAGGTAGGCCACCAAAAGGACCGACTAACCAAGTCTCTGGTACCAAAAATTCCGGGATGCCCAGCCAATGCGGAACAATGAATCTCAGACATCACACTCTTTTTCCATTGGTCCGGGACAAACAATTTTCCAACAGGGCAGCGCTCGGGCCTATCCTCCTGACACCCCTCCAAGCAAGTCTCAAATTGGGCGAGATGGCGGAAAGAACTACACCCTCCTTCAAAATAACAGAAGGATCAGATAACTCAGGAGAGTCCACAAGGAAACTCCTCGAGAGGGCATCCGCCTTAACATTCTTAGTGCCAGGAAGAAAGGAAACCACAAAATTAAAACGTGTGAAAAACAAGGCCCACCTGGCCTGTCTAGGATTGAGTCGCTTGGCAGATTCCAGATAGACCAGATTCTTATGGTCCGTAAGGACCACCACCTGATGTTTGGCTCCCTCCAGCCAATGTCTCCACTCTTCAAAAGTCCACTTCATGGCCAATAACTCCCGATTACCCACGTCATAATTACGTTCAGTAGGAGAAAATTTTCGAGAGAAAAAGGCACAAGGGTTACTTTTAGAGGTCTCTGGATCTTTTTGGGACAAAACGGCACCTGCCCCAATTTCAGAGGCATCAACCTCCACCTGAAATGGCAGAGAAACATCAGGCTGCCGTAGAACAGGAGCAGAAGTGAATCTCTGCTTAAGTTCCTGAAATGCAGAGACTGCCTCAGGAGGCCAATTCACCACATCAGAACCCTTTCTGGTCAAATCAGTTAATGGTTTAACAATAACCGAGAAATTACCAATAAATTTACGATAAAAATTGGCAAAACCCAAAAATCTCTGAAGAGCCTTTAATGAAGTAGGTTGGACCCAATCACAGATGGCCTGAACCTTGACCGGGTCCATTTCAATAACAGATGGGGACAAAATGAATCCCAGAAATGAGATCTTCTGTACGCCAAAAAGACACTTTGATCCCTTCACATACAGAGCATTCTCTCTCAAAATCTGGAATACAGTTCGAACATGTTTCACATGAGAGTCCCAGTCATTAGAAAAAATCAAGATATCATCCAAATAAACAATCAGAAATTTGTCCACAAAATCCCTGAAAATGTCATTCATGAAGGACTGGAAGACGGAAGGAGCATTAGTGAGCCCAAAGGGCATCACTAGGTACTCAAAATGCCCTTCGGGGGTATTGAATGCCGTCTTCCATTCATCCCCGTGCTTAATGCGAATAAGGTTATACGCCCCCCTGAGGTCAAGCTTGGTAAACCAAGTAGCGTTTTTCACCCTGGAAAACAGGTCAGAAATCAAGGGTAACGGGTATTGATATTTCACAGTAATATTGTTCAAGAGACGATAATCAATACACGGCCTTAATGAACCATCTTTTTTGGCCACAAAGAAAAAACCGGCACCTAAGGGTGAAGAGGATGGTCTGATATGACCCTTCTCCAATGATTCCTTGATATAAGACCGCATAGCGTCATGTTCAGGTACAGACAAGTTAAAAAGGCGACCTTTAGGGAATTTACTACCCGGCACTAATTCAATAGCGCAGTCATAGCTCCTATGGGGAGGTAAGGATGCAGATTTACTTTCGCTAAACACATCAGAAAAATCAAACAAAAAGTCAGGAACATCCTGAGCCTGGGGGGAGGCAGAAAAAACAGGAGTGTTGGTATTAACACATTGGCAGCCCCAACTGGTTACAGACACAGATTTCCAATCCAAAACAGGATTATGAGACTGTAACCAAGGGAAACCCAGCACGATAATGTCATGCAGATTATATAGAACCAAAAATTTGCAGCACTCCTGGTGATCAGGTTCAACCCTCATTATCACCTGAGTAGAAAACTGGGGTTTATTCTCAGCCAAAGGGGTAGAATCGATCCCCAGTAGAGGAATAGACTTCTGTAGGGGTATCAAGGGAAACCCACAACGTTTAGCAAAATCATAATCCATCAGGTTAATAGCTGCTCCAGAATCAACGAAAGCCTGAGCAGAAAATGAGGACAGAGAGCATATCAGAGTGACAGTTAATAAAAACTTAGTCTGAACACTACCCAAGACAACTGAGCGTGCAAAACGTCTTCCCCGCTTAGGGCAGACTGAAATAGCATGAGAGGCATCACCACAGTAGAAACATAACCCATTGCGCTTTCGAAACTCATGACGCTGTGCCCCAGACACCACTCCATCACACTGCATGGGCTCAGAAGCTGGCTCACAAGGCAACACCACTCCACGCATACTTCTCCGCTCACGCGAATGTCTGTCAATTTGAATCGCTAATGACATAGAATCATTGAGACCAGAGGGGACAGGGAATCCCACCATAACATCCTTTACATTATCCGACAGACCCTTCCGGAAAAGGGCCGCCAAAGCGTCGTCCTTCCATTTGGTCAGGACTGCCCACCTACGGAATCTCTGACAGTACAACTCAGCGTCATCAAGCCCCTGATTTAATGCCAACAAGGCTTTTTCAGCTTGATCAGTGACATTAGGCTCATCGTACAATAACCCCAAAGCCTGAAAAAATGCATCAACATCACTCAAAACAGGATCCCCAGGTATCAGGGAAAAAGCCCAATCCTGAGGATCGCCGCGCAGGAGAGAGATGATAATTTGAACCTGCTGCGCTGCGTTTCCTGAGGACTTAGATTTTAAGGCAAAAAACAATTTACAATTATTTTTGAAATTCTGAAACTTAGCTCGATCCCCTAAAAACAAATCTGGCATGGGGATCCTAGGTTCCACAACAGGCAACCTAGCAAGATATGCAGCAATACTCTGAACCTCAGTGGCAAGCTGATCCACACGGCCAGACAACTGTGCAAACTCCATTGGGAGAAAAGATCCTCCCCAGCACCCAGAGATACAGAGGGAAAAAAAAATGCAACAAACAGAAAAATATCTCTGACAACTCTGACAACCTTTCTTCCTTCACAATATTTTTTCCCTTCTGTGAGTACCATACAATTTATGGGCCGGTGATACTGTTATGTTTCGGTAGCTGAGGAGTGCAGGTAAAAAAGGAAATACACCAGAGCAGTTGGAATCTATGAGATTGCAGTACCCTGACTAACCACCGCAACTAGAGGCAGCCGTGGAGCGTTCCTACGTTGGTCCTAGACGCCTCGTCACAGCCTGAGAAACTAACTACACCTAAAGACAGAAATAGGAAAGCTATCTGCCCCGGAGCAGAACCCCAAAGATAATAGAAAGCCCCCAAACATGTAATGGCGGTTAGACAAGAGGAAATACTGACACAGAAAGAAAATAGAATGAGCAAACGCTGGGGCCCAAACTATCTAAATAGAAAAGGACAGGAAGGGTACTTACTGCAATCTCAGAAAACCCTGAAAAACACCAACTCTACTAATTTCAAAATCACCTGAGATCACACGACCTCTACCACCTAAATTAGTTCTCTGGTGTAACAAAATCAAAACAGCAGCCACTGAAAAAACTGGAAAAAGCAAAAGTACAAAACTCAGTGGCTGAACTAAACAGAGAGGGCAAAAGCCCCCGGAGGGGACCCTGAAGGCCCCCACAGAAGTGCAGGACAAAATGCAAAAATATAGCACAAACACAAAAGAAGAAAATGTCTTATCTGATAGCAGGAGATGCAGACACGACACAGCAGGCTACAAGGGAAACTGGAAAGAAGGATTCAGACCAGAACAATTGATCACCGGCAACCCTGATGGGAAAATGACTCCCTTATATAAGACCAGTCAGTAACACCTGATTCCCAGTCCTCACAATCTTCACTAGTACCGCTTGCAACCACCAGAGGGAGCCTCTGCTCAGAACTCATCTCAAACCCATTCACAACACTGACCCTTGTGTCTGCTGCAGCTGATGTGCTTTATTACATGCTTTCTAGTTATTCATAAAAGGTGAGTGTAATTTTGAATTTACCGCCTGCCATACTCCTCGGATAAGACCCTATCTGATCTCTCCTACAGCTTTTGTGATTGCAGTCATTACTAGGCAGACATCAGCACATCTCAATGACATATTAGATATTTGTGTTTCGAGGGCCACATTGTCAGATCAAACTGTTGGAAATGGATCATTCAGTATACTCTCCAATTGTGTGACAACAGCGCTTCTTTATTTAGGAACAATATATAAGCTTAGTATCTGTGCAGCATCTACAGCAGGCTGATTCTCTCATACACAGACACAGGAAAACCAGGAAATACAGTCACATGCTCTCCCTATGTGAGACTCTGGGAGGTTTTTTTTCTAACTTTATAAACAGCATACAAATCTAGCAACTAAACACTCATAGACATGAATGGAGTTGTTGCACCAAACATATTCCAACACCCCCACTCAACAACTGCTTATCCTGTTAATGCCATTACGGTTCTGAGTTCCACAAACTTGGCTCTTGATAATGGCTTTGTCATACCATCAGCTATCATCTTGTCAGACTCACAATAAACAAACTCGAGTACACCACGTTCCACTAAGTCATGCAAGTGGTGATGTTTTACATCAATTTGCTTAGTCCTTGCACTAATCTTCTCACTGCTGGCAGGCTTAATGCATCCATGGTTGTCCTCATAGATAACTGTTGGTTGAGCTAATGGCTTGCCGAAATCTTTCAAAAGTTATTTCAACCAAATTACTTCTTGACTTGCATAAGCAGCAAACATACAGTACAGACCAAAAGTTTGGACACACCTTCTCATTCAAAGATTTTTCTGTATTTTCATGGCTATGAAAATTGTAGAATCACACTGAAGGCATCACAACTATGAATTAACACATGTGGAATTATACATTACACTTTACAAAAAAGTGTGAAACAACTGAAAATATGTCTTATATTCTAGGTTCTTCAAAGTAGCCACCTTGGGGCGTGGCCTAGCTCTGGGCATGTAAAGTCGCAGGAACTTGGAGCTCTGACTAAGATTCCCCTTAAAGCAACAAAAAAGCTTAAATTGAGGTATAAGAACAAGTTTTGCAGACTCAGATCGCAGACTTAGCTTATAAGCTTTAAAACAAGACCAGGATTGAGTCCCTAGCTGACAGGAATCAGGAGATATCAAGTTGTAAAGAAGGTGTCTTCCTTGCCTGCCTTTAGTCACCATATTGGATTCGCCATCTTGTTGCTGAGGCCCCAGAAATAGAGCTCATTCTCCTTAATAGAGGACTCTAAAATCAACAACACCTAGGAGCCAGCAATATTTCTACAAGAAGAAGACGGGACCTTAGAAGTCACAAAGTACTACTAAAGACATAGGACTATCTTAAGCACAGGACCCGCCATCTTGTTACTGCTTGTGACAGAAAAGTAACTGCACCTTCCAGGAACAAAGACAGAATTACACGCAGCTGCCTCCGTGCCGGTCCTGGTGTCTCTACACAGGAAAGCGGTGAGTTAAAAATCACCTCAGTGGGAATTCCCAGTCACTGACAAGAGGCGCCATATAAGGTTTCACAGCTCACTGACTTTGGGCGGGAAAACCTGAGCGTGTGGGGAGAAGAAGCCGGCCATTAAACATACGGAGTTCTAGGAGCTCTGGAGTGGCAGGAAAACAGTCAAACCCACAAAAAAAACCACCAACAGCTCAAATTTACTATTCTTCATACCATAATCTAAAGTTAACTCGGACAATTACTGTGGAGATTTAACTCTATCCTATCCTGTCTGTTTTACTTATACTGGCAATTATTCAGGCATACAACAGCGGCAGCCTGAGCAACAGATCACAGGAATAGTTTATTAATTACATACCAGCTACTATTTTTACACAAACTTGAAGGTATAGAGTCATTATATGAGTTTTGTTTTAACTCTATAAACATAAAACACAGTACTGGCAGCGAATCAGCTGAGTGATAAAAGCTGATATCAGAGAGAATCAAAACCACGGCTTATTCTCTCCCAGTGCTAAAATTACTTATTTATTGTTCCCTATAAGAATTAAAGCGGTTAATTTACAATATTCTAAATTTACAATACTACCTAAATCTGGTTGTGTGATTACCATTGAATTCTTGTTACATAACCCTTACTGACTATCTGGATATTTAAAGGATTCTGTGTGCTATTAAGCAGAAATCTCGTTATCACTCACAATGAAGTCTAGTTTATTTAAAGGGGTGGAGAATTTGTTTCACACAACTGTATAATATTAATTTTATGAGGCTACAAATTCTTGCAAGTCTTGTCCTCAACATAATTCATTGAATCTGTAATTTCTCAGCATATAGAGGATTTTGACATCATTTTGAGATATACATATACTGCCCCTTTGATTGACAATTTAAAGGGGTTGTTGCTAACATAACCAAACTCACAGCAAATATCAAGAAAGACGTCCTATAAGTCTTTCCAAACAAATTTCACTGCTCTGCTATTATTGCCCCTTTATCTGACTACTTTGAGGGATAATAAAAAAAATCAACTAAATTTATAGTATTAATCCAAAAGAGAGACTTACGTCTTGCCAAAACAATGGAACAAAGGAGCGAATCTAAAAAATCTCAGAAAAACAAACAGCTCCCATCACAATCTTTTGCCAGACCACCTGAAACTCCCCAAAACCACTAAGTCCGACAAAATCAAGATCTCCGCAAAAAGGGGATGACTTCATACCTAATAAAACGGCACATCAATATAGCAGCTTTATTAAACCAAATTCACAAAGAAGCATGCTACCACAACTGCCCAAAAACAAAACTAATTTATCCCAACCAGACCCAAAAGACAAGAACCCAATACTTCCAACATCCTTTAAGTCCACTTCTACAGACAACATGGATACTTCTGTTTCTGCAAAAAGAAGAGCCCCTGAGGAAATGGACATCTTTGATGGCACTGATTTGGACTCATTCTCGGAGGACGCCTCTCCAAATGAAGGACCAGTATTTCACAGGAATAAGAAAGATCGCCCTAATCCTCAACAACAGACATCCAAACTGAGTCATGAAGAAGAGTTTTTCCAAAAGATCACAAATCTTATAGATGAAAGACTCAGACTTGGTTTTGAGAAATACCAGACCTCATTCGACGGTGTCTGCCGAGACATCACCCAAAGGCTTGAAAAAAATGAGAAAAAAATTGTTGAAGTGGAAAACAAAATGGAGACTCTAACAAACCAAAACATGGAACTAAAAAAAGAAATTAACAATCTAAAAATAAAAATGGCTGATTTGGAGGACAGGAACAGAAGGAACAACCTGAAACTCCGGGGCATTCCTGAAGAAGTTAAACAGCAAGATCTCTCAGATTTCGTAAAGACGATATTCAAAAAAGCTATCCCGTCTCTTTCAAATCTAGATCTATGCATTGACAGAATACATAGGTTGCCACGACCTAATAACATACCTAACGAAAAGCCAAGAGACACAATCCTTCGAATGCATTTTTTTGGTACAAAAGAGAGGATTCAAAAATTTATTAAAGATAATGGCTCTCTTCCCGATCCATATAACCAAATAAAAATCTACACAGATTTGTCTAAACATACATTGGACATGCGTAAGTCCTTTAAAGAAATCACCAACCTTTTGAGAGAAAGAAATATACAATACAGATGGGGCTTCCCTACCAAACTGCTGTTTCACTACAAGGGGAAGACTGTTGCAATAAATTCTCCAGAAGAAGGCATGGAGTTCTTCAAATCTCCCACCTGAACATCTCTTCTTGAATAGTGGGTATATTCCACGTTAAGTTACTGATTAGCTTCATTTATACTCTAAAAGAAACGAGTAATTGAAAGACCACTTAACTCTTATAATGCCTCATTTCAACTAGGGGAATCTTGGTGAACAATCACCACACAAACTTTTCCCCACTTCAAAAGAGATCCCATCGAGAGTGTGGATCCTTTAAGAGAACTCTCTACTGGGACTTGATTTCGTTAAAATTGTTCTATTATTGTATTTTACTGCTAAGTTTTCTTAATTGGATTATTTTATTTATTTATTTTTACCTTACTATCTTTTTTTACTGTTTCATTAATATTATCCTGAGTGTGTTTTCAGCCTTTTGATTCTCATTATGCACATGAAAATAATGTCGTACAACGTCAGAGGGCTCAACAGTCCCTGGAAGCGATTTGCCCTGTGGAAGGAGATCAGACTTTCCCAAGCGGATATCATTTGTCTGCAGGAAACAAAACTCATCAAAGGTAAACATCCCTCTTTCTCTCACAGAAACTACCCACATATCTTTTCATCTCTTGGCCCGAAAAAGAAAGCCGGTGTTATGACTATAATTAAAAATACAACCCCGTTCCAGTTGATTGAGGAGATAGACGACCCTAAGGGAAGATTTCACATCTTGGTTTGCCAACTAAATTCCATAACTTGTACCATAGTAAACATCTATGCACCTAATAAAAAACAGTTGAATTTTCTT
Organism: Oophaga sylvatica; assembly: GCA_033576555.1. Taxonomy (NCBI): domain Eukaryota; kingdom Metazoa; phylum Chordata; class Amphibia; order Anura; family Dendrobatidae; genus Oophaga; species Oophaga sylvatica. The sequence continues at coordinate 122,421,915 of JARQOD010000006.1, forward strand.
AACAAATTAATAAAAAAAATCCAGATTCACAGAAAGGGAGAACTGTATCTACTGGGTGACTTCAACATTGTCCCCGACGGGAACATTGATTCCACCTCAACTACACGTCATTTAGCACCCTCACTCAATAAATGGCTTATTAATAACGAACTATATGACACATTTAGATGTTTAAATTCTTCCTCAAGGGAGTATTCTCATTACTCCAATGTTCATAAAACATCATCAAGAATTGACCTTTTATTAACAGACATCTTTTCTCTCCCCAAAGTTAGAAAAGTATATATCCTAAATAAATCAATTTCGGATCATTCTCCGGTCCTAATAGAATTAACTCTAGGCCCTTTTTCCAAAAATACCTTCCTCTGGAGGTGTAACTCCATACTATTAAAATTCCCTGAATATAAAAAAGAGGTTGAGGAAACTCTAAAACTTTATTCGATGAGAACAAATCAGATAAGATAGACCCCTTTATCATTTGGTGCGCGCACAAAGCGGTCATCAGAGGTAAACTGATACAGATCTCTTCCAGACACATCCGTAAACAAAGAGATAAAATAAAGAATATCCAATCTCAAATTAAACTAAAGGAAAACCTCCAAAATAGTCGAGCATTTCCATCCCCAGAAATCCACTTAGAATTACTAAAACTAAGACAAAATTTGAAAGAAGCCATTCTAGATGATTATGATGTAGTAATTAAAGCATCAAAATTTAAAGTTTACTCAGAACTAAACAAGCCCACAAAATTCATGATGCAAAAACTAAAACGAGATAGGATTCGAAATAGAATCAACAAAATTAAAAATAACTTAGGTATCACCAAACAACATCCCAAAGACATAGCAGACACGTTTGCAGACTACTATTATAACTTATACAATCTCAATCTTGATCCATCGTCTCCCCTACCAGATACCAAAAATATTCATAACTTTTTCAAAGACCTACAACTTCCAAAAATAAGTCCATCAGATCTGAGTTCTTTAACATCACACATTACCTCTTCTGAAATATCTGAAACTATACATAGTCTTAAGTCACAAAAATCTCCAGGTCCCGACGGATTTGTTAACGAGTATTATAAAACTTATGTAGAAATTTTAGCCCCACACTTAGAACAGATTTTCAATCAGGCTTCCCTTAGCGGACACTTTCCCAAAGAAATGTTGGAGGCTATTATTATAATGATTCCCAAACCCCAAAGTGATCCCGAAGAAGTTCAAAATTATAGGCCCATATCACTTATTAATTCTGATCTAAAAATCTACTCCAAGATCCTAGCAAACAGACTGAAAAAAATCCTTCCTAAACTAATAAATAGAGATCAGTTGGGATTCATAGAGGGGAGGCAAACATCAGATGGCACCAGGAGACTGCTAAATATTATTAACAGGATTAACACCACCAAATGCCCAGCAATTATCTTATCTTTAGACGCTGAAAAAGCCTTCGACAGAATCAACTGGGAATATCTAAAATCAGTTTTATTCCATTTCGGCTTTAACAAAGATTGGCTGTCATCGGTGTTTGCACTCTACTCCTCCCCTAGCGCTAGGATCTACATCAATAATAATCTTTCTAAATCCTTCCCCATTAGCAACGGGACCAGACAGGGATGCCCCTTATCACCACTTCTCTTTGCCCTCGCCATCGAGCCTCTGGCAGAAATGATACGAGAAGATACATCAATCTCAGGTATCGATACACCCACAAGACAATACAAGATAAGTTTGTTTGCCGATGATATGATACTAACTCTATCAGACCCCATTAATTCCACCGCTTCTCTTCTAAAAATAATAGATTTGTTCTCTTCAATTTCTTTTTTTAAAATAAACAGAAAGAAATCAAAACTGCTACAACTCAACGTAAGCGATCGTATTAACAAAATTTTGAAAAGATTAACAGACTTCACCTGGGAGGATGAAGGGATTTCTTACCTTGGAATTCTTTTCACTAAAAAATCACAATCTACTATAAAAGCAAATTGCGATGCCATCTTAGACACTATTTCAAAAGATTTCCAATCCTGGAGCAAAATTGGTCTCACATGGACAGGCAAAATACTAGCAGTCAAATCAATTGTACTCCCTAAAATCCTTTACGTCTTTAGAGCACTACCTTTAAACTTCCCGACCTCTTATTTAAACAAATTTCAATCCTCTGTGTTCTCTTTCGTTTGGAACGGGAAAAAAGCAAGGGTGGCCAGGGATGTTCTTTTTAAGAGCAAATCCAATGGGGGACTTGGATTACCTAACATTCAGGCATACTTTTGGTCAAATCTAATAAAACAAAGCATATATTGGGTAAAGGAGAACACGCTTCCAGCTTGGATTGAACTAGAAAAATTTCATGTCAATTACCGCTCATTGAAAGAATGCTTACTTAATCATATTTTCCAACTAAATCGTTATAAATTGCTTCATCCTATCTTTTTAGCCGCAACCCAAGCATGGGACAAAATTGCTAGACCACCTAAGAAACATAATAAACTAGCTAACTTAAATAACTTCCCACTCTCCCTGATTGCAACCATCTATAAATTCCAAATCCCAGAGCGATGGATCCAAATAGGCATAAAAAAAATCGGTGATATTTATGTGAATAACAACTTTGTTAGTTTTAGCGACATTAAACTAAAATTTAATATTCATCCATCGGACTTTATGCACTATTATATTCTGAAAGAACATGTTCAAAACTTCATCCATAAAGTGCCTACAAAGGCAGAAGCTGTACACTTATTACTCAGTAATATAGGGCATAGGGTCTTCTGGAGCACCAAATACTTATACACTCTTTTCAACAAGGACAATAAGTTCCAAAAAAATATCTATATGTCCAGGTGGGAAACGGATCTACAGATCTCAACAAGTCCAGAGCAGTGGGAAGATGCTATAAAATACACATACTCCTCTAACATATCCCTACCCCTTCATGAATCCTTTTATAAGATGCTAACTAGATGGTACTTCACCCCAGTAAGATTAGCACGCATCAACAGCGACCACTCACACCTATGTTGGAGGGGATGTGGTTCCAGAGGAGACTTGCTCCACATTTTCTGGACTTGCCCAAAGATTGCACTATTATGGAATCAGGTTTCCCTACTTATCAATAATTTCCTTAAAAAAGACTACCCTCTTACTCCACAAACAGCCTTGCTATCTTTGGGACTAGAAGACATTCATCCTTCCAAGAGATATGTTTTGGTACATATCCTACTAATAGTCAAAAACCTGATAGCCTTCCACTGGAAACAACCAGATACCCCACAAATTGCTGACGTTGTCGACAGACTTGACATCCATAACTCTTTGGACCTCAAATTCGCAAGGATCAACGGCTGCATTAATAGATATGAGAAGAAATGGAACCACTGGAATTCAATATTTCCCAAACCCTAAACATAACCCTAATCCTTTTTACTGGTTTCAGGTGCCTCAGGATACTTTATTAAATTTTTTTTTTTTTTTTCTCTTCACTTGTTTAATATGTGTTGCCTAGAATATGTAAAGTTATTTATTCTGAGTTCTCTACCCTCAACCCATTCCCTTTACCCTTCTATTACCCCTTTTCCCAAAGACCCTTCCCATTTCCCCTCTTCACAAATCATCTTGGAGAACAGATGTAAGGCGAAAATATCAATATGCTTTGATAAAGTTAATTTGTTGACTGTTAAAATATACAAAATGTTAATAAAAACTTTGGAAAACAAAGTAGCCACCTTTTGCTTTGATTACTGCTTTGCACGCAGAAAAGGTGAACGGATGGACTCTACATGCCTGGTTCCCACCGTGAAGCATGGAGGAGGTGGTGTGATGGTGTGGGGGTGCTTTGCTGGTGACACTGTTGGGGATTTATTCCCAAGCACTACATCTCTGCTGATTATCACTGTGTTGGTCTCTGGGTGCAGGATTATGTATCCCTTTGAGTTTGCTATAGCCCACCAGGACTCCTTGCTTTGCATGTGATTCCCACTTGGAATGTTTTTCTTTGGGAACATACATAAACGTTTTGCTTCCAAATATCCTGAGGTTTATTTGTGGCTTTACATGGCACTCTGTTTTGAAGATAGCAAGCTGTTATGATGGCTTCTCCCCAATACGTTGTATGTAAAATTACATCAGACAACATACTTCTTCCACATTCACAAAGAGTACGGTTCTTTCTCCATGCAATGCCATTTTGTTCTGGGTTGTATGGAATGGTAGTCTGAAACACAATTCCATTCTTTTTCAAAATGGTTTGCACCTTACCTCTTCTATATTCGGGTCCATTATCTGCACGCAGGGCTTTTGGCATTCTTCCAAATTTGTGAAACACAACAGCATGATATGCTTTAAGTTTCTGTGGAACTCCATCATTACTGTGAAGTAGGAAGGCGACTGTATATCTGGAGTAGTCATCAACAAATGTGAGAAAATATCTCTTCTTCTAGGAGTTTGAACACTCATTGGGCCACATACATCTGTATGTATCAGAAACAGAGGCTGTGCAGATCTAGTGGTGCTAATTTTAGGAAAGGATTTTCTGGACATTTTCCCTTTAACACAGCTAGTGCATTTCATCATTTGACTACACTGGTTGATTTCAATACCATTTTCAAGTTGAGCTAGCTTCCTTATTGCTTCTGGGTCTCTGTGCACTAGAAGTCTGTGCACTACAAGTCTGTGCCATACATGGATACAGTTCTTATGCAGATCTTGTTTAGCAGTGTACACTCTTTCTTTGCATTTTAGCTGATAAAGTTCATCTTGGATTTTTCCTTCTGCAAGAGTGTGACCCTTCTTTGAGATGATTCATGAACCAAAAGAAGTCCAAACAATCAAAGCCCTTCCCAATTAGAAAAACCAAAACAAAAAGGAAATAGGCAAATAATACAAAAATATATTTATTGAATAAGGTAAATCACAATACAGGAGAAAAAACATCAAAGTACAGCAACACCAGGAGCACATGTAAAATGTAGACAGTAGCCCAGAACTAACCACTTAGCCTAAGACAAAGAATTGCCTATACAAATGTAAAGATGGTGATATATAATCACTCACCATATACTCCTTATACAAGACTCTAGTACATAAATCTCAAATGAGGGATAAATCTATAAGGAAAGAATATTAAATGGCAATGAGACTTAGTCTCCATATATAATGTGAGTCAGCCCAAGTATAAAACTTACAATTACGGTACAACTAAGATACCTTAATGATATAGCAGCTACTAAACTAATAGGGCAAAAAATGTACACATAGAGGGAGGTCAAGAAATCGGACACTAGAATATATAGTGCACTGGAGTATCCAAGTGTACACTCCAAAATCCTAGTAATAAGGTCCAGTGACCAAATGTATCAAATTGAGGCGATAAAATCTGCCCCTAAAGTATCACGTAGGACCACCCAGCAATGTGCAAAGCATATGACGCCATGAACTATATAGTATAGTATCATCAATCATGGAATACAATGCAGTAGTAATAAATGAAACTCCAATGAAAACATTGAGAGTCCATTGCCTGCTTATTGCACATATGCCCAGGCAGCGTCGGACTGGAACACCTTGGGCCCACCAGAGAAAATCATTCTTGGGGCCCACTATGTAGCTACATAGAAATAAATACAAGATCACCAATTGTGCAGTAAAACACACTAATATCAGGGTATAATATAAGGTAGTACATGTCTTAATTATGTAGCAGGAGTTGGGGTAGCCTCCCTCATAGATTATTTAGCAGCCCCCCTCATAGGGGATAATGCTGCCCCCCTCATAGAGGATAATGCTGCCCCCCCTCATAGAGGATAATGCTGCCCCCCCTCATAGGGTATAATGCTATATATATATATAGATAGATGATAGATACCATATATACTCGAGTATAAGCCGACCCCCCTAATTTTGCCACAAAAAACTGGGAAAACTTATCGACTCGAGTATAAGCCTAGGGTAGAAAATGAGATTATGCCCCATATGCTGCCCCCTGTATTATGCCCCACAAGATGCTCCATAGATTGTGCCCCATATGCTGCCCATGTATTATGCCCCCATAGATAATCCATAGATTGTGCCCTCATAGATGCTCCATAGATTATGCCCCCATAGATGCTCCATAGATTATGCCCCCATAGATTATGCCCCCATAGATGCTCCATAGATTATTCCCCCATAGATGCTCCTTAGATTATGCCCCGATAGAAGCTCCATAGATTGTGCCCCCATAGATGCTCCTTAGATTATGCCCCCATAGAAGCTCCATAGATTGTGCCCCCATAGATTATGTCCCTATAGATGCCCCATAGATTATGCCCCCATAAAATGCTCCTTAGATTATGCCCCCATAGATTATGCCCCCATAGATGCTCCTTAGATTATGCCCCCATAGAAGCTCCATAGATTGTACCCCCATAGATTATGCCCCTATAGATGCTCCATAGATTATGCCCCATAAATGCTCCTTAGATTATGCCCCCATAGATTATGCCCCCATAGATGCTCCTTAGATTATGCCCCCATAGATTATGCCCCCATAGATGCTCCTTAGATTATGCCCCCATAGAAGCTCCATAGATTATGCCCCCATAGATGCTCCATAGATTATGCCCCCATAGAAGCTCTATAGATTATGCCCCATCGATTATGCCCCATAGATGCTCCATAGATTATGCCCCCATAGATTATGCCCCATAAATGCTCCACAGATTATGCCCCCATAAATGCTCCACAGATTATGCCCCCATAGATTATGCCCCCATAAATGCTCCAGATTATGCCCCCATAGATTATGCCCCCATAAATGCTCCAGATTATGCCCCCATAGATTATGCCCCCATAAATGCTCCACAGATTATGCCCCCATAGATTATGCCCCCATAAATGCTCCACAGATTATTCCCCCATAAATGCTCCACAGATTATGCCCCCATAGATTATGCCCCAATAAATGCTCCAGATTATGCTCCCATAGATTATGCCCCCATAAATGCTCCAGATTATGCCCCCATAGATTATGCCCCCATAAATGCTCCACAGATTATGCCCCCATAGATTATGCGCCCATAGATTGTGCCCCCATAGATGCTCCACTGTGCCCCCATAGATGCTGCAAAAAAAAAAAAAACATACTCACCTCTCGTCGCTGGGGGCCAGGTGCTGGTGTCCTGGGCACCTGCAATATTTACCTGTCACCGGGTCCACTGCTGAGCGCCGCTGTCTTCGGTCCTCCGGCAGTGAATGCTCAGGCAGGGGGCGCGGCGCTCACTAATGACGTCATCGCGCCCTCTGCCTGAACATTGCAGCAAGAGAGGGCCCGAGGACAGCGACGCTCAGCGGTTGGAGCGGGTGACAGGTAAGTAATGATATTCACTGATTCCCACGCCCATGTGGGCGTGGGAAGCAGTGAATATTCATTTCTCTTTAGCAGCGGGGACAGGGGCTCCTGCCTCCTGTCACCCGCTGCTGCTCCGCTGGCACGGGGCCCCCATGGCAGCAGCGTGTTGTGCCGCTATTAGCGACACGCCACCGGCTGGGGCCCCTGGAGCAGCGGGGGCCCTAGGCAACTGGCCCCTGTATGCCAGCAGGTGCCAGGGCCCCCCAGATGCCAGGGCCCACCGGAGAATCCTCCCGTTCTCCGGTGCCCAGGGATGAAACACAATTTAGTAATGGAGAACTGTAAACAAATTACACAAAAGTTTAAGCAAAGTGCTGTGTGCATATTACCTGGCGTGAGGAGAGCCCCATATATCTGGAGTAGTCATCAACAAATGTGAGAAAATATCTCTTCTTCTAGGAGTTTGAACACTCATTGGGCCACATACATCTGTATGTATCAGAAACAGAGGCTGTGCAGATCTAGTGGTGCTAATTTTAGGAAAGGATTTTCTGGACATTTTCCCATTAAGACAGCTAGTGCATTTCATCATTTGACTACACTGGTTGATTTTAATACCATTTTCAAGTTGAGCTAGCTTCCTTATTGCTTCTGGGTCTCTGTGCACTAGAAGTCTGTGCCATACATGGATACAGTTCTTATGCATATCTTGTTTAGCAGTGTACACACTTTGCATTTTAGCTGATAAAGTTCATCTTGGATTTTTCCTTCTGCAAAGAGTGTGACCCTTCTTTGAGATGATTCAGCTGTCGTCTCCAAAAGTAACTACATTCCCCTTTTGTGTGAGCTTCTTTACTGACAGAAGATTGCTTTCAAGACTGGAAACAGAGAGAACATATTTTATTGGGATCTTTCTGCTTTGTGCTGAGGAAACTGGACAGTGGAGGAAGCCGTTTCCTACTCTTTCTGAAGTCGTATAGTGACCAATAGCTAAGATGACCTTTTCTGACTTGCTTTCATTAAGGTCAGTGAAGAAATCCTTATTATTTGTCACATGGCTGCCTGCATCAGAATCTATACACCATATATGCTTTACAGATGGGCCCGTACTGGCATTAAATGCAGCTTCAACACGTGCAGAATCTTCCTTTACAGCTGTTTCAACCCTTTGATGACTGTTCTGCTTTTTAAGCTGACTCATTCTTGCTTACCAAATTCTGCAGTTTGCTTTAAGGTGGCCAGGTTTTTTCAGACAAAACATTCACGAGTTTCTCTTAGATTGCTCTAATATTTAGGAAAATCCTGTGTTTTTAATGCTGTTTCTGCTCTGGATTCATTACTGCTGCTTACAAGCTGCGTTTTTCTCTTGAATTCATCCACAAATTTGCCTTTAACATACAATCATGGACAAAAGTTTTGAGAATGACACAAATATTAATTTTTACAAAGTCTACTGCTTCACTTTTTCTAATGGCAATTTGTATATACTCCAGAATGTTATAAAGAGTGATCAGCTTAACAGCAATTACTTGCAAAGTCAATATTTGGCTAGAAAATGAACTTTATCCCACAAAACACATTTCAAATCATTGCAGCCCTGCCTTAAAAGGACCAGCTAACCTCTTTTCAGTGATTGCTCCATTAACACAGGTGTGGGTGTTGATGAGGACATGGCTGGAGATCAATCTGTCATGATTAAGTAAGAATGACACCACTGGACACTTTAAAAGGAGGCTGGTGCTTGGCATCATTGTTTCTCTTCTGTTAACCATGGTTATCTCTAAAGAAACACGTGCAGTCATCATTGCAATGCACAAAAATGGCCTAACAGGGAAGAGTATCGCAGCTAGAAAGATTGCACCTCAGTCAACAATCTATCGCATCATCAAGAACTTCAAGGAGAGAGGTTCCATTGTTGCCAAAAAGGCTCCATGACGCCCAAGAAAGACCAGCAAGCGCCAGGACCGTCTCTTAAAAGTGTTTCAGCTGCGGGATTGGACTACCAGCAGTGCAGAGCTTGCTCAGGAATGGCAGCAGGCAGGTGTGAGTGCATCTGCACGCACTGTGAGGCGGAGACTCTTGGAGCAAGGCCTGGTTTCAAGGAGGGCAGCAAAGAAGCCACTTCTCTCCAGAAAAAACATCATGAACAGACTGATATTCTGCAAAAGGTACAGGCAGTGGACTGCTGAGGACTGGGGTAAAGTTATTTTCTCTGATGAATCCCCTTTTCGATTGTTTGGGACATCAGGAAAACGCCTCATTCGGAGAAGACAAGGTGAGCGCTACCACCAGTCTTGTCTCATGCCAACGGTTAAGCATCCTGAAACCATTCATGCATGGGGTTGCTTCTCAGCCAAGGGAATCGGCTCTCTCACAGTCTTGCCTAAAAACACAGTCATGAATAAAGAATGGTACCAGAATGTCCTCCAAGAGCAACTTCTCCCAACCCTCCAAGAGCAGTTTGGCGATCAACAATGCCTTTTCCAGCATGATGGAGCACCTTGCCATAAAGCAAAGGTGATAACTAAATGGCTCAGGGAACAAAACATAGAGATTTTGGGTCCATGGCCTGGAAACTCCCCAGATCTTAATCCCATTGAGAACTTGTGGTCAATCATCAAGAGACGGGTGGACAAACAAAAACCTAAAAATTCTGACAAAATGAAAGCATTGATTGTGCAAGAATGGACTGCTATCAGTCAGGAATTGGTCCAGAAGTTGATTGAGAGCATGCCAGGGAGAATTGCAGAGTTCCTGAAGAAGAAGGGTCAACACTGCAAATATTGACTTGCTGCATTAACTCATTCTAACTGTCAATATAAGCTTTTGTTACTCATATGTTTGCAATTATATTTCTAGAAACATAGCATTCTGACAGCACTCACTGTATTGGGCGCTCGTTCCAAACCAAGGAACCCTTCTTGGATTTATCAGACCATAACAAAATAGAAGAAACAGCGCTCCATCCAGGTGAATAATGTATCAATGCAGTTTATTCCACCATATCACAGCAACGTTTCGACCCATAAGAGGTCTTGTTCATGCTTGAAAAAGACCTCTTATGGGTCGAAACGTTGCTGTGATATGGTGGAATAAACTGCATTGATACATTATTCACCTGGATGGAGCGCTGTTTCTTCTATTTCGTTATGGTCTGCAATTATATTTCTGTCTGTGATAAAAACATCTGTCAAACACACATAAAAACCAGAGGGCAGCAGATCATGTGAAAATATAATATTTGTGTCATTCTCAAAACTTTTGGCCATGACTGTACTCTAGTGTCAGCTCATCATCTGGCCGTGCATCTAGTGCAGTCACAAGGGTGTCATAACTTTCTGGAAGACCACTTAATAGAAATGTAGCAACATGAAAACCTTTAATTTCTTCTCCAATACCCCTGAGACGCTTCACAATATCTAGGGTGTTTCTTATACAGTCCTGAATATTCTGTCCATCACTTAGGTTAGACTGATACAACTTTCTCATGAGATAAAGCTAATTGCTGAAATTTGATCTTTCATGCACTTTCTGTAACTCATCCCACATCTCCTTTGCAGTTGCACACTTGCATATATGCACAATCTCGTTATCATCTACAATGAGAGAGATAGTCCTTTGTGCTTTCTGATCCTTCTCTAGCCAATCATCTGGTAATGGATAAGGCACTTGTTCCTGAGTATATTTCCATGTATCTTCTCTTATGAGGAGTATATTCACCTTGAATTTCCAGGACTGGTAGTTCTGGTTAGTGGGGCTAGGCACTGAGAACTTGACAGGATTGCTGCTAGTGGACATCTTCTCTGTTGCTCTGTGCTGCTTTTGCTCTTGGCTTCTGTTGCTGTGTTACTCTGGGGTTCTGTGTCACTCTGGGCCCATAACCTGTTAGCAGCGGATTATCCAGGATACTCTCCAAGCGTGTGACAACAGAGCTTCTTTATTCAGGAATAATCAGGAACAATATATGATAAGTTTAACAGATCAGGAGCAAACCATCTGTGGGTCCCTATCTGTGCAGCATCTACAGCAGGCTGCTTCTCTCATACATGAGGCTATTTTAAAATCGTGCTTCCTGTCCTTTCAGAAGGCGTTTTTAGTAGCTTCATTATCATTAGAGTCAGAATTACTGTGACTGGTAACACTTCTATACACAGCTGATAACACAGGATTCATCTATAACATCATTTCACAGCTGATAATATACATTTGGAATTCCTAAAACAACAGTAAGCAAGAATGTAGAATAGCCCCAGTGACCAATATGAAACTTGCAAGATTTTTAATTATATTTTTATTACAGATGGTAATATTTTAACAAAAAAAAAATAAAAATACATTAAACACAAAAACCTGATTGAAACAACGGGTCATTTTCTGGCGACATATGGCCTTTAAAGTAGTATTACAATCTGAGACTTTATAGCCTATCAAAAATAAATGCCATGAATGTCTAACAGGTGTCACTTCCATTATTAGGGCTCCCAACTATTGGATGAGTGGGGGTCACCTTCTTTCCTCTTTATACCCCAGAAGAGACTACATGTGCATGTGTCTTTCCCTACCTTAGTTAAAGTGAGTTGATAGAACACCATGTTTAACATTCTGATAAATTCTGAGCATTCTCCGCTAATGGAATTACTTCGTAAAGCAATATAAGTCATGTGGTCCTTCCACACATGGAAGCCCTGTTTTTCTTGTTCTCTTCATTTGCACATATTGTGATGATCACACAACTGAAGGGAGAATGGTGAACAGACAATGCATCAAAATGCAGAATAGGAAGAAACTCCCTTACTTCAAACTTTCAACAAAACCGCATTTATGCAGCTAGAGAAATGGTGCCTCTATGCATTCTGTTCCGCCCCTACTAGGAATTATGAATTATATACCTTTATAGTCAGAGTACACATTTAATGAAGTAAACTGTCATTGCATGTGTCACACACTGAGAAATCTGCTTTAAGCTACTATGGGGTGTGTTCTACTTTCCTTTAGGTGCTGCTGCCTGCTAATGTTTGGTCAATGTCATATAGGGAGAATAAGTACACACCCCCAGTGAAAAATGTCTGATAACCCCTACTTGGACTTAAAAAAGGTTAACTTATTAGGTTTCAAATACTGTTGATTGCTAATATCGCTGCAAAATAAAAATATACAATATATATATATTATTTTATTCTGCACTGCAGCCACTATAACATTGTGTGTCCAGTTCACCTTGAAACATTTAGTGAATTGTTCTTTTTAAATGACAAATGCAATGATGTAAGTAATTATTATTTATTTAATTGGGTTAAATCCTGCGGTCAGGTTCTCTTTAAAGCATCTACGGACAGATTCTCCCACATATGAATTGTATTTCTTTTGGAAATATTATAGCACACATTTTCATTGAGTTCTTACACTGTATAAACGCTGCTTCATTTTCCAAACTGAGCTGAAAACTGCACGTTACTAAATCTTATAAAATAATAGACAACTTTTACCACCTGTTGAAATAGTACTGTGTGTGGACAGCCAACATTTCAGTTAGAAATTATCAAGAAGATTTGCAGGACACTGGTACAGCGGCCATGTTAATACTCTGTGGTTGCCAGCAACAGCCCTTTGAACCTAGTCATGCCTGCCAGAATCTCTGCTCCTTTTCTGATTAGTACACCCGGCATGACTATATGGTTGTAGTGAGAAACAAGTTTAATATTGCACTGGGCATACAAATCAGAAGAGGCACTGATAATGCCAACAGGCAGGATGAGATTTGCAGGGCTCAGGTCAGTGGTCTCAGACTACCAACATGGTCACTAGACCATGGTCCTCCAAATCTTTTTGATCATCTCTTGGATCTCATAACAAATGAATCATCTCAGATTATTGATTAAAAGTTATATTTTAGTAAGTATATATTGAGGTAAAGACAAAATCTTCCCACAAAGCTTTAACTTCTGGAAATTAATCTGTTAATAGGAGATATGAATAGAGTTGTCCTCTTTCAAAGGTTACTCCCCTATAAGCTCAGGGATGGAAAAAACAAAGTGAGCTCTTACTCTCTTGGGGTCCAGTGAAACCTCTCCTATCTGCTCTGTCCCTGTTATTTGATTGCAGTGGTAATGACATGTCTACGCACTACAACCAATTACTGAGCCCATCGTCCCTGCCGATGTAAACGTCATGAGCCAATGAGCTCAGTGATTGCCTGCAGCACTGTTAACGTGATAGTATTACTGCAGTCAAATACACTAGAAATAGCAGTGGCGAGAGGCACTGCTGGACTTGGGGAAGGTGAAAAGAAGCTCAGCTTGATTTTTTTTTTATTCTCAGGCCTATGGGGGGGCAGCCTCATCAAAACTGTTTTTGAAGCATTTGGGTCATTTTCAGACTATTGCTTACACATACAACTCTGGCAAAAAATTAAGAGACCACTGCACAGTTTTATAAAAAATCAGCTTCTCTACATGCCTGACAGACATTCCATTCCAGTGTCAGTTGAACTCCAACCAGAGTACACCTCATTCTACTTAATGTGCTTCTGATTAGGTGATCACCTGAACCAAATCTTATTTAACGAAGGAAAGTATATAAACACTGCTGTGGTGTTCACAATCCTCTTGCAATAGGACAAGCTGGACGGCAAAGCAAATACTAGTAATATCGCAAAAGTAATGGGAATGAAAAAATAACTTTTAACCATGCAAAAGGAGTTGAAAAGAAAAGTCTTGAGTGAGGAAAAGAAGGGCTTAATTCTGGCTTTATTAGCAGAGGGATAAAGTGAGCGTCATGTTGCCTCCATCCTTAAAATTTCTAAGACGGTAGTCCATTACAACAAGGTCAAGCAGCAGACATTGGGGACAACAAAGCTACAGACCGGCAGAGGGTGAAAACGACTTTCCACTGACCGGGATGACCGTCATCTCATTCGAATGTCACTCAGAAACTGCAGGAAGACATCAAGTGACCTACAAAAGGAATGGCAGCTGGGGTGAAGGGCACGGCAAGAACAGTTCGAAACAGGCTCCTAGAGGCAGGGCTCAAGACATGTAAAGCTAGAAAAAGCCTTTCATCAATGAGAAGCAAAGGAGAGCCAGGCTGAAGTTTGCCAAGGACCATAAGGATTGGACCATAGAGGATTGGAGTAAGGTAATCTTCTCTGATGAGTCTAATTTTCAGCTTTGCCCAACACCTGGTCATCTAATGGTTAGACAGAGTCCTGGAGAGGCGTACAAGCCACAGTGTCTTGCACCCACTGTGAAATTTGGTGGAAGATCGGTGACGATCTGGGGATGCTTCAGCAAGGCTGGAATTGGGCAGGTTAATCTTTGCAAAGAATGTATGAATCAAGCTGCAAGCAAGGTTATCCTGGAAAAACAGTTGACTCCTTCTGCTCAGGCAATGTTCCCCAATTCTCAGGACTGGTTTTTCCAGCAGGACAATGCACCATGCCACACAGCTAGGTCAATCAATGTGTGGATGAAGGACCACCACATCAAATCCCTGTCATGGCCAGCCCAATCTCCAGACCTAAACCCCATTGGAAACCTCTGGAATGTAATCAAGAGGAAGATGGATAGTCACAAGCCATCAAACAAAGAACTGCTTAAATTTTTGTACCAGGAGTGGCATAAGGTCACCCAAAAGCAGTGTGAAAGACTGGTGGAAAGCATGCCAAGACGCATGAAAGCTGTGATTAAAAAATCATGCTTATTCCACAAAATTTTGATTTCTGAACTCTTCCTGAGTTAAAACATTAGTATTCATGTTTCTAAATGATTATGAACTTGTTCTCTTAGCATTATTTGAGGTCTATAAGCACTGCATTTTTTTGTTATTTTGACCATTTCTCATTTTCTGAAAATAAATACAAAATGTATTGCTTGGAAATTTGGAGACATGTCGTCAGTAGTTTATAGAATAAAAGAGCAATTTACATTTTACTCAAAAATATACCTATAAAGAGAAAAATCAGACAAACTGAAAATTTTGCAGTGGTCTCTTAATTTTTGCCAGAGCTGTATATTACACAAATATGTAGAAAATAGAACAGTTGCAAATGACGGTTCTTTGCCTTATGTAATAATATTTAGAGCATTTTTTCAAGGCATTTAAGAGATAATTTAAAGTAAGTGTTTTCTATTTTTGTCTCAAGTGCTATTATTAAAATGTAAGTCATAGCAGAAATTCTTATTGAGGCCCATGATATGACTGTGAAGGAAGGTGTCTAAAATACAGATATATACTTGTTTGGCCTCAACTGGTTGTTTTATAGGATAATCCTATTCCGTGTACCCTATAAGATCACATGGAGGTCAAAGAAAAGGGATCCTTACCTCTGTTAGTCAGTGTGGCAAAGAATGACTTTGTACACTCATTTAAAATAGAGCAATTTTATATACCGTATTTTACAGCGTATAAGATGACTGGGCATATAAGACGACCCCCAACTTTTCCAGTCAAAATATAAAATCTTCTTAAAAGTGGGGGGGTCATCTTATACGCCTAGTGTCGTCTTATAGGGCGGTGCGGAGGAGTGGTCCCAATGGCAAGGTAAGGGGGGCGTCCCACAGGGAAGGTGTATATGAAGTACCATTACCTCCTTGCAGTGTTCTGTGCAGCTGTCTGTGCTTGGAGGAGCGGCGGCGGCTCTTGATGAGCATTGGTGGCTCAGCCAGTGGCTCCTTATGCATCGTGGGGGCTCGGCCGGCGGCTCCTTATGCAGCGTTGGGGGTCTCCGCCGGCATTTCCTCAGAGCCCGGAGGCCACCGCAGCTCCATTGCTACGATGCGGTGGCCTCCGGCAAAATGGCCGCTGGTGGGCGGCGCATGCTCAGATACAGATTCGGCAACGAGATCTCGTCTCCCGAGATCTCGGAACGAGATCTGAATCTGAGCACCAGCGGCCATTTTACCGGAGGCCACCGCATCGTAGCAATGGAGCTGCGGTGGCCTCCGGGCTCTGAGGAAATGCCGGCGGAGACCCTCAACGCTGCATAAGGAGCCGCCGGCCGAGCCCCCACGATGCAAAAGGAGCCACCGGTTGAGCCACCAATGCTCATCAAGAGCCGCCGCCGCCCCTCCAAGCACAGACAGCTGCACAGAACACTGCAAGGAGGTAATGGTACTTCATATACACCTTCCCTGTGGGACACCCCCTCACCTCGTCATTGAGACCACTCCTCCGTACCGCCCTATAAGACGATACCCGGCGTATAAGACGACCCCCGACTTTCCAGAGGATTTTCTGGGGTTAAAAAGTCGTCTTATACGCCGGAAAATACGGTAATATTATTTCAATATTGCCCTTTACAATATTGATGTCCTATGAGGATTACAGTAGAACGCATAAGAAAAGAAACAAGCATAGCCTTCCTTAATTATGAGTTGTACATTTGCCATTTACCTGCAGCTACATTAACAAGAAGGACACCAGAGATATTAATGAATAGGGGAAAGCCACTGACTACAATAAATACTATTACAATAATTGGACAATAAACAATAATCTTATAATACCCACTATACCAATGGAAAGTTTGATGGGATCTAATGGACTGTAAAGGGCACAGTTTAGCCATTAAACAGGGTTTTCACATGACAAGAGCCCATATGTATTTGTCTTATTAGGGCACATTGAGCTAATAGAGGAGTCTATCATCTGTAGCCCCCTTTATGAGACAGCTAGAACAGGAGGACACTTCTTGCTACAAGAAAATACCTGGCCAAATGCAGCTTTGTAGGTTTGAGAAGCCTAACTATGGTGAAAGGCTGATCACCAGGCTGCCTGGGGGTGTATTCAGGCTTCGACTGCCCCATAGAGTAACAAGGGAATCCCCTGGTGGGCCCCTGTGCAGATCTGGGCCTTCAACCCCACTGTATGGGCAGTACTTGATTCACTCTGTACAGAAAAAAGAAGCATCTTGTCATACATTAACCCAACTACCCAGTTTATTATTATATAGAGATATAGATAAATTTGTTAACGAGGGAAGTGTAATATCTGTATGCAGGTGAAAAGTGGGCCCCCCCAAAGTCAATGTTACTGGTGAGTCCTTGGCAGCCCAGTCCGACACTGGGTGTATTTGTGTCTCTTAAGGAAAATAAAAGAATAAAGATGATGGTTTTGTGACTCAATAAACTAATGTATTATATATATGAAAAAGGAACTGCTAAAAACAATAAAGAGCTTCTGTCACCCCTCCTGCTATGTACGTTTTAGTTAATTATTGTATTACCAATAATAACAATTCTGGAGCATCTTTTCTTATAACTTTGAGTTGTGCTGCTCCTCTGTTATTTCTATTACACATTTATGAATAAAGTGACAACTAGGTTCTGCCAGTGGAGGTGTGTCTCTACACAGTTTAATGACATATCTGGACTTAAAAAAATACGGAGGTGCTCAAAGGGCATCACCAGCGCAAAAGTCAACCAGTGACATAAGGCAAATTTCTGTTCATCTAAGGGAGCTGTGCTGGGAGCAGAACTTTTCTAAATGCTTGCAGCACACATGTCAAACGCTGGCCCGCAGATTAATTATGTTTGGCACGCGATGCCGGCACCTCCACTCCATCGGCATCCCACTTTCAACTATGTACAGTTGAAAGCAATGATGGAAGAGGGGGCCATCAGCTGATGCTCCCTCCACCATCATGCTCCCCCTGCATCTGAAGTTTCAGCAGAGAAGGTGCAATAACGTCACTATTTTGCTCCTGCTGTACCGCTCACTGCCGAGACTGAAGCAGCGAGGGACCCGGGAGAGGAGAGTATTTATTTATTTTTTTAATATGGGGCCAATGTACATTGTGGAAGACAACGTGGGGGGCCATTATACTGTATGGAGGACTATGCAGTGCCATTAAAATGTATGTAGGACTATGGAGGGCCCATTATACTGTATGGAGGACTATGTGAGGCCATTAGACTGTATGGAGGATTATGTTGGGCCCATTATATTGTATGGGGGACCATGTAAGCCCATTATACTGTATTGATGAGTATATGGGGTTCATTATAAAGTATGGAGGAGTATGTGGGGCCCATTATACTGTGTGGAGGACTATGTGGGGCTCAGTATATTATGGGGAGGGCTGTTTGAGGATCACAGTTGGTGCATCATACTTTGCTGGGGGAACAGTAGGGTCATCATGTGTGTGAAGGGTACTGCGGAGGAATTCACTGTGTGGGTATCATACTGTGTTTGTGAGACACTTTTGTTGGCATCATACTTTATTATGAGTATCATTTATTAATGCAAAGTTTTTTATTCTTTGCTATAAAAATTTTAAATTAGGGTTATATGCTTTTTACTGCTCTTACATAACATATTATATTATTCCAGTATGACCATTTGTGTTTATTTTTTGTAAAAAGTACTTTGTTCATGGGAAAATCCATTTAAGTTTATTTTCAAATGAAAAGGATCATCATTATATTTGGTAAGGAAAAACTTCCTCAATTGTAGCCTTTTTTAATAAATATCAAGGTTGGCCTGAAACTTTGCCTAAGTTTTTAATTTGGCCCTCTGTGTACAGTCATGGCCAAAAGTTTTGAGAATGACACAAATATTATAATTTCACATGATCTGCTGCCCTCTGGTTTTTATGTGTGTTTGACAGAAGTTTTTATCACAGACAGAAATATAATAATTGCAAACATATGAGTAACAAAAGCTTATATTGACAGTTAGAGAGAGTTAATGCAGCAACTCAATATTTGCAGTGTTGACCCTTCTTCTTCAGGACCTCTGCAATTCTCCCTGGCATGCTCTTAATCAACTTCTGGACCAAATCCTGACTGATAGCAGTCCATTCTTGCACAATCAATGCTTTCATTTTGTCAGAATTTTTAGGTTTTTGTTTGTCCACCCGTCTCTTGATGATTGACCACAAGTTCTCAATGGGATTAAGATCTGGGGAGTTTCCAGGCCATGGACCCAACATCTCTATGTTTTGTTCCCTGAGCCATTTAGTTATCACCTTTGCTTTATGGCAAGGTGCTCCATCATGCTGGAAAAGGCATTGTTGATCGCCAAACTGCTCTTGGAGGGTTGGGAGAAGTTGCTCTTGGAGGACATTCTGGTACCATTCTTTATTCATGGCTGTGTTTTTAGGCAAGACTGTGAGAGAGCCGATTCCCTTGGCTGAGAAGCAACCCCACACATGAATGGTTTCAGGATTCTTAACAGTTAGCATGAGACAAGACTGGTGGTAGCGCTCACCTTGTCTTCTCCGAATGAGGCGTTTTCCTGATGTCCCAAACAATTGAAAAGGTGATTCATCAGAGAAAATAACTTTACCCCAGTCCTCAGCAGTCCACTGCCTGTACCTTTTGCAGAATATCAGTCTGTCCATGATGTTTTTTTCTGGAGAGAAGTGGCTTCTTTGCTGCCCTCCTTGAGACCAGGCCTTGCTCCAAGAGTCTCCGCCTCACAGTGCGTGCAGATGCACTCACACCTGCCTGCTGCCAATCCTGAGCAAGCTCTGCACTGCTGGTAGCCCGATCCCGCAGCTGAAACACTTTTACGAGACGGTCCTGGCGCTTGCTGGTCTTTCTTGGGCGCCCTGGAGCCTTTTTGGCAACAATGGAACCTCTCTCCTTGAAGTTCTTGATGATGCGATAGATTGTTGACTGAGGTGCAATCTTTCTAGCTGCGATACTCTTCCCTGTTAGGCCATTTTTGTGCATTGCAATGATGACTGCACGTGTTTCTTTAGAGATAACCATGGTTAACAGAAGAGAAACAATGATGCCAAGCACCAGCCTCCTTTTAAAGTGTCCAGTGGTGTCATTCTTACTTAATCATGACAGATTGATCTCCAGCCATGTCCTCATCAACACCCACACCTGTGTTAATGGATCAATCACTGAAAAGAGGTTAGCTGGTCCTTTTAAGGCAGGGCTGCAATGATGTTGAAATGTGTTTTGGGGGGATAAAGTTCATTTTCTAGCCAAATATTGACTTTGCAAGTAATTGCTGTTAAGCTGATCACTCTTTATAACATTCTGGAGTATATGCACATTGCCATTAGAAAAAGTGAAGCACTAGACTTTGTAAAAATTAATATTTGTGTCATTCTCAAAACTTTTGTCCATGACTGTATTTGAGTTTGGCATTCCTGGCTTACAGTAATGTCAGAGCTGCAGGACACATATAATCTCTGGTTCTCAATGTTGGGGATCCAATTAGTCTAGCTCTAGGTGCAGCAAATAATTTATTTTTTCAGGAGCAGCTCAGAAATCATGAAGACAATGACTTGCTTCAGTACCAAGGCAGTTGTCAATGTATTTATACATTTCTGAAAGGAATGGAACAGCGCATAGTTCTAAGAAAAAAATCTCTAAAATTGTTGTTTCATGAAGATTGCTGTTTTTTTCCTAAAGCAGACTTGCCAAGAGTAATAATAGGTCCTCTTTGAAATAAGAAACTGCAAGTGAATATGCTGGTGTACAATAATATAAATGAGAAAAGTATGTACGGTAATATTTCTGTGTTACCATATTTCCCAGAAAATTGCACATTTTTAGAAAACATTAAACATCTTTCGCAAAACGGACTTTGTCTTTTAATCATTCTAATTTCTGTATTAAACTCTGAACAAGACTTGAAATCTGAAAGGATGACCTCAATCTGTTCAACCTCAGTGGTTTGAGGGTTTCTGAAAAGCAAAAATCAACCCTAAAAATGAATTGAATTTAAACAAATTACTTTTAGAAGAGCTGAAACGAGTGGATAAAAAGTAAATGACATGCCGAGGAGTTTAGTAGTAAAGGTTATAACCAATAAATGCAAGGAAATTGATTTATCATTCCAACTGTTTGGCGAACATGTTTTAAACATACAACAAGATAAACTGTGCTTTATTGTGGATACTGACATTCCTGGAATCTAAAGTAATTGCCAGATAACCCCTTATTTGCCATAGAGGTCAGCAAAATAGTACTGCAGAGTGTATTGCTGCATCCAAAGGCACGGAGGGGATTAAGAAACGTTTCCGGGTCAAGGCTCTAGAATTTATTACAGTTGTCAACTTCAGGACTCAACAGTTGAAACAGACAATTTGAGCATATGTATTGAATTTGCAACTGTAGTTAGTAATAAAGTGCTTGTCTGAGATCAGCCAGTGTTCTGGGCAGGTTCTTATCCCTGTCAGAATATGAAGAACACACCAGCACTATTGGCAGTGATAAGACCAGCATGGCTGCCAAATGGGGCACTGTAACACATGCCACACAAGTGGAGCCTATCAGGTGGATGATACTCTTAGTGATGCATCGCCACTAAGAAGTATGGGGACGGAATAATCAGCAGTGAAATATCCCAGCTGGTCATGATTTCTGACTGTGCCAAACACCTGCAAACTCTAAAAGGATATCAAAACAAAACTCCACCCAATGGCAAAAAGCCATCCCTTAACAACCAGTCGTTGACTCTACATCACCATAAAAATTAATTTAACATTTCTACAGAAACAGTATTCTTCCTGTCCCAAAAGGCTCTTCCATTTCCTTTCACAGTTCTTTCGGCTAAGATAAATATGCCACAGAAAACAAACAGAAAATAAAGAGCGTAAATATTTGATGACTGGAAAAAATATCTGTTGGTTACAACTGTTTATTTGTGGAAGCTTGTGAACTAAGTAGGTTTTATTAACCTCCAGACTATCTCATGATGCTTAGGTTCTTCTATCCTTCACATTTTCTGAAAAGTTGTGCTGCCACATCTGGTAAAACTGTACAGCACACATTGAGAACGCTGAAAGTACAAGTCGAACCCAAGGTTACAGCAAGATGTTTGTTCCATTTACTTATGTGATTATATGACAAGGACCAGGCTGTGGCTAGCTAAAGTTAGAAAGTACCTTTTCCTCTAGGGTTCCCTGGATCTTTTGGGGCCAATAAAATCTTGTTTTGTAAGGAAAATTACAGAATAAAGGTAGATAGTATATATCAGAAAAAATGTGATATAATAATAAAAATACTAATAGCATACAAAAAAATATATTTTATATTTTGCAGCAATCTCAATACTGGAAAGCTTATAATTACCTGGACAATACAGTCATGGCCAAAAGTTTTGAGAATGACACAAATATATTTTCACATGATCTGCTGCCCTCTGGTTTTTATGTGTGTTTGACAGATGTTTTTATCACAGACAGAAATATAATAATTGCAAACATATGAGTAACAAAAGCTTATATTGACAGTTAGAATGAGTTAATGCAGCAAGTCAATATTTGCAGTGTTGACCCTTCTTCTTCAGGACCTCTGCAATTCTCCCTGGCATGCTCTCAATCAACTTCTGGACCAAATCCTGACTGATAGCAGTCCATTCTTGCACAATCAATGCTTTCATTTTGTCAGAATTTTTAGGTTTTTGTTTGTCCACCCGTCTCTTGATGATTGACCACAAGTTCTCAATGGGATTAAGATCTGGGGAGTTTCCAGGCCATGGACCCAACATCTCTATGTTTTGTTCCCTGAGCCATTTAGTTATCACCTTTGCTTTATGGCAAGGTGCTCCATCATGCTGGAAAAGGCATTGTTGATCGCCAAACTGCTCTTGGAGGGTTGGGAGAAGTTGCTCTTGGAGGACATTCTGGTACCATTCTTTTTTCATGCTGTGTTTTTAGGCAAGACTGTGAGAGAGCCGATTCCCTTGGCTGAGAAGCAACCCCACACATGAATGGTTTCAGGATGCTTAACAGTTGGCATGAGACAAGACTGGTAGTAGCGCTCACCTTGTCTTCTCCGAATGAGGCGTTTTCCTGATGTCCCAAACAATCGAAAAGGTGATTCATCAGAAAAAATAACTTTACCCCAGACCTCAGCAGTCCACTTTCTGTACCTTTTGCAGAATATCAGTCTGTCCATGATGTTTTTTTCTGGAGAGAAGTGGCTTCTTTGCTGCCCTCCTTGAGACCAGGCCTTGCTCCAAGAGTCTCCGCCTCACAGTGCGTGCAGATGCACTCACACCTGCCTGCTGCCATTCCTGAGCAAGCTCTGCACTGCTGGTAGCCAGATCCCGCAGCTGAAACACTTTTAAGAGACTGTCCTGGCGCTTGCTGGTCTTTCTTGGGCGCCCTGAAGCCTTTTTGGCAACAATGGAACCTCTCTCCTTGAAGTTCTTGATGATGCGATAGATTGTTGACTGAGGTGCAATCTTTCTAGCTGCGATACTCTTCCCTGTTAGGCCATTTTTGTGCATTGCAATGATGACTGCACGTGTTTCTTTAGAGATAACCATGGTTAACAGAAGAGAAACAATGATGCCATGCACCAGTCTCCTTTTAAAGTGTCCAGTGGTGTCATTCTTACTTAATCATGACAGATTGATCTCCAGCCATGTCCTCATCAACACCCACACCTGTGTTAATGGAGCAATCACTGAAAAGAGGTTAGCTGGTCCTTTTAAGGCAGGGCTGCAATGACGTTGAAATGTGTTTTGGGGGATAAAGTTCATTTTCTGGCCAAATATTGACTTTGCAAGTAATTGCTGTTAAGCTGATCACTCTTTATAACATTCTGGAGTATATGCAAATTGCCATTAAAAAAAGTGAAGCAGTAGACTTTGTAAAAATTAATATTTGTGTCATTCTCAAAACTTTTGGCCATGACTGTACACATGGAGGAGAGGAGAGAGAGAGAGAATCTTGCTAAGCTTACATAGGAGCTTATACTATACAGGAGAGAGAGAGATGACCCGGCTGACCATAAGAGCTTACACTGTACAGGAGAGAGAGAGAGGACTTTGCTGACCATAAGAGCTTACACTTTACAGAAGAGAGAGACTTAAACAGTGAAGCCGAAGATGGAAGATGACTGCTGTACAAACTGTGTTTCACAGGGAACAGCAGATCACTTATGGCCCAGGAACTGACCATTACTGCACAAGGTATAGCATTCCACTAGATGTCAAAGCTGCAGGGCATTATGGAAAGGCCCGCAAATGGTATCCGACGAGTTGTTTTTTTTTTTTGCAAATTGTGACTCAACTGTGAAACTGCGAATCTCAGGAAATTCAACTTTAACTTGATCCCGTGAGGATCCAAGGATCCATCTGCTCATCTCTGGAGGCAACCAATCAGGCATGGTACAGTGGCATATAAAGTCCCTGCAGCAATGCATCCTCTCATACAACAAGACTGTCACAGGCTTCTACCAAAATTGAAGGGTTTGAACTTGGGATGAGTGCATTACGCTTCACTAAACCTTGGCTCACAGTCCAGGTCAGTGCTCTATAGCCGTGGACAGGAGCTGCACAATTTTCCACAGCCCCCAGACTCAGGATTAGTTTGGCTGGTGAGTTGTCACCTGTACACTGCACGCAGCAGAGATGATATCACACCAGGCTACCAAATCAAATTCCACTACAGGGAACCCAGAAGTTTGGGGAATTGATGCAGCTTCTGTTCAGAGCCAGAGAGCACTGATCTAGACCATGGACCAAGGTTGCATGAAGTCATCTGCTCATCTCTAGTTTGGACAAATTTGTACGAATATGTGTATGGTCCCCTTTAGCTGTAAATGAAGGTATACTTTACACAAAATAACATGTAAGGATTATGGATTATTCCAGTTAGAATCATAGAATTATAGAATGGTAGAGTTGGAAGGGACCTCCTGGGTCATCTGGTCGAACCCACTGCTCAAAGCAGGATTCACTAAATCATCCCAGAGAGATATCTGTCCAGCCTCTGTTTGAAGACTTCTATTGAAGGAGATCTCACCACCTTTTGTGATGGTAGAGGCAGGAGGGAACGATGGGGACAGACCGTCAGGACAACGGCCGTTTTGCTCAGGTGTGCGCTTCTACGGTTCCCAGGGGATCACAGCTGCTGCTTTCTGTGAGACAAAACATGTTTAAAAACAAGCAACAAATGTTTTATCTCACAGAAAGAAGCAGCTGTGATCCCATGCTGACCTGTCTTTATACTCTTTTGCTTCCTCCACTGCCCAGAAGCTGTGGTATGATCAGACCATGTTCCTGTATGATCAGACACAGCCATTACACAGTACATAGCAGGGGCACATTTATAAGGTTATCTTGGCACAGGGACATTTTATTTAAAAATATCCAATTGTGGAAATTATTTTTATCCCAAGATTTATTGATTAAAATGAACTTTTTTCATGGGACAACCTCTTTAAGCAGGGGCAGGCCCAGTTTTGGTCATCCCCTTTTAAGATTCTACAAGTTTCATTCAGTCTTTGGGACCACTAGCAGGGATACAGCATCCATTAGGGCTGTCACCCAGCTTTCTCAGGATCCGGAATGACAAGCAGAAAACTGGTCAGAAAGCTGTAAGATAATTCTTAATACATCTCCTTTATAGGATGGGACACCGGGCGGCTCAGTGACACACACTTGACTCACTACTACTACCAGCTACAAGAATCCATGGGGTGTTGTACGGGCGGCATGAGGGTCTGTACCGGGCCAGCGATCAGTCACAGACTAATAGAACTCCCATCATTGGGACACTCACACTGAAGAATTATAGGAAGCAAAAAGTGACAATCTGCAGAAGACACAGACCCAAGCAGTGTACATTAAGCAGCACACATACAATGTTTCGGCCACAATCATCACTCTTACCAATCAGCATAGATATTTAGTTGTGTCAATGCCTGCTCGAACAGCTAAAAGACAATTGCAAAACAAGCAAATGTGGTCAATTTTTAAGTTTAGTCAAAAATCAAAGTGAATGGCAATCAGAGAAGTGAAATAGTCTGCATAAAATCACAGCTGAGCAGTAGATTCCACAGAGAAGCACTTGAAATCAAAGGAAAGCTCAAAGTTTAGACAAGTAGAACATAAAACCTAGCTCAGCGAAGAGTACTTCAAGAAATACTGGTAGATCTTTGACAACATATGTGCAGATTGCTGATACCCCAATGTACAACCAAAGATGATTTAGTGCAAGATATTCAACTCAAAAGTCACTACTGCTGCTCCGCTTGAGATTAAAGATGAGTGAACGTGGCCAAAAAATATTATATGGAACAGGAAACTTGATCACAGGTGATATCATTAGAAGCAGGCTTCAACTTCTGGCCGACCTTTGCACATAAATACTGCATAAGCTGCAAATAATTTATATCTCAATTGGCATGTGTCAGAGGTATTTTATCTATAATAAAGTAATAACTTGTATATACTGTATAATGCCCACATCCGCCTGCTCAGTGTGCTTCACTTCCTTCAACAATAGACAAACACCGTTATCCTGGGCAGTCTTCATCAAATGACCAAACACATGAATGTAATCACAGTAATGAATTATCTTGTATGGGTTTGTATTAAATGAGGGGATTAGTGCATTAGCTGTAGTATGGAATGCAGCACTGTCAGACACACTGGACAATTTATGCAGGGCTTGGATATAAACAAAGCAGACAAGCAAAAATCACGATCTTCAGTTAGTGAGTACATTATATTTTACAGACCACAAGACTATTTGTACGCTTGTAAAATAGCTTCTCATGAAAGATAACATGGAGTTATCCTCTTTCCAAGACTTTACATATATTCTTATAAAGTGAGTATTTTTGCATTGCTAGTGGATAGCTGGGTATGTTATGGGATGAATATGCCATCTTTCACTCTGAGCACTATATTAGACAAAAGCATATAGATCTTTTGTTGGATATACAATGGTTCATAATTAGACTATTCTCGATATCCTCCTTAGCGAGATTTGAGATTAGAAATTCTTTTATAACTATGTGACAACATCTATCTACTCAAAAGTAACGTTGATACAAGTTTGGCCACACCCTGTAGAAAGCCTGTGTGGTATAGAAAATAAAAGTGATAGCACGAAAAAACCCTTTAACCTATGTATAAAATTGTGCAGGGAGTCTAAAATGGGGAATTATGATAGTATCTAATATACACACTGTTAGGATTCTGTTAAAGTTCCAGCAGTTGTCACGTGACCGTTCATATATGATACTTGCCAACCACTTTCTCTACTGCTTCTCTTAATGCAGCGGAATCTCAATATTATATAAATTACACACTGTCAGGATTCCCATTACTAAGCTCCATTCTTAATTTCATACTTGGCCTATGGAACCTCTTCAAAGCATGTATTCACATCATTCACATAATGTTGGTGTTTTTTTAAATAACATAGATTTATCCCAGGTAACTTAAGTGGACAAAGTTTGTTAGCATTACCCAATCATTAAAGGGGTTGTTCATAAAGGCTACATTCCCCAATGTATTATAAAACACCCCTTACCACACTGAGACTGTACCAAGGATGTTGATGTTGGATCTCTCGAGGCTAGCGTGACATTATTATGACACGTGAGCCCTGCAGCCAATCAGCGCTGCCATTGGGTTGTTGTGCTCTCACTTCCTTTGGACAAACCTTGGACATCTGTGGAAATTGTGAGCACAGGAGCCCATTAGCAACCGCTGATTGACTGGAGGGCTCACCTGGCATAACAATGCCGTGTTAGACTTGGGAGATCCAGCACCAAAATTGCTAAAATGGCGCCAATGCAGGAGATGTTTGGTGCTTCTATTTTACATAATTCAATGTTTTTAAGAAGTGGTTTTCCGAGTACTGGGAAACTCCTATAATGATGCTATGCAACAATCTGAAAAAGTAACATAAAGTAGCAAGGAAAAATAGCTAGGGGACTGACATAAAATTCCTTAACAGAACACATAGAGTATCTTTAGGTTTTGGTAATATTTCCCTGTAAGACTGGGCAAGACAATGTCTAGATGGAAACTGCATAGTTCATCCTGTCATCTATACCAGAAAGCCACAAAGATCACAGATTTGTGCTTCTCCTGATCCCAAAGAAGCAAATCTTGGTAAGTTCCTTTCCTTAAGCCACTCTCTAATTTACCTTACAAATTGATAATTTGTATAAAAGCAAAATAAGTGATCTCTGACCTGGGGTTCAGAAAATACTTGCTTTATACTGTTGATTGGCCCATATGGAATACCACTTCCTTCAAAGAGCTCGAGCCATTCAGCGGTGGTTTTTTCTGAGAACCTAAGAACAAACAAAAGATTGTGGTTTAAATTCTCTCTTTTTGAAAAAAAATCGAAAGGATGTAAAGTACTACCACACTGATTTATTCCCAGACAGCCAATATTGAAACAGAAAATATTCAGCGGAAATGCAAACGCTTGAAGCCCTAGGCAAAGAACGTGGTTAAAGAGCCTTGTAATTCAATCTGATTGTCTTCATATGAGATGCAAACCAAAATTATCAGCAGTTTCATATATGGCCAGAGGATTTCCTCAAGGCCTTTTGTACTGTAATGATCATCACATTTGTAAAACAATAGCATGAACGTTCTACGGGAAAAAAATACTCAAGTTTTGATCTGAAAAATCTGATATGAAGCAGCCTTTACTTTTTCCTGTCTATCATATGTGAAACATATGTCGGATCTAACAACTGCAACTGTTAGATAGCTAAACGATCACGTTTATTAGCAACGTAGTTTTGAAATATGGATTAGTTGGGGTCAAAGGGCCATGGACCACAATGCACTTTGCATATCCTCGATGTAGGCAAAATTCTTATTTTGTAGCCTGTTGAAAGCTCTGATAGCAGCACATTCATTTAAAAAAAATCATCTGTTAAATATTGCAGCTTCGGTAAGCAGTAAGATCCATGTATACAAACCGGCAGCTGATGTGACCTTTTGATAAGTAAAGCAGGAAACAAAGTAGTATGATTAGGGTCTATGCGCAGGGGTGCTAAGCCAAAACCTGTTATATAATCCTCTAACATTTCTTTCTTCTTTCTTCCTAGTACATTCTGCTAGGTTTGAAGGAACAAGTATATTCTGGTGAAAGATTGCCTCCTAAAGAAAATGATTCAAATATGTTGGACAATTCCTTATCGTTAAAGTACATTTACTTCTTTTAAAGTTTAGTGATAGCTTAAAGCGGATCTGTCACCAGATTTCAAAATCCAAACCGCATACATAGTTACCGTATATACTCATGTATAAGCCGACACGTGTATAAGCCGACCCCCTAATTTTGCCACAAAAAAATGGAAAAACTTATTGACTCGTGTATAAGCCTAGGGTGAAAAATGATTATGCCCCCATATGCTTCATAGATTAGGCCCCCATAAACTGCACAGATTATGCCCCCGTATGATCCACAGATTATGCCCCCATATGCTGCACAGATTATGCCCCCATATGCTCCCCTGATTATGCCCCCATATGCTCCACAGATTATGACCCCATATGCTCCCCTGATTATGCCCCCATATGCTCCCCTGATTATGCCCCCATATGCTCCACAGATTATGCCCCCATATGCTCCAGATTATGCCCCCATATGCTCTCCAGATTATTTCCCCATATGCTCCAGATTATGCCCCCATATGCTCCACAGATTATGCCCCCACATGCTCCAGATTATGCCCCCATATGCTCCAGATTATGCCCCCATATGCTGCAGATTATGCCCCATATGCTGCACAGATTATGCCCCCATATGATCCACAGATTATGCCCCCATATGCTCCACAGATTATGCCCCATAGTATACGTCCCTTATGCTGCGCGCTGCTGCTGCTGTAAAAAAAAAATGACATACTCACCTCTCGTCGCTGGGGGCCAGGTGCTGGTGTCCTGAGCAGGCGGTGACACTGGCGCGCTATGGGAGACAGGTGCCGGTGTCACCGCTCGCTCAAGATCCCGGCACCAGAGATATTTACTTGTCACCGGACCGGTCCACCGCTGCGCAATGCTCCCTCTTCCGGGTCCTCGGCAGTGAATGATCAGGCAGGGGGCACGGCGCGCACCAACGACGTCATCATGCCCTCTGACGGAACATTCACAGCCAGAGGAGTCGGACGAGGGAGCAGCGCACAGCGATGGAACGGGACAGGTAAATATCGCTATACTCACCCCTCCACCGGCGCGTATCTGCAGCCTCTCCTCTTCTCCCGGCGGTCTCCGCAGCGCTTCCGTCCTATAGCGGTCACGTGGTACCGCTCATTAAAGTCATGAATATGTGCATATTCATGACTTTAATGAGCGGTACCATGTGACCGCTGCAGGAAGGAACTGGAGATCGTGGGAGAACCAGGGGGAGCTGCAGAGACCGCGCCGGCGGAGGGGTGAGTATGATCCGACACCCCCGCTCCCCCTCCCCCGCCGACCCCCGTATATGACCCGCGTATAAGCCGAGAGGGGGACTTTCAGCCCTAAAAAATGGGCTGAAAATTTCGGCTTATACACGAGTATATACGGTAAATAGATCTCTTAGACCTGATAAGCCTGGTGTACTTACCTTATAAATCCAGCTAGAATCAGACTCCTAAAATATTAATTTTAATATTAGGCTGGTAAATTTGACAAATTATTTTATAATTTTATAGCCATTCTGACATGGATTATCAGAATTAGTGCAGCAGCCCCATCAGGTCTAATTGATCTATTTATTAAAGTACAGTGGCTTGCAAATGTATCACCCCTTTTGCATTTTTTGTGTTTTGCTACCCCACAAACTGAAATTTCACAGTTTATTGAGGCGTTTGCATCAGTTCATGTAAAGAACATGTCTACAACTATGAACGTTTGGTTTTCTTTTTATTGTGAAGCAAACAACAAAAAAGACAAAATTGTAATGCCTGCTGTAGCGCAGTAGCACACAACTTCCATCAGGGGGTGCGGGTAAAGGAAAACAGATGCACTCACAGTGAATCACAGTGCAGCAGGCAGGAGCCACTAGGTGGCGGAAGAGTAGTCAGACAAGCTGGGTCAGCAATGGAGAGGGATCGAAGCACCAGAGGTCACAGCAATACACATGGTCAGAAACAAGCCAGAGAAGTCAGAGCCGATTGGGAGCAGGAAGGCCAGAGATGATAGACAGTAAAACAGGTCAGAGGACAAGCTGGGTCAAATACAAAAGGGGTCACAACACAGAGAGCAAGTACTAAGATGAGTGAAGTCACAGGGGAGTGCAGGAACGGGACCTAAGTAAACGGGCAGAGGACAAATCAGGGTTTAACGGGGCCAGCTGCTCAAGCCAAAGACTAGAACTATAACTGATGTGGGCAGTCAGCAGCAGCAGAGAAAAAGCTGACCACGCACCAAAGAGAGACAGAGAAAGGTTAACCCACACATGACCAAGCTGGGGAAGAGATGGAAGAAAGCAAACCCCGACCTGGATCCTGACAAAAATAACTGAAAACTTCAGTGTGCATAACTATTCACCCACCTAAAGTCAGTACTTTGTAGAGCCACCTTTTGAGGGAATTGCAGCTGCAAATCATTTTGGGTAAGTCTCTATGACCTTTCTACATCTTGCCAATGGGATTTTTGCCCATTTCTCAAGGTAAAACTGCTCCAGCTTCTTCAAGTTAGATGGTTTCTTCTGATTAACAGCAATTTTCAAGTCTGTCCACAGATTCTCAATTTGATTAAGATCTGGGCTTTATATAAGTGTATTTCGCACCATCCATCTTCCCTTCGACTCAGACCATTTTCCCTGTCCCTGCTGCCGAAAAACATCCCCACAGCATGATGCTGTCTCCATGTTTCACTGTGGGGATGCTGTTCTTGGAGCGACGAGCTGTGTTGGTTTGGAGCCAGGCAAAGCATTTACTTTGGTGGCAAAAAAAATTAAATTTTGGTCTCAAGTGACTACAGCACCTACTTCCACACACTCGGGGAATCTGCCACATACGTTTTGGGAATTAAAGCAAGTAGGTAGTGAAGAGGCATTAAATAAATACAGAAGACTGAATAAATTCTGTAAAAAGCAAATCAAGACAGCAAAGATTGAGGCAGAGAGACTCATTGCCAGAGAAAGTAAAAATAATCCCAAAATATTCTTTAACTACATAAATAGCAAGAAACTAAAAAATGATAGTGTTGGTCCCCTTAAAAATAGTCTGGGTGAAATGGTGGATGAGGATGAGGAAAAAGCCAATATGCTAAATGACTTTTTTTCAACTGTATTTACACAAGAAAATCCCATGACAGATAACATGATCAGAGATAAAAAAATTTCTCCATTAAATGTCACATGCTTAACCCAGCAGGAAGTACGGCGGCGTCTAAAAATCACTAAAGTTGACAAATCCCCGGGTCCAGATGGGATACACCCCCGAGTACTGCAGGAATTAAGTACAGTTATAGATAGACCATTATTTTTAATCTTTAAAGATTCCATAATAACTGGGTCTGTACCACAGGACTGGCGTATAGCAAATGTGGTGCCAATATTCAAAAAGGGGGCAAAAACTGAACCTGGAAATTATAGGCCAGTGAGCTTAACATCTACTGTGGGTAAAATCCTGGAGGGTTTTTTAAGGGATACTATTTTGGAGTATCTGAAGCTGAATAACCTCATGACACAGTATCAGCATGGGTTTACGAGGGACCGTTCTTGTCAGACTAATCTGATAAGCTTTTATGAAGGGGTAAGTTCAGGACTGGACCAAGGGAATGCAGTGGACGTGGTGTTCATGGACTTCTCAAAAGCTTTTGATACAGTGCCACACAAAAGGTTGATACATAAAATGAGAACAATGGGGATAGGGGAAAATATGTGTAAGTGGGTTAAGAACTGGCTCATGGATAGGAAACAAAGGGTGGTTATTAATGGAGCACACTCGGACTGGGTCACGGTTAGCAGTGGGGTACCACAGGGGTCAGTATTGGGGCCGCTTCTCTTTAACATATTTATTAATGACCTTGTAGGGGGCATACAGAGTAGTATTTCAATATTTGCAGATGACACTAAACTCTGCAGGGTAATAAATACAGAGGAGGATAATTTTATATTACAGGAGGATTTATGTAAACTAGAAGCTTGGGCTGATAAATGGCAAATGAGCTTTAATGGGGATAAATGTAAGGTCATGCACTTGGGTAGAACAAATAAGATGTATAATTATGTGCTTAATTGTAAAACACTGGGCAAAACTGTCACTGAAAAGACTTGGGTGTATGGGTGGACGACAAACTCAAATTTAGTGGCCAATGTCAGGCAGCTGCTGCCAAGGCAAATAAAATAATGGGATGCATTAGACGAGGCATAGATGCTCATGAGGAGAACATAATTTTACCTCTATACAAGTCACTGGTGCGACCACACTTAGAATACTGTGTGCAGTTCTGGTCTCCGGTGTATAAGAAAGACATAGCTGAACTGGAGCGGGTGCAGAGAAGAGCGACCAAGGTTATTAGAGAACTGGGGGGTCTGCAATACCAAGACAGGTTATTACACTTGGGGTTATTTAGTTTGGAAAAACGAAGGCTTAGGGGTGATCTTATTACAATGTACAAATATATGAGGGGACAGTACAAAGACCTTTCTAATGATCTTTTTACTCTTAGACCTGTGACGGGGACGAGGGGGCATCCTCTACGTCTGGAGGAAAGAAGGTTTAGCCATAATCACAGATGCAGATTCTTTACTGTAAGAGCAGTGAGACTATGGAACTCTCTGCCGTCTAATGTTGTAATGAGTGATTCCTTACTAAAATTTAAGAGGGGACTGGATGCCTTTCTTGAAAAGTATAATATTACAGGCTATATTCACTAGTTTCCTAGATACAGCGTTGATCCAGGGAGCTAGTCTGATTGCCGTATGTGGAGTCGGGAAGGAATTTTTTTCCCCAATGTGAAGCTTACTGTTTGCCACTTGGGTTTTTTTTGCCTTCCTCTGGATCAACATGTTAGGGCAGGTTAGGATAGGATATGGGTTGAACTAGATGGACTTAAAGTCTTCCTTCAACCTTAATAACTATGTTACTATGTTACTGTTTGGGCACACAGCAAGGCTTCGAAGAGAAGGAACGTCAATTGAATTTTGGAGCCCAATTTTGTCTAGAACAGACTGTGGATGCTACCTCACAGTTGAAAAGCCCCTGACATTCCAAAACAGCAGGAACCTCCCCAGTAACCTTACTTTGGAAACTACACCTCTTGAGGAATTCATCTAGCTGTGTAGTCAGCATTTTTACCCTCAAGTGATTCACATAATTGTATAACATTGGGCTGAGTCAAAGGAAAATTAGCCCTTTTTCAACAAAAAATGTACTTTGACCTCAAGTTTTCAATTTTCACAAGGGATAATAGGAGAAATGGTAACACAAAATGTTACTCAATTTCTACTGAGTACACTAATACTCCATCTGTGGTTGAAAACTACTTTTGAAGCACAGTGAAAAGATCAGAAGGGATGTAGTGCCATATTATAGTGCACATTTTGCTGTGATGGTTTGAGGGTGCCATTTCACATTGGCAGAGCCCCTGAGGTGCTAGAACAGCAGAAACTCCCATAACTGACCCCATTTTACAAAATACACCTCTCAATACATTCATCTATGGGTGCAATGATCATATTGATAGCACATGTGTGTCACAGAATTTTATAACATTGAGTAGTGAATAGTGATGAGCGAAAGTGCTTGGGTGTTATCCAAATACCTTGGGCGTGCTCGGATAATATATGCTTGCTTGGCATGCTTGGAGAATGTTTTCCGAGCACGTTCGCTCATCACTAGAAGTAAAAATAAAGATTTACATTTTTAACACAAAAATTTTGTTTTAGCCCAAGATTTTGCATTATCACATGGTGAAATGTGTAAAATTGGCACCAAAATTGAAAATCTGTCATTGCAGTGACCATACAGTCATGGCCAAAAGTTTTGAGAATGACACAAATATTAATTTTTACAAAGTCTACTGCTTCACTTTTTCTAATGGCAATTTGCATATACTCCAGAATGTTATAAAGAGTGATCAGCTTAACAGCAATTACTTGCAAAGTCAATATTTGGCCAGAAAATGAACTTTATCCCCCAAAACACATTTCAACGTCATTGCAGCCCTGCCTTAAAAGGACCAGCTAACCTCTTTTCAGTGATTGCTCTATTAACACAGGTGTGGGTGTTGATGAGGACATGGCTGGAGATCAATCTGTCATGATTAAGTAAGAATGACACCACTGGACACTTTAAAAGGAGGCTGGTGCTTGGCATCATTGTTTCTCTTCTGCTAACCATAGTTATCTCTAAAGAAACACGTGCAGTCATCATTGCAATGCACAAAAATGGCCTAACAGGGAAGAGTATCGCAGCTAGAAAGATTGCACCTCAGTCAACAATCTATCGCATCATCAAGAACTTCAAGGAGAGAGGTTCCATTGTTGCCAAAAAGGCTTCAGGGCGCCCAAGAAAGACCAGCAAGCGCCAGGACCATCTCTTAAAAGTGTTTCAGCTGCGGGATCGGGCTACCAGCAGTGCAGAGCTTGCTCAGGAATGGCAGCATCTGCACGCACTGTGAGGCGGAGACTCTTGGAGCAAGGCCTGGTCTCAAGGAGGGCAGCAAAGAAGCCACTTCTCTCCAGAAAAAACATCATGGACAGACTGATATTCTGCAAAAGGTACAGGCAGTGGACTGCTGAGGACTGGGGTAAAGTTATTTTCTCTGATGAATCCCCTTTTCGATTGTTTGGGACATCAGGAAAACGCCTCATTCGGAGAAGACAAGGTGAGCGCTACCACCAGTCTTGTCTCATGCCAACTGTTAAGCATCCTGAAACCATTCATGTGTGGGGTTGCTTCTCAGCCAAGGGAATCGGCTCTCTCACAGTCTTGCCTAAAAACACAGCCATGAATAAAGAATGGTACCAGAATGTCCTCCAAGAGCAACTTCTCCCAACTCTCCAAGAGCAGTTTGGCGATCAACAATGCCTTTTCCAGCATGATGGAGCACCTTGCCATAAAGCAAAGGTGATAACTAAATGGCTCAAGGAACAAAACATAGAGATTTTGGGTCCATGGCCTGGAAACTCCCCAGATCTTAATCCCATTGAGAACTTGTGGTCAATCATCAAGAGACGGGTGGACAAACAAAAAACTAAAAATTCTGACAAAATGAAAGCATTGATTGTGCAAGACTGGACTGCTATCAGTCAGGATTTGGTCCAGAAGTTGATTGAGAGCATGCAAGGGAGAATTGCAGAGGTCCTGAAGAAGAAGGGTCAACACTGCAAATATTGACTTGCTGCATTAACTCATTCTAACTGTCAATATAAGCTTTTGTTACTCATATGTTTGCAATTATTATATTTCTGTCTGTGATAAAAACATCTGTCAAAAACACATGAAAACCAGAGGGCAGCAGATCATGTGAAAATATAATATTTGTGTCATTCTCAAAACTTTTGGCCATGACTGTACATTGTAAGTGCTCATACATTGTTCCTAGTTCATGCTTCAGGAGACATGAACTCTGTATATTTAGCGGGCTGTCATTGCTACAGAAATGCCAAATGTGATTGGGAACTGTGGTTTATGCCCACGGTGGGGCTCAGAAGGGGGGGGAACATTTGGATTTGTGAGCACAGAATTTGCTGGATTTCTTTTTGGGGGATGAGGCGCCATTTTGCTTTTCCAGCGCCTTTGTGCTTCCAGTAATGTGGAAACCCTATATTTCCATTGACAGATGACGGACTGGAGTGGGGACTTGCTTTTTTTGTTGCTTGAGTTAAAGCTTTTATTGGGAACATTTTACATAACATTTGGTAGGACATTTATCCTGTGCTCTACGCTGAGCACTTATATCAAAGTTTCTAAATTCTAAATTTCAGAAAGGCATGATTCAGATAAAACCCTTGAGAGATCCATTTACGATAATGAGGGAGCAGAGCTGTTCTGGACTTCGTCTGGCCTCTTCAGCGGTATCCTTCTCAGAGGTGCACAAAACTGTGGCCGAATGTGTTTTTATGCACGCTTAAAAACACGGACAGAGCTCGATCATGTTACGGAACTGCAACTCAGGACTAGGGCAGAAAGGGAAGAAGCTGACCCTGTACTAGGACTAGGCTGAAGCCCTACGATGGAGTGGGCGACCTATTCCTTGTGAATAGACTCACCGACGTTTCCTAGGCTAAACTCAAATGAAGACCTAAAGGAAGGGGGAAGGGTATCCCTGAACGATCTAGGGACTGGGAACAAAAACTGGTAACCTCCTAGTAGGAAAATAGGAAGCTGTAGAAACTAAAGGAAAACCAAAAACAAAGCAGGCAGAACTAGAGATCCCAGAACTGCACAATATCAAACACAGAAAGCTATCAAAGCACCTAGCCAGAACTCTAATGGATTAACACTGTTGTCCAGCAAGGACTGGGAGGCAGGTGCGGGGTAATAAAGGGTGATACAATCACCTGACCTTAGACAAAACCAGCAGCCAGAAAACCACAACAAGATGGCGGATGGTCAAAACGAAATAGATTCTAACAGTACCTCCCCTTTTATGAGGATCCTCAGGATCCTCTTGGCCGAGCCTTATTTGGGAATCTCCTGTGAAAAGCCTTAATCAGCCTTGAGGCCGAGACGTCCTCAGCTTTCACCAAGGAATTATCCTCGGAACCAAAACCCTTCCAGGACACCAGATACTGCAACCTTCCTCTGTGCCACCTGGAATCTTAAATGCGTGAAATCTCAAACTCGCCGTCCTCATAAACTGGAGGAACAGTTGGCATCGCCTCCTTATCTGGAGTAACGATACATGAAAAACTGAATTAATTTTCCAGGACAAGGGGATGTCTAATCTCACCGCTGCCGAGTTGACAACTTGAAGTACTATGAAGGAACCTTACGTCATTTTTATATCAGATAAAATGTAACCTTTATTATGACTAATATAAAACAAGACAATCACACAGAAAAACAACAACCAACTGTGCCACATAATATGGTCCTACAATTGGAACCCTGATGAGTAACTACCTACCAGCGGAGGTTGGCACCCTTAACACAATCGAGATTGGCGCCCCCACTCCACGACAGCTGAACCCTATATCTTCTATATCAGTGGTAGCCAACCTTTTTTGCACCAGGGACAGGCTTCAAGCAAGTCCATCCTTACATGGCCCGGCAGGGCGGGGATGGAGGTGTGGCAGGGGTGGGACTTTGGTCATAAGGGGGCAGGGCTATGGTCGGGGTTGTATACCCTTGTATACATGGTTCCGCTCCCACCCTTGCATGCAAGGCTCCGCTCCCACCCTTGTATGCAAGGCTCCGCTCCCACCCTTGTATGCAAGGCTCCGCTCCCACCCTTGTATGCAAGGCTCCGCTTCCACCCTTGTATGCAAGGCTCCGCTCCCACCCTTGTATGCAAGGCTTCGCTCCCACCCTTGTATGCAAGGCTCCGCTCCCACCCTTGTATGCAAGGCTCCACTCCCACCCTTGTATGCAAGGCTTCGCTCCCACCCTTGTATGCAAGGCTCTGCTCCCACCCTTGTATGCAAGGCTCCGCTCCCACCCTTGTATGCAAGGTTCCGCTCCCACCCTTGTATGGAAGGCTCCGCTCCCACCCTTGTATGCATGGCTCTGCTCCCACCCTGGTATGCAAGGCTCCGCTCCCACCCAGGTATACATGGCTCCGCTCCCACCCTGGTATACATGGCTCCGCTCCCACACTGGTATACATGGCTCCGCTCCCACCCTGGTATACGGCTCCGCTCCCACCGTGGTATACATGGCTTCGCTCCCACACTGGTATACATGGCTCCGCTCCACACTGGTATACATGGCTCCGCTCCCACCCTGGTATACATGCTCCGCTCCCACCCTGGTATACATGGCTCCACTCCCACACTGGTATAAATGGCTCCGCTCCCACACTGGTATACATGGCTCCGCTTCCACCCTGGTATACATGGCTCCGCTCCCACCCTGGTATATGGCTCCGCTCCCATGGCTCCGCTCCCAGACTGGTATACATGGCTCCGCTCCCACCCTGGTATACATGGCTCCACTCCCACCCTGGTATATAAGGCTCCGCTCCCACACTGGTATACATGGCTCCGCTCCCACCCTGGTATACATGGCTCCGCTCCCACACTGGTATACATGGCTCCGCTTCCACCCTGGTATACATGGCTCCGATCTCACACTGGTATACGGCTCCGCTCCCACCTGGTATACATGGCTCCGCTCCCACACTGGTATACATGGCTCCGCTCCCACACTGGTATACATGGCTCCGCTCCCACACTGGTATACATGGCTCCGCTCCCACACTGGTATACATGGCTCCGCTCCCACCCTGGTATACATGGCTCCGCTCCCACACTGGTATACATGGCTCCACTCCCACACTGGTATACATGGCTCCGCTCCCACACTGGTATACATGGCTCCGCTCCCACCCTGGTATACATGGCTCCGCTCCCACCCTGGTATACATGGCTCCACTCCCACACTGGTATACATGGCTCCGCTCCCACCCTGGTATACATGGCTCCGCTTCCACCCTGGTATACATGGCTCCGCTCCCACCCTGGTATACGGCTCCGCTCCCATGGCTCCGCTCCCAGACTGGTATACATGGCTCCGCTCACACCCTGGTATACATGGCTCCACTCCCACCCTGGTATATAAGGCTCCGCTCCCACACTGGTATACATGGCTCCGCTCCCACCCTGGTATACATGGCTCCGCTCCCACA
Source organism: Oophaga sylvatica (assembly GCA_033576555.1). Classification (NCBI taxonomy): domain Eukaryota; kingdom Metazoa; phylum Chordata; class Amphibia; order Anura; family Dendrobatidae; genus Oophaga; species Oophaga sylvatica. The sequence continues at coordinate 122,461,713 of JARQOD010000006.1, forward strand.
CTGGTATACATGGCTCCGCTTCCACCCTGGTATACATGGCTCCGATCCCACACTGGTATACGGCTCCGCTCCCACCCTGGTATACATGGCTCCGCTCCCACACTGGTATACATGGCTCCGCTTCCACACTGGTATACATGGCTCAGCTCCCACACTGGTATACATGGCTCCGCTCCCACACTGGTATGCATGGCTCCACTCCCACACTGGTATACATGGCTCCGCTCCCATATTGGTATACATGGCTCCGCTCCCACACTCGTATACTTACCCTACTCGCTCCATCGGGGAACTTCCCTGCGTCCCTGTCGGCCGCAGCAGCTTCCTCCTGTGCGCAGCGGTGACGTAGTACCGCTCATTAAGGTCATGAATATGGACGCCACGCCTATGGGAGTGGCGTCGCGTCCATATTCATGACCTTAATGAGCGGTACTACGTCACCGCTCAGCACTGGATGAAGCTGTCGCGGCCGACAGGGATGCAGCGACGGAAGGTGAGTATTGAGTCTTCTTGAAGCCGGTGGCTGTAGCTGTCGCTACAGTGCTACAGCCGCCAGCTCCATGTGTGACCAGCGTTCTGTGCTGTGGCTCCGTGGCCCGGCAACAGAACTGCAACGGCCTGGTCCTGGGCCGCGGACCGGCAGTTGGGGACCCCTGATCTATATGACCCTGGGCTGGTGCATCATACAAACATCCAATTGCTCAGGAACGGAGTGTATAGTGGTTGCCGAAGATAGAGGCAGTTAATTAGGCAACAGAAAAAATGTGTAAAAGAGTGCTGTTGACACAGACAATAAAGTGACATGTGCAAAACAATTGAGTACCTAACTGTACTGTTCCCTGTGACTTTAAACCATCCTGTCAGCGGAGGTTGGCACACTACTGGTCAGCAGAATGGCGCCCCCGCTCCACAACGGCTGTCCCTTAGAAACCCTGGTAACACTAGTAATCCTTAAAAAGGGCAGCACAGTAATATGATAAATTGGAAGGCATAATTTATGCCTGCAAAGTGATAATGACAAATGCGGCAAGAGAAAAAAAAAAAACTGATAACAGTAAGTAAATAAAGGGAACACAAGGTTGGTAGATGATAAAGGAAAAGTTGGCATTGCCTCCTTATCTGGAGTAACGATACATGAAAAACTGAATTAATTCTCAAGGACGAGGGGATGTCTAATCTCACCGCTGCCGAGTTAACAACTTGAACCACTTTGAAGGGTCCTACAAACTTAGGCCCCAGTTTTTTAGAAGGGATCTTCAAATGCAGATTCCTAGATGACAACCAGACCATGTCCCCAACTGCAAACAATGCCTCCCTTCTTTTCTTGTCAAAATATTTCTTTGACCTCCTATTTGCCTCTTTTAAATTATGGCGTACACTGGTCCAAACCCTTTCCAAATTTCCTGAAAAACTCTCCTCCTCAGGCACCGCTGCCCCAATCTTTGAAAATGGACCGAAGGATGGATGCCTCCCTGTACAGCAAAAAAAAGGAGAACACACAGCTGAGGAAGACATATGATTATTGAGAGCAAACTCAGCTAGTGGTAGATATTCCAACCACATCTCCTGATTGTCTGCTACAAAACATCTCAAAAACTGCTCAACGTCCTAGTTCTTCCTTTTGGTCTGTCCATTGGACTCTGGATGATAACCAGACGAAAATGACAAATCAACCTTTAATCTGTCACAAAAAGCACGCCAAACGCGAGCCACAAACTGTGGTCCTCTATCGGAAACAATGTCCGTGGGAACATCATGGAGCCTGACAATCTCTTTCACAAATGCCTTAGCTAGAGTCTTGGCGCAGGGTAATTTATTGAACGGGACAGATGAAACATCTTACTAAACCGGTCCACAACAACCCAGATGACAGAAAAACCCTGAGACCAGCAGATCGATGATAAAATCAATAGCAAGATGCGTCCATGGCGAATTAGGAACCTCCAAAGGGCACAGAAACCCTGCAGCCGGGGCATGTGAGGTCTTCGACCTAGCACACACAGTACACTAATGCACCCACTTGATGATTTCTCTTTGCCACCCTGGCCACCAGAAACTTAGATCGATCAACTTTCTAGTTTCCGAAATTCCTGGATGAGCCACCAACCGAGACTCATAACATTCAGCAAACAAAGCTCTCCTCAAGGCTCTAGGCACAAATAATTTACCTTGCGGAGTGTTAGTTGGTGCGGAATTCTGGGCCTCTGGGATGCTATTCTCCAACTCAGAACTCAATGCTGCCACCACTACCCCTCTCTGCAAAATACATTCCTCCTTCTCAGTTTTAACTGCTGGAGAGAAACTACGAGACAAAGCATCCGCTTTAGCATTCTTTGTCCCAGGGATATATGTTACGGAGAACTGGAACCGGGCAAAAAACAGTGCCCACCTAGCTTGACGGGCATTCAAACGTTTAACAGCATCCAGATATATCAGATTCTTATGATCAGTAAAAACCTGTATCGGATGTCTAGCCCCCTCAAAAAAATGTCGCCAATGATCAAACACGAGTTTAATAGACAGAAACTCTCGGTTCCCAACATCATAGTTGAGCTCAGTCTCCGAAAATTTTTAGAAAAGCACAGAGATGCATCCCATCCTCTTCCTCCTGGGGCAGAACTGCCCCCACCCCTACTGATGAGGCATCAACCTCTACCAGAAATGGCTTAGCCTCATCTGTCTGGATCAAAACAAGAGCAGAGCTAAACCTCTCCTTGAGATGCTCAAAAGCCTTAACAGCCTCATTGGACCATTGGACAGTATTAGAACCCTTCTTGGTGAGATCAGTTATAGGTTTAAAGATAACAGAAATTTGTTTTAAGAATTTTCTATAATAATTAGCAAACCCTAAAAATCTTTGAACCGACTTTAAACATTCAGGCCTAGGCCACTCCAGTACTACCTGAACATTCACCGGGTCCATCTCAAACCCATCACTGGAGACAAAGTACCCCAAAAACCTCATTTTCTGTACTGCAAACTCGCAATTCTCCAATTTAGCAAAGAGTGTGTTTTCGCTCAAAATCTGTAGAACTTCGAGACTCTCTGCCAATGAGACTCCAGATCATGTGAATAGATCAAAATATCATCCAAATAAACAATAACACTCCTACCGATCAACGGCCTCAGAATGTCATTAATGAAATTTTGAAAAAACGCAGGTGCATTAGTAAGGCCAAAAGGCATCACCAGACACTCAAAGTGACCTTCCGGGGTATTAAAGGCTGTCTTCCATTCATCGCCCTCCTTTACCCGCAGGAAATTATATGCGCCACGAAGGTCAGTCTTAGAAAACCACTTAGCTCTGGTTAGTTGGTTAAACAAATCCGGAATTAGCGGCAATGGGTACACAGTGATCTTATTAATCTCCCGAATATCTAGACACGGCCTAAGGCCCCCATCCTTCTTTTTGACAAAAAAAATCCTACAGCCACAGGGGACTTAGAGGGTCTTATATGACCTGCAGCTAAACTAGTTTGTAGGTATTACTTTAAGGCCTCCCTCTCAGGAATCATCAGATTAAATAAACAACTCTTAGGGAGTGTAGCACCTGGGACAAACTCAAAATCGTAATCTCTATGGGGTGGTAGAGCTTGCAACTCAACTTCCTAAAAAACACTCCAGAAATCCTGAATGGCTTCAGATAGCTCCCTCTTCACAACAGCAGCAATGTGAACATTACAACATTTAGCATAACACCCCTGAACCCAGGACCTTATAGTACCAGACGACCAGTCCAGCAAAGGATTGTGCATTTTTAACCAGGGTAAACCCAGAACTGGAAAAGGCAAATTAGCAAGTACAGACAAGTCTATACACTCCTGATGTTCCATATTCACAATAAGTGGGAACCCGATGACCTTTCGAGAAAACGCCCCATCATGCACCACAGGAAAAGGAGATGACAATGGTTCAGAATCAAATTTATATTTGTCTAGAAATTGTTGATCAACCAAATTAAGTGCAGAACCACAATCTACCATTACCTGAAAATCAATGGAATGACTACGATAGGTGGTATTACCAGAAAAAAAACTCCTGCGGACCGTAAAAATGAAATACGAACAGGAGTGATGCTCCGACTGACCTTATTTTTTCCTCGCATTGCTTAGTAAAATGGTCAGTCGTACCACAATACAAGCATAGCCCCTCAGAGAACCTCCTCTCCCTCTCCTGGGAACAAGAGGACATCACCCCAAATTGCATCGGTTCCCCGCTGTTGACGAGGCTATCCTGAGAGACTGGGTCCAGCATTATAAGAGACTTCTCTTCATTCAGCCTGTCTCTCAATCGTCTATCCACACGGATAGCTAACTGCATAGCAGTTTCCAAAGTAGCAGGTGCAGGATATGCAATGAGCAAATATTTAACCTTTCACTCAAACCTGCTAAAAACTGACTCTTGAGCGCTGGGTCATTCCACCTTACCTCTGCGGACCATCATCTAAACAGGGTGCAATACCTCTCAGCATCACCAGAACCCTGTTTAAGCCGTCTGAGCTCTGCCTCAGCTGATGTGACCGATCAGGATCATCATATAATAACCCCATAGCAGTAAAAAATGCTTCTACTGATGTCAAACAAGAATCATCAGGATGTAATGATTTGGGGTTCACTTCGCAATAAAGACATAATAATCCCCACACGCTGTAATTCATTCCCTGAAGATCTAGGTCTAAGGCGAAAATCTAGTAAACAAGTATTTTTAAATGTAAAAAATTACTGCCGTTTACCAGAAAAAAACTCAGGTAATCCTACCTTAAGTTCTTCAGAGTGTGCTCCAGGGTAATTACTCACATGCTGTTGCAGGGGGGCTACTTTCAAAGTTAACCCTTGCAAGCATTGAGCAAGTTCTTGGACTCTGTTCATACTGAAGTAATCCGGCACAAGATTTTTTTTTTTTATGTGTGGCTGTACAAACTGTTAAGGAACTGCAACTCAGGACTAGGGCAGAAAGGGAAGAAGCTGACCCTGTACTAGGACTAGGCTGAAGCCCTACGATGGAGTGGGAGACCTATTTCTTGTGAATAGACCCACCGACGTTTCCTAGGCGAAACTCAAATGAAGACCTAGAGGTAGGGGGAAGGGTATCCCTGAATGATCTAGGGGCTAGGAGCAAAAACTGGTAATCTCCTAGTAGGAAAATAGAGGAAGCTGCAGAAACTAAAGGAAAGCCAAAAACAAAGCAGGCAGAACTAGAGATCTCAGAACTGCACAATATCAAACATAGAAAGCTATCAAAGAACCTAACCAGAACTCTAGCGGATTAACACTGTTATCCAGCAAGGACTGGAAGGCAGGTGCTGGGTAACAAAGGGTGATACAATCACCTGACCTTAGACAAACCCAGCACCAGGGGAAAAAGACCAGCAGCCAGAAAACCACAACAAGATGGCGGAAGGTCAAAACGAAATAGATTCTAACAGATCATAGGCCAGACGGCGTTCACAGTGTCCCAATTTCCCAAATATTATGGAATTTTCTACCGGGGAGTTCTGTTTAAATCATGTATTTCAGAGATTTACACAAAAATATTTAGAGTTGAGAGTCCTCAGTGGTTGATACCTTTTAATGGCTAACTGAAAAGATGGTAACAAATTGCAAGCTTTCGAGACTACTCAGGTCTCTTCATCAGGCATAGACTAATACAACATCTGAAGAATCACATATTTATACACAAAATAGCACAGAAAAAATGCAATAGGTAGGACAAGTGACGTGAAGCAGAATAGTCATTATGGCAGAGGGATGAGCATAAATTTTGGAACAGTTTATAGATAAGGAGTGTGAAAGTTTTATTACCCTCTGATTGGGGTCTGGTAATGTTTTGTGATGTTTTCACAGGGTATTTGGAGTAAATTCCTTAATTGATGTAGTAGGCCATAAATCCATGTGATAGGTTCATTCCAGCATTAAGAGTGTCAAAGGTCACCATCAATTTGTATTCGTAAATTCTTCTTTGTCTCAGAGATGTGAAATTGCCTCTGAGTACAAGTATTTTCATATCTAGCAAGCTATGATCAGGGGAGCAAAAATGTTTTGCCACAGGTAGATCCATTCTTTTTTCTCTTATTGTGTGGCGATGAGAATTCATCCTTGTTCTCAGTTTTTGCCCGGTCTCCCCCACATACAGACCCCCAGTTGGACATTTAGTACATATAATTAGGTACACCACATTAGATGTGATGCAGCTGAAAGTACCTGGTATCTTGTAGATTTACACAGAAACCCAGATAATAATAATAATAATAATAATCTTTATTTATATAGCGCCAACATATTCCGCAGCGCTTTACAGTTTAACAGTTTCAAAACACAAGTCATAGGTAACAACGTTAACAATACAATAATTAAAGCAAAATAAGCCGACCCTGCTCGTGAGAGCTTACAATCTACAATGAGGTGGGGGAGATACAAAGTACAGGTGTGTATATACAATGGTGCATTTACAATAATGGTCCAGCCATCTTGAGGGAGTGAGGCATGGATGGAGATAGTGAATGGGCTACACATACACACTTAAACATAGAACGACTTTGGTTAGTGAATGTGATAGACCACTCTGAACAAATGTGTTTTGAGGGAGCTCCTGAAACCATGCAAATTGTGGATAGTCCTAATTTCTTGGGGTAGAGCATTCCAGAGGATTGGCGCAGCGCGGGAGAAGTCTTGGAGTCGGGAGTGGGAGGTACGGATTAGTGCAGAGGTTAGTCGAAAGTCGTTTGCAGAGCGCAGCAGTCGGTTAGGCCGATAGATAGAAATGAGGGAGGAGATGTAGGGGGGTGCTGCACTGTGGAGAGCTTTGTGGGTGAGAACCAGTACTTTGAATTGGATCCTATAATGAATGGGCAGCCAGTGTAAGGACTGGCGAAGAGCGGACGCGTCCGAGTACCGATTAGCCAGATGGATGACCCTGGCTGCTGCATTAAGGATGGACTGGAGAGGGGATAATCGAGTAATGGGGAGGCCAAGTAATAGAGCGTTGCAGTAGTCCAGGCGGGAGTGGATCAATGCTACAGTGAGGGTTTTTGTTGTTTCCATGGTGAGAAAAGGGCGGATTCTAGAGATGTTCTTTAGGTGTAGACGGCAAGAGCGGGCAAGAGATTGTATATGGGAGGTGAAGGAGAGATTGGTGTCAAACATAACACCCAGACAGCGAGCCTGCTGCCGGGGTGTTATTATGGTGCCGCCCACAGAGAGGAAAATGTCAGATTTAGGGAGGTTAGTAGACGGCGGGAGCAGAAGGAGTTCAGTCTTGGAGAGGTTAAGTTTCAGATAGAGAGCGGACATGATGTTGGAGACTGCGGACAGACAGTCGGTGGTGTTCTGTAGAACAGCGGGGGTAAGCGATCAACATAGAGTGCAGGATAAAAGTGAACCAAGCCTTACTTTCTGAGGCAGAATGAACAAATCAACAGTAGCTGAAGAATTGGTTTTATTTATTTTTTACATCGTTTCTTGTGTGGTATAAGTGATTAGATGACTTTATTTTTCGATACCAAATTTATATAGTTTTCTTTATGTTTGGCAGCTATCACACAGTAAAAGACGCTTTTTTTGCAAAACAAAGCTTTTGCATAGCCATATTTTGAGAGCTATAATTGTTCTATATTTCTGCTGACTGAGTCATGTTAGCACTTGTTTTTTGCGGGACAAGTTGAATTTACTATTGTTACTATTTTCGGTCACATAGCATTTTTTGATTGCTTCGTACTCCGATTTTTGGGAAGGAGAAGGATGATGTCTGTTTCGGGGCTGGGCAGTTCTTATACCCAGTGGATATTTTCTTTTTTTAATTATTTTAATCATTTATATAGCGCCATTAATTCCACAGCGCTTTACAAACATTATTGGCACTGTTCCCATTGGGGCACACAATCTAAGTTCTCTATCAGCATGTCTTTGCAATGTGGGAGGAAACCGGAGTACCCGGAGGAAACTCAAGCAAACACGGGGAGAACATACAAACTCCTTGCAGATGTTGTCCTTGGTGGGATTTGAACCCAGGCCCCAAGTGCTGCAAGGCTGCAGTGCTGACAACTGAGCCACAGTGCTGCCCTACGTTATGTCCGTGTTCCTGCACTGTCAGACACAGTCATTAAACAGTACATAGCAGTGGCACATTTATAAGATTATCTCAGCACAAGAACATTTTTTAAGGCATCCAATTGTGAAGCTTAGTTATATTCCAAGATTTAGTGATTAAAGTGAAATTTGTTTGTGGGCAAACCCTTTAAAGTCCTTAAACTTTAGGCTATAGAACTACAGTAAGTAAGTAGGTCTTTGTCAGCCTTTCATGCTCTTCACATTTCCATCCTTTATTATTTGGTTCTACTTTATTGGATCAGCTATACTGCTTGTATTCAGTATTTGGTCAGCATTTTACCTCAGTATTTGTAAGCCAAAACCAGGATTCAATCAGAACTTCAGAAATGGTGACGTGTTTCTATTAGGGCTCATACTCATCTGCGAGAAAAACGTACAAGTGCAATCTGATAAAAAATCAACAAGTCCTTCATGTGTTTTTTTTTTAGCAAACTCTATGTGGGCTTTCAAATGTCTTAGACTGAGGAGAGGCTTCCGTCGGGCCACTCTGCCATAAAGGCCTGACTGGTGGAGGGCTACAGTGATAGTTGACATTGTGGAACTTTCTCCCATCTTCCTACTGCATCTGTGGAGCTCAGAAACAGTGATCTTGGGGTTCTTCTTTACCTCTCTCACCAAGGCTCTTCTCCCACGATTGCTCAGATTGGCTGGATGGCCAGGTCTAGGAAGACTTCTGGTGGTCCCAAACTTCTTTCAATTAAGAATTATGGAGGCCACTGTACTCTTAGGAACCTTGAGTACTGCAAAAATTCTTTTGTAACCTTGGCCAGATGTGTGCCTTGCTACAATTCTGTCTCTGAGCTCCTAGGCCAGTTCCTTTGACCTCATGATTCTCATTTGGTCTGACATGCACTGTGAGCTGTGAGGTCTTATATAGGACAGGTGTGTGCCTTTATAAATCAAGTCCTATCAGTTTAATTAAACACAGCTGTACTCCAATGAAGGCGTAGAACCATCTCAAGGAGGATCACAAGGAAATGGACAGCATGTGATGTAAATATGAGTGTATGAGCAAAGGGTCTGAATACTTATGACCATGTGATATTTCATTTTTTCTTTTTTAATACATTTTCAAAAATTTCTACATTTCTGTTTTTTTTCGGTAAAGATAGGGTGCAGAGTGTACACTAATGAGAAAAAAAATGAACTTTTTTGCATTTACCAAATGTCTGCAATGAAACAAAGAGTGAAAAATGTAAAAGGGTCTGAACACTTTCCGAACCCACTGTATATACAGTATATAGAAGAATACTTCCTTGGAAAACTATGTTTAAATGACAGAGAATTACTCTATGTTACAAATGCTCATGTCAAAATCGCATTGCATTCTATGTAATTCGAAAGTCAATCGGATGCTAAGTGATAAAAATTCGATTGTACTCGCATAAACTTGTACTTGAACAATATCTGACCTTTTTTTTTTACGTTGATGGTTATAAGCCCTTATACTTTTCCTCTGATTGTTCCACTCATGATTTTGACTTACAAATACTGATGTAAAATACTAACCAAATACTGAATGTGTGAACGTGACCTAATGATTATAATCGCCAGTTAATAAAGGATTGCTATTTAAAGAGGTGATCCACCTTTGGAGAAAATTTTTTTCTTAAATGCATGGAATTGGGGCTAAAAAATACTTTTTGCAATTGGGTTTCATTAAATTGTTGCACAATTTGCCTGCTATAACCACAGTTTTATAGTGCCTTTTTCTGGCTGCAGAATGAGTTAGTGGGGTCGGCCACATTAAATTTATTTTTATCAGATGTGTTGGGGACATGATTTTGTAGCACTTACTAATATATTGGTGTGACAGGTATAAGCAAAGAAAAAAAATGTACACGAAGGTGGACAACACCTTTAAAGTACACCTACAGACTCCGCCTTACTCAATAGCATAGGACCTAGTCTATATGCAGATATTATCTAATGGCCATATTTTTCTCACATATGGTATTGTAGTATGTACTTTTGACTTTTCTACCCATTCTAGAATTCAGCTCTCCACGCACTGATTTCCTGGTGAGCCGGTGACTTGTGTTTCTACAAAGCAGCCAATCTGAGGAGAGCTACTGGGGGAAGAGAAGAAAGCAGCAGCCTGAACCAATGAGGAGGCAGGAGATGTGTCTTAAACCACCTTAGATTGCTTGCCAGGCATTGTAGTAAAATTGGAGTCACAGATCATGCTGCATACTGATAAAGATAAGCTAAAATATAGCCAAGCAGCAACCACAGAGGACAATAAAAAGCTATTCCCTACCCTATATAATCCACATAAAGATATTGTCTAGGCGAGATAGAAAGCCATTATAGGATGCAATTCATGGATTAAGAAGATGCTGTGTTGACATTTCTTTATACAGCCCATTAGATGCGTTGTATGAGCAGTGAAATGCTGAAGGCTTCTCACACTGAGACAGGTGTCCACTGATTTCAGCCTGCAGATGGAAGTTGTGGCAGACAGACTGAGTAGATGTAGAATGCGTAGATGTTAGTAGTGGTGCTTGCAGAAATTTATTTTGCAAACTTTTGTACTGCACAATGTTACATTAAAAAATAAGGCTAAGAAATAGAATAATATTGATTCTCCATATAATGATAAAGCTACTTGGGGAATAAACTAGAATGCACCACAATCGGAACCTTTTCAGTCAGAACGTCAATGAGTCAAGTCTATGTAAATATTATGCTCTCATGGTACGCGTAATGAATTTTCAAGGCAAGCACATAGATCATTTCTGTAGTTACACAAGTGGTTTCCTTGATGCTCTGTGAAGCAATTGCAAATCACTATCAAAAGTGCCTTTCGACTGTTCAACATCCCCTAGTAATCACTGGGGTGTATTTAAGGCTTTAGTGTTTTTGTATCCTTCAGTTTCATCCCCCCAAGAACTATAAATGGCTTCATTTCTTTTTATGGAAAACAAAATATATGTCATGATGATTTTTTTACACTATTGCCGTAACTAATGTCTGTTTTATGCAGTGGGAGAAGAGATTAAATACCTTCAAACTCAATCAGTCAGGGACAGAACATCTTTGCATTCCATGATTACCAAAGGACACATTAATCATGCTCCCCTGAAACAAAAACTCTTGACCTAAATTTAAAGTCAAATGGCTTCCTCAGTCTGTAAGGCATTATTATGTGCAAGTTTGTACAGAAAAAGAAGTGTTATTTCCTTTACTGACAAATGTAATTTTCATTGGAAGAGTACATAGGTTTAGGTAAGGTAGCTACACATACCTACACTACTACGTATAACAAGAATGATGAATATATCGTTATTTTTTTAACCAAATTCATCAAAGTGATGAATAATTTTCCCTCAACTTAGTCAATATGGCAAACACTTCTCTTCTCTAGGGCACATCATGGCTGTGTTTTTTTTCTATTTTAAGCTAAACAATGGTTCAATAAATTTGAAAACCCCTTTTTCTAGACAATTTTGAGTTATTCACAAAAAAGGTCCAAATAACTTAATAAATTGGCGCACAGATTGCGCTCCTGTTTTATAAAATGATAATGCACTACTTTTTGGGAACAAGTTATTTGATACAGTTGTCAGTGATTTATGTCCTTGTGAGCAGACACAGATGTAGCAGATATAACGGTAACAGTGCTGTGACTCCCAATTAGTCTCTGCAAAACCCACCAGAAATGAAGGGACACCTGCAAATAATGTGCTGGGAAAAGGCACAGGTGCATCAGTCAGAAAGAAAAATATAGAATTCAGAACAAAGGTGAAAGGTTATTATGGAAAATGTGTTCAGCACTGACGCATCTGAGTTAAGAAAGTGATGAGTTAAATAGACATATGCCCTTGTGAGGTTTACCATCAGTGGGTAATATGTATAATATTGGGAAAAGTTTCTGAAAACTTATTGAGATACTTTGACCACAAGCAGACTGTGTAATACAAGACTGTAAAGAGGGTAAAACACCATTAGTTTCAGTGGAGCTTGCAAAGAGGCTTTAACCAGGTTCTCTACAATACATGATCAAGTTTTGGACCAGTATTGGACAGTATTTTATCTATACACTTGTCTAAAAAGTTTTCACCTTTCACCATTTACAGGAAATAGGCAGACTATTTAAATCATCTGTTCTGGATGCCAGAGGACGAAACTCATCAGTTCTGAAGAAGAACTATAAAGCTCCTTCAACTGCATAGCGCCTGCTGCTGAGTATTACAAATCCGCCCATAGTAACATGAATAAGCATGAGTATGTAATACCAATCTTCAGCCACTGTATAGTTGACAGTGCTGTATAGTTCCGCTTTGCAGCTTATCACTTTCGGCCACCAATGGGCACTAAGAATAGCTGTTCAGTTGAGGTGCTACTTGTATATTTACCAATCTAATATTGATGACTTATCCTAAGGATAGGCCATCAATATGAAGTAATGTACAACCCTTTTAATCTCTCAGGCTGCCAGATAGTGAAACGCTGTCTTTCTCTACTAAGGATATTTTCTTCGAATGCTTTAGTGGTGGCATGTATTACATCACTTCAGCCAAGATTTGACAAAACAAATGATGAACTTAGGCTTGTGTGCAGTTTTTCCAGTTCATCGTTTTTATTGTGCAAATGTCAGTTCGAGGAGAAATCAAAACTGTGTAGTGATGTCATGTGTGCATTGCCACGAAGATTGTCGCGGTTGCACATTTTGACTTCTCACAGCTGAGCTGCTGTTTCTTTGTGTTTGGCAGCTAGGGAGTTAATTCTGTCTGTGCTCGGTTCTGGGACTGGGTGCAGTTTCTCCCGGCTGCAATTGATTATTTGTTGATTGGTTTCCTTTAAATTCCTGGTTGTCTGCTTGGGGAGTTGCCAGTTAAACCTTCATGCAAACCACAGATAGGAATGAATCTGTATAGACTTTAGTTGTGAGCTCCTTAGTTGTTCTAAGCTCAACTTGGTTAGAGTTTATTTCCCAGACCATTTATTTTCCTTTGGTGTTTGAGTGTGTATGCAAGCGAGTGTTATCCTGTCTGTCTTATATGTCTAATCTGTGTATTTAGCTAAGATCAGCCCATATCCCTTTGGTGGTAGTCAGGATCCTTCTTAGGACTGATTACAGGGTTCAGGGTCTGATAGGAGACAGGGTTAGGTTGGAGACTTGGACCTCTGAACCATTATCAGTACCTCCAAGGTGAGGGATTAGTTAGGACCCCAGTTTAGGGTCAGGTTAGATCCCGGTCCACCTCTTTCCTGTTTCAGCTCATCAAGTCCTCAAGATTAACCCTGAGTTCAGCAGATATCGTGTCAGGTAAATCTATTCTATACTTACATGCTGATGTTGCTATACTAGTTGTTGTATAGAGTGTTGTTCCTGTATTAATAGTTTACTGACATTGTATACATATCATTAGACAGCGTGACATTTTCACTGGCCATAAAAATTATCTCCAGTTACCATGGATCCAGTAGCCCAGCTGGCTCTGCAGTTGCAGGGATTATCCATGGAGCTGACGGACATTAAGTCCAAAGTTTTGTCTCCCCTGGAGCAAACCAGAGTTGAACCTAAGGTTGCTCTCCCGGACAGGTTCACTGGTGGGCGAGACAAATTTTTCACCTTCCGGGAGGCATGTAAATTGTATTTTCGGCTTCGGCCTCGATCATCAGGGAGTGAGGAGCAGAGAGTGGGAATTGTTATCTCACTTCTGCAAGGGGACCCTCAATCCTGGGCATTTTCCCTTCCTCCGGGATCCCCGGCTCTACTGTCTGTAGATCAATTTTTTACTGCCCTGGGATTGGTATATGATGACCCAGATCGGGTCTCTCTTGCTGAGACAAAATTACGTAAGATACAGGGAGATCGTCCGGCAGAGGAATTTGCTTCTGAGTTTCGTAGATGGGCCACAGATACTCAGTGGAATGACCCAGCTCTTAGGAGCCAGTTTTGTCATGGGCTTTCTGATAAATTAAAAGACGTTTTGGCTCAGTATGAGTCTCCTCCTTCTCTGGAGGCTGCTATGGCCTTAGCTATCCGTACTGATAGACGGCTTCGGGAGAGGGGTGAGGTAACCCCACTCCCTGTTGTTTCTCCACCTACCACTAAAGACCCTTATGTTGAGGTTCCCCTTGTCTGTTCGGATGAGCCTATGCAGTTGGGAGGGACATCATTTCGTAGGAGGGGATTGGCGGTACGCCGCAGGACTAGAAGATGTTTTTTCTGCGGGAAAGAGGGACATTTTGTTGGAGAATGTCCATCCCGTGCCTTGTTGAGCCAAAAGTCGCCGGAAAACTGTTAATCCCAGGTTGTGTGGTGGACGACAACCTGGGAGTATGTATTTCATCCACCAGTTCTTCTCAGTTCCTTGTACCAGTGGAGGTGGTAGTTGGTACGAGAGTGGAGAGATTGTCTGTACTTCTTGATAGTGGTTCCGGGGCTAATCTGGTTGACGCTCAGTTTGCTCAGGCTCAAGGTATGCATCTGAGTGTATTGGTCAAACCGATCCCTATATTCTCCATTGACGCCAGGCCTCTCGGCCAAGGTAGCTTTGTTCATGAGGTTCATAACATTGACCTTCGGGTAGGGGCAATACATAGGGAACAATTATCTTGTTATGTGTTGGAGGGTCTACCTACTCCCATTGTGTTGGGACTTCCTTGGTTGATTAAACATAACCCTGTGATTAATTGGCAATCCAGAGAAATAAGCCAATGGGGTGAGTTTTGCAAAAGCAACTGCATGAACACAGTCATCAGTGCGGTCGTGCCTAGTACATTGCCTCCTTTTTTGGAGGATTTTGGGGATGTTTTCTCTGAGGAGGGGTGTCAGGAGTTGCCTCCTCATCGCGTGTATGACTGCTCTATTAATCTCCTTCCTGATGCTAAGTTGCCTAAAGCTAGGTTGTATAATCTTTCTGGTCCTGAGAGGCAGGCTATGAAAGATTATATTTCTGAAAGTCTGGCCAAAGGGCATATTAGACCTTCATCTTCCCCAGTAGCCGCGGGGTTCTTCTTTGTTAAGAAGAAAGATGGAGGCCTACGCCCTTGCTTGGATTTCCGCGAACTTAATCGGATTACTGTTCGAGATCCGTATCCACTCCCTCTTATTCCTGATCTCTTCAATCAAATTGTTGGCGCCAAATGGTTTTCTAAATTGGATCTCAGGGGGGCGTATAATCTGATTAGGATAAAAGAGGGGGATGAGTGGAAAACGGCGTTTAACACGCCGGAGGGACATTATGAGAACCTAGTCATGCCTTTTGGTCTGACTACTGCACCAGCAGTATTCCAACATTTTGTTAATGACATTTTTCGTCACCTTGTGGGGCTGTTTGTGGTTGTATATTTGGACGACATTTTAATTTACTCGCCAGATCTTGTGTCTCATCAGGAGCATGTGAGACAGGTGTTGCAGATCTTGTGAGACAATAAATTATACGCCAAACTGGAGAAGTGTGTATTTGCCGAACAGGAACTTCAGTTTTTAGTTTTTTTGGTGTCAGCCTCCGGTTTCCGTATGGACCCTGAAAAGGTGAGAGCAGTGCTTGAATGGGATCAGCCAGGGGATCTTAAGGCTCTGCAGCGTTTTTTGGGGTTTGCTAACTACTACCGGAAATTTATTTGTAATTTCTCATCTGTCGTCAAACCTCTCACTGACATGACAAGAAAAGGGACGGATTTTTCTAAATGGTCGGACAAAGCTTGCCAAGCCTTTTCCTCTTTGAAGAAATGTTTTGCTTCGGCACCCGTTCTCATCCAACCAGATGCATCTCAGCCGTTCATTGTGGAGGTGGATGCGTCTGACGTAGGGGTGGGTGCTATATTGTCCCAGGGTCCGTCCCCTGGTAAATGGCATCCGTGCGCTTTCTTTTCTAAGAAATTGTCGTCCACCGAAAGGAATTATGATATCGGCAATAGGGAACTTTTGGCCATTAAGTTAGCTTTTGAAGAATGGCGTCACTTTTTGGAGGGGGCAGTCCACCCGGTTACCGTTATTACTGATCACAAGAACCTGTTGTATTTGGAATCCGCTAAGCGTCTGAATTCCAGACAAGCTCGATGGTCGTTGTTTTTTACCAGGTTAAATTTTGTCGTCACTTATCGCCCGGGGTCTAAGAATGTAAAGGCTGATGCCTTGTCTCGCAGTTTCCCAGGGGCCGGGAAAACGGATGACCCGAGTCCTATCCTTCAGGAGGGGGTGGTAGTGTCGGCTGTATTTTCTGAGCTTGAGGAGGAGGTGTTAGAGGCTCAGGGGGACGCCCTGCAGGACCTCCAGGGAGACTGTTTGTCCCAAATCTGTTGAGACAAAAGGTTATTGAGGCACATCATAATTCTGCTCTAGCAGGACATCCAGGGAGTAAGGCTACTTTAGATCTCCTTTCTCGCCGGTTTTGGTGGCCTAATGCTAATAAAGATGTTATAACTTTTGTCGCGTCATGTGGGGTGTGTGCTCGCTCTAAAACCCCTCATACCCGTCCGTCTGGGACCCTTTTACCCTTGAAACTTCCGGAGCGTCCATGGACTCATTTATCTATGGACTTCATTACGGACCTTCCTCCGTCGTCAGGGAATACTGTCATACTGGTGGTTGTTGACAGGTTCAGTAAGATGGCACATTTCGTTGCTCTTCCTGCACTCCCTAATGCTAAAACTCTGTCGCAGGTGTTCATTAGGGAGATCGTTAGACTTCATGGGTTGCCTTCTGATGTGGTGAAAGATAGGGGGTCTCAGTTTGTGTCCAAATTTTGGAGGGCATTTTGTTTACGTCGGGGGATGCAATTGTCATTTTCCTCGGCTTTTCATCCGCAGACCAATGGTCAGACAGAGCGTCTGAATCAGAGCTTAGAGACATATCTCCGGTGTTTTGTCTCAGAGAACCAAGAGGGACTGGTCTTCTTTCTTGCCTCTGGCAGAGTTCGCTCTTAACAACAGGCGGAGCGAGTCCAATGGTAAGTCCCCGTTTTTTGGGGCATATGGTTTTCATCCCCAGTTTTGTACTTTCAATGGGGGGGGCCCTTCTGGGGTTCCTGAGGAGGAGCGTTTCTTGTCGTCACTTGCTTCTGTGTGGAGAGGTGTATTGAATAATCTGAGTGCGATGGGGAACCTTACAAACGTATGGCTGATAGGAGGAGAGTTTCTGGTCCAGATCTGAATGTGAACGATCTGGTATGGTTGTCTACCAGGAATATAAAACTTAAAGTGCCCTCCTGGAAACTGGGTCCCAGATTCATCGGGCCGTACAGGATCAGTTCCATAATTAATCCTGTGGCATTTCGTCTGGACCTCCCTCCTACGTTTAAAATTCATAATGTGTTCCACAAGTCATTACTTAAAAGGTATGTGGCACCAGTCATACCGTCACCTCTACTCCTCCTCCTGTGTTGGTCAATGGTAACTTGGAATTTCAAGTATCAAAGATCATTGACTCACGTCTGAATCGCCGGTCCCTTCAGTACTTGGTGCATTGGAAGAGGTATGGTCCAGAGGAGAGGACGTGGGTCCCTGCGTCTGATGTTAACGCAGATCGTTTGGTTCGGACCTTCCACAGAACTCACCCGGGCAGGCCTGGCCCTGAGGGTCCGGAGGCCCCTCGTAGAAGGGGGGGTACTGTCATGTGTGCATTGCCACGAAGATCATCGCGGTTGCACATTTTGACTTCTCACAGCTGAGCTGCTGTTTCTTTGTGTTTGGCAGCTAGGGAGTTAATTCTGTCTGTGCTCGGTTCTGGGACTGGGTGCAGTTTCTCCCGGCTGCAATTGATTATTTGTTGATTGGTTTCCTTTAAATTCCTGGTTGTCTGCTTGGGGAGTTGCCAGTGAAACCTTCATGCAGACCACAGATAGGAATGAATCTGTATAGACTTTAGTTGTGAGCTCCTTAGTTGTTCTAAGCTCAACTTGGTTAGAGTTTATTTCCCAGACCATTTATTTTCCTTTGGTGTTTGAGTGTGTATGCAAGCGAGTGTTATCCTGTCTGTCTTATATGTCTAATCTGTGTATTTAGCTAAGATCAGCCCATATCCCTTTGGTGGTAGTCAGGATCCTTCTTAGGACTGATTACAGGGTTCAGGGACTGATAGGAGACAGGGTTAGGTTGGAGACTTGGACCTCTGAACCATTATCAGTACCTCCAAGGTGAGGGATTAGTTAGGACCCCAGTTTAGGGTCAGGTTAGATCCCGGTCCACCTCTTTCCTGTTTCAGCTCATCAAGTCCTCAAGATTAACCCTGAGTTCAGCAGATATCGTGTCAGGTAAATCTATTCTATACTTACATGCTGATGTTGCTATACTAGTTGTTGTATAGAGTGTTGTTCCTGTATTAATAGTTTACTGACATTGTATACATATCATTAGACAGCGTGACAAGTGAGTAATACAACATAAGACAGATCATTTTTTCACACTAAAGTTTAGATTAATACTCTCTTGCAGTGCTATATTTTATACTCAGGCATGGGAAATATGTTTTCTTTCTCAAATTAGAGAAAACTCTTCACTGCCCATATTAATGGGGTGGTCCGAAGGCCAATGTCATTTTACTCCTAAATTCCTAGCTACTTAGTACCATAACCTAAACTATTTTCTAATTTACTTCAATTAAACATTTCTTATCCTTCCCTAACTACACTATCTAACTACTGTTCTATTTTTTCACTTCCTTTTTGATGACGCTTCATTTGAGAATCCCTGTGTGTGATGGGATACTCAAACAAAGAGTCATCAGGGGGCATAGGCTGCATTCCTATCATAGCTTGTTTTAGGGGCTGGGCTAGTCCCTGCGTGCTGTGACAATGACAGTGCACTCTCTGTTGCCGGCTCAGATCAGCAATAAGGAGCTGGCAACACATCGGAATACCTGACGTGCACAGACCAGTGATGTTACTTGCCGGTCGGCGCTGGTTTCTGGACACCACATATACTGACCACACAATAACAATGCGCTCAGCTCTAGTGGTAGTTCATTACTGCTGATCTGAGGCGGCAACAGAGAGCGCACTGTCATTGTGCACAACACACAGTGCAAATCGCACAAGGATTAGTCCAGCTGCTGAAACAAGGTTTTTAAGGTAAATGCACTAAAGAAAGATTTTTTTATTTATCAAATCATGATCTGTTTTAAAAATAAAATTAGAAATCTTGCAGTTTTCACACTGGCCACTCAGTCATCTATTCTAGAGTTCCCATTATGAGACTAGGGTGCAAATAAAGGAGGGAACTCACTCAATCATGAAATCACAACACACTGCCAACACTCGCCAAACAAACAGAATCAAAAATGCACAAAGCCCTCCAGAAATAAAAGGATTAAACTTTTAAAAAGGCTACTGATCCTTTTGAGCATACAAGGACCAATCGTATTAAAGTTTTTAGTTTTATATAAAAATGTCAGTATTTAAAAAAGTTATAATGGAGAAAACAATGTAGAGACACGCAAAACATGCAAAACAGTTTTACAATAAAAGGAATAAACAACAAAAAATAGCTGAACGCTTGCAACCTGCACACGATTTTCTGTTGCCCTGAGCCACCATGCGAACATCTCTGAATTGTTCCAATCATATTTTTATATTCTAGGGGTCTGGGTCAGGTTTCCAGGAGTGACTGTTGGTTCAATAGAGGAATTACTGGTTTATGAATGGACAGCGAACTAATAAGAGAGCAGATACAATGATTATTAATTGTCCATCTAAGACTGGGGTCACACAAATGTATAAAAAAATCAGTCCAATTTTTCATCCAGAAAATTAGGACGATTATTTCTCACTTGTCATCTGTGTGCTGTCCGTTCCGTATGCAATCTGTTTTTTTACTTCGCAGTTATTAATAATTTACAGGACCATTTACAGTTATCTATATTCAGCAGAGTCTAGTGGGTACAGTTTTCATGAAATCATATGCTGGTCCCAACCCGAGGAGAAGGAGTAAAGGAGCGATGACATCACAAAGAGGGAAGAGAGTGAGGGGAATTAAGGACACATTTGTGACCTGCCGGGACAGTGGGACTGAGCCCTTAAATTGGGAAGGTTGGGAACAATGGCTAACCACTTTCCAAATTAATTTAAAGTTACTCCAGCAAAGGTACGTTGTATAACAGAAAATATCTACTATCCTCACTAAAATTATAGTTATTTCGCTGGTGGAAAAAAGACCCAAGTCCATCAAGTTTACTATCTATACCTACATAGGAAGGCAAATAACACTTTTGGATGACATGCACATTGGGCCTTTAATTTATTTAGCAAGGAAAATCAGTAGTCACGATGTTGGCAGAGTTAGCCAGAGTATCCCCAGCAATCTTTCTTGTATGATATAAATATAGACAATACGGATATTTTTTTCTCATAGAAAAAATGGTTATCCAGCTCACCCATAAACTGAAGTCCTCCGGTAGTGCAAGGACATGAAGGCCTGTATTAGCAGCAGGAAATGAAGACAACTTGGTACAGAAGATGTCCAGCAACAGATCCTTACAGAGATAAGTGTTAAAACAACTATTTATTTAAAAAAATGATTAAAAATATATATTTTCTTTTCTCTCAAAAAATTTTTTGTATCATATTAGTAAAAATTGCACCATGAGAATGCACTATACTTACGCATTTCAAATTACTTGTTCTTAGTCAGAGTATGGTATTTTTTTCTGTATGAATAACCATTTATCGTTGATATTTTATTTTGTACATTAAGGCTATGTTCACATGCAGGATTTTGTGTGCAAATTAAAAGCTTCTTTTTACAGTACCAGCAAATGCTACGAGATTTCAAAAATGTCATGCACACACTTGTTTTTTTTTCTGACAGAATTTCAGAACTGCAGCGTTTTTTCAATCTGAAGCATGCCAATTCTTTCAGCATTTTGAATGCAGCTCTTTTACTGCCAATAGAGCAGGCTTTTCCTGTGAAGATAGCCTAAAGCCCCGTCACACACAGCGATCTCGCTAGCGAGATCGCTGCTGAGTCACTAGTTTTGTGACGCAACAGCGATCTCCCCAGCGATATTGCTGTGTGTGACATTCAGTGACGATCAGCCCCCCTGCTGGGTATCGCTAATCGTCACTGAATGTCCTGGACATTTTTTTGATTGTTGGTCTCCCGCTAGCCAGCACGCATCGCTGCGTGTGACAGGCAGGAGACCAGCGATCAGCTGGTAACCAAGGTACACATCGGGTATCCAGACGCCGGGCGGCGCCTGGAAACCCGATGTGTACGTTGGATACCAGTGCGCTGCTGCAGGGGAGCTGGTAACCAAGGTAAGCCTATGTTCACACTTGCCTTCAGACATTCCATTTATTTGTTCTGCTTTTAGGAACAGAGAAATTGAATAATGCCAAAAATAAATCCATTGCTCAACTGATACAAACGGAAGCAGAGCCTATTGATTCTCATAGGCTCAATCTAGGTTCTGTTATTTCTCAGCTTTCAGAACAGAATAAAACGTTCTGACTTCTTTGCTTTTACTTCCATTCTAAAATCCACCAAATAAAGGAACCCAGACAGAGCATAATAATCAGTGCGGACTCATCTGCTTCTGT
This sequence comes from Oophaga sylvatica, assembly GCA_033576555.1. NCBI lineage: Eukaryota > Metazoa > Chordata > Amphibia > Anura > Dendrobatidae > Oophaga > Oophaga sylvatica. The sequence goes on from JARQOD010000006.1 coordinate 122,483,308, forward strand.
TTGCGTCTGTTACGAAACAGATCTGTTTTTTACATTACTCAGTTTGCATGTTTCTCAAAATGGAAAAGACAAAAGAAAAGTTCAATCGGAAGTATGAACACAAGTTCTCCTGACACATAATAAAATCAAAGTGTTTATTATTATTTTTTTTTAGAAAATTAATATTTATTTCAGTGGTGATCTCTAATCCTTTATAACAAAATAAAGCATTTTTTTATTCATTTAACACATATTTGTTTCAAAATTAAAAAAAATATGACTTTAAATCTGTGAAAGCAATCCAGCCCAAAATAGCTCAACCAGGAAAAATTGCAAGATTTTTCAAAAATTAGATCATTATGAAGCAATGACATCTTTCAAACATTCATTGTTCACAGGAACTATCCCTTTTGACTGCATACAACTGGCAGAACTACAGAAATCATTCACAGTTACAAAACGCTTTTGGCAGCATACTTCCATTCCTAAATATTACCTTTTTAATAGATTAAAAAAAAAATCAAAAGATGTTTTTTCATGCATAACAGAAATATGCGTTACTACCATAAAGATTGAGGTTTTTTGAGATTGAGTGTCTTTGCCTGATGAAGAGACCTGAGTAGTCTCGAAAGCTTGCAATTTGTTACCATCTTTTCAGTTAGCCATTAAAAGGTATCAACCACTGAGGACTCTCAACTCTAAATATTTTTCTACCATAAAGATTGTATTTTTCTTTTAGGAAATGTCAATATCTGCTAAAATTCTCTAGACTACTGCAGCCACAATGCGGCTCATGGCCCTCTTTTGTGTAGTTCTAGATACCCCAATTCTTTGCTTTCCCAACATCTTGATTTTTTAGCAAGAAAGAAAGAAGTTCCAGGTAAATATGAGATAAACGCACATCTTTATTACACAATCTAAAATAAAATATACAGTATTAGTATAACAACACAAGATCACAAGAAAATAAACCATATTGTTAAGAAGAAACAATTTGGCTGGGGTCTACATGGCAACTTTGTCAGCAACATTTATCACACAGCAAAGTTAGCTAGGTGTCACTGCTACATCGCAGCACAATGCAAGTGAACAGGGTACTGCGACCATGACAAACAAGTCGCAGGATGGCTAAACCTCATCAGATTTTTTATGACTTACTTGTTCACCTGTAATGCACTGTGTTGTATTAGTGACACTTAGTGAACTTTGCACAACACGTCACAGCCAAAATCGCCGTGTAGCTACAAACTTAAGAGCAAAAGGGATACATGGCACCAATCTACTCCAAAAAAATGACTTCCAGAAAGACTGCTAACAGTTGCATAAAGTAGTAAACAGTACACACCTTGAAGTAGGTACAAGTTTCCACAGTAAAACAGTCAAAGTGACATAAGGTGGAACATCAGGAAATCAAAGACACACCATACCTGATGTGTATTTTGCTTACAAATCTACAGTACAGTAATACTTTACTCAAATCCCATAAACAAACATCATATTTGTTACGTCCCAAGAGCTCAATGTTAAACATCTGCCATGCTCCAGCGCCAAGTGCTGCATCATACCTCTTTCACAGCTGGCCCTATTATTTCACCAGTGCGTCAGATTGCCGCAGATACCCAACTCATTGTGGTGATGGTCAGGTCATTTAAACCTGGATCACTGTGTAAGTCATTGCTTGAGTATTTAGGTAGTTGACATTCGTGCTGCTACTCTACATCTACTCTACCCCTATTCTGCTACATCATTGTCCACATTCAAGTCTCCACTTCTCCAATTCTATTACTCAGCCCCGCTAAATACAAGTTTCCAATAGTTTAATTCCACTGTTCATATCTGTCTCACTAGGCTGGTTTCAATACCTCATCTCTGCTTCATCTTTGATATTACTCTGTTACTGACTTATCCATTATACTGAAGAAACGTCTGTATTACTTAAGACCTGACTATCCAGACTAGTGGCTTCATGGATCCACTTGATCAGACATAAGAATCATGTTGTACTTGCAATTTTCTGAACCAGGGGTGGGCAATTAATTTTCCCCAGGGTCCACATAACTGTGACTGTCATGGAGGGCCGAACTAAAAGGCTGAAATTAATTCTGCTCAATATTCATATTAGCATATTAATTATAATTATTTTATATTAATATTAATTGTATCACTTAATATTGAGCAGAATTAGGTAGGCTGACATCCCCCTGTATGAGCCCACACACAGCCCGACTATATACTGTGGGAGCCCACACACAGCCTTCTATATATCCACACATAACCCCTCAATATAAAGTATGAGACCTCATATAGCCTCCTATATACAGTAGGAGCCCCACATAACCTCCCATATACAGCATGAGCCCCACATATCCTCTTATATACAGCATGAGCCCCACATAGCCTTTTATATACAGCATGAGCCTCTCATAACCTCCCATATACAGCACAAATCTTACATATTCTCTTACTGTATATGCAATATGAGCTCCACATATCCTCTTATATACAGCATGAGCCCTCGCATTGTTTGCTACATAAATACTAACACCCCACACCATGATAAAAGAAACAATTACAACAAATACTCACCTCACTCCTGTTCCCCCGATGCTCTGTTCTCTCCAATGCACAGCTGATGAGATGAAATGACGTTATCACGATTTCTGTCTAACACGCTAATTGGTGGAAGATGCATTCACTGCTGCCTTCATCCCAAGGATGCAGATAGCAGTGAGACCGGGCAGTGGCGGCGGATGGGCGGCAGGCATGGGCATTGTTTCAGCCCTTCAGCTGTCTCGATTTGTGGGCTGGACTGGAACAGCCAGAGGGCCGTATGTGGCCCACAAGCCACAGTTTGCACAGATCTGTTCTTAACAAATAATTATATACAGCTTATGAAGTATTAAAAACATAGCAGGTTGTCATATGTGCCATGGATGTGTAAAATAAAACTGTGCTATCTGTTCTTTGGGGTCCTAGTCTTATAATAACCCCAATCTGTGCTTACTCTGTTACTATATCATACATAACATTTGAAGTAAAGAAACAGCTTTCACTAATATTAAAAAATATAAAAATATTTCAAGTTCACGTACCGTGCTGTCAAAACTTGAAGAAGTTCTTTTCTGTGCTGCACTCTCAGTTTATTAGTCTTGAATCGAGGATCATCTATTAGCTCAGAAAGATCTGTAATCTAAATAACAGATATAAATTATTGAAACAAAGAGTACAAATAAATTAAAACATAAATCATTTTATACAGTTTTCCATAAATTATGAGGAAATAATAAATATACATATAATGATATCACATATTGGGCTTGATAGACAGCAGTCAAGGTAGCAAAACAAAGTCATATCACAACTTATTGAGATTAGCTGTACAGTTTAACCCCTTCCCCCAGGCAATATTCTATTTCTGCACTTACAGTTTTACCTTCTGTTCTGCACTCTGACATCACTGATGCTGTGGGGATTCCCCGCACAGCATGACCTGAAGTGAACTGATTAGCTTAGGAAACAATCAATTAAGCTTCCCAGCTAATTAGTTCATCTCCTGTCAGCAGGGAGAGGAGCTCATTTGTTCGGGGGTTTACAGCAAGGCTGGAAGCATTAGCAGCGGTCCCTGCGGTAAACCTGTTAATCCTTTCACATGGATTGCAGCGGCGGACCTGACTGAGCGCCGGAGAGGTAAGAATATGGTTGCTTTATTATTTTATTTTTATCATAGGAGAACAAGGGATTCAGAAGGATTACCAGTACAATAAAATATGGTCAAAAACTATGTGTATTTATTTCATTAAAATAATTTTTAATTTATGTGTGTGTTTTATTAACCATTTAATACAATAGGATTAATAATGGAGAGTTGTCTAATTGACAACTCTCCATTATTAACCCGGCTTAATGTTACCTTCCAATAGCAAGGTGGCCTTAACCCATTATTGACCCATTAGCCACCGATACAGGGCAATGGGAATAGACGGGCTAAGTGCCAGAGAAGGCGCATCTAATAATAGGGGGCAGATGTTAGTAGCCAGGGGGGCACAAAAAAATGCTCCCTCCCTAGGCTATGATTATCTGCCCTCACTCACTGGCGTTCCCTGTCTGGTGGAGAAATTCTGCGGGAGCCCACGCTTTTTTTTCAACGAATTTACACATTTAATTAATACCTACATGTATGAAATTTTGCAAACATACACTCATGTAATTGTTAATCAAAACCATATATCAAACTACATGAAATGGTTTACTGTATGTAAACCATGTGTCATTTTATGTCGGGTTCTGTAATGATTAACCCCTGTTCTGCCAGAAGAAATAAAAACCATTAAAATGAATGAGAAGTGCTTCTTCTCAGTGCAGGAGTGGGAGAAATCAGATGCCGCAGTCTTCTAGCGCCTCTCTGTTGCGGAAACCTCATGACACCCAGTATACCTAAACCACATTTAGTGTCCATATATTTGCCATTTCTCTAGCGATGAGAGCCTGCCTAATTTATGGGTGCTTGTCTCCATCAGCATGAGCTGGCCACTACAACATACTGGTCACTACAACATACTGTACATAAGTACTGTACATCCACATATAGGGTATTTCTACATTCAATTGTGAAACTGTGGGATACATTTTAGAGCCATTTTTCCCCATTTACCCATGTGAAAATGTAAAATCTGGGGCTAAAACAAAATTTTGATAGTAAAAATTTAATTATTTTTTACTTCACTTCCCAATGGTTAAAATTCTGTGACCCACCTGTGGTTTCAACATGGTCACTGTACCCCTAGATGAATTCATTGAGAGTTTATAGTTTGTGAAATGGGGTCACTTATGGGGAGTTCTGCTGTTCTGTCACCTCTGTCAACGTGACATATCATCCTCAAACCATTCCTGCAAAATCTGTACTCTGATATGGCACTTCTTCCCTTCTAAGCTTTGCACTGTGGCTCAAAAGTAGTTTTTGACCCCATATGGGGCATCGGCGCACTCAGGAGAATTGCAAAACAAATTTTTGGGTACATTTTCTCCTGCTATCCTCGTAAAAAATGAAAAATTCAGGGCTAAAACAACATTTCGTTGTGAAAAAATATATATTTTTTTGATTTTCACAGATCAACGCTGTAAAGTTTTGTGAAGCACCTGTGGGTACAAAGTGCTCTCCACACATCTAGATAAATTTATTGAGGGATCTAGTTTCCAAAGTGGGTCACTTGAAAGAGTTTTCAACTGTTTAGGCACATGAGGGACTCTCCAAATGTGACATGACACCTGCAGACAATTACGTCAAAGTCTGCATTCCAAAACATCACTTCTTTTTTTCTGAGCCCTGCCATGCGTCAAAACAGTAGTTTACTCCCACATATGGGGTATTTGCATACTCAGGAGAAATTTCTCAATAAATTTTGGGCTCAATTTTCTCCTGCTACCCTTATGAAAGTGCAAAATTTGGGGCTAAAAGAACATTTTTGTGGGAAAAATTTGACTTTTTTATTTTTATGGCTCAATGTTATAAACTTCTGTGAAGTATATGTGGATTCAAGGTGCTCACCATGCATCTAAATAAGTTTTCTGAGAGGTCATTTCCAAAATGGTGTCACTTGTGGGGGGGTTTCTTCTGTTTAGGCACATCAGGGGCTCTCCAAATGCAACATGGTATCCACTAATTATTCCAGCAAATTTTACATTTAAAAAGTCGCTCCTTCTATGCCATGCGCCTAAACGGCATACTCAGGAGAAATTGCAAAACAAATTGTACTGTAATATTAAGAGAAAACCTCAAAGGTATAGAGTACATAAGGTGAATAGCTGTGTTTCATAAGTGAGTCAAAACCACTATGGGTCTATGATGGTGCTATGTGCTCACATGGACATAATCAAAGGACATGATCAGTGAACATACCATACAAAGAAGAAAGAAAGAAACAGATAAATAGTCCAATATATAGTGAATGGTAAACTTTATTGAGAATAAATCAGTGTGGTAAAAGGTGGGGGATACCAGAGAAAAAAGGGGGCACAACAAAAGGGACAAAATAAAAATTCACAATTTGATAAGATGATAAATATAAATATATCAATTGAATACATAATTTTAAGAAAGGGCAGCCACATAAAGATAAATAGGAAAACTGGACCATGCATAAAAAATCTATTCAGTGCAATGGACAATAATAGTGCAGGTGTGTAAAAAAGCAAATATAGCAAATATACAAATATAGTGCATGGATTACGAAAAAGTTAATTTTTGCTGCTAAAAAGGGGGGTAATGCTGGAAATGGCAAAATTGTATCATGACATGTGATAAATCAAGATAGAATCTATCAGTGATTAAAGTGCTAGTTAGTGTTGAGCGATAGTGCTCGATATCTAAAAATATCGTATCGAAATTGTATCGCCGATAGCACTAAATATCGTCGATATCCGATTTCGATACCGGAAGTCCCATGTAAGTCTATGGGAACAAATATCGCAACAAAAAAAACCCTTTCTTCCGTTGTAAACACAAAATATACACACATAGAATACATATATATATATATATACATGTCATTGTGACATATATATATACATATATTTATAGTTTATACACTTCTACATAGTAAAATAGACTCTGATTCAATTGCCGAGTAAAGCCGTGACATACCCCATAGAAGTCGACGGGCTCGGTGCCGAGTACCCCAAAAACCTCTGGCTCTGTGCGACTCAACTTGGGCGTCACGAACAGGATTCTGTAGCTCGCTATAAGCGAGTCCTGTGTGCCTGAATTGAACTGGTTTTGTGCTTGAGAATTGCTAAAATCATCAGAGAATGTATTTGCCATTTTTCCGCCATATCTGCGTCACGACGAGGCACTGGTGAAGAAGAAGGGCGTGCTCTTCATGGGTGTACACACTCACTCAGTGACGCGAAAACGATGGCTCTAAATGGTACTGCAATGTAAGATCGTGCCCCACAGCTCTTCAGTTCCGCCTCCTCATCCTCCTCAGTGGGCGGAAACTAACACGAAGGTCCCGCCTCCCTACAAAAGAGGGGCCCTCTCCAGATGCTAATGACACATGTGACTTGGCAGAGATGGCTAATGGACACGAGCAGAAGTGTGAAGGGATGGAGCAGTCAGAGCTCTCCCCCCACGGAAGCGACCCGATCGCCACGGAACCACCGTTGGGCACCCGGCCTGGAAACCCTCCTACGCTGCAAGAAGCGGAGGATACCCTAAGAGGCCTGGCCCGGCACCGGGAGGAGGTCGCCAGGATGGAAGCCAGCTGGCGTGCCCTAAAAATAAACTTGGAGCGGCGCCAATCCCTCTTACCTGAAGTGTCTGTACCGGAAGGTGAGGCACCCGTTCTAGTAGAGGAGCCCTTGCAATGTGATCCGGTTGACGTTGTCGCAGTGGAGGCACCCGTTCGTGCAAAAAACTCTGCACCGGCAGCACCCCAGATCCCGCTGTCTGCCCCCGTCGCTGAGACAGAAGAAGCGACACCCGTCCTCATGGAGGAGGCCGCGCAGGCACCAGAGCACTACCTGCCTGTACCGGAGCCCCGACTGTCATCTGTTCCAGAGCCGGCTGCTTCCTCCGCAGGTGAGCGCCGCCAGGACTGGGGGGCGCCAGGAGAGCTGCCGCAAACCGGACTCTGTAAGCTGGCATTTGATGGTGGAGACATGGAGCAGCTGGTGGAGGAGAATTACAACCGGCGTCAGGAGGAAGAGTGGAGACGTTGGGAGCGGGAAGCAGAGCGACAAAGGGAGCAGCGAGAATCCCAAAAACTTCGCCAACGTCACCTGGAGAAGGACCGGGCAGATAAGGACCGGATGAGAAAGGATAAAGGAACCCTGTGTGAGCCGCGGCGTAAGGGTGCAGTACGGAGCTTTAAATTGAAAGGTGGTTGGGGCTTCATCCAGGAGCCTGGACTTTATTTAGAAGTTTTTGTGAACCGGCGGGACGTGGAGGCTCACCTCCCAGAAGGACACCCGGGGAGGGACCTGTTGCCAGGAGACTTGGTGACTTACACCCGACACTGGGGTTACAATGGATGGTACGCCCTAAATGTTACCAGGTGCGACCCCTACTCCCCAGAGTGTCAGGAACCTGTGAGACCCTCGGAGCCTTCAGCCTCCCACATCCAGGCCTCTGCAAAAGTGCCCACCCCACGCCGTAAATCTCCCCAGCCTCCCTCAGTGGTCTCCTCAGCAGCCCCAGCTATGGACATGATAAGTATAGCTGGCCCGTACCCAGCGCCTGTTAGGTTCCAGTCCGGGACATAGGGTTCCAGACCCGGAGGGAGATGAAAGAGGTGGCCACACTGACCCAGATAGCGGGTCACGACGTCACTGTACAGGCCACACGACGTCATCAGGTCCTGGTGGTCCTTGGTGCCTCGGATGTTTGGCAAGCATCAGAAGAGTACCAGGTGGTACCTGGAACACCCCTGCCAAAGAATTATAAATAACCCGGACAGGGTCCCTGTATGTCAATAGTTAAATTGTTTATGTACCCGGACGGGTGAATGTTCATAAAAAAGTTTTTTAATTTAATAAAAAAAAAAAAACATAGTTTTCATTACTTTTATTACAGTCTCATCCTGCGACGCCATCGATCTCCTGTAAAAAAAATGAAAAAAAAAAAAGTATACCACCTGACCGACGCAGTCCATAGTAACGAGTGTCCCACGACGATCCAGCTCTGCTACATCAGAATGACAGGCAGAGCCTGTCATCCCGGCGCAGCACAGCTGATTACCTGCTTCCCCGGCTTTGACGTCATCGGACTGACTGCTTTACGGCCGGGATTACCCAGCAGTCACTGCAGTTATCGCGAAAAACTGCATGTGACCGCCAGGGAGAAGATAATGGCGGCCATCAAGCAGTCCAGGACGTGACCGCCGGAGATCTTCTGCCAGGTAAGTGCCGCTGACTCCTGACAGACCCGACCGACGGACACTCACAGTGACAGTGACAAATCCGATTCCGGTATTCGATAAGACGAAAATATCGAAACAAATTATCGAAAGGCCGATAGAGCTAATATCGGCCGATAGCCGATATTTGCATTATCGTATCGCTCAACACTAGTGCTAGTGCCATAGATTTATAGATATAATAATCACAATGTACTCAAATAATGATTGCAATATATATATATATCGTCAGGTTAAGCATTACCTAAGATTGTGCAGGGAGTCCCTCAGATGCGCACACCCCGACGCGCGTTTCAGTAACCTGCCACTGGGAAATGTCATTGTAACATTTAACAACCCTAGCTGGCCATGTGGTATGTGACACATAAGCAGACACATCTTGTTTCAATTATGAAGGAGGGACTCTTAAAGTCCCAGAGACTAATTTTACAGGGGCATCAGGCAGCATTAATCTTCTTAAAGGGCCATTATTAAACAGTGGGTCTCCTATGCTGTTATTGTCTATGCAGTGAGTGGATGGGCTGCCAAGAATTACGACGCACCCCAATACCCCTTTCACGAGAGGTACAGGAGGGCTTCCTTAAAAAATGTTGCATTGAATGCAAGGCCTGGCCTGACCCAAACTTACATGCACCCCAATAAGCTTTACAAGCCGCATACTGGAAGGGCACAATAAAATCCACTTCACATTATTCATTCTCTACTTCCATACTCTTTTCTTATGCATTGACTGCAAGGCCTGCCCTGCTGCGAAGTCATATGCACCCCAAGAAGCCTTTGAACCCAGGTACTATATGGGCACAGGAAAATCCACTTCACATTATTCATTATGTACTCCCAAACTCTTTTCTTATGCATTGACTGCAAGACTTGCCCTGCTGCCAAGTCATATGAAACCCAAAAAGCCTTTGAACCCAGGTACTGGATGGGCACAGGAAAATCCACTTCACATTACCAAGTCATATGCACCTCAATAACTCCAATCCCCTCTTGGAAGAAACATGGAGGAATGCGTCATAAAAAAAATGTCCCATTAAAAAGGAGTGGGTCTCCTAGACTTGGAATGCACATACACTAAGTGTATGGGCTGGCAAACATTTTCCCCTGTGGGGTACGCCTCAACCTTTTCCTTAACAAGTATTTTACGCCCAGCATAACCACCCACCCTTGTTAGAAATTCAACACTGACTGTAGCAGCACAGAACACGTTAACCCTGGTGATCAAGTGGCAGTGGATGATGAGATGTGGAGGAAGGCCTGATTAAAACTTGGAATGCCCATACACTAAGTGTATGGGCTGGCAAACATTTCCCCTGTGGGGTACACCTTAACCTTTTCCCGAAAAAGTATTTTATGCCCAGCATAACCACCCACCCTTGTTAAGAATTCGACACTGGCTGTAGCAGCACGGAACACGTTAACCCTGGGGATGTAGTGGTGGTGGATGATGAGACATGGAGGAAGGCCTCATTAAAAAATAGGCCCAATGTAAAGGAACAGGTCTCCTAGACATGTAATGCCTGTACACAAAGTGTATGGGCTGAAAAACTTTTCCCCTTGGGGTACATTTTTTTTAAAATTTGATGACGGGCATCATAACAACCTTGCCAAAAAATAGAGTGGCTGGAGCATGACGGAATACGTTCACACTTGTGTTCGAGTGGTGGTGGATGGTGAGGATGAGGAGAAGGAGGAGGAGGAAACCAAATTGCCAAAATTAGGAAGCGTATACCCATGTGTGGGTGTGAAGAGGTGCATGGGAATACACCTCCCAAAAAAACACTACATTGGAGGTGTGGTTTCGCTGTCATCATTTGGTGGTGTCGAGAAGTCTGGCCCAATCCATAACTTGTTCATTTTTATGAGAGTCAGCCTGTCTGCATTTTCCGTTGACAGGCGAATGCGCTTATCTGTGATAATTCCACCAGCGGCACTAAAAACCTGCTCTGACAAAACGCTAGCGGCAGGGCAGGCCAGGACCTCCAAGGCGTAGAGAGTTAGTTCATGCCACGTGTCCAGCTTGGATACCCAATAATTAAAAGGCACAGAGGAATCACGGAGGACATTGGTACAGTCAGCAAGGTACTCCCTCAGCATCTTATAAAACATTCCATTCCTTGTGACATTACCCCGCACCTCAGGGCCATGGCAATGGGAGGGTCTGAGAAAACTGTCCCAGAAATTTGCCAGTGTTCCCCTGCCTCTGCTGGATTGGAGTTGTGTCTCTCTTGCCTGTACTCCTTGGTTGTCCAATGAACTGTTATGTCTGCCGCCAACGTTTTGAGATGGGAATTTTTTTAATAATTCTGCAACAATGGCCCTCTGGTACTGCATCATTTTAGTACACCTGTCTGCCTCTGGAACAAGAGATTGAAAGTTCTCCTTGTAGCATGGTGCATTGGGTCTCTAAAGACCGCCAAAAATGCTGGGTGGAGACCGGAGTTCCCACTGAGTAATCAAGGAAATGCTCGGTGATCGCCGAGTACACCGAGAACCGGGATACTCGGGCAAGTAACGAGTAGTGGCGAGCACGTTCGCTCATCACTAACTGCTTTTCATGTATGCGTTTGTATACTAGGCAATTATTGTGTTTGTGAGGCAGAGAAAAAAAGGATTAACAGCTTTGTAGCATTTTAAAAGCTTTTTGCATGAAACTGTTTTAGAAATAGAATGGATCAGTGGCATTTTAGATGTAGTATATGTTAAACACAAAATCCAAAAGTACATACTTGCATAGAATCATCATTAATGATATACTTATTAACAAAACTTTACTTTACAATTGACTGCTAGATAGAACCATAATGAAGTAACACTGCTAAAAATCTAGTGGTTAACTTTAAATAGTATAAAACTGTATAAAATCAGTATATACATGTTAGTTTATTATTTTAGTTTGCTTTTTACTCGGCTCTGTAATGCAGTAAGAATTAAACATGTCTAAAGTAAGTTAAATATGTTTTCTTCTAGCTTACTAAGGCAAAAATAACATTAAATCTTGAAATGTTCAAACAAGTGGACTATAACTTAATACAGAATAAATAATAAAGGTTCAGGATACATGGTGGCAAATGTTCATGTTCTAGTGTCATCTCTTTTTTTTTCTACTTACGTTTGTTTATGTTGTCCAGTAGATTTTCAGCAAAGAACTAAGCCCAGTGAAGAATTTAGTAAAATCTTACACAAATATTACAAGTTAAAGATTTTACTTTTGATGATTTATGATGACTATTATAAATCAATGAGGCATTTACTACTTTTTTTATTTATGGTTGGACTAAGAACATATGGCCTTAGTAAAATATCTGTCACTTCTTAAGCAATGGTGACATCCTGTGGCAGTAATGTATATTGGGATCTATTTCTATGACTGGCATTGTTGCACACTCCACTATATTTTCTTATATTGAGTCTGCCATCTGTGTAATGTCACTGGGAAACATTTACATATATTATAGTGAATGTTTTAACTTGATGGCAGTAACAGTTAACATTGCATCTCTGTCTACTTAACAAGTCAATCAGCTTGTGTGTAACAAAGGATAACTGTTCTTTTTTCTAAATGTCAATCAAAACAAACTTTTCATGTGCTTTTGTAAAAAAATATAAGGAGCTCTCGAGTTTTCTTTATAAATGCTGTCTACTTATTTTATTTCTACTTATATTCCTCTAATGTTAGAGAAGATGTCTTAGAAAATGTTATTTGCAGCTTTGATACCAGTAAGGTATTTAGCCAAAGTGGAAACAAAACCAAGAGTTTCATTGAAAAAGGACTAAGATGTTGACCAACTGTAAAATGTAGTCTGAATTGACAAGTTAAAATGAGAAATATTTCCACCCAAAAAGAGGCCGCTTGTCTATCGAGTATTGGAAAGTACTGTGCAAAGGAGAACATTCAGCAATACAAAGAACAATCATCACATAGGCAACATCATGAATGATACCACAAATTACTGCAGATATATTGTTAGATGTCAGCTGGATTTGAACCTGGATCTGAGGCATCAGTGGTCCCCCATCCAGGTTTCAGCCAGGGCAGATGCTGCTTAGCTTCACCATTGATCCCAATGCCTAGCCAGTACAAGAGAGTACAAGCTGTCTCCAGGGACTTTGTTAATAGTAGCCTTAAGCATAGGTTACAGAAGGAGACAGGGATATAGCCTAAGTCCAGAAATGCCTACACTGAGCATGTCCGTGACATGGCGAACCATGATTGGTGGTTAATGTCAGCTGATCCTCTGACCTGGCATCACCTGATTGGTCACGGATGACGTCATCTGTGATGCGATTGACGAGATGGCTGGGGGCGGAGCTTAGCCCTTAAATAGCTTGTCTGTCCGCGGCGCGCTCAGATCATACTAAAATAGGCAGTGCTCATGTGTGGACGTACCAGAATCTGGGCTCCACGTTCTCTCTAGCTTTGCTCTCCGGGACCTGCCGATGCCAGAGTTCGCTTGGCTAATTAGCACAGGTCCTTCAGGCAGGTTTAGCTTATGCCAGGCAGGTAGCCAATGTGGCGCAGTCTTGCTACAAATATAGGGTAGCTATACACCCTGAGCAGACTGTGGGGCACGTAACCTGGACATCGCCTGCCAAGCTGAACAGAGTTGCTCAGTCCGGTCTCACACCGGCTGGTAGCAGGTACGCCTGGCATTAGTCGCACGCACATCCTAACAGCTGGCACATAGCTTCTGTGCAGTCAACAGGGCTACGTCTATACCAGTTTGCAGCACATAGTGCAAACCTAATATCTGGCAAGTGGCTTCTGTGCCATTAACAGGGCTACATCTACGCCAGTCGATAGCACATCTCCCGTGACGTTAACGGAGATAGTGCCAATTCTACATCTCCCCTAGTGTGAAGTAACACAGGCGAGCTCTAATATTATATTTCTGTTGTCAGTTTTACCCTCATACCCAAGGGGTGTTCGGCAGCAATGACTATAACTGCATTGCGGACCCCGGGTTCGGTTGCAATCTATTATTTAATAATGTTGTTGCAACCGAGCTCATAACATATATACTGTATGTCACAAATAGCTTAAAGAAACTCTTCCATAAAAAATTATCCTTTAAATGTTCCGAAATCATTAAATTATATGGCACCATGTACTTACAATTGCTCATTTTGCCTTTCTACCCAGCTAATTCTTCTCTTTTCCACTAGGTCTATGATATCTCATCATAAAAAACTGACTAGTTGAACAAACGCATCCTTGGGACAGAAGTTGGACCCTCACACTCATTTCTTTAGCAGGTATTCAACCATTCTATCACATGTCAATCTTTCACTCTGTGAATACACATATTAATTTGGTATTTTTCACCTGATTACCAGTGGCTCTATATGATAATACAGGCACTTGCACCTTATTAGTATAGACAATACAGCAATTTTTTGTACTCCGCAAAAGAACATTAGTATTTTTCATGGTTACCACAGTTTCAAGGGGATAAGACAGGAACATGCACTTTATCATTGATAAATATTACAAAGGTCTTTCCTTGCCAATCCTTTTACCCATTACCTGCCATTTCTGTTTCATGCTTTTTTATGCGGATCCATTTGCATACAATACATCCATCATTTGAAAAAAAACAAAGATAATCACCGCGCTATCTATGGACACCTCTGTGTGGACCACAATGGCCCAAAAAAGATGCCGCGGCCATCTTTGATCCAGGGTCCTGCAGGGACGAGGCCCTCAGAACAGCTGTTGTTGGTGTCTGCCACTAATTTTTGTAAATGTGTAGACTCCTGGTTGGGTCTTCTTCATGCGTGTTGCCTGTAGCAGTAGGCCTCCAAGACAGTCTGGCCTCCACTTCCTTGACTCCGTGTTAGAATCCCTAGATTTTTCTGACAACAGTAGTCTACGAAATTTATGATATTTGTGCCACCTGAGTGTGGCTGAGTATGAAAACAGGTTGAGTTGTTGCATGTGGTATCATGGCTCCTAGCACAGGATGCCTACACCGATCCCACACCCACCTCATCTTACTGTGACATTCAATTGAAAGCTGTAAATGCTGTTTCAGACCCTGATACCTCATGCCTGGCTGATTGCTGCGGTGCCATGCTACAATTGGTACTGTGGGTGAATTGAGGCCATTTTCCTGGTGTCTGCCCCTCTTGATGTGTTTTGGCAGCATTTGGGGCTGTTATAAGGTGTTGTGCATGCGTTTGTTTTAGCCTCCCATTGAGCTGAATGGCGTTTGGTTATGTTTGGTGAATATTCTACGAATTAATCGGCGGATATTGCAAATTCAGCAATAGTAATCCGAACTGAACACTGAAATATTGGCTCATTTCTACTCAGTATCAGCAGCAGTTTCTTGCTCAGATACAGGATGGGATGGTTTTCTCCATTCATTTCCCGAGACAGCACAGCTCCCAACCCAACTTCTGAAACATTTGTCTGGACCAAAAATTCTTTGCTAATGTCCGGTGCTACCAGAACTGGCTTACTTGCACAGAGCCCGCTTAAGCTCCTGAAATGCCACCTCTGTGTGAGTAGTCCATTTCAGCATCATGGACTTAGTGCCCTTAAGGAGATCCATTAATGGTGTGGCAATTATGACAAAATTTGGGATAAACCTCACTTGCTTCTTGGAAAGCGGTTGCAGAAACTTCTGGGTTTCTTATTTATCTGTGGCTTGATTTCGCCTCTCCTGATGATGTAGCCTAAATACTTGGCCTCTTCCTTCCCTATGGTACACATTTTTGGAATCATGGTGCACCCAGCTTTTCTTAATGCATCCAGGATCGGCTGAAGAGCACAATGTCATCTAGGTAGGCTGCGGCATACTTGTTATGTGGAGCCTAAGATCCGATCCATTGCCCTCTGGAAGGTAACTGGGCCCCCTGCAGTCCGAAAGGCATTCTGGTGTACTGGAAACACCCATCTGGCATCGAGAAGGCCGTCTTCTCCTTGACACTCTGGGACATGGGGATCTGCCAATACCCCTTCGTCAGGTCGACGGTTGTAATTTATCTAGCGGGCCATTTACTCGATGAGTTAGTCTATGCGGGCATCGGATATGCATCAAAACTGGACACCTCATTCAGCCTGCTGTAGCTATTACAAAACCACTACTCGCCGTCGGGCTTCGGCATGAGAACGATGGGACTCAACCATCCACTTTTTGACTCCTCTATCACACAGAGGTTTTGCAATCTCCTAACCTCCTTTGAAATTATCTCCCAGTGTGCTTTTGGAATCATATAGGGCTTGAGGTTCACCCTTACATGTGTCTCTGTTAACATGTCATGCTCCACCACCTGTGAATGCCCTGGCAACTCTGTGAACAAGTCACTGTTCTGCTGCAAGAATTCCCAACATTGTTGCTTCTGGGCTGGTGTTAGCATCTCTGCAATGGTGACCTCCTCCCCACTTTGGCTTAGGGACAGGCTCCCAGGCAAGGAGCTTCCAGCAATCTTGCCATGGTTTGAGAAAGTTCACATGGTACACTTGGTGTGGCTTCCTTGACCGGGCTGGTGTACCATGTAATTTAGTTTTCTCATCACCTAGTATGGGTCTTGCTACTTCACTACGAACCTGCTCTCCACCGTGGTGATAAGCACTAGCACGTGGTCCCTGGGCTGGAACTGCCTCAGCTTTGCTGATCAGTTGTATACCCTTGCTTTTGCCTCCTGGACCTGGAGAAGATGTTCATCCACAATAGGCATCATGTGCGCCATACTCTCCTGCAACTGGGCAACATGCTCAATGATGCTCCCGTGTGGTGTGACCTCGGCTTCTCAGGTTTCCTTGGCAATGTCCAGGAGCCCTCGCGGATGTCAACCGTACCGGAGCTCAAAAGGCGAGAAGCCAGTGGAGGTTTGAGGGATTTCTATGTTGGAAAATAGCAGAAATGGAAGAAGATAGTCACAGTCTCAACCATCCTTCTCAACTACCTTCTTGAGCACAGCCTTCAAGGTTTTATTGAAGCACTCCACCAGGCAATTGGTCTGCGGATGGTAAACTGAGAACCTCAAATCATTTACATTTCAGGGATAGCAATTTATCCAGTTAGGAAGCAAAGTAAATGGAATTCATCAGCTTTGGTGTAAATGAAAGTGACAATGGATATACTGGAGGGAATCTCCCAAAAGGGAATGGATTTTGCAGGTTGTGACTACAGGCAATTACTTTTGTATTATCTTTACTGACTGTTTCTTCTCTAGCTTTCCAGTCCTTGACATTACTAGTGTCCTTGACATTACTGGAAGTATGAGATGGCACTTGCTAGCAATGTCTTCATGGAACAGATCCCAGGACTTGTCTTCACGGAACAGATCCCAGGACAAAGGCTGATGGCGAGACAGATGAGAGCAGGTTAACACTGAGCACCTGTGACAGATGTGAAAGTGTCTGGAGATGCATTTGTGAATGTTATGCAGCCTGCAACATGAGTCAGCATGACCAGTTTGGGGTTGGGTCAGTAATGGTCAAGAGAGGCATTCAGGCTACATAGGTAGTCCAGCTCCTTCATAATGAGACTTCCATATGCGCCGTAACAAGAAGGCTTCCTTTGTATGCCAGCACAGTTTTAAGAGTATGGAGCTGATAAAAAGACACATGCTGTAATACAAGGAGGGCCAGACAGGGCCACAAAAGGTCACCAACCTAGTAGTAGGACCGGTATCTGTGTCTTTGTGCAAGCAAGAACACTGTCAGAGCCCTCCTGGGCTACTGGTTTGCATTCTTCTTACCAAACTGCCAAAAATAATGCCCAGAAGGGTGTCAGGAAGCTCCAAAGTCCTGTAGTTGACCTGCAACATGGGCTAGCATTACCAGTTTGGAGGTGGGTTGCTGATGGTCAATAAAAGAACATACTTGGATTGTTGAAAAATCTTCATGTGTTAGTCAACAATACCCTGACTGCTGTAATCCTCAGTTGCATTTTCAGACCTTACGCTGGTGGAGTGGGAACTATATTCCTCCTGACGCAGAATAATACCTGGCCTCCTGTAGGCAGTTCATGGATGATGAAGACATTGATGCCATTAACAAGTCCTCATATTCTGTAGACCTTAATACAAATGATAACCTATTGGTTATTATGAGTCAGTATATCAAACAATGTCAAGTAGCAGCAACACTGTTCAGGAGGTCACTATCCCCAGAAAAGAAATCCCCAGGACTGTCCCAAATGCTGGGTCACAGTGCTGTTTAACGTGATATAGAAAAACACCGAAACTATGTGTATCTACAGTTATCATAATCCCAATCTGGAAGGATGGACTGATAGTCCCCAAGAAAGAACAGCAGTAAGATATCAATCATGGTAGATTTTATATATAAGTGTGAATTTTTATTATTCAAAAAGATAAAACATATATACACTGTAACAAAGTCACTGGTGGAATACTGGAGGGGAGATATGTGTGACTATTCTTGGTGGCGTCAGTGATGTGAAACCCAGAATATTTTCCTCCAGCACACTAGGTGCTGTGAGGCTTTGTAGCCAAGTTGCATAAATGGGCTGTATTTTATGTGGACATGCATAGATTTGGTGACAGGATGTCCACTTTATCTCCACCAGCAGAGCTGGCAACGCCGTGTGCTGACAGGACCTGTGGGATGTCACAGTCATGTGTTCAGTCACGTGGGAGAAAGATTCACGTGACTGAACACGTGGGGTTTAAATAACTGGGCTTTAGAGGAAGTCTTTGGTCAGCAAGACTGGAGAGAGGATTCTCCAGTGTTTTTGTGTCCTGAAGAAAGACTGAACCTGTGTTGCTTCAGAGCGGGGTGCTACCAGCATACGTATGGACTGTGTTGCAGCGTTTTGTTTTTTTTGTTGTTTTCCTGCTTTAGCCTGAAGGGATGTGTTTACTGATAGGGTTCGAGTTCCCGCTGCTGCACAAGGGGAGTCTCGAACCAGTGCCACTGCGGTCCCCCATTCATCTCCGTCCGCAGTGGAGCCTGCTCAGCTTAGACGTCGGTCCCCGCGTCTCGCCCAGTCTAACAGTGTGCAGAGGATTACTGCTGCTCCTCCAGGCTCTGCTATTGTGGCCAGTACTGGTTAGCGGCGAGCAGACGTCTTTAGGACAAAATCCTTGTTTTCCCCTTCTGAGCATGCCCAGAGTGAGATCTCTCATTGGAGATCAGGGTCACATGCTCAGGTACTGCAGCAGCTCCTATTGGTCCGCCAGGAAGGTCCTGTGACTACTGGTGTTCTGGAACAAGTTTCATTGGTCCTTGTTTCTGGCAGGTCCTGTAGCTGTTACTATAAAAGGGTAGCATGGCTGGGCCGCCATGCGCTAGTATCAATCATCATATGCTTTGCGCCAGTGTGATCATGCGTGTGTGTGGTTAGGGCCCGGCTGAAATAAGCCCCTAGAATACTGACTTAATCGGTGAGGAGTTTGGTATGCTAGCTGGTCAGGGTCGGTGTCCTAGATGCCCTAGATTACCGGCATAACCGGTGAGGAGTTTGATTGCCGTATTCAGGGCCTGGGGTTCAGACGCCATAGATTGCGGGTGTCTCCCGCGAGGACATTAGCACATGATCACGTTCTATGTTCGCTTAGCAGTCAACTGTGTACCTGGGTGCCTGACAGGACACAGAAGTTTGTCTCAGCGGCTCTGTGATGTAACAGGGCTCGCTTTCAACGCTAGACAGCGCCCTAGCGTGTTTATTTTGCGACTCAGTGGTGTTAAGTGAGTTCGCACACATCGCCATATAGCGCTACGGCACTCCTTCTAGCGGCTCTGTGGAATAACAGAATTCGCACATATTGCCACAGCGCGTTACGGCGTTTGTTTTGGCGACTCTGCGGGATAACAGAGTTCGCTTCTTGCGCCATTTTACTAGCAGCAGGCTCCGCCTGCACGGTGGACCCCGGGCTGCGAACGCACCTCTTTACATCATATATTTGGTGCGTTCCGCAGACCCTAACATAATACTAGCGCCAGTGTCTGGCTAGTAAAATGGCGGATGACCAGCGTCTACTGCAGTACATCCAGCAGCTGGAGGGTAGGTTGGCGGCTCTTGAGCGCACAACCTCAGGTGTGGATGTTACCGCAGTCGCTGTTCAGGCTGCTAGCGTGGCTGCAGCCAGTTTGTCCTCTGCCACCTCTGCCCCTACGTTATCCTACCTCCCGCTTCCTGAAAAGTTTGCCGGTGACAGCAAGCAATGTCGGGGATTTGTGAGTCAGTGCTCTATACAGCTCGAGCTTCTGGCTGCATGTTTCCCCACGGATCGGGCACAAGTGGATTTTTGTACTGTCTCTACTCTCGGGCAGAGCGTTGGAGTGGGCAACACTGCTGTGGGAGCGCGACGATCGTGTGGTGCGGAGTGCTCCTCGGTTTTTGGAGGCTCTGAAAAAGGTCTTTTTAGGACCTCAGGTCACGCACGATAAGGCACTCCAACTGCTGGCAATGTCACAGGACTTGTCCATGGTCAGCCAGTTCTCAGTCCAATTTCGGACTTTGGCCTCTGAATTAGAGTGGCCAGATAAAGTTCTTATTCCAGTGTTCTGGAGAGGACTGGCAGACCATGTAAAGGACGCTTTGGCTACCAGGGAGATTCTTGCCACACTGGAGAAACTCATTTCTATATCTACCCGCATCGACCTCCGTTTTCACGAGCAGAGGTTAGAGCGGACCCAGTGTAGGCAGAGGTTTCAGCTGGCACCCACCTTTGCCAAACCTCTGGAATTTCCTGTTCGGGCTTCCGACTCCCCAGAGACCGTGGAGACTACTCGAGTGGGATCTAAGTCTCGGACAGACCACTAGAGTATCCGTGGTCTGTAGAGTGTGTCAGCAGCCAGGACATTATGCCAACCGATGTCCCCATCGAATGAGTAAACGGTCATGTTCCGTGACCATGGGTGCAGGGTCATTAGACGCGAGGGATTTTGCTCCGAAAGTGCTCCTTAAAGGGTTAATCTCTCTAGGTTCATCCACTCTTCCCGCCAAGCTTTGTGTGGACTTTTTGGCAGAGGGGAATTTTATGTCCTCCTCCTTTGCCTCTCGCCATTCCATACCGCTGGTGACGCTCGCCGAGCCAATATCGGTGAGAGTGTTGAATGGAGCAATCCTGCCCTAACAAATCACCCACCAGACTGTCTCTCTACCTCTGTCTATGTCTCCTTCACATCAGGAGAATATATCCCTTTTTGTTCTTCCTGAGGGAATAATGAGGTTTTGTTGGGATTACCCTGGCTTCGCCACCAGTCTCCCATATTGAGTGGTCCTCTGGGAGAATACTGAGTTGGGGTGATCATTGGAGAGACAGATGTCTCAGAGAGGACGTTCAGGTTTCCACAACGGAGATACCTATAGATCTTGATTCTCTTCCCAAGGTTTATCGGTCATACGCAGACGTATTCTCCAAAAAGGCAGCAGAGACTCTTCCGCCTCATCGCCCCTATGACTGTCCTATAGACCTCTTGCCTGGAACAGAGCCCCCTCGGGGAAGAGTGTATCCTCTCTCTCTTCCTAAGACGGAGGCCATGTCGCAATACATCCAGGAAAATCTGGCAAGAGGGTTTATTAGGAAGTCAGTGTCACCAGAAGGGCAGGATTTTTCTTCGTGCAGAAGAAGAATGGAGAATTACGAACGTGTATAGACTATAGGGGTCTTAACGCCATTAACGTTAAGAACAAATATCCTTTGCCCCTAATATCTGAGCTCTTTGATAAGCTCCGGGGAACCAGGGTATTTACTAAGCTGGATCTTCGTGGTGCCTATAACCTGATCCGTATCCGTGAGGGGGACGAATGGAAGACAGCGTTCAATACCAGAGATGGACATTACGAATATCTTGTGATGCCCTTCGGGCTCTGTAATGCTCCAGCCGTATTCCAAGATTTCGTAAATGACATCTTCCGGGACATGCTTGCCACCTCTGTGGTAGTCTATCTGGATGACATTCTCATCTTTTCTCCAGATATGGACACCCACCGGAAAGATGCTTGCAGGGTCTTCGACCTCTTGCGGGCAAATTCCTTATATGCGAAGTTGGAGAAGTGTGTGTTTGAGCAGGAGTCTTTGCCATTCCTGGGCTATATCATCTCCACTCAGCGATTGGCTATGGATCCTGCCAAACTACAGGCTGTAATGGATTGGCAAGAACTCCACTCTCTTAAAGCGGTGCAGCGCTTTATGGGGTTCATTAATTACTATCGCCAATTCATTCCCCACTTCTCTACTTTGGTTGCTCCCTTGGTAGCCCTCACCAAGAAAGGAGCCAATCCCAAATTGTGGTCAGAGGAGGTCTCCAAGGCCTTTACTTCAATCAAGTCCCATTTTGCTAGCGCTCCTATCCTACATCGTCCCGAGGTTGATAAGCCTTTTATATTGGAGGTAGATGCCTCATCCATTGGTGCTGGAGCAGTCCTTTTTCAAAAGGATGCTCAAGGTCGTAAACATCCGTGCATCTTCTTCTCCAAGACCTTCACACCAGCAGAGAGGAATTATTCCATTGGGGATAGGGAGTTGCTAGCCATGAAGTTGGCCTTTTCCGAGTGGAGACATCTCCTGGAGGGGGCTCGCTTTCCCTTCCAAGTGTTCACTGACCACAAAAATTTGGTCTATTTACAGACCACCCAGCAGCTAAATTCCCGTCAGGCCAGATGGTCCCTGTTCTTCTCCCAGTTCCATTTCACCATCCATTTTCTCTCAGGGGAGGAGAACATTCGTGCTGATGCTCTCGCTCCGTGGTGTCCTCTGAGGAGGTGGAGGAGGAGCCTCGGCTGATTGTCCCCACAGAGAGCCTAAGAACTGTGGCCCCGGTTTCGCTTGAGTCTGTGCCTCCGGGCAAGACTTTTGTGCCCATCAATTTGCGACCGGAGGTACTCTCTTGGGCACACTCGTCCTGGGTGGGTGGACATTTTGGGGCAAAGAGGACATCTGAGTTGCTGGCGAGGACATACTGGTGGCCACATAAGGTCCGTGACATCAGGGAATACGTTCAGGCGTGCGTCTCCTGTGCCAAGAATAAGTCCCCTCGACAACGGCCAGCTGGGTTACTTTTTCCTTTACCGGTGGCAGACCGGCCCTGGGAGATGGTCGGGATGGATTTTGTGGTGAGCTTACCCAAGTCTCGGGGCTGCACCATCATCTGGGTGATAACCGACCACTTCTCCAAAATGGTGCACTTAGTGCCGTTACCACGGTTACCGTCTGCACGGGCCTTGGCAGCATTATTCATTAGGCAAATTTACCGCCTACACGGTATGCCAGACAAAATTGTCAGTGATCGAGGTCCTCGGTTCTGGAGAGAGCTGTGTCGTTTACTCAGCATTGAGTTGAATCTCTCCTCTGCATACCATCCCGAGACGAATGGGTTGGTAGAGAGGGCCAACCAGACCTTGGTCACATACTTGCGACATTTTGTCTCTGCCAGCCAGGATGACTGGGCATCCTTGCTACCGTGGGCTGAGTTCGCTCTAAATAATGCTGTGGCTGACTCCACCGGACAGACCCCATTCCTCCTGAACTACGGTCAGCATCCGCGGGTACCAGTGCCCATGCCCGTGTCTTCCGCCGATTCCAGGGTGGCAGACTGGGCTGTGGAGGCACGGGACATTTGGGACCGCACCCAGGATGCCATTCAGGCCTCCAAAGAGAGGATGAGGTCTTCGGCCGATGCCCATCGGCGCCGCGCTCCTACATTTGCTCCAGGTGACCTAGTGTGGCTCTCTGCCTGAAAAATCAGGCTACATGTAGAGTCCACCAAGTTGGCACCTCGCTTTTTGGGTCCCTTTAAAGTTCTTGAGCAGGTGAACCCGGTGGTTTACCGCCTAGCCCTTCCGCCTCGCCTTGGTATCACTGACACCTTTCACGTGTCCCTCCTGAAACCCGTGGCCATTTCCCGGTTTTCCGAGTCATCTGCCGGGACGTCGGGTTCATCTACCGATGATCATGAGGTGAATGCCATTGTTGGGTGCAAGGTGGTACGAGGCAAAAAAATTTATTTGGTGGATTGGAGGGGTTATGGGCCTGAGGATAGGTCCTGGGAGCCTGCCGAGCATGTTCATGCTCCACAGCTCGTCGCTGCCTTTGAGCAAAGCAAGGCCCAAAGAAGGGGGGCCCTAGGAGGGGGTAATGTTAGGGTTCGAGTTCCCGCTGCTGCACAAGGGGAGTCTCGAACCAGTCCCACTGCGGTCCCCCATTCATCTCTGTCCGCAGTGGAGCCTGCTCAGCTTAGACGTCGGTCCCAGCGTCTCGCCCAGTCTAACAGTGTGCAGAGGATTACTGCTTCTCCTCCAGGCTCTGCTATTGTGGCCAGTACTGGTTAGCGGCGAGCAGACGTCTTTAGGACATAGTCCTTGGTTTCCCCTTCTGAGCATGCCCAGAGTGAGATCTCTCATTGGAGATCAGGGCTCACATGCTCAGGTACTGCAGCAGCTCCTATTGGTCCGCCAGGAAGGTCCTGTGACTACTGGTGTTCTGGAACAAGTTTCATTGGTCCTTGTTTCTGGCAGGTCCTGTAGCTGTAACTATAAAAGGGTAGCATGGCTGGGCCGCCATGCGCTAGTATCAATCATCATATGCTTTGCGCCGGTGTGGTCATGCGTGTGTGGTTAGGGCCCGGCTGAAATAAGCCCCTAGAATACCGACTTAATCGGTGAGGAGTTTGGTATGCTAGCTGGTCAGGGTCGGTGTCCTAGATGCACTAGATTACCGGCATAACCGGTGAGGAGTTTGATTGCCGTATTCAGAGCCTGGCGTTAAGACGCCATAGATTGCGGGTGTCTCCCGCGAGGACATTAGCGCATGATCACGTTCTATGTTCGCTTAGCAGTCAACTGTGTACCTGGGTGCCTGACAGGACACATAAGTTTGTCTCAGAGGCTCTGTGACGTAACAGGGTTCGCTTTCAGCGCCCTAGCGTGTTTATTTTGCGACTCAGTTGTGTTAAGTGAGTTCGCACACATCGCCATATAGCGCTGCGGCACTCCTTCTAGCGGCTCTGTGGAATAACAGTTCACACATATTGCCACAGTGCGTTACGGCATTTGTTTTGGCGACTCTGCAGGATAACAGAGTTCGCTTCTTGCGCCATTTTACTAGCAGCAGGCTCCGCCTGCACGGTGGACCCCGGGCTGCGAACGCACCTCTCTACATCATATATTTGGTGCGTTCCGCAGACCCTAACATTTACTTTCCCTTCTTGTTGGTTTATACCGCATAATATTAAACCAAACGAAGTTTTAAAGAGACTGTGTTCCTGTTTTCTACCTCTGTATACTGCCACGTGAGTTGATATTCCACATGTGCTGTTTTGAATGCGGGCAACGTTCCGCAGACACAAGTAGCAGCCGTGGTCAAACCACATGTCCTGGGTAAAGGAGGACACAAGCCAGCGGACAACGTCAGGCAAAATGGAGGACTTGCTCAAGTATCTGGTGAGCGTGCAGCAGCAACAACATCTGGCACATCAGGAGATGAGTAAGTTGCTTATCCAGCAGATGCAACAGCAGCAGCAACAGCATCAGCAGCAGCTCCAACAACAGCAGCAATACCAACAAGACCAATTCAGACAACAGCAGCAGCAGACTGAGTTGCTTGCTGAGGCGGTTCGTGGGAGACTGGAAGCCCATTACACAAGTCCAGGTGACGATATGCATGTCCAGAAGGTGGTAAGACGAGCGATGCAGAAAATGACCCTGGATGATGATATAGAGGCATTTTGGACTGTTTTTGAGCGGGTAGCAGAGCGAGAGAGACTGCCGCCAGACCAGTGGGCGGAGTTGCTAGCCCTTTATCTAACCGGTGAGCCCCAGAAGGCTTATTATGATCTGGCCTTGCAACGATACCTGGGAATATGCCAAATTAAAAACCGAGATACTGTCACGCTCAAGGGTGAGTATGTCTCTCCGAGCGCAAAGGGTTCATCACTGGGCGTATTGCGGTGATAAATCTCCTCACTCCCAAATCTTTGATTTGCTGCATCTGGTACAGAAATGGTTGCAGCCGGAGTCCTCCACCCCAGCCCAGATAGTGGAGTGGGTTGTAATGGACAGATTTATCCACTCCCTTCCAAGGCCAGTGCAGACATGGGTTGCCCAGGGGGATCCCCGAAAGGCGGATGACCAGGTTGGCCTAATAGAAAGGTACCAGGTGGTCGAGAGGTCCCTAAGGAAGCCGGACGGTGGGGCATCTCCATACTGGGTTGCGCAATGGGAGCCCAAGTCCCAAAAGAGGGGTAGCAGAGCCACCACTGGTGGAAGTCCGAGGTCCCGTTTAGGGGTTGCAAAAGGCATCTGGAAAGACATGATCTGCTGGTGGTGTCACAGTCCTGGACACATAGCTGCCCATTGTCCTTTGTCTTACGAGCAGTTGGATTTGTGCCTAAACAGGCGCTGCTCATACTATGCTTATCACGCTTACAGTGTGGATTATCAGGCTGGAGAGGGGATACACTCATGTCGCATGACGGTAAATAGGGTGATCGTGTCAGGACTGTTGGACTCGGAGAGATTGGTGACCCTGATAAGGGCCACACTCCCCCACCAGTTGATCCCAGGAAAACACGTGGGTGTCCGCTGTATTCACGGCGATGGCAAGGACTACCCCATTGCCAGATAGTCTATAAAAACAAGCCGGATACTGAGTCCCATGAGGTAGGAGCGGTGAAAGACTTACTACACCCTGTGATAATCGGGCTGGACTTCAGCCTGTTTCGGGACTTGTGGGGAAAGGGGGGCATGCTAAGTGATGCAGACAGAAGCCAGCTCAACGCTGATAATTCCTCATCACAGTCGGAGGTGGAAGAGTCCCCCTTGTGTGTCCTGGCTGGTGACGAGGATGAGCTGGTGACCAGTGAGGCTGGGATTCCTAAACTGGGGGTTTCTGGTGGAAATTTTGGGACTGATCAAATGCGGGATCTTATCCTGAAAGGGCATTGGAAAATGTGACTGTGATAAATGGGGTTGCCCCAGAGGCGGGGGCTGACACCAGGTTTCCGCATTTTGCTTTAAATGGGGAGCTATTATATCGGGTCACTAAGCTGAGAGGAACTGGTGAAGCAGTTGTTAGTTCCGGGTCCCTGTAGGCGTAGGGTGTTAGACCTGGCCCATTCTCATGTTTTGTGTGGACATCTGGTAGTAGACAAAACTCATGAACGGGTCCTTAGGAAATTATACTGGCCTGGGTGTCAAAGAGAAGTTAACTACTGCCGGTCCTACCCTACTTGCCAGTTTACTGCTCCCGTGTCCCATTTCCAAAGTCCCCTAATGCCGCTACCCATTATAGAGGACGCACTTGACTGGATTGTCATGGACCTTGCAGGGCCCCAAGTTAAGTCTGCCAGAGGGCCCAATACATCCTAGTAGTGATGGACTATGCCACACAGTACCCAGAGGTGGTGCCCCTTAGAAACTCCTCCGCCAGGAGCATCGTCCAGGAGTCAGTCCATATTTTTTCTCGGATTTATGTCTAAAGTGATGAGGGAGTTGTGTAAGGCCCTCCCTCATCACTTCGCACATCTGTGTACCATCCACAGACAGACGGCCTGGTTGAGAGATTCAGCAAAACTTTGAAGTCCGTGCTTAAGAAGGTCCTGGAGAGAGATGGCCAAGACTGGGATTGCCTACTGCTGTACCTGTTGTTCTCTAACAGGGAAGTTCCCCAGGCCTCTACGGGGTTCTCATCATTTGAGCTGCTATATGGATGACACCCTCGGGGACTTCTCAATGGTGCAAAGGAGACCTGGGAAGCAAAAGCTACACCCAACTGAAGCATCATCGAGCATGTGGCCCAAATGCAGGACTGGATTGCAAGGGTGATGCCGATCGTGTAGGAACATCTTCTCCAGGCACAGGAGGCACAGGCAAGTGTGTATAACAATTCAGAGAGGCTGAGACAGTTCCAGGCCGGGGACCACGTGCTAGTGCTTATCCCCATGGTGGAGAGCAAGTTCTTAGCCAAGTGGCAAGGCCAATACGAGATGGTGGAAAAACTGAGCGAGGGGAATTACAAGGTACACCAGCCAGGCCGAAGGAAGCCGCATCAAATATACCATGTGAATTTGCTCAAGTGAGATTGGGAGTCACTGGAAACCCCTTGCATGGGAGCCAATCCCAAAGCCACAGTGGAATATGTCACCATTGCTAAGACTCTAACGCTGGCCCAGAGACAACAGTGTTGGGAACTGTTGCAGCAGAACCGTGAATTGTTCTCGGAGTTACAAGGGCATACGCAGGTGGTCGAACATGACGTGTTGACAGAGCCATATGTGAAGGTGAATCTCAGGCCCTATAGAATTTCCGAAGCACGTCAGAAGGTAATAGTCAATGAGGTGAAGAGGATGTTAGACCTTGGGGTGACTCGAAAAGTGGATGGTCGAGTTCCATTGTCCTTGGTGAGTGGCAGTTTTGCAATGATTACCACAAGCTGAATGAGGTCTCTACCTGTGATGCATATCCGATGTCCTGTGTGGATGAACTCATTGAGAAATTAGGAGGTACATTACAACCCTCAACCTGACGAAGGGCGACTTGCAGATCTCCATGACCCAGAATGCCAAGGAGAAGATGGCCTTCTCAACACCTGATGGGTGTTTCCAATACATCAGAATGCCCTTCGGACTGCAGGGGTCTCCAGCAACCTTCCAGAGGGCTATGGATTGGATCTTGGCTCCGTATGAGAAGTATGCTGCAGCCCACCCAGATGACATTGTGGTCTCTTGAGCCCTGAGTGGGGTAGTCATTTACCAAAGATACAGACAATCCTGGATGCGTTGAGGAATGCGGGTTCACCTTAAACCCCCAAAAATGTGCCATAGGGAAAGAAGAGGCCAAATACCTAGGCTTTGTCATCGGGAGCATCTAAATTAAGCCTCAGATAAACAAGATTGAGGCAATTTAGATGTGGCCACAACCACTTTCCAAGAAGTGGCAGTTTATCACCGTGATTTCCGCGCCATTGACAGACCTCCTTCAAGGCACAAGATTGTCATTGATTAAATGGTTTGCTGAGACTGAGATGGCTTTTCAGGAGCTGAAGCAGGCTCTGTGTAAACATCTGGTTCTGGTCACACCAGACTTCAGCAAAGAGTTTGTGGTCCAGACAGATGTGTTAGAAGTCAGCTTTCGAGACGTGCTGTCTCAGGAAGTAAATGGGGAGGTGCATCCCATCCTGTATCTGCCGGAAGTTCTCTTCATATGAGAGAAACTATGCCATCGTCGCGAAAGAGTGCTTAGTCATAAAATGGGCCGTAGGTACCCTGGGATATTACCTGGTAGGCCATAGGTTTAAGATGGCATCTGACCATTCCCCTTTGAGGTGGTTGAGGGAAAAGAAGGGTAAAAATTCTCACGTAACTAGGTGGTTCTTAGTCCTCCATGATTTCACTTTTCATGCTGAGCATAGGCCAGGAAAGTTGCACGGGAATGCAGATGCCCTGTCCAGACTCCCCTGCTTACCGAGTGAAGATGCCAAAACCCCCGGCTTTGGGCAAGGGCGGGATATGTGACAAAGTCACTGGTAGAGTACTTGAGGTTAGATATGTGTCAGTAAGCTTGGTGGCATCAGTGATGTGAAACCCAGAATATTTTCCTCCAGCACCCAAGGTGTTGTGAGGTTTTGTAGCTAAGTTGCATATATGGGCTGGATTTTATTTGGACATCCTTAGAGTGGGTGGGAGGATGTACACCATATCTCAACCAACAGAGTCGGCACTGACGTGTGCCAACAGGACGTGTGTGATGCCACAGTCAAGTTTTCAGGGGAAAAGAGTCACATGGTTTGGGGTTTAAATAACTGCACTCTAGAGTAAGTTTTTTGTCAGCTAGGCTAGAGAGAGGATTCTCCAGTGGATTTTGTGTCCTGAAGAAAGACAGAACCTGTGTTGCTCCAGAGCAGGTGGCTACCCGCATACTGGATTGTGTTGCAGCGTTTTGTTTTTTTTGTTGTTTTCCTGTTTTAGCCTGAAGGATTTTGTTTACTTTCCCTTCTTGTTGGTTTATGACGCATAATAATAAACCAATCGTAGATTTAAAGAATCGGTGTTCCTGTTTTCCTGCATACCACCACGTGAGTTGATCTACCACAACACTAACAAAACATTACATAACAAAACATTACAGAAAAATTAATTGATTCGTGGTGAGGACACAAATTCACATGACGTCACCATGGACAGTAATGAGAGCAAGTAGGATAATGCAGGGATAATTAACAATACCTTCATATATCTTAGTTATGAAGGTTATTTATATGTAACATGTGACCTATACACAACTTTCATAACTAAGATATATGGAGGTATTGTTAATTATCCTTGCATTATCCTGCTCACAATACTGTCCATGGTGACGTCATGTGAATTTGTATCCTCAACACTGATCTATTACTTTTTATGTAATGATTTGTTACTATTTGTCTGTTGGTATATCCATATTTTATCTTTTTGAATAATAAAATTAATACTTTTGTAGGAAATCTACTATGATTAATATCTTACTGCTGTTCTTTCTTGGGGACTATCACTTCAGGGCTGTTTAATATGGCTAGTTCATGCTCCTTTAAAATCTGCTTTCAACTGCTACTCAGCCAAGATATCTACACTATTTACAAATAATCAGAATAGGGGAATTCCCATCATTGAGCCTCTGTACTCTTCATTCACAAACTTGGGGGAATGTCTCTACTCTGATTGTTTGAGAGAAGGAAACAGAATACGTTAATTAAGTATATTATAAAAAGTAATGACTTTAGCAATTCCTGTAGGATAACTACACTGACAAACTAAAGGGTAACAATGGTTGGAACTTTTGACTTTTAGGCTCCATATCTCACCATCCACTACTGGTTCGAACGTGAGACATAAATTTGACTTGCAACTATTTAGCATGTGATTAGTTATGCAGATTCTTGTCATGTCTCTGCATGATTACTGTTTTGCTCCTGGTGGTAGAAAAATCTTTTTCTTCTTGTATACTACAAGATCCAACCTGTTCTCACATTCACATCAGTGTACATAAAAAGAAAAGTTTAATTACACCAGTTCACTTTATTGGTAGGTATTGCATTATCATGTACCCTAAAAATTTGTGAAAATAAAGAGAAAGGGGAAAACCCCTTTGCAGATGCAAACTGTCTCCGCAAAAAAGGGGAAGCTGGTCACTGAAAGGCCTCATTCAAACAGCTTTAACATAGGGATATTTAAGTATATGTATAGCTGACTTGGTTCAAACACATGTATTTTGACTCTAACGTATTATTGGGATTATTACAGATACTGCAATGTGCCTACATGACTGCCATCTGAACGAGGCCTTACAATGAGAAGTGACAACAGAAATCGGATATTGTGGATTTGAATTTACAATTACTGTGACGATCTCAAATCAGTTATTTTTTAGAAATAGTTTGTGGAGTTCTAAATGTAAAAAATGATAAAAGTTATACTTTTTTAATGTTTTTTTCATATTACTCTTTAATGGTGATAAAAATTACACTCCATTTTATCTAATAGCAGCTACACCGTTTTCCTTTCACAAGATCAAACATTTCATAAAGTACACTACATTCAACATGTCTGCAACCACTTAGCACATTTATCCTGGGCATATATCTCTAAGGCAATGTAAATAACTTCACAGGCAAAGCTCTATGTGTGTTTAGTATTTGTACCACTGACCCTTCCTATGAAGCCTTCCTTTAATCAAAGATGAAAGGCTTAAATTCATTTTCTACACACATATTTCATATCCACTTCACGTCTTCTCCTGACACCAACACCGTATGTTTCAACTTTGATACAAGTTGTAACTACTATGTAGACCTCTGAGACATATCCATAACTTTGGATGCATGGAAAGTGTGGGAGTTTCGGTTTTTAGATTGTACATAAAGAAATTTTTATATTTATTATTTTCATTCTGGAAAAAAATAAGATAGAAAGGTTATGAAGCCACATATTGGTTATTCTTTCTGTAACATTTGTCACATTTTTTTCCCTACACGCTAGATTTTTAGTACATCTCCTGCTTACACAGGATGATGTGCTGCCGAGAAAAATGATTTTTAAGCAAGCTTAAAATAATTTCACATAATGAATCAAACTTTTGCTTATTTGTCAGCCTCGTTCGATAAACAGATTATCTGAAAATGTACAGTATAAATGCACCAGGTCTTCCTAATAATAATAATAATTAGCCATCATCACGTCATTTGCATCATTTGTGTTTTTCAACACGGAGATTTTAAAAAAGTGAATTAAGAGATAAGAATGCTACTTGGGGATCATATGGGGATAATCCCCAAGGGGAATATGGAGATCATCACCAACACACTTACCCTACAAACTGTAGAGAACTGCTGATCGTTGCCTGCCCCAATAACAAGATAACCATCCTTTGCTTTAAATGACTGAAGAAAAGAAAAGAAAAAAAAGTCAGCAGACAGTACATTCAAAATATTTTATGCTGAAAAATGTTTACTTTGCAACTTATATTATAATTATTACACTGAAAAACTATTCATCTGGCGGCATAGTAACACTGATTAGCAATGATGAGCCACAGTTCAGATAAGGTTTTGCTTTAAAATAAACCTCTAAGACTGGATAAAATCCATTTTTGTGAAAGGGTTAAGATTACGTAACAATATCTTTATATGTGGTTCAGAGCCACATAATTGAGTACATTCAGTAAAATATAGGAGTTTAATTTTTGGAATAAATAAAAAATAGAAACATTTAATGGTTTTAGTTATTATTTATGAAATACAAAAACATTTATAAAAGTAAATTACCCTACATTATAAAACAATGTAAAGACCATGGATACCTGTGACATAGACAATAATTATATTTTCACATGGTATTGTGCAAAAGTTTCTGGCAGATATGGAAAAAAGCTGAAAAATAATAATGCTTTCAAGAATAGAAGTGTTAATAGTTTATTTTTAGCAAATAGCAAAACTCAAAGTGAAATAAATACAAGAGAAATCTAAATCAAATCAAAATTTAGTGTGATCACCAATTGCTTTCCAAGCAGAATCAATTCTTCTAGATACTTTTGTACACAGTTTTGAAGGAACGAAGCAGGGAGATATAACCAAACATCTTGGAGAACTAACCACAGATCTCCTGTGGATGTAGACTTGTGCAAATCCTTTTATCTCTTCATGTAATCTGTAACAGTCTCAATAATGTTGATCTGTGGGAGCCATATCATCACTTCAAAAATGCCTTCTTGTTCATTACACTGAAGATAGTTTTTAATGATATTGGCTGTATAATTGTGGGTGTTATCCTTGTGAAAAATAAATTTGGAGCCAATCAGACACTTTCCTGATGGTTATGCACAATGAATAAGTATCTGCCTATATTTCTAAGCATTGAGGATACCATTAGTCTTAACCAAATCCCCAACTTCATTTGCTGAAATGCAGAACAAACTTACAAGAAATCTCTACTATGCTTCATTTAGGCCATCGAGACACTGTACTGCTCTCCACCAATTGCCTTTTTATACAGTCAAATATTTTGCATTTTGATTTTTCAGTCCACGGCATCTGCTGTCATTTTTCTGTACCTCAGTCCTTATGTTTTTGTGTATGGTTGAGTCACTGGGCTTTGTTTCCATATAAAAGGTATGATTTTTGTCCACAATTTTTCCGTGAAGACCACTTCTGGACAGAGTCCTTTGCACAGTAGATGGATGTTACTGGGTCTTACTGGTTGCTGCCATTTCTGAGCTGATGGCGCTGCTGGACGAATGATTTGGAGGGAAAGTAAGCTTGATGTGTCCTTCCTCTGCTGTACTAAGTTTTCACTGCACTTTTAGTTCTCAATGTTGCCCATTTCTTGGTGTCTTCAATGCTAAGAAATACAGGTAGACACTTAATCATCAACTATTGGCTCAAAATTTATTCTGCAGCAGTACAATGATCCCAAACATACAATCATTGTCAATAAGAACTTTCTTTGGTGTAAAGAATAACTAGGTGTCCTACAAGTGATAATATGGCACCAAAAGAGCACTGATCTCAACATCATGATATTTCTGTGGGATTAAATGAAGATACAGAATGATTCAGGCAAATGTACATCCACAGAAGATCTGAGGTTGGTTCTCAAAAATGTTTTGAACAACCTTATCGCCATTTCAAAAACTGTGCACAAGTGTACTTAGAATAACTGATGCTTTGATCCTGTTTTGAAGACAAGGGGTAGTAACACAAAATATTGATTTGTCTTTGATTTTTCTTTTGATCTTACACTATGCATTTTTTTAATTGATAGAAATAAACTGTTAACATTTCTATTTTTTAAAGCATTTTTACATTGTGGTATTTTTTTCGTACCTGCATAACACTGTATGCTGGTGGTTCCAGCTAGTTAAAGATACACTAAGTTTTACTCTGCAATCTGTAATGTTTTATTAATCTACAGACCAACTGACATGCAATCTTCAACCTGCTCATAGGTTCAGAATTTCACTGGATGTCACAATCCTGGATGTCAAGTCTGTGCCTCTTGGAAGCTGTCTTCACTAAATGAATCAACACAGCCTAATTTTCCTCCCAGTTCAAAGATTATTTTCTCTGGCTTCATGAAGAGTGCAGATGCTTTTCCCACTGCCTCTGCCATGCACAATCCTTACCCCTCCCTTCTGCTATCTCTAGCACTGAAAGAAGAGAAGGGTGAGCTGAAAGAACCAACTGACCTATGAGTTGAGCTCTGCGAGTTTTGTATCTAAATTTGCAGATCAGCTAGCTAGATGAAGGACTTGTGGACACTGCAGCAGCAATATGGTGTACTTTTTATAAAGAATTCATTAATTTTGCATGTTTGAACCAAATGAAACAAAAATCAGTGCAGAGGTGAACATAAAAATAAATCAATGCAAAATAGAGGCAAACTTAGCGACACAGGCCTTATATATTTACTGTTAATATATTTTGAATAGACAGAAACACATTTCAGACCAATCATTCAGATAATATAAGCTTATCAAAATCACATAAAATCCAATATGGAGGAAATACCCCTGAAAAATGGTGTCTTAGTTCATGATACCATTGGTGAAAATAAAAGCTTTATTCTCTATGCTAATAAGGTCTAAAAGGCTATGTGTAAGACAAGATAAGTATTCTCTTTTCTGCCAGTAAAGCCTCACTAATGCCTCCCCCATGTGCAGCTTATCATTTAGATCAATGCCATCAGATAGGAAAGCACTGTTTATGCACCACCCTTGGAGGCAGTGAACAAACAGCAACCTGAACTTATTAAGGTACTGCCACACTAAGCTATCCCGCTAGCGATCTCGTTAGCGTTGCATACTAATGAGATCGCTAGCGGGATCGTTTCTATATCGCTAAATGCGGCCACATTTAGCGATATAGTTAACGACGCTATCGCCGTTAGCGATCTTCTTAACGACTTTAGCGGTACAAAAGTACCGCTAAATCGCTAAGAAAAGGTGCCACACAGCGATAAGATACTTACCCAGCGGGAGCGCCAGCGATGAAATAGGGTCCGGAACGATTCCAGCGACGAGCGAGATCACAGCAGGAAGCTCGTCGCTGGAAGCTGCCGCACTGAACAATATCGCTAACGGGATCGCTAAATAGTGACGTTTTTTAGCGATCCCGTTAGCGATATTGTTTAGTGTGGCATACCCTTTAGGCATCTTGTATTTATAGAAAGTGCAGGTGATTCTCTACCTGGATTCTTGTACAAGAGAAAACAGATGATACCAATCAGCAGCTTGGAACAGTGTGATTATCAATATTAGGCTATGTTCACATGCTCAGTATTTGGTCAGTATTTTACATTAGCATGTGTAAGCCAGAAGTGGTGATGTGTTTCTATTATACTTTTCCTCTGATTGTTCCAATCCTGGCTTTGGCTTACAAATATTGAGGTAAAATACTGATCAAATACTGAACATGTGAAACGTGGCTTTACAATGAAATCTGGGTGTGGAAGCAAGTGTTCTGCTATGTAAGAAAGCAGTACTCTACTTAAGTATATTTTGGTGTGCTTTATAGGTTAATAGTGATAAAATAGTTCTATCACATGATGTGGGTCTATGGAAGACACATAATGTTACAGTGGAGCAATGATCAATTTCCACTAAATTGTGTATTATTAACATACAGTACAGACCAAAAGTTTGGACACACCTTCTCATTCAAAGATTTTTCTGTATTTTCATGACTACGAAAATTGTACATTCACACTGAAGGCATCAAAACTATGAATTAATACATGTGGAATTATATACAGTACAGACCAAAAGTTAGGACACGCCTTCTCATTCAAAGATTTTTTCTGTATTTTCATGACTATGAAAATTGTACATTCACACTGAATGCATCAAAACTATGAATTAACACATGTCTAACAGTCTATTCAGTAGTACTATCAGCTGTGTATCCACCAGTCTTCTGCACAACACAACTGATAGTCCCAACCCCATTTATAAGGCCAGAAATCCCACTTACTAAACCTGACAGGGCACACCAGTGAAGGGAAAACCATTTCCGTTGACTACCTCTTGAAGCTCATCAAGAGAATGCCAAGAGTGTGCAAAGCAGTCATCAAAGCAAAAGGTGGCTACTTTGAAGAACCTAGAATATAAGACATATTTTTGGTTGTTTCACACTTTTTTGTTAAGTATATAATTCCACATGTGTTAATTCATAGTTTTGATGCCTTCAGTGTGATTCTACAATTTTCATAGTCATGAAAATACAGAAGAATCTTTAAATGAGAAGGTGAGTCCAAACTTTTGGTCTGTACTGTATGCAACTATTATCCATACATCCACAACAAGTTTTACTTTGAAAAAAATTAGGCTATCATTACTAGGCCTGATCACTGTAATCGTTTCAGTAATTTAGGTCACTAGGGTATAACAATATCAAATTTGCTGAAATTGCCCCTTGTGTAATCAACAAAAAATGATAAAAACAAAACACTGCCATATATCTATAGAACACGATTCATCAAGACCGGAAATGTTAATGCCCATTTTGATGAGGGGATGCGCTGGATTCAGATGGTCCTAAGTCATTAGAAGGCATATGCCTCTTAATGATTCAAGAGTTTCTGATGAGTAGTATGCACTTGGGTGCACCTCGCCACAATCTTTCTCCAGTCGTAAAATTTCTGGCATAAAGAATGACACAGCTTGTTATGAATTAAAATAGCTGTAGCATTATGCCCCAATTCTACTCCAGCTCTGCCCATTTTGGAGAAGCAGTGTAAAACTGGTGTGAAGATGTCAAAAGTTGCAAAAATTTTGCGCAACTACACATTGTGCAAACATTTTGCGACGTTTCAAAGCAATTTATTACAGAATTCCTAGATAATTGCTTTAATGAATCAGAATCATAGTTCTATGCAGGAAACAAATGCCAATAGTGCCAACATTTGGATTGGATACTCTTACATTTGCTTCACTTTTTTTTTTTAACAAGGAGCTGCTATATCAAGTCATATGCAAACATATATATTGTCTTGCCTTTTCTTTGAAGTCACAAATCTAAAGGGTATGCCACACTAAGCGAGATCGCTAGCGAGATCGCTAACGAGATCGCTACTGCGTCACATTTATGACGCAGTAGGAATCTCGTTAGCGACTTAGCTGTGTGTGACATGTAGCAGTGATGTGGCCCCTGCTGAGATGTCGCTGATCGCTCATGAACGTTCTGAGCCGTTTTTTCGGTCGTTGGTGTCCCGCTGGTGAGCCTGAATCGCTGAGTGTGACGCCCTTTATGAACGACTTCACCAGCATCGCAGGTGGGACTAGGTTTTCCCAACGACCGCAGAGGTCGTTATACAGATCGCTGATGAGATGTGTTTGGAATCTAACTAGTGATCACATAGCGATCGCACTAGCAATCGCGCCAGGTTAAGTCGTTGTTGTGATCGCTAGTGCGATCGCTAAGTGTGGCAGTGCCTTAACTCACCAACAAAAATCACCCATTGAAAAAAAAAAAAAAGCTGGCTCACTGCAGTTGCCTAGTCTCTCTGGAGCACAAAATGAATGTTGCTGCCACCAACAATTATTATCAGAATGTAGTAAAAGAAATCCAGCTCAACGGTATCAATTCTTTAAGTTTATTTGAATGTGATTAAAACATCTTTTTCTTCATTAGGCCATAGATAGGAACATCTATGCATTTCTTTTTTTTTTTTTTATTTAGGAACGAAACGAGAATACAGTAAACATATTGATAAAGCCATAGATTAGACATATTTTCCAAAACATCTGTAACGTAAACAAGAATCGACATTGTGACCTCGTTTCGTCCAATTTCATATTAACATAGGAAGGAGAGTGAAAAGGAAAGAGTAGAACTTCAGGCATGAAGAAAAAGATAAAAAGAGAAGAGTAGACAGGGGTAGAAATGAAAGTGTGAAGTAAGGAAAGTAAAAAAGGGGGGTGGGTATGGGAGAGTGGAGAGAACCACCACAATCCAGGCATCTATTTGAGGAATATCCACACGTTTCTGGTGCACTCAGCACCCTTACTCATAATGTCATCATGAATATGGGTGCTGAGTGAACCAGAAATGCATAGATGTTCCTCTCTGTGGATTAATTATGCATGTGGAGACGTTTTAATCATACAGTAAAAAAGTTTAAGATTTGCTACTATTGGGCTGGATTTCTTTTAAATCAAAAATAACAGACAAGTCAAATATGTAAAATGTATTACACTCCTGAAGTAATTGTATTTTATTTATTCATAATATTTTCTCATAGACAAAGATAGACACGATACCAGATCCAGGCATCTGAATAGTACACGTGGAAGCAGAATTTTTCAAGAGCGATGCACAATTTAGAAGTAGATTTTCTCAAGATCTAAGAAAACAAACAACCCGAGCATCACTTAGCTTGCCTTGGCAAAATGTCTTTTTGGAGCACGTGAATAGAAATATGTCTGTCTTACCATCTATATGCAATGGTAATTCTTTAGTTTTTGTGGTTTCTGGTATGTGTGGGAAAGCAGGCCATTCCTAATGGTGTTGTAAATTTAAAAGACCAAAAAGGATTATGTCATATTTGCCAAACAAAGCTGCCTCGTGATAAATGCAGGGATTTCTGCTTACTACGTAGCTCTGCAGGACCGGCTTTGATGGCTATTTTAAGGTTTCATTTTAAAAACAGTGCTTCAGGACCGCTGATAAAGCAGAAACATCTTAAACATCATTAGCAACACATTTATCATTTTAACCTAAAAGCCGAGGCTATGATTTCATATGCTATTTGAAGGCGCTCACACAAAACACATGTTACTACAATGTACTTTCAAGCTACACAAAAGGACATCTATGTTCAGCCCACACACAACTTATGGAGATTTTGTTTTGATAAACGTAACTATTGCATCTTATCTCAATTTGTGGTAATCTTCAAAAACATACGCTGACTACAGGGTCGTTTCTGTTCGGCTTTTATCTTCCAAAAATTTGACTAGTATAATAAATTAAATTTATACTTGTTGATATAAAACTTATTAAAAGAATAGCCTCCTTTATTTTAGGTAATTTATGCAATAAATACAATTCTTTACACTTTCGCCTATGACAAGATGCCACATTCTAGTAGCAGAGTTACAAAGTTTCTTAAAGTCAAAGGAATTTGTTGCGGACGGCAAGTGATTCTTTAGCACCGACAACTACAGTCTTTCCTATATTCTTTAGCACGGTTAGAAGAATGACAAATGTCTATTAGATTAGAAAATCTTAAGATTTAAGAGTCCTCAAATCTTAATATTTTTTTTTCTACTGGCTAACACGGTACAAAGATGCATTAGTTTAGAAGTGGCTGATAATGACAATACATGAATTAGGAACTGAGCTCTAGGAATGCCGAAGATGGTCAAAAATCCTAGACTACAGTAGGTAAGATGGTGGGCTTTATAAAAAAGTTTAGAATAAGAGAAACATTTTTTTAAGTCATTTAATTACATTTTTTGGGGGATTTAATTTTTTTTTATACCTGAAGATATAATATTTTTATGATGGGAAGGTATCCACTTATCTGCCAGAGACCTGGATACAATTACAAAAGGGTAATCTACTATATGTCCACCCACTCAATCTTGCACTCACCATCTTCTAAGGATTGCAAAGTGAATATCACATCGCGACACAGTTTACATACCCCAAATGTCACTCTGACTCCAGAATTTAAAGGGTTAAACATTCAGTTTTTTAAACAAATTTTGAGTTTGAAAATAAAAAAAATATAAAGGGTTTTTTATAAAGGTATAAAAAGAGTATAAAATAGAATGACACGCAAATCAGTTGTAAAATAAAAGAGATAAACAGTAGAACATATCTAAATGCTAATAACTTCAAGATAGTAGAACAACGAAATGTACTCAGACGTAAGATGAATCTGCACCTGCTGATATGCCGCATTAATTAACTGCCCATCAGAAATATGCTTGGCAGACGCCAGTCGTTTAATTGCCTACGTAATGCCCCGTCTCACTAGCGAGATTGCTAGCGAGATTGCTGCTAAACAGCGATCTCAGCAGCGATCTCGCTATGTCTGACACGTACCAGCGATCAGGCCCCTGCTGTGAATCGCTGGTCGTGTCAGAAATGCCTGGAATTTTTTTTGATCGCTGGTCTCCCGCTGGCCAGAACGCATCGGTGCATGTGGCAGGCAGGAGACCAGCGATCAGCTGGTAACCAATGTACACTTCGAGTTTCCAGGCGCGGGGCTGTGCCTGGAAACCCGATGTGTACATTGGATACCAGCGCGCTGCTGCAGGGGAGCTGGTAACCAAGGTACACTTCGGGTTTCCAGGCGCGGGGCTGTGCCTGGAAACCTGATGTGTAAGTTGGATACCAGCGCGCTGCTGCAGGGGAGCTTGTAACAAAGGTACACATCGGGTTTCCAGGCACCACGCAGTGTCTGGAAACCTAAGTGTACCTTGGTTACCAGCTCCCTGCATCAGCAGGCTGGTATCCAACGTACACTGCGGGTAACTAGGCGACATTACCCGCAGTGTCGCTGTCCTGATCGCTGCCTGTTTGGCAGCTCAGCAGCGATCATGTAGTGACACACCAGCGATCCTGATCGTTGTCGGGATCGCTGGTGTGTCGCTATGTGAGACGGGGTCCTTAGACAGGTCTACACAGAATGATCAGTAATTGATTGTTCTGCAAACATATGTTGCCATTGTATTCGGCAGCACAGATCCTG
This sequence comes from Oophaga sylvatica, assembly GCA_033576555.1. Taxonomy (NCBI): domain Eukaryota; kingdom Metazoa; phylum Chordata; class Amphibia; order Anura; family Dendrobatidae; genus Oophaga; species Oophaga sylvatica. The sequence continues at coordinate 122,524,348 of JARQOD010000006.1, forward strand.
TTTACACAGGATGGTATGGTGCCGAGAACAAAATAATAATAATAATCTTTATTTATATAGCGCCAACATATTCCGCAGCGCTTTACAGTTTAACAGTTTCAAAACATAAGTCATAAGTAACAACGTTAACAATACAATAATTAAAGCAAAATAAGCCGACCCTGCTCGTGAGAGCTTACAATCTACAATGAGGTGGGGAGATACAAAGTACAGGTGTGTATATACAATGGTGCATTTACAATGATGGTCCAGCCATCAAAAATGTGTTGATCGAACCAAAAGACCAAAAGATTATTTAACTCGGTGAATAAGGCTGTGGTTCCACGGTCCGGAACCACAGCGCTTTGGACGGAGCGGAAATTCTGCTCCGTCTAAGCCCCGCCCCCTTTATGACGCGCGCTCTTTCCGGAGGTGTTCAGGACACCTCCGGAACACCTCCGGAAAGAACGCAGGGCTACATAGCCCTGTGTTAAATTCTGTTGCGGCGACGCACCGTCGCCGCAACACGCGAGGACATGCTGCGGTCTGAAAAGACGCGCCGCATGTCCGTTTACGCAGGTCTGCCACCTGCGTGTTGTTACGCATAGTGGAGACGGGATTTCTTGAAATCCCCTCCACTATGCTGTAACATCTGGACGCTGCGTGTTTGGCGCTGCGCCAGCGCACAGCGCCAAACACGCAGCGTTTACTGATCGTGGAAACTCACCCTAAGCACTTTGCTTTTTCACTAGTTGATTGACAGACTGTTTATAATGCATGATTATCATTAAGCCATTGTTTTAAGGAACACTCAATCAGGATAATTGTGTAACGTAAATGCATCTTTATTTGACCTCATCATGAGAAATTGTTAAAATACCACACTGTGTGCACAATTAGGCAATTTTCATTTTTAATGATTAATTCTATTATTGAATAACTACAGTGCTGTCAGTCAATTTGAAAAGCTAATAAACCAGAAACCTGAATATTTAAAGTAAAAGTGAGTTTTGCCTTTCATAGGAGAGGGTGTGCAAAATGATTGAGCAACTAGTGTGCAGAATTAGAAATAAAAATTATCCCATCTCAACGGCTTATTTTCATCTGTTAAAGTGAGAATAATAACCAAACAACTCAAATTGTACATGAATACATTTTTGACAATTGATAAAAAATATCAGTGACCAATATAACCACCCTTCTTTTCATGAAGTATTAAGCCTTTCATCCATGGAGATTGTCAGTTTCTTAATCTATTGATGATCAACTTTTTGGGCAGCACCCACCACAGCCTCTCAGACACTGTTCAGAGAGGTGTACTGTTTTCCTTCACCATAAATTTCCCATTGAATAAGGCACACAAAGGTCATAATAGGGCTTAGGTCATGTGAGGAAAGGGCCATGTCATTATTATTTCATCTTTAATGCCTTTACTGGTAATCAAGAAATGTAGTATTTTTAAACATGCAGTGGGGCATAAAATTCAAGATTTTCTTGAAAGATGCAAACTTTTTCCTGTATCACTGCTTGAAGTAAGTGTCTTCTAAAATCTGGCAGTAGGTTTGTAAGATCATTTTGATTCCATCTTCTACCCCAAAAGGTCCAACTAGCTCATCTTTAATAATACCAGCCAACATCTGTACCACACCTCCATCTGATTCAAAGTGATATTGTATGCACATTATGGATTTAGCCATGGCCCCATCAATCCAGTCTGACAAGTGTCACTTTCATCTCATCCGTTCATAAAACCTTTCAAAAATCTGTCTTCGATTATTTCTTGGCCCAGTCTTGACATTTCAACTTCTGTCTTGTTCAGTGGTGGTTGGGTTTCAGCCCTCCTTACTATGGCCATGTCTCTGAGTACTGAACACCTTGTACTTCTGGGCTCTCCAGGGAGGTTGCAGTTCTGGAATATGACAGCACTGGAGAATATTGGGTTCCTGGTCACTTTTCATTTGATTCTTCTCATATCAGTTGTTAGTTTTGCATCTTTTATTTTTTCAACACATTTTTTGTGACGCTGATGACTATTTGCAACAACATTTTGGATGGTTCTGTGATCATGCTCTACTATGTTAGCAATTTCAAGAGTGATGCAACCCTCTTTAAGACTTTTCACAATTTTGGATGTTTCAGAGTCAGTTAAATCCCTTTTTTTGGCCCATTATGCTTGAGGAAAATAATCTACCTAATAAATAATTTTGCATATCTTGATTAAGAGTCTTGATATTCGTAAGCCACACTCCCCTAATTGCAAAAATATTAATTACATGATCTGTTTCACACCAATAACCATTCAAGTTTAGATAGTTTGGAGTTGGAAAATATACAAAAAAGGATGATATGGTCAAAATAATCGCTTGCCTAATAATTGTACACATAGTGCATTTTTATATTCTAAGGCTCAGGGTTCCAGGACGACCTATCAGATTGTATGTGAGTTAGTAAAAGGGCAAAGGTGTCAAGTCTGTTAACTTTGTCCTGTAAAAGAGGTAAAACTTGAAGGTTGAACTTAATGGACCTTACTCTTTTTTTCAACCTATGTAACTATGTTACCGATACTATGTATGGGTAATATACATAGTACATGATATTTGAGATTTTTTGTCAAGATTCACTCTACAGAAAGGTACTCTTCTGTGTATGACTTGATTTGCCCAAGTTCGAACACATCTTTCTGGAGCTTCACCAGTTTATCAGGGTTTTCTGCAAAAGAACCTATCTTTTGCCAAAGGATTTGCTAAGAAACTTGAAAGACCCATTTAGGCAGATGGATAATTGCTAGAGTTGAGCGATACTTTCCGATATCCAAAAATATCGGATCGGAATGGTATCGCCGATATCACTAAAATATCGGCGATACCCGATACCGATACCGGAAGTCCCATGTAAGTCTATGGGAACAAAATATCGCAACTAAAAAAACACTTTCTTTCCTTGTAAACACAAAATATACACACATAGAATACATATATATATATATATTATATATATATATATATATATACATGTCATTGTGACATATATATATACATATATTTATAGTTTATTCACTTCTACATAGTAAAATAGCCTCTGATTCAATTGCCGGGTAAAGCCGGCATTTGTGAAAAGACAGAAGCACCCGAGGGTCCAGTCGCCACAGAGATGTTGCATCGCACCCAGCGGTGTGACAACTTACTCTCAGGTAAGGAGGAAACACCCCATTGACTCCAACCACTGCATTCAACAGTACACTATGCCAGGTGAGTGTAGGCGGACCCAATGGGATGGTCTAGCTCAGGCTGGTTAGAACAGGGTGTAGCTAGTTGGATGGGAGGGGATGAGGCAGCCTTATGCTGCATGTCTTTGTAGTAAGAATTGTTTCCTTTCCTGCTTTCTTACTACGTCGCATACTCCACTCTGCTACATCACTCTGCACCATTGCTCTATCTCACATCTATCTGCCCTGGAAGGATACCGTCTTACCTGTAGAAGACTTATCACCTAGCTGCACTACACCATCCCTGCCAGAGGACCTGCACAGCAGCGCTGGTCACCCTGACCAGGTACTACAGGTGGCGTCACGACAAACTACACAAACATTCTATCATCCCCTGGAAATATCCCACATTCCAGTGAGCGACCAGGGCACGGACATAGCTGTGCTACCCGTCACATCCCCATAGAAGTCGACGGGCTTGGTGCCGAGTACCCCCAAAACCTGTGGCTCTGTGCGACTCAACTTTGGCGTCACGAACAGGATTCAGAAGCTCGCTATAAGCGAGTCCTGTGTGCCTTAATTGAACTGTTTTTTTGCTTGAGAATTGCAAAAATCATCATAGACTGTATTTGCCATTTTTCCGTCATATCTGCGCCACGAGGCACAGGTGAAGAATAAGGGCGTGCTCTCGTGGGCGTACACTCACTCCGTGGCGCGAAAACGATGTCCGCCCACTCTAAATGTTACTGCAATGTAAGATCGTGCCCCACAGCTCTGGAGTTCCGCCTCCTCATCCTCCTCAGTGGGCGGAAATGAACGCGAAGGTCCCTCCTCCCTACGAAAGATGGCACCTCTCCTGATGCTAATGACACATGTGACTTGGCAGAGATGGCGAACGGACGTGAGCAGAAGTGGGAAGGGATGGAGGAGTCAGAGCTCTCCCCCCACGGAAGCGACCCGATCGCCACGGAGCCACCGTTTGGCACCCGGCCTGGAAACCCTCCTACGCTGGAAGAAGCGGAGGATACCCTGAGAGACCTGGCCCAGCACCGGGAGGAGGTCGCCAGGATGGAAGCGAGCTGGCGGGCCCTAAAACTACACTTGGAGCGGCGCCAATCCCTCTTACCCCCTGAAGTGTCTGTACCGGAAGGTGAGGCACCCGTTCCAGTAGAGGAGGCCGTGCGGGCATCCCAGCCTTTGCAATCTGAACCGGTTGCCAGTATCTCAGTGGAGGCACCCGTTCCAGTAGAGGAGGCCGTGCGGGCATCCCAGCCCTTGCAATCTGAACCGGTTGACAGTATCTCAGTGGAGGCACCCATTCCAGTAGAGGAGGCCGTGCGGGCATTCCAGCCCTTGCAATCTGAACCGGTTGCCAGTATCACAGTGGAGGCACCCGTTCCTGCAGAAAACGCCGCACCAGCACCCCAGATCCCACTGTCTGCCCCCGTCGCTGAGGCAGAAGAAGCGACACCCGTCCTCATGGAGGAGGCCGCGCAGGCACCAGAGCTCTACCTGCCTGTACCGGAGCCCTGACAGTCATCTGTTCCAGAGCCGGCTGCTTCCGCCACAGGTGAGCGCCGCCAGGACTGGCGGGCGCCAGGAGAGCTGCCGCAAACCGGACATCGTAAGCTGGCGTTTGATGGTGGAGACACGGAGCTGCTGGTGGAGGAGAATTACAATCGGCGTCAGGAGGAAGAGTGGAGACGTCGGGAGCGGGAAGCAGAGCGACAAAGGGAGCAGCGAGAATCCCAAAAGCTTCGGCAACGTCACCTGGACAAGGACCTGGCAGAGAAGGCACGTATGAGAAAGGATAAAAGTACGCTGAGGGAGCCGCGGTGTAAGGGTGCAGTACGGAACTTTAAGTTAAAAGGTGGTTGGGGCTTCATCCAGGAGCCTGGACTTTATTTAGAAGTCTTTGTAACCCGGCGGGACGCGGAGGCTCACCTCCCAGAAGGAACCCCGGGGAGGGACCTGTTGGCAGGAGACTTGGTGACTTACACCCGACACTGGGGTTACAATGGATGGTACACCCTAAATGTTACCAGGTGCGACCCTACTCCCCAGAGTGTCAGGAAACTGACAGACCCTCCGAGCCTTCAGCCTCCCCCAACCAGGCCTCTGCACAAGTGCCCACCCCACGCCGTAAATCTCCCCAGCCTCCCTCAGTGGTTCTCCTCAGCAGCCCCAGCTATGGACATGATAATGATAGCTGGCCCGTACCCGGCGCCTGTTAGGCTCCCTGGGGTTCGTTCAGTCCGGGACATAGGGTTCCAGACCCGGAGGGAGACGAAAGAGGTGGCCACACAGACCCAGATAGCGGGTCACGACGTAACTGTACAGGCCACACGACGTCATCAGGTCTGGGTGGACCCTCCTGTCACGGATGTTTGGCAAGCTCCAGAAGAGTACCAGGTGGTACCTGTAAGAGGCCAGCCAAAGAAGTCTAAATAACCCGGACAGGGTCTCTGTATGTAAATAGTTAAATTATTGATGTACCCGGACGGGTGAATGTTCATATAAAAGAAGTTTATTGTTGCCTTAATATACCCAGGTTGGGTAATGGTTTGATGTACCCGGACGGGTGAATGTTCAGAAGAACAAGTTTATTGTTGCCTTTATATACCCAGGTTGGGTAATGGTTTGATGTACCCGGACGGGTGAATGTTCAGAAGAACAAGTTTATTGTTGCCTTTATATACCCAGGTTGGGTAATGGTGTTTCAATGTAATCAAAATATTGAACTTTGAAGCCATGAACTGTACTGGCTCACAAACTTTTCTGTAAATAGTTGGCACTTCGGTGCTCCATCTTGGCTTTACAAAAAACTTAACTGTGCACTATTTTCAACTACCTCAGAAACTAAAAACCCGTTTGGTGTGGCCGAAAGTGAGGTCTGCTCAAGGAAAGTCTTGCAGCCCACCCAAGACCACAGTTGGAGGTTTGGAGCGGGTCCTCCACAAACACAAGTAAAGGACACTGTGAAGTTACCCCGGTGGGGGTAGTCCTAAGAAGTCTCAATGAACTTCGGCAGTAATGCTATTTGCACTTTTGTAATGTTATTATTAAAAATTTTATTATGCAACGTTTAACTTGAAGTGTTTCCTGCTTTCTTACTACGTCGCATAGTCCACTCTGCTACATCACTCTGCACCATTGCTCTATCTCACATCTATCTGCCCTGGAAGGATAGCGTGTTACCTGTAGAAGACTTATCACCTACCTGCACTACACCATCCCTTCCAGAGGACCTGCACAGCAGCGCTGGACACCCTGACCAGGTACTACAGGTGGCGTCACGACAAACTACACGAACATTCTATCATCCCCTGGAAATATCCCACATTCCAGTGATCGCCCAGGTCACGGACCGAGCTGTGCTACTCATGACATCCCCCATAGAAGTCGACGTGATCGGTGCCGAGTACCCCCAAAACCCCTGTCTCTGTGCGACTCAACTTCCCTCACTGTGCTGGCACTTTACATTTACAATGCCTCTGGGTTTTTTTTTTTGGGGGGTGGGGAACATTCAGACTTTTGCTATGGGGCCCCATGATTTATATGTACGCCCCTGCTGCTAAGGCATGGTATTTAAGGCTGTTAAGGAGCCAACATACATGGACCTTGCCAGCAGCGTCGGACTGGAGTACCTTGGGCCCACCAGAGAAAATATATTCTTGCGGCCCAACATCATACTTCCCAACGTTTGAATAAGGGAAAGAGGGACAAAGGCTGTGGCACGCTGTGCATGCTGCAGAAAATTTTAGGCCATGCCACGTTGCACCACAGACTGTCCAGGAGTTGGTGGATGCTTTAGTCCAGGTGTGGGAGGAGATCCCTCACGAGACCATCCGTCGCGCTCATCAGGAGCATGGCCAGAAGTTGTAGGGAGGTCATACAGAATACCTCCCAAATTTGGAAGACAGGAAAGAGGATTAAAGGCTGCGGCGCTTGTTGCGCGCCGCTGAAAATTTTAGGCCACGCCCCGACAACACCCATTTCACAGCTAATCACACCCATATCCTCGCCCCAAGCGTAACCATTTAGCACTGCTGATCACACTGACTGGTAATGAGGGCACAGTGGCTGGTACTGAGGAAAAGAAAGAAAGAGCAGCGAGAGAGAAAGAACAAACAGAGAAAGAAAGAGAGGAAAGAAAGAAAAGAGAGAAAGAAAGAACAGAGAGAAAAAAGAACAGAGAGCGAGAAGGAAAGAACAGAGAGCGAGAAAGAAAGACTAGAGAGAGAGCCATAGCCGTAGCTAGGGTTTTGGTTTAGTGGGGGCAAAACTTCTGAGTGGGCCCATCATCAGAGAACCTCAGCAAATGACCGCGCTGTTGGCCAAAATAATCTATATATAAAAAGACCAATATTGATATTACCGCCATATGGTCTGTGTTAAATAATACCAGTCCTACAGAACATATAGATTACAGCACAGGTACAGATAATGACTTACCGCTGATGTTCTTTCTAATGGAATTGTTCACTTTCATGTCTTTTCCATCTGGCCCACACCGACATGAAGACTTCTCCAGCCAGGACTCGACTGCACCCCCATTAAAAAAAAAATAAAAAAAATACTCACCTCCCGGCTCCTGTGCTGCTCACTGTTCTCCCTCTCAGGGTCTGACAGCGGGCGCCGGCAGGTGATGTTATTGCGCCCGCTGTCATACGCTGAGAGAGGGATTATGGGAGAGAAGGAGCGCTCGCTCCTTCTCTCTCTATGCGGTCAGCTTTATCGGCTGGATGCCGATACAGCTGACCCTCCGATGACGGGTGGGGGGCCCACTGCTGGCACCGGGCCCCCCCAACGCCTGTTCAGGCCCCATAGCTTCCGGGCGGCAGAACAGGGAGAGCGATTCTCCCTGCTCTGCCGCAGAATGTAACTGTATCGTAGCTCCGGGTGGGCCCCCTCAGAGCGCGGGCCCCGGGGCCACCGCCCCCTCTGCCCCGCGACCTATCCTTTCAAATCAGGGCCCACCACGCAGGAGCTGGGGCCCACCGTAGGTTTCTCCGGTGTCCCGGTGCCTCAGTCCGACCCTGCTTGCCAGCCTGATAATACCAGGCCACAGCAGTCTGCTTATCTTTGCTGGTTAACAAAAATAGGGGATCCCCTCGAAAAAAAAACGGCGTAGGGGTCCCCCTATTTTTGTTAACCAGCCAAGTAAAATGCAGACTGCTGCGGCCTGGTATTAAAAGACTGTCAAGGCCCATGGATTTTGGCCCTCAACAGCCTGATAATACCAGGCTACAGCAGCCCCACATTTGGCGCATCAAAAGATGTGCCAATTGTGGCACTTTACCCGGCTCTTCCCACTGCCCTGTAGCGTTGGCAAGTGGGGTAATAAGGGGTTAATGTCACCGTTGATTGCACGGTGACAATAAGCCCGGTTAATAATGGAGAGGTGTCAATAAGACACCGATCCATTATTAATCCCAAAGTTTTTAAATGTATAAAAAAAAAGACACAGCAAGAAAAAAGTATTTTAATGAAATAAAAGAGACAACACAGTTTTCATTTCTTTTATTATACTCTCATTCCTGCGACGCCATCGATCTCCTGTAAAAAAAGGAAAAAAACAAACCAACAGTATACCACCTGTCCGACGCAGTCCATAGTAACGACTGTCCCACGACGATCCAGCTCTGCTACATCGGAATGACAGGCAGAGGCTGTCATCGCGACGCAGCACAGCTGATTACCTGCTTCCCCGGCGGTGACGTCATCGGACTGACTGCTTTACGGCCGGGATTACCCAGCAGTCACTGCAGTTATCGCGAGAAACTGCATGTGACCGCCGGGGAAAGATGATGGCGGCCATCAACCAGTCCAGGCCGTGACCACCGGAGATCTTCTGCCAGGTAAGTGCCGCTGACTCCTGACAGACCCGACCGACGGACACTCACAGTGACAGTGACAATTCCGATTCCGGTATACGATATATGGGAAATATCGAAAGTCAATATCGAAAGTCCGATACAGCTAATATCGGCGGATACCCGATACTTGCGGTATCGTATCGCTCAACACTAATAATTGCGAAACAAACCTGTTTCATGATCATCAGTGTTTCTAAACAGGCCAAAAATCACTCAACGAACAAGGAAATTACGCTTAAAAATAATTATTCTCAGCAGCACATTGTCTTGTGTTAATAAGAGATGCGCTGCCAATAATATGATGTTCCATGAGTCCAGTATATTCGCATTTACCATTGTCTTGTGAGCACCATGTGTCTGAACAGGCAAGTAAACAACCACCAATTGGAGAGTATATAACTAATTCAGGGTCATTTAATGGCAGAGATAAAGCAGTGTAAATCGGACCTTAGAGATGCTCCCTTATCTCCTCCTAATATCCTCCTAATCAACCTCACCAATGCAATTACTACTCACTGGTACTGACTGTGGTTATTTCTTCTTAGCCCCAGGGTCTACTGTAAGATTTTAGTGTTGACTGCAATGTTGAATAATGGTTATTTAGAGTGCAGGTTTATTTTTCCTGACATCTGCCATATGACATTTTGAATTTTCTCAGTTTAACATTGTCAGCATGTAGTAAACTAAAACTGGCTGAATACACGACTGACTGGCTGACAGTTATTTCCCACGACTCCCCTGTACACAAGCCAGAAACCTCGGTCAGTGAATTGTCAGCCCAAAAGGATAAAGTGTTTGAATTTAAATTGTCTAATTTTTATCTACCCAGACATAATTTATTGGGGAGGGGGAGGGCAGATGACGCTAAACACATCAGATGGTCTGACCAATATTGGGTTTTAGCAACAAATCTCATGGAAAGTGGAGGTATACTTTCATGTTATTCACAAAATGTCATTCTATGGTTACTGTATGCTAATATTGCATTTAAAAATAGGACCTGTCACCAGGTCGAGAGAAGGCAGTTTTTACTCTTATTTTATTTCTGCTTTTCCCATGAAAGTTCAGTTTAGTTTTTTTTGTCATTTATATGGTCCTTTTTGTTTAGTATTAAAAGAGGGTATGAGAACATAATAACTTTTTCAGGCAGATTCAGCCAATAATACACCTGAAAAAGCACCACAAAACCGCAGCACTAAATGGAAATAATACAAATTGAAATTCTTCAAGCAATATAGTGCAGCAGTTCTGTCTGTGTGTTATAGACAGTCCTTTCTTTTATTTTGCAGGTGCACTAGTAGAACTTGCAAAATTATGATATAAATATATTTCATGGCAAGCCAACTACAGCCACCAATAGAACACATTTTTATAATATCCTGACGCTTTTACCCCACTAATTAGATATACAGTACAGACCATAATGTTTCTAAATATGTCACCATGCATATGTTGTGTTCTTGCATTATCCTGTGGCTAAATTAGTGCTGAAGACTCACAGAGGTAGTTCGTCTCTCCCAAAAGTCACACTGGTTGCCCTTTACTGATTTGATTGATGTACCTCTGATCGGGATTAGAGATGGGAAAACCCGAACAGTAAAGTTCAGAGTTCATACAGGATACTTAGTGTCCATGCATGGATCACAAACACGGACTTCTCCTGGAAGTCTGTGTTATTCTTTGGGTTCGGCAGCCCTAAGAAAGCTTGTTGAAAGGCTTCAGCGCAGCCAATCAACAAGCTTTTCCTGTGTGGACACTTCTGACCCCATCACAGCCATATCACGTATTGGCATGGCTGTGATTGGCCAGCCAATCATGCTAAAACATAAATAATAAAAAAAAATATGTGGTCCCCTTTATTCTTAATAACCAGTGCAGGTAAAGCTGACAGCTGCGGGCTGCAGCCCTGAGCTGTCATTTTTATCTTGGCTGATTTAAAAAAAAATAGGGTGGTCTCAATGCTGTTTTATTAAATTATTTAAATAAATAAGTTAAAAAAAGGCATAGGGTCACCCCAATTTTTTTATAACTTGCCAAGCTACAGCAAACAGCTGGAGGCTGGTATTCTCAGTGACATTTCTGGGGCAGCTTAAGGCTGGTGTTTTTAGTGTGTGAGGGGGCCAAAATCCATGGCTCCTCCCCAACCTATTAATATCAGCCATCAACTGTCTGTTTAGCCTTGCTGGATATTAAATATAGGGGGTCCCCATTTTAAAAACTAGTAAAGACTATAATGACAGCTGTAAACTGATATTAATAGCCTGGGAAGCTTCATGGAAATTGGTCCCTTTCCTAGAATAATACCACCGGCCCCCAGGTGTCTGATTTCCCTCAGCTGGTTAATAAAATTAAGGGGGACGGCATCCCACAACATTTTTTCTTTTATTCATTTATTAGCTAAATACATGCAGTGCATTAATTATCTCACTGACATATTTATTACTATAGATAGGCGCTGGCTGGTGAATACTCTCATCAGCATACACCTGCTCTCGCTGCTATCAACGAGACACACATACACTGATGAGAGTAGTACTCATCAGCCAACGCCTGACTGGTGGTAACCTTTTCACCACCAGTCGCAGTTGCTGGTTTACAAGCTGTCATCTGTGTGACAGTGTGGGTACTGCAGCATTGTGACAGGCGGTAAAGTGGAACAGATGATAGCGTTGGAAACGCCGGTTGTTCAGGCCCCCCCATTCATTAGAATGGGTTCGGGTTCCAGTTTGGGTACCATTCTTGTACCCAAACAAACTTTTTTTTTTAAAGTTTGTCTGAAACCGATGGACCCAAACATAGGTCCGCCCGTTCCCATTCTGGATGCGTCATCAGAAGCCAGCTTTGGACGCATCCAGCATATGAGCAGTGCATAGATGAGGATAGTAAAACACATAAATTAGTGTCCTGAAGGAAATCAATAAAGACAGAAAGTGGCCAGCTGTTCAGGACAGAGGAATCACCTCCCATAAGTTTCCTATAAAAAACACTTGGAGTGTCATAAAAATTTCTGGATCCAACACTGCAAATTATTCTAAGGAAACATAAGTTTATTTTGTAAAGTTCTACTATTTTTATTGCATACACAGGTCATGTCATTATTTAGATTTAATAATTTGTAAAAGAGCAGTCAGAAAACGATGTTAACCTTCACTAAAGCTCACCAGAGAATAACATGGTCCTCAAGTGGAAAAGTATAAACCCAGATTCAGGTAAGCTGTGCTTGACTATTAATTCTGGATAAATTGAGACATTTTGCACATATTAAACAGCTAAATATAAGTCTCTAAGAATAAAACAGGACATGAACTTTGTGTGTAGCGTACAATTTTACACATGAATCCCTTTAACAGGACACATTTGTGCGTAATAGTCAGTAGAGGTCACGCAAGGACTTATTATTTACTGCCAAAGCTAGTGATTAATTGAAAAAATTGTCCTCGAGTCTTGGCTTGCATTTAATCATGTCTTTCACAGCACCCGATCAAGGTGTCCAGCACACTTTCATATAATCCACTGTTTCCTCTGCTTGTTAGGGTTCCAGAGTCTTAAGATGTATAAGTTCTTGAAACTATTTCTACATATGTAAAGCACATTATTCATGGCCTTTCAAGTACTAATATACTCAACTCTTCAATATTTAAAACATTTTTCAGAATATTGTACGGTCAGATTCTAGAGTAGCATGTAATATGACTTGATAACATTATGAGGGTAGGTGCTTGTATACTAAAGTATGCATATGTAAAATGAACAATACACATTAAAATTGCAGTCTGATTTGATAACCATACTTTCTATATATCCTTCACATAAAAAAAACCAAGGCAGTGGCATTGACTTGTAGGCTCACATCTCCAGCTGGTATTTAAATAGTCTTTGAATGTAAAAGTAGGAAGACTGACATTTGGGAAGGACAAATTTGACTTTCTCTTTTGCATTGTTTATCTAACCAAATTTAATATTTTGATATTTAGCATATCAAAAGACTGCATATTTAACAAAGAATAACAACTGTAACTAATAAATCAACACATTATCATAATATATATTGGGGACATATATTGGGGATAGTCAGAGTCCAATATATATATATTGGGGACAGTCAGAGTCGAAGTGTATGTACACAGAATCTTTTGATGTGGATTTTAGAGCATACTCTGCTCCAAAAATCACATAAAAATTGCTAGAAATACAGTTTGATTAAGCTTTTTATTGGTTTTAACAGTGAATCGTATTACTGCTTATATAGCACGTTTTTTTCTGACTCGGTATTGAAGCTGCACCACGGAAAAAAAGAAGTGGCTTGTAACTTCATTAATTTGTCTTTTAAAGTGCACAAAACTTAACAATGAAGGAAAGAAACAAAAAACAAGAAAAAAAGTAAAAAAAACTACGAAAAACAGCATAAATAACCATCTCAAAACTGAAAAACACATTGGAAAAAGTAGGATTTCTGTTAAATATCATATTGGTAATTAATATTTTTACCAATGGGGTCCTAACTTAAAATTATCCTCTTATTTCTAAAGTTAGTTAGCTAAGATAGTGCTGTGCCATTTTTTCTCTAGTTGGCTAAGTTTTCAACAGAGTCTAGTGTGAGGCAGTGACTGGTGTCATATGCGAGGGTCGCTATGTATCCACCAGGATGATGACGGAGTCCTTTTAGGCCCGCTGGAGTGCCTTGTGTTCACAGCAGGATGTCTGTGAGTCACAAGGCAGAGAAAAAAGTGAGCATAGACCTGGTCAGGTTATTTGGCCAAGCCATTATTCAGTAAACCCGGCATAAGCTTTTATTTTGGAGCGATCTACAGGATGGTAGTGGGGCGGGTCGCTCCACTCCAGGGCCGGGTCTTACAAGTGGCCATTGTCCACAGATTCATGTTTAAACCCTGCAAGAGGGTTTTGGGTGGGTCAGTGTTGGCTTGCAAGCAGACCGAGCAATTGATCTGCAGAGCACTCTCTGTGTGAGGTAACACAGGCCAGCGGATCCAAAAGATCTGGAACCCCCTGTGAACATGGAGGTGCGGTCGCTCACGGCAACTGGTCCTGGACTGTCTTTTGATTTTCCCGGCTGCAATCTGGAGGATACAGCGTACTGTGCACTGTGTGAGTTTTTTGGACAATAAACACGATTTGTTTTTGAACTTGCTTGGGTCACTGCCTCATTCCTGCACAGAGTGGACACCGCTGCATCACATTTCATTGGAGAATGGGGGCAGTGTGAACTGAGGCATACCCCAACACCAGCTGCATGTCTGTCATTAGGCCTGTCACGTTGCAACCCAGGCCTGCGGACAAAATGGATGAGATCCTGAGGCAGCTGGTCCTCACACAGCAACAACAGCAAAAAACTAATAACCTGTTGCTGCAGCAAATTGCAGCCCTGCGTGAGGAACCTCCAGCACCGACCCCGGAAAGTCGCGACACTCGAGACAAGGTCCGCTCCGCTTTGAGGAAACTGAGTCCAGAAGATGACATGGAAGCTTTCCTCACCGTCTATGAGCGCACGGCAGAGCGAGAGAACCTGCCAATGTCACAGTGGGCTAAAGTGGTGGCTCCGTTCCTGGGTGGGTGACACGCTAAAGGCCTACTTTGATCTCAGTCAGGAGGATGCTCAGGACTACATCAAGCTAAAAGGTGAGATCCTTGCCCGACTGGGGGTTAATACCTACGTGAGAGCCCAATGGGTGTTTTCATGGACTTATGTGGAAGCCCAGCCTGTCAGGTCTCAAATTTATGACTTGCTGCATCTTGTGAAAAGGTGTCTCCAACCCGAGACTTGAACCCCACTTCAGATAGTAGAGAGGGTGGTTGTCTCACCAGCTGATAAGGTCTCTGCTAGCAGCAAGACAGCTTTGGGTGGAACAAGGGGACCTGGGCACTCTGGACCACGTGGTAGGACTGATTGAGCGATATACAGCCACTCAGGAAATTGTCAGGGACACTGCTCCGCTCAGGCTGTCACGTAGGCTCTGCCAGCTCATGAGCCAGAGAAAAGACCATGACCTTCCACTGGGGCACAACCGGACCTAGCCTGTACTGAGGGGGTAACCCAAAAGAGAGTGACAATAGACCTGTGTCCCCTAAATCGTCCCCTAAGTTCCCTCGTGGTGCAGCTATTAAGTGTTGGTGGTACCAAGGGCCCACACATGTGGCTGCCAACTTCCCCATGACAGCTGAACCCATGGACTGTGGGTATACCTGCCGTGTGTCTATGTATGCCCAGCCAGTCTGCACCGCCACTAGAAGCACTGCCAGTAATGAACCCCAGCTGTGCAAGGTACTCGTTAATGGGTACAATATGAATGCTCTCCTGGACTCTGTGAGCTTAGTGACTCTGGTTCATGGGTCCCTTGTTGCTGGGGACAATCCCAATGAATGAAAAATTGGGGTGGTATGCATACATGGGGAACTCCGAGAGAACCTGACCGCGGAGGTTACGTTTTCCACCCGGTGTGAGAAATAAGACATGTGGTGGGAGTGGTAAAGATTCTTCCGTATGGGACTGTATTGGGGAGAGACTTGCCCCTGTTTTGGTCCCTGTGGGAGACCAGGGTCAACCCTCTCACGGTAAAGGTTGTGCAGGGCATAAAACCCAAAGATATTGAGATACCTGCCATAAGGGTCGTCAAACTAGGGACAGAGTGTAATCCTGATAGGTTCCCCCTAGAGATATTGGCAGGGGAGGATGAAAATGTTGTGCCAGATGCAGAACCAGAAGATGTTGGGATACCTGCCATAGGGGTCACCAACCCCTGGGTTACCCTTAGAGGTATTGGCAGGAGAGGTCAATGAGATCCCACCGATCCCCGAGCTGGATGTGTCCTCTGGTAAGTTCGGGACAGCTCAGCTCCAGGATCCCACTTTGACCCGGGCACGGGAAAGAGTAATCGAGATAAATGGGGTGGCTCAGCAACCAGGCTTGGAGACAGAGTTCACACGAAAGGTGATCAACCAGGAGTTACTGTACAGGGTGGATAAAATCCAGGGTGAGGCAGTAGAACAGCTGAAAGTGCCCCAGACCTACCGTCGGGCGGTGCTCTACATGGCTCACACTCACATGAGGGAGGGCATTTGGGGGGCCAAAAAGACACAGGAGCGCATACTGCAGCGGTTCTTCTGGCCAGGTGTCTACGCTGAGGTCCAAAGGTACTGCAATACGTGCACAGAGTGCCAACTAACCTCACCCACCATGAACTACCAGAATACATTGGTGCCTCTGCCCATTATCAAGGAACCTTTTGAGCGGATTGCGATGGATCTGGTAGGGCCGATAGTAAAATCTGCCCGGGGCCACCAACACATATAAGTGGTCGTAGACTACGCCACCCAGTTCCCAGAGGCAATACCCCTCCGCCACACCTCGGCCAAGCTAATAGCTCGTGAGCTATTTTCAATGTTCTGTCGCATTGGGATACCAAAGGAGATCCTTACCGATCAGGGTACTCCTTTTATGTCTAAGGTGACTAGGGAGCTATGTAAGCTGCTCCAGATTAAACATCTATGTACATCGGTGTACTACCCACAAAACAACGGGTTGGTGGAGAGGTTTAATAAGACCCAGAATCCATGCTCAAAAAGGTGGTCGCCAAGGATGGGTGGGATTGGGACATTTTATTGCCCTATCCGATGTTCGTCATCCGTCATGTGCCTCAGGCGTCCACAGGTTTTTCCCTGTTTGAGTTATTATATGGCAGGCATCCGAGGGAATTGCTCTATACAGCTAAGGAGACCTGGGAACAGGAGCCCACTCCACATCGGAGCGTAATTAAGCACATGGCAAGCATGCAGGATTGGATTGCAGCCTTACGGCCCATAGTAGAAGAGCATCTGGTGGATGCTCAGGCTGCACAGAGCTGCAGGTACAATAAAAGGGCCACGGTCAGGACCTTTAAAGAAGGCAACCGAGTGTTGGTACTAGTACCCACCCCAGAGAGTAAGCTCATGGTCAAGTGGCAAGGGCCTTGTGAGAAACGGGGGAAGGTGGTGGAAGTGAATTATAAGGTGTGCCAACCTGGAAAAAAGAAACCCGAGCAACTGTACCATGTAAACCTGCTAAAGGCCTGGAAGGACTGAGAATGTTTGGTCATGGAGGCGACTCCAGTCGTACCAACAGGGGTTTCTCCGGCACTGGCCAAGGACACAGCAGGGGGTCAGGTTAAAATAAACGATGCTCTCACCAAACAGCAGCGGCGGGAGGCTCGGGCCCTCATGCAGAGGAATACGGACGTATTCTCAGAGCTACCAAGGGGGGATCCTCGGTGATACAACATGACATTGTCATTGAGCCCCGGGTAAGGGTACGGATGAAACTGTACCGAGTACCAGAAGCCCGAAGGCAAGCCATCGCGGCCGAGGTGAAGCAAATGCTCCAGTGGGCAGTCATTGAGTCTCGAATTGAGTGGGCCAGCCCCATCGTCCGCTTTTATAACACTATTGGGTCTCTATCAATATGCTGTCTGCCTTTTGGGTTACATTGGGCTCCAGCCACATTCCAGAGGCTGATGAACATTGTGTTATCGCCTCATCGGGATTACGCGTCGGCCTATTTGGACGACATAGTAATCTTTAGTACCGAGTGGGATACCCATCTGTCCCAGGTACAAGCAGTGCTAGAGTCTCTTAAAGTCGCCGGGTTAACAGCAAACCCAAAGAAATGCGCGATAGCTCTCACAGAGCCCCGGTACTTAGGTTACGTGATCGGTCACGGGGTTATCAAACTCCAAGTAAACAAGATTCAGGCCATTCAAAACTGGCCCAAGCCCTTAAGTACCAAACAGATGAGGGCATTTCTTGGCATCATTGGGTACTAACACCGGTTTATACCCAATTTTGATGGGAAATCAGCACCCTTAACGGACCTGTTAAAAGGTAAGAATGGTCCAGTGGAATCCACAAGCAGAGGAAGCATTCCAGTCCCTGAAGTCAGCGTTATCTGGACAACCGGTCCTCGTCAGCGCAGTGGAGCCAAAGGTCTGGCACCCCCTGCGTACACGGAGGTTCGGTCGCTCATGGCAACCAGTCCCAGACTGTCTTTTGGTTTTCCTGGCTGTGATCCAGAAGATACAGCATACTGTGCACTGTGAGTTTTTTGGACATTAAACACGTTTTGTTTTTGAACTTGCTTGGCTCACTGCCTCACAGAGTTGGCACCGCTGCATCACACTAGATAAGTTTGTCATTGACTATAATAGTACAATAAAAAAGTGGGTCAGCTGACCTCTGTTGGGCTCCACGCTGGGGTTTGCAGAATTCCAGGCATGGCTCAATGACCTCATCACCCTGGTGCTATTTAAGACCCATTGACACACACACACCCATATCCTGAGATTGAGTTTCTAAACCTATTTGTTTGGTGTGCTCAATCATCTGTCCATACTGTGATTGCTTGCTTCCTTCCCTTTTGGGTTACACTTTATTCACCCAGCAGCTCCTGAGGTTTCAGAGTGTGCAAAGTCCCACTCTCCACAAATCTTTATACTTGTATATTTTAGAATGCAATAAAAATATTTTTCATTTATTTATTCATTATTAGGCAAAAACTAGACTTATATAATAAAAACTAAAGTAGTCGCAAATTCCTAAAAAAGATCCCAAATGCTGCACATGAGTGCACATGTTTCCAAAGTATAGACATAAATTCAAAACAAAAATGACTGAATTACTTGTTCAACAAAGCAGATCATGTTACTCACAGAAGAGGCAGTTAACCCCTTTACGACTGACGACATATATTTACGCCGTTGGCTGTGTCCCTGCCTTTGATGCAGGCTCATACATTGAGCTTGCATATTTCCCCGGACTTGATGACTAATTTTATCAGCAATCATATAC
Organism: Oophaga sylvatica; assembly: GCA_033576555.1. Taxonomy (NCBI): domain Eukaryota; kingdom Metazoa; phylum Chordata; class Amphibia; order Anura; family Dendrobatidae; genus Oophaga; species Oophaga sylvatica. The sequence continues at coordinate 122,543,245 of JARQOD010000006.1, forward strand.
CTCTAATAGCCACAGCTGAATCCAAGATCCACCTGTGGCTGTTAACCAGTTAAATGCCACTGTCAATCACTGAGAAAGGTATTTAACATGCTCAGAAAGGAAGTGTATCACTCATAAGCGCACCCGTCACATGTTAGCAAGGTGCCGATGGGTTATCATGACAGCCAGGGGTCTGGTGAAGACCCCCATGCTGGGCATCACAAAGTTCCTGCAAATGCTGGCCCATGGCCGGTGTTCATAGATCATGATTTTTCCTACAGTAGCATGTTAAATTTTGGGCACCCCTGGTCAAAATTACTGTTATTGTGAACAGTTAAGCAAGTTGAAGGTGAAATGATCTCTAAAATGTCTTAAGTTAAAGATGACACATTTACTTTGTATTTTAGGCAAAATATATATATTGTCATTTTTTACATTTTAAAAATTACAAAAAGGAAAAAGGGCCAATGTAAAAGTTTGGACATGCTTGCAGATAACTTTGACCAAGGTTTCAGACCTTAATTAGCCTGTTAGGGTTATGGTTTGTCCACGATCATCATTAGGAAGGGCCAATTGATGCAAAATTCCCAGCTTTAAAAAAATCTTGTGCCAATAAACAGCAGCCATAGGTTCTTCTAAGCAGCTGCCTAGCATTCTGAAAATAAAAATGGAGGCCCACAAAGTATCAGAAGCTATAAGAAGATAGCAAAGCATTTTCAAGTTGCCCTTTCCTTAATTTGAAATGTAGTTAGGAAATGGTGGTTAACAGGAACAGTGGAGGTCAAGATAAGGTCTGAAAACCAAGCAAAAATTCAGTGAGAGCTGCTCATACAGAAAATCAGAACCCTTGCTTGAAAGCAAAAGACCTGCAGAAAGATTTAGCAGACTCTGGAGTTGTGGTACATTGTTCTACTGTTCAGAAACACCTGCAAAAATATGGCCTTCATGGAAGAGTCATCAGAAAAAAACCTTCTTGTGTCCTCACCATAAAATTCAGTGTCAAAACTATGCAAAAGTACATCTAAACAAGCCTGGTGAATTGTGAAAATAAGTCATGTGGACTGGGGAGGTTAAAAGAGAATTCTTTGGCCACAAAGATCAAACTTATATGTGGAGAAAAAGGGCACAGAATTTCAGGAAAAGAATATCTCGCCAACCTTTAAGCATGGAGATGGATCAATCATGCTTTGGGGTTGTGTTGCTGCCAATAGCACATTGAACTTTTCACAGGTAGAGAAAAGAATGGATTCAATGGAATTTCCACAAATTTTTGATGCAAACATAACATCTGTAAAAAATTTGAAGCTGTGCATGATCAGCAAGATGTCAGCCCTCTGCTGGCTCCTGGAATGCTGCGATCTTGTTCGATTGCAGCATTTCGGAGGGTTAAAGTGCTGAGAATGGTGCGTGACTACTCCTGGCACTTAGTGCCGGGTGTCAGCTGAAAGGATCAGCTGACACCCGGTGGCTATTGCCCACATGTAAGGAGGAAGACCGGGCTGTTGGTACCTGCATCATGCCAGGTCCAGAACTGTCGAACCTGCATCCAGTGTTGCCTGAGGGAAAGAATGGTGAACCGGACATGTCCCATGACCCGGGGAGAGGTGGCGTCGCTAAGCCAGGGACTGAGCAGGAAGCATAAAAAAGAGGGGTAGTTTCCCACCTGCGGTGAGAGCAGAGAGGTGTGTGCGGCGTGCTCCGCAGCGACAGAGGCAGCGTTCCCCTGCAGAACTTAGGCGAACGCTACAGTGAGTCAATGAGTGTTCAGAGCGCCATGCAGCCAGCAAAGCACAGTGCATTGCTCACGCGGAGGAGCGTGTGCCAGTTACAGGGCCCTGAGGTGCATTCTCCATTGCTGACAGAGACTCCTGCAGCACTTCCCCTTCTACTGCACAGATTTATTGTCTAGAGGCTCAGCAGGCAAAACCAGTGACCGCCTGTTGCCACCAGAAGCTGTAACCGTGATATGTTGGATTTCTTTTGAGGACACCATGCCGGCTGTTGCTGGTGCTCCAACTCCCATAAAATTGTATGTGGATGAAGACCAGAGAAGACTATGATAAGTGCTGTTTAAATTCAGACTGTCGCGTTAACCCTTTACTTCCCTTGTTTATTGTTTATTGTCTACTAACTCCCTGCAAGGAGACCATTACCATCCTTTTTGTTAGAAATTAAATAACTTTGTTGTACAGCATTGTTCTGCACTCCCTGAGTTGCTGCATTCCCGCATCTGCTTACACACAGACCAACCATGTGCGCGGGCGATCGCGCAGACATAATAATCCGTCCCTGGTCAGATATACCTAAGACACAGTATGAATTATTACGTCTGATGTCATAAAGGGGTTAACAAACAGAAAACAATGCAGAAACTCCAGAAAAGTGCATACCACTGGGGAGAATGATGCACTATGATCATAGATGGGCAACAGTACTGTACTGAAAGATAAAATGATAGCTGATAAAAATGTTTATAGGTAGTATACAGACTCTTCAAAACCCTGGGATGGATAAAAAATCAGGCTGCTTTCAATAAGAAAAACTAATTGAAAAAATAAACACTACAAAATGATTGTAAAATGGAAACAAAGAGAGAAACAGCCTGATTCAGAACAGCCCTTACAGTGTTAATTATAAAACCAATAATAGACAAAGTGCATTATAGGTAAAGAGATTTGCTGAATAGGTAACTAGCCTATTCACCCCTCTAGAGTTTTGTAAAGTCGGAGGTTCAGAAAAAACTTCAGGCAGAGATTGAAATAGGAGACTCACATCCAGGAGGTCTGTGAAGTGTCCTAATGGAAGCAGATGATATGTGGAGCTGCGGATGAGCGATGAGCCAGGTAGCCCCGGCGTGTGTCGTTCCTAAAACCAGAGCAGGGCACTTGTTCCGAGAACAGCATGCGACATCACACAGTCTAAGGAGTACGAGAGCAGGTGAGGTCCACAAATCTTACGCGTTTCGGAATTCTCGGATACTTTTGTCAGAGGTGACTGTAATCCTGCTGTGCTATGAGGCCTTAAGTAACTGCCAGTCAAAAAATGGCTTGATGTTTCCATTAAGGGGCCTTTACACATAGCGAGATCGCTAGCGATGTCGCTCAAGCATCACCGATTTTGTGACGCAACAGCGATCTCACTAGCGATCTCGCTTCGTGTGAAATGTAGCGGCGACCGGCCCCCCCGCTGTTTATCGCTGATCGTGCTCGAATGCGCTGGTCCATTTTTCCATCGTTGGTGTCCCGTTGGCCAGCACTAATCGCTGTGTTTGAAGCTTAAAAACGACGAGTGACCTCGTTAGCGACGCAGAGCTCAGCAACGCAGGCGTGACAAAGCTATGTTACCGGTCACGCCCCCTCTGCCCCTATTGGTGTGTACAGCTCTCCCAATGTGTGAAAATTGGTCGACTTAAAAGACAACGTGAACAATGCTGGTATTGAAGTAAATCACAGCGCTCGAGAGATATAAACTGTAGCGCTAATACGTTCTTTTTTATGATGCCGCCAGCCAATGAGAGCGCAGCAGTGACCACCAATCAGTGCTCTGGGGCGTTGAAAGGGAAACGCTGAAGCACGCCCACCGAGGTCGGAATCGGTGACAATAAAGTAGTGTGACAAGGGCACAATGACTGGCGAGGTCTTTATGCAAATCGCTGATCTGTCTTGCGTCGTTGAGGAGATCGGACTGTTTGAAAGCTAATTAGCGATCATGTAACGACGCACCAGCGATCTTTGCCTGGTCGGATCGTTATCGTGATCGCTGGTGCGTCGCTATGTGTAAAGGCCCCTTTAGTCACATAAATTAGTAGCAATACAATAAACAATAAATATGTACATATACAGGAATTTTAAAAACCGTTTATTGGAAATTGAATATATTAAAAATATATATATATACGTAAAAAAATAGGTAACAATAATAGAAAATGAAAAAATAAAAAGTATCCCACACAGAGAAATTAGTATGCATTGCTGTCCACTTCAGGAGCCAATTAAAGGCAATGTTATATCATGATTGAGGCCATTGAGTATAAGGGTATTTAAATTAAAAATCCATTTGGATTTTGCCCTTGATATCTGTATTAAGTAGTGAGTGCTCAGCTGTGATCAGAGGTATAAAGTTTACCTGCGGTCACTGGTGTCAGCTGATGGGACTATTAAAACCATCATCCTATGCCTACTGCCTCTAATAGCAGCGAGAGCAGAAGCAGCTGATGGGGGTATTCATTAGCCGATACCTGAGCTGTAAATAAAGAATAAAAGAAAAGAACAGCGTGGATTCCCACCTATTATTATTATGATAACGAGCCAGGCAAAACTCACAGCTGGGGGCTTCAACCCTCAGCAGTCAGCTTCAGCTGGTTATCAAGGATAGAGGGGTACACACGCCATATTTTTTAATTATTTAAATAAATATTTTAAAAAAACGGCATGGGGTCTCCCCCATTTTTGACAACCAGCCTTGCTAAAGCAGACAGCTGGGGGCTAGTATTCTCAGGCTGGTAAGGGGCCATGGATATTGGCCGGGCCGGTTTTAGACAAATTGGGGCCCTAGGCAAAATTCAAAGTAGAGCCCCCATGTCCATATAAAACACGTACATGTTACACCGATATCGGTGTCACCAGTGTTTTTTTCAATTAGTGTACCGTCCATGTGCCATATGGAAATGAAATTACAAAGCTTCTCATATACTTTCCATGTTAAACATGGACAGCACACGGATGGCAGCACACGGACAGCACATGTACGGCACACGGACGGCATGTTTTCACAGACCTATAGACTTATATCGGCCCTTGTCATCTTTGCTGCTGGGAAAAAACGGACATGAGAGCAGCACAGTAGGTCAAATAGGGGACATGTGGCATCTGTGGAAAACATGATAGGTCGTGTGAAGGGGGCCATATAGTCACATAATAGAAAACAGCAAAATTGCATTTTTTTTCTACATCCTACCTCACAAACAGCAGAATAAAAACCGATTAAGAAAAAAGTCCTACATGTCCCCAAACCTACTCTGCTAAATCCCCTCTGGCTCCGTGGCCGATGGGTCGGGGTCCCTGATGGTTATTATTCACTTTGCAGCTATAATATAAGGTGAAACCACAAGACCCCTGCAGTCTAGTGCTAAGACTGACGGAGACCCCCGGAGCCACAAGACCACTGCAGCCCAGTGCTAAGACTGGCAGAGACCCCTAGAGCAAGATAAACAGAAATGTTGTGATCTGGAAAGACGCGCTGCTTGTCCGTCTCTGCGGGTGAGCCGCGGGCGTCTGTGGACGCATAGTGGGCATAGGATTTCTTGAGATCTCATCCACTATGCTGTAACATCTGGACGCTGCACAAGTACACGGCGTCCAACCCGCAGCAATTACTGATAATGTGCAACTACCCTCAGATTCTGTTTCTGTTTTTTCATCTAAAGTGTCCACTTTTCTGTGGCTCTTGGAACACACGGCCATGTTCAGAAAAAAACAT
>JARQOD010000006.1:122548801-122685094 GCA_033576555.1 Oophaga sylvatica
GAAACCACAAAATTAAAATGTGTGAAAAACAAGGCCCACCTGGCCTGTCTAGGATTAAGTCGCTTGGCTGATTCCAGATAAACCAGATTCTTATGGTCCGTGAGGACCACCACCTGATGTTTGGCTCCCTCCAGCCAATGTCTCCACTCTTCAAAAGCCCACTTCATGGCCAATAACTCCCGATTACCCACGTCATAATTACGTTCAGTTGGAGAAAATTTTCGAGAGAAAAAGGCACAAGGGTTACTTTTAGAGGTCTCTGGATCTCTTTGGGACAAAACGGCACCTGCCCCAATTTCAGAGGCATCAACCTCCACCTGAAATGGCAGAGAAACATCAGGCTGCCGTAGAACAGGAGCAGAAGTGAATCTCTGCTTAAGTTCCTGAAACACAGAGACTGCCTCAGGAGGCCAATTCACCACATCAGAACCCTTTTTGGTCAAATCAGTCAATGGTTTAACAATACCGGAGAAATTACCAATAAATTTACGATAAAAATTGGCAAAACCCAAAAATCTCTGAAGAGCCTTTAATGAAGTAGGTTGGATCCAATCAAAGATGGCCTGAACCTTGACCGGGTCCATTTCAATAACAGACGGAGACAAAATGAATCCCAGAAATGAGACCTTCTGTACGCCAAAAAGACACTTTGATCCCTTCACATACAGTGCATTCTCTCTCAAAATCTGGAACATAGTCCGAACATGTTTCACATGAGAGTACCAGTCATTGGAAAAAATCAAGATATCATCCAAATAAACAATCAGAAATTTATCCACAAAATCCCTGAAAATATCATTCATGAAGGATTGGAAGATGGAAGGAGCATTAGTGAGCCCAAAGGGCATCACTAGGTACTCAAAATGCCCTTCTGGGGTATTAAACGCCGTCTTCCATTCATCCCCGTGCTTAATGCGAATAAGGTTATACGCCCCCCTGAGGTCAAGCTTGGTAAACCAACTAGCACTTTTCACCCTGGAAAACAGGTCAGAAATCAAGGGTAACGGATATTGATACTTCACAGTGATCTTATTCAAGAGACGATAATCAATACACGGCCTCAATGAACCATCCTTTTTGGCCACAAAGAAAAAACCGGCACCCAAGGGTGAAGAGGATGGTCTGATATGACCCTTCTCCAATGATTACTTGATATAAGATCGCATAGCATCTTGTTCAGGTACAGACAAGTTAAAAAGGCGACCTTTAGGAAATTTACCACCAGGCACTAATTCAATAGCGCAATCGTAGCTCCTGTGAGGGGGCAAAGATGCAGATTTAATTTCACTAAATACATCCGAAAAATCAGTCAAAAAGTCAGGAACATCCTGAGACTTGGGAGAGGCAGAAAAAACAGGAGTGTCGGCATTAACACATTGCCAGCCCCAACTGGTCACAGACACAGATTTCCAATCCAAAACAGGATTATGAGACTGTAACCAAGGGAAACCTAGTACAATAATGTCATGCAGATTATACAGCACCAGAAATTTGCAACTCTCCTGATGATCTGGTTCAACCCTCATTATCACCTGAGTAGAAAACTGGGGTTTATTCTCCGCCAAAGGGGTAGAATCAATGCCCAGTAGGGGAACAGACTTCCGCAGGGGTATCATGGGAAACCCACAACGTTTGGCAAAGTAAAAATCCATCAGGTTAATAGCTGCTCCTGAATCAACAAAAGCCTGAGCAGATAATGTGGACAGGGAGCAAATCAGGGTAACAGTCAACAGAAATTTAGTCTGAACACTACCCAAGACAACTGAGCATGCAAAACATCTTCCCCGCTTAGGGCAGACTGAAATAGCATGAGAGGCATCACCACAGTAGAAACATAACCCATTGCACTTTCGAAACTCATGACGCTATGCCCCAGAAGTCACTCTATCACACTGCATGGCCTCAGAAGCTGGCTCACAAGGCAACACTATCTCACGCATACCTCTGCGCTCACATAAATGTCTGTCAATTTGTATAGCTAATGACATAGAATCATTAAGACCAGAGGGAGCAGGGAATCCCACCATAACATCCTTTACATTTTCTGACAGCCCCTTCCGAAAAAGGGCTGCCAAAGCATCATCATTAAATTTGGTCACGACTGCCCACTTTCGGAATTTCTGACAGTACAACTCAGCGTCTTCAAGACCCTGATTTAATGCCAACAAGGTTTTTTCAGCTTGATCAGTGACATTAGGTACAATAACCCCAGAGCCAGAAAAAATGCATCAATATCATTCAAAACAGGATCCCCAGGTGTCAGGGTAAAAGCCCAATCCTGAGGATCGCCACGCAGGAGAGAGATGACAATTTGAACCTGCTGTGCTGCATTACCTGAGGACTTAGGATTTAAGGCAAAAAACAACTTACAGTTAATTTTGAAATTCAGAAATGTAGCCCGATCCCCCAAAAACAAATCTGGCATGGGAATCCTAGGTTCCACAATCGGCAACATAGCAAGATAGGTAGCAATACTCCGAACCTCAGTGGCAAGCTGATCCACACGGCCAGACAACTGTGCAAACTCCTTTGAAAGAGAAAAAAAATCCTCCTCAGCACCCAGAGAAAAAGAGGGAAAAAATGCAACAGACAGAAAAAAAAAAAATCTCTGACAACTCTGACAACTTTTTTCTTTCCACACTATTTTTCCCTTCTGTGAGTACCATATAATTTTCAGTTATGGCCGGTGATACTGTGTTTCTGTAGCTGAGGAGGACAGGAACAACAGCAGGGCAGCAGAACACCTGAGAAGTTGGTAACTGATGGGTTGCAGATTCCTAAACTAATGACACAGCTAGAGGTAGCCGTGGAGCGTTCCTACGTTGATCCTAGATGCCTCGTCACAGCCTGAGAGATAACTACACCTAAAGGCAGAAAGATGAAAGCTATCTGCCCCGGAGCAGATCCCCAAAGAAAATAGGAAGCCCCCAAACATATAATGGCGGTTAGACAAGATGAAAACACAAACATAGGCAGAAAATAGATTGAGCAAACGCTGGGGCCACAAGCTGACTAAATAGGATAGGACAGGAGAGATTACTTTCTGCAACCCAGAAAACCCTACAAAAATCCAACAATTCTGATTACAAAAATACTGAGATCACAAGATCTCGCCACCCGCTAAATAGATCTCAGTGTGAACAAAACCAAACTGCAGCCGCTGAAAAAACAGGAAAAAGCAAATGAGCAAATAACAGTGGCTGCAGATAAACTGTGAGGAGCTCAGGACCCAGGAGGGGACCTGGCTGACCTCCACAAAAGTGCAGAAAACAATGCAAAAAGCAAGCACAAAAAGAAAAGCAAAAAATATCTTATCTGAAAGCAGGAGATGCAGGCAAGACTCCAGCAAACTTCGAAATGAACCAGGAACCACAATTGAGACAAGAACAATTGATCACCAGCAACCATCATGGGAGGGAACCTCCCTTATATCAGACCAGTCAGTGAACCCAGCCATTCCTCGCTGAAAGGTTCAGTACTGTCTGTAACCACCAGAGGGAGCCTCTGCTCAGAAACCATCTCTAGCACATTCATAACACCACGCCGGTCAGAAAAAGACTCAGCAACTCATCACCCGTTACTACCGGTGGCCTACCATGGGTAAGGATATCCTGGAGTACGTTGGAGCCTATCTTTTATGTGCCCATAACAAGACAGATAAACATCTACCAGCCAGTAGGCTTCAGCCTCTTCCGATTCCGTCCACTCCCTGGCAGCACATCGCAATGGATTTCATCACAGATCTTCCCATTTCTTCCAGCTTTTCAGTGGTATGGGTTGTGGTGGACCACTTCTATAAAATGGCTCACTTCGTTTCTCTACCCAGCCTCCCGACTGCTCCAGAACTTGCTGATCACTTCATTCAACCCATCTTCCGTCTCCAGGGGTTTCCTCTCCACATCGTGTCCGACAGGGGCGTCCAGTTCACCTCAAAGTTCTGGAGAGCAGTATGTAAACTGGTAAAAATAGAACTAGATTTTTCTTTGGCATACCATCCCCAATCCAATGCGCAAGGGGAGAGGATCAATCAAATCCTGTCCGGATTCCTGCGCCACTTCGTCAACATATACCACAATTACTGGGTATAAGTACTGCCCTGGGCAGAATTCTCCTACAACAACCAAGTAAGTGAATCTTCTGGAAAATCTCCCTTTCAGGTTGTGTTTGGACTCCAACCCGGAATCCCTCTTCCTATCTCTGGACCGTCTGGTGTTCCGGCAGCCAATACCTTTACCAAAGATTTCTCGAAAGTTTGGAAAGATACTAAGACTGCTTTGGAGAGAGCCTCTCAACGTATGAGAAGGCATGCAGACAAAAGGCGCCTGGATGCTCCCACCTTTCACCCCGGAGACAAGGTATGGCTGTGTCTTCGCTTCCATTTGTTACAGGTTCTCTGTCTCGTCACAGCTTAAGCAGGTTGACACCTGGTAGGAATTTCTTCTCTCTGGCTGGTTGACCTTGCAGTTGACGTCTCCCAGCGTTTTAACGACTTTGTATTGTCTCTGCCACTTGGCCAGAAATTTACTTTTGACAGTGGTAATCAGCACTAACACCTGATCTCCATGGCTAAACTGTATCAGCCTTGCTGACCGATTGTAGACTCTTGCTAGGGCATCTTGTGCCTGAATGAGAGTCTCTATGATATTTCGGTGGGGTGTAACCTCTGCTTCCCAGGTATCCTTTGCAATATCCAGAAGTATGTCTGCCGTACAAGAGCTTGAATGGTAAAAACCCAGTAGATGCCTGTGGAACTTCCTTAATGGAAAGCAGCACACACAGGAGTAGGCAATCCCAGTCTCAGCCATCCTTCTCCACGACCTTCTTGAGCATGGACTTCAGGGTTTTGTTGAATCTCTACACCAGGCGATTCTTCTGCGGATGGTACACAGATGTCCAGAGTTGAGTAATCTGAAGAGCCTTATACAACTTCCTCCACCTATACCCCTGCAGCAGCCTCCACGTACACCCCACCAGCAGCTACATACATATTCTAGAATACCCGATGCGTTAGAATCGGGCCACCATCTAGTCACTAATATAGTTTGATCACTGACTACATACCTGTATATAAGCACATGTAAGCAGGAAGAAGTGTGTAAAACAGTCAGGATCACCAAATATACTAAATACAAATAATTTTTATTCAACAAAGACATATATAGTAAAAACATTTAAAAAGCCCAAAAAAGGCTTGCATGGTGTGTCCATGTGAGGATCAACACCCCTCCTCCCAATGTCGGACTGAGGTGCCTTGGGTCCACAAGGCTTTTTTTTTAATTATTGTGGGTGTTAATAGTGAGCTTCTTTCAACCATTTTTCCTCTTTGAAAATCTAAAGCAGTTAGAAGAAGCTGAAAGAGTGAACCTCGTACATTGCTGATCATTCAATTTTTTTCTGCACTTTTTCAGATGTTTTCCAAGTAAACTAATCCTTAAAAAGATGCAGTGCGTATATAACCTTACTCATTCTATCAGGGTCCAATGATGCCTTTTGCCCCTGCTCTCACCTTTGCTCATTGGCTGCAGCAGTGACTTCATGCCTACAGTGCTGTAATCTATCACCAAGCTCAGTGGCTTGTGAAGTCTACGTCAGACGCTGAGTTCAGTGATTGACTACAGAGTTGCAGATACAACTTCACAACTGCAGCCAATCAACAAAGCTAAAGAGAGTAAAACCTCAGTTGTTTTGTTTTTTATACCCCTGAGCTTATGGAGTAATTTTTCAAATGGGACTACCCTTTTAATTATCTACATTTATTAACTTCTTTGGGCTTGGGGAGGTGGTATTTTTTACTATTATATTTTTGATATAAATAACATTATAGATATATTAATTTATTCTGCATATAAAATACCAGTTATTTTTTTTAAAGGTACATGTGCTTTGGCATTTTTTTGTGCTGTTTTTAGCTAAAGCAAAAATGCTTTTTAATGTCTGACCATGACTAAAAATGTCACACGTATACACATTCACATGAATGCCGACAGTCACACTATTTATATAGTGTATATATGCGATTTGTGTATACACCTTATACACACACAGAAATAAGATACCGTATATACTCGTGTATAAGCTGACCCGTGTATAAGCTGAGACCCCTAATTTTGCCACAAAAAAACTGGGAAAACTTATTGATTCATGTATAAGCTGAGGGTGGTGCTGCACAAGGGTTAATGGTGGTCCAAAAAGATGCTCAATAGATAAATACCACCCATAAAATGCTGCATAAGGGTTAATGGTGGCCCAAGAAGATGCTCCACAAATAAATACCCCCATAAAATCCTGCACAAGGGTTAATGGTGGCCCAAGAAGATGCTCCATAGATAAATATTCCCCATAAAATGCTGTACAAGGGCAAATGGTGACCCAACATGATGTTCCATAGATAAATACCCCCCATATATTGCTGCTGCTGCAATTAAAAAAAAAATGCCATGCTCACCTCTCGTCGCTGAGGGCCAGGTGCCAGTGTCTTGAGCAGGCAGGGACACCGGCGCGCTATGGGGGCCAGGTACCGGTGTCGCCGCTGGTGTCGCCGGTCCCCATTCCATCCCTGCGCACCCTCAGTCTTCTAGTTTCTCTGCAGTGACATTCAGCAGAGGGCACGCACTGACTATGTCATCGCGCCCTCTGACCTTAACGTCACAGTCAGAAGACGTAGAGGACAGAGCGGCGGTGAAACGGGGACAGGTAAATATTGCTCTGCTCCCTGTCATCCCCCCGTCATACTCACCCCTCCTGGCGCATGGTCTCTGCAGCCCCTCTTCTTCCATGGTCTCAGCACCTCTGCTCTTCCAGGTTTCAGCGATCACGAGGTACCGCTTATTAAAGTCATGAATATGCACATATTCATGACTTTAATGAGCAGTACCACGTAACCCTGAACACAGGCGCCGGAGACCTTGGGAGAAGCAGGGGCTGCAGAGACTGTGCCAGGAGGGGGTGAGTATGATCTCTGACACCCACGCTCCCACTCCCCCGCTGACCCCCGGTATATGACTTGCGTATAAGCCGAGAGGGGGACTTTCAGCCTTAAAAAAATGGGCTGAAAATCTCAGCTTATACGCGAGTACATACGGTATTTGGATCTCTAGCAGCAAGCGCTATGAAGAACATGAGGACACCCTGTCACCATCACAGTGGAGCAATGGGGAAGTTATTGTGATATCATCAACTAGAGGACCGAAAGGGCAAAGGCAGCAGGGAAAGTGCAGCTGTGTTGGACAAACAGGAAAAACAGCTTTTGTTGGAGTGGAGGACAGGAGAGAGTTGTGAGGCTGGAGACAGAATACAGGAAGCTCCAGTACTCGCTTCAAGTCAGCACTGTGTTCCCCTAGAGCAGGGTTCCCCAACTCCAGTCCTCAAGGCCCACCAACAGGTCATGTTTTCAGGATTTCCTTAGTATTGCACAGGTGATCGCATGTGACGTACTATTCCGTCCATGGGAATGAGGTCCAGGGTCACATGGACGGAATGGTACGTCGGATGGAATAAAGGGGTTAAGGGGCTAGACATTTGATCAGAACTGCAAAATCCGAGACTGTCTATAAAAGTATTCAAGGATTACCAAAACAAAAGAAAGATTTGCAGTAATAATAGAATATTTTTTGTTATCATATTATTAGTGACTTTAATAAAGGGCAGTTTCATTAGTTCTTTGAATGACAATGTACTCTACTAACCAAGAATATTCTGAAATGTTTGATTTAGTTGGTCCCTTAACCAATATTCCTGTGATGTTTAATAGATTATTTTTGCTTCTGAATGTACATGGTAAAGTATAGTAATATACAGGTAAAATTATACCTGATCAGCTTTTTTATTTGCTATCAAAATTATCAACAGCTATTTTAGTCAGCACTTTAAATGATATTCATGACCAAACTACATTTTCATTTTGACTTATCTATGTGACTACATCTGTCTAACTAAACACTCCTATTATAGCCTGTGCAACTTTCGTTTATTTTTCTTTGTAAGGTCACACAAAGAGAACAGGAAAAGAAGTAATGGAATGTAAAATACAGGTTTACTATACCCTTCCTACCACCCAAGTAAGAAAGAAAATAATTAAAATATATTCAAAGCCCTAATGAATTCTTATAGTATTGAAATCTGTAATAAAAACCATCAGAGAGATTTACTTGGCAAACACAAGTAAGACTCATGTAAGTTAAAGTAAATAAAAATGATGAAACAGAAGGGAATAAAAATAAATAAATTGTAAAGTTTATTAATTTCTAACTTGTTAATATGATAATACCTCCAAAAACACAATTAAAGAATAAAGAAGCAGGTAACCTATAGTGCCATGTGTTCATGTATAGTAAAGTATTTTTTAACCAGTTCAGGACATGGCCATTTTCATTTTTTCATACAAGTAGTATAAATAGCTTATATGACCCCCACTGGGTCAGGCGGGGGAAGCTCCTTACGCTTTGCTACTATGAAGTGACGTTTTAGAATGTCACTGCAGAGTAGAAGTGGAACACTCAGACTTTTAAGGTTTATCATCCATATCTTCAGAGGATAGACCTTTCTTACAGAATAGAGACAACTGTTTTAAAGAGTTATTAAAATGTTATCTTTATTTTAACTACTTGCAGATGAGTCCAGAAGAATTTGGACACTGCTAGACTTTTTAAAATTTGTCCTCTGTACAACACAAATGGAGAATTTGAAACTTTAATTCAAAGGGTTTTACAAAGATTAAACATTTAGGAATTACAGGTTCTTTACATAACTCACGAGCTGAAAAGTGACTGGACCAATTATATAATTATAAATAGTACCATTATTTTAAATTCTTGGATGAAAATACTTTGCAGTCATTAAATGCTTAAAGTCTGACTCTACTAAGTTTGTTCCCTTGAGATACTTTGCTAGGACCAAGGAGTTTGTATGTTCTCCTTGTCTTTCTGTGGGTTTCCTCCATGTTCTCCATTTTCCTCACACTACAAAAACATACTGATGGGGAATTTAGATTGTGAGTCCTAATAGGGACAAGGACGATAATGTCTGGAAAGTGTTATGGAATATGATGGTACTATGTAAGTAAAAAAATAAATGCTGTTTTTATATGCATTTATTTGTTTGGAAAATCATCTGTATTTAACAATTCAAGCAAAATGGATGTGATTTCATAAAAACCCATGGCCATTTTGTGTCTAAAAAAGCTAAAGAATAGCGTGTTTTTTAGTAAACTGACTTCTCTGGGGAGCCTGAAAAACATACATAAAAGCATATTTTCATTTTTAATTGCAGAATCACACCATTTCTGCTCTTACAAAAAATATAAACACTGTGTCAAATTCACACTAAAAGTGCATAAAGGAAGAAAAGCTTCAAACATCACAATAAACATGCAATGAACAGAGTGAGATGTTATTGTGCATTTTGGTGTGGACATCTTCATGGAGACATGGTCTTAATCCATTAAAACCAAAAAAGAAAAGGGCCAGATATTTTCTACAAAAAAAATATCCAAAGTAAAATAACAAGATAACAAGATCAAAATTTTAAGTAATTAATAGGAAGCCACAAAAGAGGGATTATTAGAAAAATTATAAAGTTTATTACATATAAATAATAAATACAAAAGGGACAGGGTATTCTAGATAATGAATAACAGGTGAAGAGTCAATGTGCAAGATGTTAAGAAGTCAGCACATAAGAAACTAACGCTCCCCAGCTGGTCTGCATATCAATAGGTAGCAAAGCATGGTGCTCAATGTGAGTAAATGCACAAACAGTTAAATAGTCAAATAACCAGTTAAATAAATGCCATGCAGATACGATCTAAGGAGAAGTGCAATAGCTACAGAAAGTCATAAGGCAAATGAATTGATAATGATCCATATATGGTATAATACCTTGAGACTTGTAAGTGCCTTGCAGAGGGACAGGGGAGACGCACTGGAGCCTCGACGCGCATTTCACCACCTACGGCTTCGTCCATTTGAGAGACAAGTGTATCACAAATGTTTGTTAATGCTCTGTCTCCGCTAAATTAAAAGCATGCTCAATTGGGCTGATTGAAGAATATTCTATTACTTTACCTTAAGAATCTCGTGGATCGCTTTTGCTGCATGCTTTGGTCATGCTTCATACTACGAAGCACTGTCCTATCAGTTTTGCAACATTTGACAAAATCAGAGCTGAAAATATACCTCTCTACACTTCAGAATTCATCTGCTTCTATCTACACATCAATTCACTCTGTAATCACCAGGGAACTATTCCTTCTGGAATCAGATGAGTTAGATGTGACAGAAATTGTTTTCACATAGTAAATATTGGCTACTATACAGCAACATTACTAAAGAAGTATTTGTTATCGAGGCACATTGGTGTATCTCAAAGTGTTGCAGATGTACAGTCGGTACGGAAAGTATTCAGACCCCTTTACATTTTTCACTCTTTGTTTCATTACAGCCATTTGATGAATTCAAAAAAGTTCATTTTTTCTCATTAATGTGCACTCTGCACACCATCTTGACTGTAAAAAAAACAGGGAACAGACAAATTTATAATCTGCCACGTTTTTTTTTTTCTGTGAATGTTTAGGCCAAAATATTTCTGAAGTTGCTCCCATAACATTATTATGAAGATACCCCACGAAGTAATCAACATGATGTGTGCAGGACAATGCTAAGGATTACCGTGGCTTATTTGTTGTGTGATAGGATAACAAGCATCAAATATATTAGGATGGCCATTCTGGCGGTCACTCCTTTAAGGCCGGGATCACACTTGTGAGAAACTCACACGATTCTCGATTGAGTCTCTCGCATCAACACCCGGCAATGCCGCCGGCACTCAGACCGGAGCGTGCAGCTGCATGTATTTCTATGTAGCCGCACGCTCCGGTCCGAGTGCCGGTGGAAGTGCCGGGTGTTGATGTGAGAAACTCGCACGAGAATTTTTGATATCACCACACAGAACCTCATAAAACTCCTAGTATTGTCTGGGAGAAGAAAACATTGTGGCAGAAACTCTTTAATTCTTTTTTTGTACAATGGTCCTATCAAAATTACTGGGAGACATTTACTGTGTATTAAGTTTAAAATGTCTAAAAAATAGACACTCTTGGTAAATCTTACCCATTGTCTTCTGTGCTATGATAATTATTTTATATTTTCTCAGTTGTTTTCACTTTTCATGGCCTATTATTTATTAAGCCATCCCATTAACTTTTTCTCGCCTAAACTGTGTATATGTGTATGTACTGTAGTATGCGTCTAATTAATATACTCACTGTATGCATGCATATATGCACTGTTCTACTCCTCTTCTCAGTGATGTCAGCACTCTTGAAACTCTCCGACTCACACTGAGCTCTGCGTGACCCAGAAATGATCGGGATAGTCTGAAGAGCAGTGACGTCACTGAGAAGAAGAGCAGAATTGCGCTGAATCTAAGAGAAAGCGGCGGTAGGTGAATATATGAAAACACTGACACTACAGTAAATGCACATATACACAGGTTTGGGGGGGTTCTTTGGAAGGTTTCATTAACAAAAAAATTTTCTACATGATTATGTAACAATCTGTCATTTTATCACTTTGCTTAATAATTTATTACAAGCTCAATATAGTGTTCACAGCACATAAATACTGCACTTCCCTTATGAAATGTAGCGAATTGAAAACAGTATGCCTTGAACTTGGGTTTAACCCCTTTCTGACATCAGACATACTATTCTGTCCATGTGATGGGCTTAACCTTCCATGAACGGAATAGTACATCATTGTGATCGGCCATGCACACGGGTGGTGTGCGGCCGATCGCGGTTGAGTGTCAGCTGATTCTCACAGCTGACACCTGGCACTAAGTGCCAGCAGCGGTCACAGACCGCTCCCGGAACTTTAACCCCCGGAACACTGCGATCAAACAAGATCGCAGCATTTCCAGAGCAGGCAGAAGACTGACAGCCCCTCTGCCTTTGGATCGGAGACCCTGTGGCGTGACACAGGGTCCCGATCGTGCCATGGAGACCCGATGATGTAATGACAACATCCGGGTCTCCAGAGCTGAGAAACTATACAAAATACAAAAAAAAAACTGAGCCCTATATCCATATATAACAATATATTGCACTAGCATAATAAACACTCCAAGACAACCCGTACATTGTGCAGGTGGAATAAGTAAGAATATAATGATGAAACATGGAAGTTATAATAACACGCTAAATCATGGGAGATACATCCAGCACAAAATGATAATCAACGTGTCATACCAATGAAAAGCCAGGTATAAATCCAAATCCACAACTGGACATGGTGTATCAAAACTCACACATGGAAAATGGTATGTATTCTAGGCAAACCATGTGGAGAAAAAAGGGTGTACACGCAGCACTGGGGCAAAGTTGCTAGGACAGATCAGAGAAAAGCGTAACTAAGGCTACTTTCACACTTGCGTTTTTTTGCGCTGCGTTTTGAGCGCACATGAAGCGCATTAAAAAAACGCATGCAAACGCTTGTAAACGCTGCAATATTTAGTCGCATAAGCATGCGCATTTCGACAAAAAAATCGCAGCGTTTGTCTGCGATTTCATGCGTTTTTGCATGCGTTTGCGTTTTTTTGGCGCATGCGTTTTCTATTTGTCACATTATCATCTCTGCCTCCATCATCTCTGGCTCTATAATCTCTGGCTCCATCATCTGTCTCCATCATCTCTGCCTCCATCATCTCTGGCTCTATCATCTCTGGCTCCATCATCTGTCTCCATCATCTCTGGCTCTATCATCTCTGTCTCCATCATCTCTGGCTCTATCATCTCTGTCTCCATCATCTCTGGCTCTATAATCTCTGGCTCCATCATCTGTCTCCATCATCTCTGCCTCCATCATCTCTGGCTCTATCATCTCTGGCTCCATCATCTCTGGCTCTATCATCTCTGGCTCCATCATCTGTCTCCATCATCTCTGGCTCCATCATCTGTCTCCATCATCTCTGCCTCCATCATCTCTGGCTCTATCATCTCTGGCTCCATCATCTCTGGCTCCATCATCTCTGGCTCTATCATCTCTGGCTCTATTCATCTCTGGCTCCATCATCTCTGGCTCCATCATCTCTGGCTCTATCATCTCTGGCTCTATAATCTCTGGCTCCATCATCTGTCTCCATCATCTGTGCCTCCATCATCTCTGGCTCTATCATCTCTGGCTCCATCATCTGTCTCCATCATCTCTGGCTCTATCATCTCTGGCTCCATCATCTGTCTCCATCATCTCTGCCTCCATCATCTCTGGCTCTATCATCTCTGGCTCCATCATCTCTGGCTCCATCATCTCTGGCTCTATCATCTCTGGCTCTATCATCTCTGGCTCCATCATCTGTCTCCATCATCTCTGCCTCCATCATCTCTGGCTCTATCATCTCTGGCTCCATCATCTCTGGCTCTATCATCTCTGACTCCATCATCTCTGGCTCTATCATCTCTGGCTCCATCATCTCTGTCTCCATCATCTCTGCCTCCATCATCTCTGGCTCTATCATCTCTGGCTCCATCATCTCTGGCTCCATCATCTCTGGCTCTATCATCTCTGGCTCTATCATCTCTGGCTCCATCATCTGTCTCCATCATCTCTGCCTCCATCATCTCTGGCTCTATCATCTCTGGCTCCATCATTTCTGGCTCTATCATCTCTGACTCCATCATCTCTGGCTCCATTATTTACAGAAAAATTTGCATGCGTGCAAAAGCGCTGACGAGCGCAAAGCCATGCGCACGCCAGCGCCCCCATAGACTGCAATGTTATTTTTGCGCATAGCATGCGCACACGTTCGCACGCGTTTTTTTAAAGCGGTTGGGCGGGAAAAAAATGCAACATGTAGCGTCTGGCACGTATGGGCGCACACCGGGAAAATGCGCAGCGCACGACAAACGCACATGAACGGGTGCAAGCGCTAGACCCTGCGCCCGCCATGTTAAAGATAGGGGAACATTGCGCATGCGTCCGATAGCGCAAGACGCGCTGCGCAAAAAAACGCAAGTGTGAAAGTAGCCTAAGGTCCTAGAATAATGGTAAGGATAAAATGTAAAGAGAGTTTAAAAGAAATTATACCTACTGACACCCAGGCTGCAAAATAAAGAAGAAGCACAGGAGCTAGTGGCATATGGGGATCAGGGTCTTGGAGTGGTTATTATGCTAGTGCACTATATTGTTATGTATCTGGATATAGGGCTCAAGGTTTTTTCGTGACGGTTTTAATTGATTTTATTTGCTTGTCTACCCCCTTCTTTTTCTCATGTTAATAAATTTCAAGTATTATTATGCATTTATGAGTGTGCACATCACTTTGTAGTTCTTTTCTTTCCTTTTATCCCAAACATAAAATCAACAACAATAACTAAACAAATTATAATTGCAAAGTTCAACTTTATTAGGAACGGACCCTTCATTTTCAAAAAGTAGCTAGTTTGTACTGTGAACATTATTTGTACGATAGCCATTGTTTCTGACTTCCCTGCATACATGCATGCTCAGTTTAGCGTGTATATTTATATTAATAAGAAGGAGACAAGGTGCTGCAAGACACTTTCAAACTTAACTTGCTCTTTGTCCGAAAGGGGGCATGGATTAAGGGTTGGTAAGTTGCAACATATGTCTGCACAAAACCTGGGCAATCAAGAAGTGGTATGAAGCTAGACAAAAGTGTTTACATTTCACAAAATGTTATTCAGTATGAGCATTTGGGATACATTTGGATAATCTAATTCCCAACTTCCTAAATTTATGACATTATTATCTGCCAAAGTGTGAGTCTATCTAACTAAATGTCGTAAGTATGTCGTAATACATTATATGAAATGAGCTGGAAATAGAAATCTCTTGATCTGTAATATTTACATGTGCTTTTGAATGGTAAATTAATACACAATATATAATCTATTCTCCATTATTGTCCATCATGGATGTAAAGAGAATAAACCTGTTTAAGCAAATGCAGCAAATTCTTTTATTTCTAACATAATAACTATGCAAAATGTAGAGCAGAGCACTTTCAAACATGTTTGGGACATGTTTTGACATCTAATTCTTGGACTGTGCAAACTTATTGTAGACAGTGTTATCGGCTTACCAGATGCGGATGCTGAGCTTTGTACAGTACATCACTACACTTTATTTAAGGTGGGTGTTTCCCCATTGGTCTGGTCCCCCATTGCTCCACCAAGACTCGAATCATGCTGCTAGGATTCTTGAGACATCAATCCACCCACAATGAGATTGTGGGGTACTGATGGTTTCCATGGCAGCCAGAGTTTAAAAAAAGGCCTTTGTGTCGGTCTTCCAAGTAAATCTAATAGGCCCAGGGTCTAATAGGCTGTATGGCAATGAGAAACTGGGAGTTGTAATACACTTGAATACTGACATATTGCAGAGTTTTACACCAGTTATCAAGACTTGAAGTATTAGCATTACCACTTCTGAATTATATTGAAACTGAATTATCAATTTATGATATTATTTTTCCAGCATGGGACAAGAAAAAAAATAATTATGCAGAATTGCTATTTCTGTTGACCTTTCCTTCTGCAGAATAATAAAAAATATATAGCTCTAAAAACATAGCGAAAGAAAAAAAATCTTTTGAAAATGGTAAATTAAATTCGAAGAAGTAGTAAAACATAAAAAAACTATACGTGTGGTATTGTTTTATTCGGACATGTCGCCAGATTACCCTACCTACTGAGGCCCTTTTTGTTACGTGTGACATCGAGAGCCTCTACTCTAACATTAGCCACACTGATGGGATCAAAGCAGTGACCTTTCTGGATCAACAAACAGGTTCTGACAGGCTGCATGATTCTTTCATCACAGACCTGTTAGATTTCATCTTACGCCATAATTATTTCATTTTTGACAGATCATTCTATCTTCAGGTATCCGGAGTGGCGATGGGGGCATGATGTGCACCTGCCCTGGCTAACCTCTTCCTTGGATGGTGGGAAGCCACAGTGGTATATCCTTCAGAGCAATACAAAAACAAGGTCAGCAATTTGTCACACTACATTGATGACGTGTTCTTTGTCTGGCGGGGGACGCAACAGGAGTGCAATCTGTTTCTTGATTTCCTAAATCAAAACCCATTTAATATCCGACTGACTCATTCCATATCTTCCAACAGTGTTATCTTCTTGGACGTGACTGTTTGGGTATGTGACCACCAACTTATCACAAATCTATACCGTAAGACCACAGCTACTAATAGCTTATTGGAATTCCATAGCTTCCATCCCTTGCACACACAAAGGGGGATACCGACCAGTCAATTCTTAACCCCTTTATTCCATCAGACGTACTATTCCGTCCATGTGACCCTGGACCTAATTCCCATGGACGGAATAGTACGTCATGGGCGATCAGCTGCGCTCCCGGGGGGAGCGCAGCTGATCGCTGCCGGGTGTCAGCTGATTATCACAGCTGACACCCGTGACTGTGTGTCAGGAGCAGTCACGGACCGCTCCCGGCACATTAACCCTTGGCACACCGCGATCAAACATGATCGCGGTGTACCCGGGGCACAGGGGAGGATCGCGCAGGCAGGGGGCTCCCTGCGCGCTCCCCTGAGACCCTCAGAGCAGCGCGATGTGTCGCGCTGTTCCGAGGGTCCGTCCTCCCTCCAGGTCCCCGGATCCAAGATGGCGCCGGGGTCCTGCAGGGAGGCGGCTTCCTCAGTGCCTGCTGAGAGCAGGCGCTGGGGAAGCCTGCAGCGATGCCAGAGCGATCGCTGGTGTGACAGAGTGCTGTGCACACTGTCACACCAGCGATCTGATAAAATACTGTGATGTCCCACCCTGGGACAAAGTAAAAAAGTAAAAAAAGTAAAAATAAAAAGTAAAAAAAAATCATAAAAAAAAAAAAAAATATTCCCCAATAAATTCATTTTTTCCTGTAAATAAAAAAAACAAAACAATAAAAGTACACATATTTGGTATCGCCGTGTCCGTAACGACCCCCCCTATAAAACTGTCCCACTAGTTAACCCCTTTAGTGAACCCCTTAAAAAAAAAAAAGACGAAGCAAAAAATCAATGCTTTATCATCATACCGCCGAACAAAAAGTGAAATAACACACGATCAAAAAGACCGATATAAATAAACATGGTACCACTGAAAACGTCATCTTGTCCCGCAAAAAACGAGCCATCACACAGCATCATGAGCGAAAAAATAAAAAAGTTATAGCTCGCAGAATAAAGCGATGCAAAAATAATGATTTTTTTATATAAAATTGTTTTCATTCTATAAAAGCACCAAAACCTAAAAAAATGATATAAATGAGGTATCGCCATAATCGTACTGACCCGAAGAATAAAACTGCTTTATCAATTTTACCACACGCGGAACGGTATAAACGCCTCCCCAAAAGAAATTCATGAATTGCTGATTTTTGTTCATTCTAACCTCCCAAAAATCGAAATAAAAAGCGATCAAAAAATGTCACCTGCTCAAAAATGGTACAAATAAAAACGTCAACTCGTCCACAAAAAATAAGACCTCACATGACTCTGTGGGCCAAAATATGCAAAAATTATAGCTCTCAAAATGTGGTGATGCAAAAAACTATTTTTTGCAATAAAAAGCGTCTTTTAGCGTGACAGCTGCCAATCACAAAAACCCGCTATAAATAGTAAATCAAACCCCCTTTATCACCCCCTTAGTTAGGGAAAAATAATAAAATTAAAAAAATGTATTTATTTCCATTTTCCCGTTAGGGTTAGGGTTGCGGCTAAAGTTAGGGTTAGGGTTGGCGCTAACGTTAGTATTAGGATTAGGGTTGGCGCTAACGTTAGGATTAGGGTTGGGATTAGGGTTATGGGTGTGTTAGGGTTAGGTTTGTGGTTAGGGTTGGGACTAGGGTTATGGGTGTTTGGGGTTAGGGTTGGAGTTAGAATTGGGGGGTTTCTGCTGTTTAGGCACATCAGGGGCTCTCGAAATGTGACATGGCGTCTGATATCAATTCCAGCCAATTCTGCATTGAAAAAGTCAAATGGTGCTCCTTCACTTCTGAGCTCTGCCATGCGCCCAAACAGTAGTTTACCCACATATGGGGTATCAGCATACTCTGGACCCCAAGAGTTATTGTGCAATTTGGCCTATTTCTCCTGTTACCCTTGGGAAAATAAAAAACTGGGGGCGACAAAATCATTTTTGTAAAAAAATGATTTTTTTGTTTTTACGGCTGTATGTTATAAAACTTCTGTGAAGTACTTGGGGCTTCATAGCGCTCACCACACTTCTAGATAAGTTCCTTGTGGGGTCTATTTTCCAAAATGGGGTCACTTGTGGGGGGTTTCCACTGTTTAGGCGCATCAGGGGCTCTCCAAATGCGACATGACACCCCAGACCATTCCATCAAAGTCTGCAATCCAAAACGTCACTACTTCCCTTCCGAGCCCCGACGTGTGCCCATACAGTAGTTTTCTCCCACATATTGGGTATCAGCGTACTCAGGACAATTTGGACAACAACTTTTGGGGTCCAATTTCTCCTGTTACCCTTGTGAAAATAAAATATTGGGGGCGAAAAAATCATTTTTGTAAAAAAAAAAGGATTTTTTATTTTTACGGCTGTACGTTATAAACTTCTGTGAAGCACTTCGGGGTTCAAAGTGCTCACCACACATCTAGATAAGTTCCTTGTGGGGTCTATTTTCCAAAATGGGGTCACTTGTGGGGGGTTTCCACTGTTTAGGCGCATCAGGGGCTCTCCAAATGCGACATGACTCCCCCAGACCATTCCATCAAAGTCTGCAATCCAAAACGTCACTACTTCCCTTCCGAGCCCGACGTGCGCCCATACAGTAGTTTACTCCCACATATTGGGTATCAGCGTACTCAGGACAAATTGGACAACAACTTTTGGGGTCCAATTTCTCCTGTTACCCTTGTGAAAATAAAATATTGGGGGCGAAAAAAATCATTTTTGTAAAAAAAAAAAAAGGATTTTTTATTTTTACGGCCGTACGTTATAAACTTCTGTGAAGCACTTCGGGGTTCAAAGTGCTCACCACACATCTAGATAAGTTCCTTGTGGGGTCTATTTTCCAAAATGGGGTCACTTGTGGGGGGTTTCCACTGTTTAGGCGCATCAGGGGCTCTCCAAATGCGACATGACTCCCCCAGACCATTCCATCAAAGTCTGCAATCCAAAACGTCACTACTTCCCTTCCGAGCCCCGACGTGCGCCCATACAGTAGTTTACTCCCACATATTGGGTATCAGCATACTCAGGACAAATTGGACAACAACTTTTGGGGTCCAATTTCTCCTGTTACCCTTGTGAAAATAAAATATTGGGGGCTAAAAAATCATTTTTGTAAAAAAAAAAAAAAGAAATTTTTTATTTTACGGCTGTACGTTATAAACTTCTGTGAAGCATTTTGGGGTTCAAAGTGCTCACCACACATCTAGATAAGTTCCTTGAGGGGTCTAGTTTCCAAAATGGTGTCATTTGTGGGGGGTTTCCACTGTTTAGGCAGATCAGGAGCTCTCCAAACACGACATGGCATCCAGCCAATTCTGCGTTGAAAAAGTCAAACGGCGCTCCTTCCCTTCCAAACTCTGCCATGCACCCAAACAGTGGTTTACCCCCACATATGGGGTATCATTGTACTCAGGACAAATTGCACAATAACTTTTGGAGTCTTGTTTCCCTTGGGAAAATAAAAATTGGGGTGAAAAGATCAATTTTGTGGAAAAAATATAATTTTTTAATTTTACGGCTCTACGTTATAAACTTGTGTGAAGCACTTGGGGGTTCAAATTGCTCACCAAAGATCTAGATAAGTTCCTTAGGGGGTCTAGTTTCCCAAATGGGGTCACTTGTGGGGGGTTTCCACTGTTTAGGCACGTCAGGGGCTCTCCAAATGCAACATGGCGTTCAATCTCAATTCCAGCCAATTTTGGTTGGAAAAAGTCAAATGGTGCTCCTTCCATTCCGAGCTCTGCCATGCGCCCAAACAGTGGTTCCCCCCACATATGGGGTATCAGCGTACTCAGGACAAATTGGACAACAAATTTTGTGGTCCAATTTCTCCTGTTACCTATGGGAAAATAAAAAATTAGTGACTAAGAGATAATTTTTGTGGGAAAAAAATAGGATTTTTTATTTTCATGCCCGGGCATTATAAACTTGTGTGAAGCACTTGGGGGTTCAAAGTGCTCACCAAAGATCTAGATAAGTTCCTTAGGGGGTCTAGCTTCCAAAATGGGGTCACTTGTGGGGGGTTTTCACTGTTTAGGCTCATCTGGGGCACTACAAACGGAACATGACCCCCATCAATGTTTGCATTCCAAAACGTTACTGCTTCTTTTCCAAGCCCTGCCGTGCGCCCAAACAGTTTCCCCCCCCCCACATATGGGGTATCAGTGTACTCAGGACAAATTGGACAACAAGTTTTGGGGTCCAATTTCCTTGGGAAAAATCAAAAATTTGGGACTAAAAAATCATTTTTGTGGAAAATTGTTTTTTTTTTTCACACCCAGGCATTATAAACTTTTGTGAAACACTTTGGGGTTCAAAGTGCTCACAACAGATCTAGATAAGTTCCTTAGGGGGTCTAGTTTCCAAAATGGTGTCACTTGTGGGGGGTTTCCACTGTTTAGGCGCATCAGGGGCTCTCCAAACACGACATGGCGTCCAATCTCAACTCCAGCCAATTTTAGTTTGAAAAAGTCAAACAGCGCTCCTTCCCTTACGAGCTCTGCCGTGTGCCCAAACAGTGGTTTTCCCCCACATATGGGGTATTGGCGTACTCAGGAGAAATTGCACAACAACTTTATCTGTCCATTTTCTCCTTTTACCCTTGTGAAAATAAAAAAAAGTTTGTAAAAGATCATTTTTGTGGCTAAAAAGTTAAATATTAATTTTTTCCATCCACGTTGCTTCAGCTCCTGTGAAGCACCTGAAGGGTTAATAAACTTCTTGAATGTAGTTTTAAGTACCTTGAGGGGTGCAGTTTTTATAATGGTGTCACTTTTGGGTATTTTCTGCCATATAGACCCATCAAAGTGACTTCAAATGTGAGGTGGTCCCTAAAAAAATGGCTTTGTAAATTTTGTTGTAAAAATGAGAAATCACTGGTCAACTTTTAACCCTTCTAATTTCCTAACAAAGAAAAATTTTGGTTCCAAAATTGTGCTGATGTAAAGTAGACATGTGGGAAATGTTATTTCTTAACTATTTTGTGTGACATATTTCTCTGTTTTAAGGGAAAAAAAATTCAAAGTTTGAAAATTGCAAAATTTTTTAAATTTTCGCCATATTTGCGTTTTTTTCAAAAATAAACGCAAGGTATATCGAAGAAATTTTACCACTAACATGAAGTACAATATGTCACGATAAAACAGTCTCAGAATCGCGAAGATCCGTTGAAGCGTTCCAGAGTTATAACCTCATAAAGAGACAGTGGTCAGAATTGTAAAAATTGGCCCGGTCATTAACGTGCAAACCACCCTTGGGGGTGAAGGGGTTAAAGACCAGAAGAAAATGCACTCTATATGAGCACTTCCGCAGCCAGGCGTTGGATCTCACTTATATATTCTGAAAACGAGGATAACTCAAAAATATAATTTCCAGTGCTTTTCAACGGGCTAACCAACAGTCAAAGGACACTCTTCTAACGCCACGCCCTCAACCCATGGATACGCAGGTACGCTTTATCACAAATTACAATACGCATTGGGATCAGATTAAAGATGTTCTCAATAAACATTGGAATATCTTAACTACAGACCTACAGACCAATATAATAGTGGGCGACTCGATTCAGCTGACGGCGCTGAGGGCACCCAATCTTAGATATACTTTGGTCCATAGCCACTACCAGAGGCCCACTCTTAAACTGCATCGAGGTATTGACCTTCGAGGATCATTCCCCTCCGGTGAATGTAATGTTTGCCCCTACATCTATATAACACGCAACACATTCATCAATCCTTTGGACTCTGGACGTCATCATTTGAGATTCTATATTAATTGTAACATGAGAAATATCGTTTACGCTATCATTTGCCCTTGCCAACAAATATATGTGGGTCAGACGTCGCAGGAGCTCCGCAAAAGAATTCAAAAACACTTTTCAACAATCAACTTGGCAGCTACAGATCTGCAAAAAGATAAGACACTGACTTCGGTAGCTGCCCATTTTTTGACCAAACATGCAGGAATTCCTACAACGATGACGTCTACAGTCAGATTCTCGTAGGATCTACAGTACAGACCAAAAGTTTGGACATACCTTCTCATTCAAAGATTTTTCTGTATTTTCATGACTATGAAAATTGTAGAATTACACTGAAGGCATCAAAACTATGAATTAACACATGTGGAATTATACATTACACTTTACAAAAAAGTGTGAAACGACTGAAAATATGTCTTATATTCTAGGTTCTTCAAAGTAGCCACCTTTTGCTTTGATTACTGCTTTGCATGCAGAAAAGGTGAACGGATGTACTCTACATGCCTGGTTCCCACCGTGAAGCATGGAGGAGGTAGTGTGATGGTGTGGGGGTGCTTTGCTGGTGACACTGTTTGGGATTTATTCAAAATTGAAGCGGTGAGTGGTCCAGCTCACCCCAAACCATCTCGATTGGTTTCAGGTCTGGTAACTGTGGAGGCCAGGTCATCTGGCGTAGCACCCAACACTCTCCTTCTTGGTCAAATAGCCCTTACACAGTCTGGAGGTGTGTTTGGGGTCATTGTCCTGTTGAAAAATAAATGATGGTCCTACCTAAACGCAAACCGGATGGAATAGCATGCTGCTGCAAGATGCTGTGGTAACCATGCTGGTTCAGTATGCCTTCAATTTTGAATAAATCCCCAACAGTGTCACCAGCAAAGCACCCCCACATCATCACACCACCTCCTCCATGCTTCACAGTGGGAACCAGGCATGTAGAGTCCATCCGTTCACCTATTCTGCGTGCAAAGCAGTAATCAAAGCAAAAGGTGGCTACTTTGAAGAACCTAGAATATAAGACATATTTTCAGTTGTTTCACACTTTTTTGTAAAGTGTAATGTATAATTCCACATGTGTTACTTCATAGTTTTGATGCCTACACTTTACATCTTTTAGGCTCATTGATCTGGAGAGCTCTTCCTGTACAGGTTTATATATCCTGGAGATTTTGTGCAGACTTAAGCCTATATTTAATTGCACATTCTTTTCAGGTGGAAAGTTTGTTTGCCTAATATGGCTCCCTCTCCCCAGTTGTCTCTCCAGACACCTACTCTGTCTGCTGAGGTGTTGTCGTGGAGTGAGAAAACTGTTGCTCATAGCAACCAATCACAGCTCAGCTTCTTTTAAACAGCTCTGGTGATTGGATGGTGATACCCACACACACACACACACACACATTCAATTTTATATATATAGATAGGGGTTATTGCAGGGTTAATTGTTCATCTTTACCATGTCTTTAGTATAGCAGGTCTAGTAGTTTTCCGGTCTGGTACCCTATTGCTTTTGTTACCATTTTAATTGTTTTTAACCTGTTGTTGTGCAGTGTCAGTGCAATAAAGTGTTTATATTTCATATGGGAGTGTGGACATTCATTGAGTAGTACTGTTTTCTTCTCCTTCTCCATATTTTGGTTTGGGCATGCTCAGAGACTCCATGGCCACATGCCAGAATTTTTATTTAAATACTGTACACTTTGGAGGGCAAGTAAAACCTTTATCACTATAGTATTGAATTTCAATGAACATATATATTTTATTTTTCCTCTTTAAACTATCCATTTTTAATTGTATTTTTTTCTAAATACATTTAATTTTATTCAAATCACCTGCGAAGACTGGATCTTTACTAGGAGTAAAAATTTCCATATCAATTCCAGCTAGTTATGCCACACATGTGCACACAAACAGCGGGTTTGTAACACTGTGAGGCTCATTATGGAGGGGCACATTTGGATTTGGGCACATAGATTTTACTTCATTTTTTTGGGTGCAGCCATGTTAATTCTCCAGAGCATTTCTGCTAATGTGGAAATCTCCTATATTTCCTATATTTCCATTGACAGATGATGTACCTGAATAAGGGCTTGTTTTTTGTGGGATGCTTATATTGGTACCATTTTGGGGTGCATAACATTTTGTAATCAATTTTAAGTCTCGAAACACATTTATCCTGTGCACTACACTGAGCACTTACGCTGACGTTCTCATCTAAGCTTGTGAAATAGATAATTCATATTTCACACTCTGACAGAAACATTCACTATGGCTGCTTTCACACTTGCGTTTGAGTGACCTGCGCCTGTCTGCGCACGGCCGCCGCTAAGCTCTGCCCTGGCCACGCCTCCTCCCGGCGGCTCCGCCTATGGGCGCATGACGCCGCATGCGAACTGCGTACCCTATCTTTATCATTGGGTACGCAGGCCGTGCACAGGTATGCGTTTGGCGGCGCATGCGTCCTTTTGACTGGCGCAGCGAGTGCACCAAAAAGCAACATGCAACATTTTGGTGCACTTGGCGCACCGTCAAAAGGACGCATGCGCCACCAAACGCATACCTGCGCACGGCCTGCGTACCCAATGATAAAGATAGGGTAAGCAGGTCGCATTCGGCGTCATGCGCCCATAGGCGGAGCCGCCAGGAGGAGGCGCGGCCAGGGGCAGAGCTTAGCGGCGGCCGTGCGCAGACAGGCGCAGGTCGCTCAAACGCAAGTGTGAAAGCAGCCTATAATGTGTTGTCTCAGATCTATTCACCAAAGCTCTCTATGATTGCCAGATCTAACAATCTGTGACTTTTTTGTGGTGCTGCATCAAAAACTCATTGTATCTGCCCCACACAGCTACAGGATGTGAACAACCTGAGGCAGCACATGACTCAAGTATATGCTGTCAAACATCTGGACAGAACTGAACTACCACCTAGAACTTTGTTGTGTAACCAATAGAAATCACTTTGAACATTTGTATTGTTTGTATTATATACATTTTGGAAAGAAAGTGTGTTCTCTTAGATAGAAATACTGAGTCTTTAGTTTTGCACTATCCTTTTTGAATCACCCTATATATTGGTCAAGGTTCATTATTTTTGCAAAGAAACTAAGATTGATCGTTTTGTTTTTGGCATTTAAACAGTTCAGATACAGTTAGATTTTATATATCACATCTAATATATTATTACTGCTTTATCACAACATTTTGAAGTCTATTTTGTCTACTTTGCATGAAAATATGCTTTTTTATATCTTTTTATCTTACACCTCAAGGTATCACTAAACACAGAAGTTACAAAAAAATGAAGTTAAATATGAAACCATTCAACTGTATGTTAGGGTCTGCGGAACGCACCAAATATATGAGGTAGAGAGGTGCGTTCGCAGCCCGGGTCCACCGTGCAGGCGGAACCTGCTGCTAGTAAAATGGCAAAAGTAGCGAACTCTGTTATCCCGCAGAGTCGCTAAAATAAACGCCGTAGCGCGTTGTGACAGTAAGTGCGAACTCTGTTAATACCCAGAGCCGCTAACGGAAATGCCACAGCGCTATATGGCGATAGGTGCGAACTCACTTAGCTTCAGTGAGCCGCAAAGTAAAACGCTAGGGCGCTGTCTAGCGTCGAAAGCAAACCCTGTTACGTCACAGGGCCGCTGAGGAAAAGTGCTGTGTCCTGTCAGGCTCTCAGGTACACAGTTAAGTGCTAAGCGTACATAACGCGTGATCATGTGCTAATGTCCTCGAGGGAGTCACCTGCAATCTATGGCGTCTGAACGCCAGACCCTGAATACGGCAATCAAAACTCCTCACCGGTTACGCCGGTAATCTAGGGCATCTAGGACACCGACCCTGGCCAGCTACCATACCAAACTCCTCACCGATTAAGTCGGTATTCTAATGGCTTATTTCAGCCGGGTCCCTAACCACACATACGCATGATCACACTGGCGCATAGCATACAATGGTTGATATTAGCGCATGGCGGCCCAGCCATGCTACCCTTTTATAGCAACAGCTACAGGACCTTCCAGGAACAAGGACCAATGAGAAGCTGTTACAAACACACGTAGCTACATGACCTTCCTGGCGGACCAATAGGAGCCGCTGCAGCACCTGAACATGTGACCCCTGATCTCCAATGAGAGATCTCACTCTGGGCATGCTCAGATGGGAAAACGCAGGACTTTGTCTCAAAGACGGCTGCTCCAGCACTGGCTATAATAGCAGATCCAGGAAAGGAAGCAGCAAGTCACTGCACAGTAGAGGAGCGGGCAAGACGCCTGGACCGACGTCTCTGCTGAGCAGGCTCCACTGCGGCCGGAGATGAATGGGAGACCGCAGCGGGACGGGTTCGAGACTCCCCTTGTGCAGCAGCGGGAACTCGAACCCTAACACTGTATGCATGTTACTTGAACATAGCTGTCAATTTACAGTGAAGGAAATAATTATTTGATCCCTTGATGATTTTGTAAGTTAGCCCACTCACAAAGACAATGAACAGCATATAATTTTATGGGCAGGTTAATTTTAACATCGAGAGATAGAATATCAAAAATAAAATCCAGAAAATCACATTGTATAAATTCTATAAATTTATTTGCATTTTGCAGTGAGAAATAAGTATTTGATCCCCTACCAACCTTTAAGAGTTCTGGCTCCTACAGACCAGTTAGACGCTCCTAATCAACTCACTACCTGCATTAAAGACAGCTGTCTTACATAGTCACCTTTACAAAAGACTCCTGTCCACATACTCAATCAGTCAGACTAATGTCTACAACATGGGCAAGACCAAAGAGCTTTCTAAGGATGTCAGGGACAAGATCATAGACCTGCACAAAGCTGGAATGGGCTACAAAACCATACGTAAGGCGCTGGGTGAAAAGGAGACAAATGTTGGTGCAATAGTAAGAAAATGGAAGAAATACAAAATGACTGTCAATCAACATTTATCTGGGGCACCATGCAACAGCTCACCTTGTGGGGTATCCTTGATCATGAGGAAGGTGGGAGATTAGCCTAAAACTACACAGGGGGAACTTGTTAATGATCTCAAGGCAGCTGGGACCACAGTCACTAAGAAAACTATTGGTAACACAATACGCCATAAAGGTTTAAAATCCTTCAGTGCCCGCAATGTCCCCCTGCTCAAGAAGACACATGTGCAGGCCCGTCTGAAGTTTGCCAATGAACACCTGGATAATTCTGTGAGTGATAGGGAGAAGGTGCTGTGGTCAGATGAGACAAAAATTGAGGTCTTTGGCATTAATTCAACTCACCCTGTTTGGAGGAAGAGAAATGCTGCCTATGACCCAAAGAACACCGTCCCCACTGTCAAGCATGGAGGTAAAAACATTATGTTTTGGGAGTGTTTCTCTGCTAAGGGCACAGGACTACTTCACCGCCTTAATGAGAGAATGGATGGAGCCATGTACCGTAAAATCCTGAGTGACAACCTCCTTCCCTCCTCCAGGACATTAAAAATGGGTCTGGCTGGGCCTTCCAGCAAGACAGTGACCCAAAACATACAGCCAGGGCAACAAATGAGTGTTTTAAAAAAAGCACATTAAGGTCATGGAGTGGCCTAGCCAGTCTCCTGACCTTAATCCCATAGAAAACTTATGGAGGGAGTTGAAGCTCCGACTTGCCAAGCAACAGCCTCAAAATTTTAATGATTTAGAGATGATTTGCAACGAGGAGTGGACCAAAATTCCTCCTGACATGTGCGCAAACATCATCATCAACTACAAAAAAGTCTGACTGCTGTGCTCGCTAACAAGGGTTTTGCCACCAAGTAGTAAGTCTTGTTTGCCAGAGGGATAAAATATTTATTTCTCACTACAAAATGCAAATACATTTATATAATTTATACAATGTGATTTTCTGGATTTTATTTTTGATATTCTATCTCTCAATGTTAAAATTAACCTACCCTTAAAATTATAGACTGATCATGTCTTTGTCAGTGGGCAAACATACAAAATCATCAAGGGATCAAATAATTATTTCCTTCACTATATAGAAGAAAAATACTTTTTTATTCTTTACATTTTAAGTAAAAAAACAGAAAATCTGAAGGTAATTTCAAATGACAAGGGTACATTTTCATGAAATCCATCTAGTTTTTTTTATTGCTTTTAACAGTATCTGCTTCAATATTGTGAAGTTATGTGAACCGATAGGGCTCCTGCACATACCAAAGCCTGGAAGAAGACTATCTTCTAAGAAGCTGGTAGAATCTCCATCAGGTGTTGAACAGACAGAAAGAGTTCTGTTAGCAGATAAATAAAAATACTTGTATTTCTGGCATACAGCAGTACAGTAAGGGTCCATTGGTGCTGTATTACCACTTCATACAACTTGGAGGTCTATAAAGCCATTTATTTGGCCATGTGCAGCATAAGTTAGACCACTACATATTAGTGCCAATTAAAATATACCAAAACAATGCACAAAAAAATCTAATATCTGGATTAAATAAATGATTCTGATATTTTGCAAAGCAGCTGCTATTACAGAAACTACATAATATGTTCAATGAAAATACATTTTAATGCATCTTTGTTATAAGTGTTATCAGTTTGTGTATTTGTGTATTTTGCATTGTAAATTATAGAGTCAATTCTAAGGAATATAAAGTGGGTAAAACAATGAACATTTGATTTATCCATTAACGGAATGTAAATTAGAAAGATAGTCTATAGAGAAGCTCATATAAAAAGATTCTTATGTTGTGGTGATGACGTATGGTGAGAAATGAGAACTTGATGAAAGTTAACGACAGTGTTGATTTGCTCAGCAGCTACCATGTAATTCTTCATGTCAAATCCTGCCAAAAGTTAAGGTCAACTGATTACTAATGAATTCATCCTTGTTGGTGGTATTTTCATTGATTTTCTTTTGACGCTTAACAACATAATGAAGTTTCAGAGACATAGATATGATTATAGACTGTTTTTTCTTTTTTTACTCTGACTTAAAATGTGAACTTTGAACTGTTCATATGCGACTCTTAAATAATCATGTTGAACAAACAAACCTAACCTTTAGTCTCCATAGCTCTTATATTAAAGTTTTAGCAGAAAAATCCGACAAACACAATAATCAAAGTAACTCATTTTATGTTGATACTTTGCAATACCAAAAATACAAAGAAACCAAAAGGTCAACTTGTAAAAGTAATTAAATGTTTCAGGGGGAAACAAAATAAAACAACCATTGCTTGTTGTAAAGACGGGGGTATTTACCTATGTGAGTAGCTCTTGCATTCACTATATTATAATGAGAGGATTTAAAAGTGCAGCTTAAAGTTTATCTATACAAACATCTGTGAATCTCTAGACTATACCCAAGAAGAACAAGAAACAGTCTATTCATATTTAAACTTAGTTATTATAGAAAGGCCTGAAATTCAATATTACAAAAAATAGAAGTGTTTTAATAAAAATTATATAAGAGTAATGCATACAAAAGTGTTTTTAGAGTGTAATAGTAGCAGAACATTAAAAAAAACTATATACATCTAGCATAGTTGTAATTGTACTGACCCAAAGCATAAAGTTGTCTTATCACTTATTCCACAAGGTGAATGGCTAAAAAAAGGAAATAAAATCAATTCTTGAAGTGATGTTGATTGATGTTTATTC
Source organism: Oophaga sylvatica (assembly GCA_033576555.1). NCBI lineage: Eukaryota > Metazoa > Chordata > Amphibia > Anura > Dendrobatidae > Oophaga > Oophaga sylvatica. Next base: position 122,578,418 of record JARQOD010000006.1, read on the forward strand.
TGCCTCACAAAGATGGCAATAAGGATTGGTTCACATTTATTCAGTGCTTTGGACTGATCATTTACATCAAGGTTTCAATCGAAATCTCCAGACAATGTGATTCATACAAAACCCCTGACATATCATTCACTATAATGATGCAGATGGAGTCACTTTGGACTCTATCTAGGTTATGATTCGACAGTGTCCATCTCATTAGACATAATTTTGGACATGCACAAAAGCTTGGTTGAATACATTTTTGTGCACCTCTGAGAAGACAGGCACCATTGAACAGTGGCCAGATGGAGTCCAGAGTTACTCTGACTGCTACATAATAGCTAATGCATCAATCAGGGGATTTGTCTGATATCATATATCAGCATAAATGTGAACCAAGCCTTAAAAGTGTTCTAAAATGTTACATACCCCCAAAGTGGCACCAATAAAATCTTCAACTCAACCCACAAAATAAACAAATTCCCACTTAAGTGGTAGCACAAAAGCTCTGGAAAATTTACTTGGCTCCCCGAAAAGAAATCCAGTGAAATCTACAATATTTTGTGTGGTATGACTATTTTAAGCTCATAAAAATTCAAAGTTTGAAAATTTAAAATTTTCTAAATTTTTTGGCAAATTTTTTATATCCTGGTAAATAAAGGTAAATCAAAATTACCTAAAATTTACCACAAAGTACAATGTGTTAAATAAAAATAATCTAAGAATCACTAACATATGTTGAAGCATTATTGTTGTGTTTAATTTCCACATAAAGTGAAATGTGTTAGATTTGAAAAATTTGGCTAGGTATATACGCAAATAAATAGAAACTTATTTAATTGGCCAATTTTTTAATCAAATAAATAGTAGAAACGTAATAGTATCCAAGCTGAAAAACAGGACTTTATTATTAATACATCACAAAATACAGATTTACAATTTTGACCCCAACAAACAGATAGGTCTTTGTTTCTATCTTGGATGATGTTGCTGTTTCTATCATTTATTGGATGCTATCGAGCACAGAGGATCGTCCTCTTACTTGGCTTTCTTCTATTTACAGGTGCATCTCACAAAATTAGAATATCATCAAAAAGTTAATTTACCGTATTTTTCGGATTATAAGACGCACTTTTCTCCCCTAAAATTTGGGGGGAAATGGAGGTGCGTCTTATAATGCGGATATACCTTACCGGCCATGGTGGAGCAGGGTCTCAGGGTCGCGGCTAGAGTAGGAAAGAGTGGAGCGTTACTGTAGGCCATAGGCTAGGCTGAGGGGGTGTTTGGATGTGCGGCGCACCAGTGTGGGTGGTGTCCGGTGCTGCGGGTGGTGTCTTGTGCTGCGGGGGCTCTGCCAACATTTTGTGAAAGGCCAGAGCCCCCGCAGTTCCATAGTTTCCTATGCGGTGGAATCCGGGAAAATGGCTGCCGGGGGCCGCGCATGCCCAGATGAGATGAGATCTCAGCACTGAGGCCAACCAAAGTCAGCACAGCCATCTACCAGGATATTTTAGAGCACTTCATGCTTCCCTCTGCAGACAAGCTGGAAATCTCATTTTCCACCAGGACTAGACACCTGTCCACACTGCCAATAAGTACCAATACCTGGTTTGAAAACAACAGTATCACTGTGCTTGATTGATCAGTAAACTCACCTGACCTTAACCCCATAGAGAATTTATGGGGTATTGTCAAGAGGAAGATGAGAGACAGCAGACCCCACAATGCAGACAAGCTGAAAGCTGCTATCAAAGCAACCTGAGCTTCCATAATACCTCAGCAGTGCCACAGGCTGATCGCCTCCATGCCACGCCACATTGATGCAGTAATTGATGCCAAAGGAGCCCCGATAGAGTATTGAGTTCATTTCAGTAGGCCAACATTTTGGATTTTAAAATCAATTTTCAAGCTGGTGTTATAAAGTATTCTAATTTACTGAGATAATAACTTTTGGGTTTTCATTGGATGTAAGCCATAATCATCAACATTAACAGAAATAAACACTTGACATAGATCACTCTGTTTGTAATGACTATATAATATATGAGATTCACTTTTTTGTATTGAAGAACTCAAACAAATTAACTTTTTGATGATATCCTAATTTTGTGAGATTCACCTGTATCTATATTGAAAGACTATAATCCTATAGCGTGTGTAGTCTTTTTCTGTTTATTTTTACTTTACAATCAAACTCTAGCCAGCATGGATGTGCTATATAACAGAATTGTTTTTTACAGTTTTAGTTATCATTTAAAATGTGGATAAAAGAATGTAAAATGTAAGAATGTAGAATGTAAATGTAGAAAAAAGTAGATGTTAAAATACAAATTTTATGACTATATTATAGACTCAAATTCATGTATGATCACAAGGGAACTGTACAGGTCGTTATTTTGTATGACAGTGGAAATATCTAATATGCTGACCATAATTGCTTTAATTTACAAATCATAATTAGTCTTATATAGGACTTTTATGCAGACTACAATCCAAAACATATTTCTCCAAATGTCAAATGGCAACTGTTCTAACTTATTTATTTGTCTTTGGTTGTGATATTTATAAAACTGGTTACCTGTGCATGATTCATTCATTAAATAAGTCTGCTCGAAAATAGATTCACTGTTTGATATAAAAAGTACTGAAATAATAATGTTAGATGTGAACTTTCAAACAAACCTATTTCTTTTCCCTATTAATATACTAAAGCCATACATTTTTGTGCAATATAATTCTCTTTCATTAATTTTTATTATATATATATATATATATATATATATATATATATATATATACACAGTGACTTGCGAAAGTATTCGGCCCCCTGGAACTTTTCAACATTTTCCCACATATCATGCTTCAAACATAAAGATACCAAATGTAGATTTTTGGTGGTGAAAAATCAACAAGTGGGACACAATTGTGAGGTTGAATGAAATTTATTGGTTATTTTAAATGTCTGTGGAATACAAAAACTGAAAAGTGGGATGTGCAATATTATTCAGCCCCTTTAACGTAATACTTTGTTGCGCCACCTTTAGCTGCGATTACAGCTGCAAGTCACTTGGGGTATGTCTCTATCAGTTTTGTACATCGAGAGACTGAAATTCTTGCCCATTCTTCCTTGGCAAACAGCTCGAGCTCAGTGAGGTTGGATGGAGATCGTTTGTGAACAGCAGTTTTCAGCTCTTTCCACAGATTCTCGATTGGATTCAGGTCTGGACTTTGACTTGGCCATTCTAACACCTCGATACGTTTATTTGTGAACCATTCCATTGTAGATTTTGCTTTATGTTTGTTATCATTGTCTTGTTGGAAGACAAATCTCCGTCCCAGTCTCAGGTCTTTTGCGAACTCCTACAGGTTTTCTTCAAGAATGGTCCTGTATTTGGCTCCATCCATCTTCCCATCAATTTTAACCAACTTCCCTGTCCCTGCTGAAGAAAAGCAGGCCCAAACCATGATGCTGCCACCACCATGTTTGACAGTGGGGATGGTGTGTTCAGGGTGATGAGCTGTGTTGCCTTTACGCCAAACATATCGTTTGGCATTGTTGCCAAAAAGTTCAATTTTGGTTTCATTTGACCAGAGCACCTTCTTCCACATGTTTGGTGTGTCCCCCAGGTGGCTTGTTGCAAACTTTAAATGACACTTTTTATGGACATCTTTGAGAAATGGCTTTCTTCTTGCCACTCTTCCATAAAGGCTAGATTTGTGCAGTGCACGACTGATGTCCTATGGATAGACTGTCCCACCTCAGCTGTAGATCTCTGCAGTTCATCCCGAGTGATCATGGGCCTCTTGGCTACATCTCTGATCAGTCTTCTCCTTGTTTGAGATGAAAGTTTAGAGGGACAGCGGGTCTTGGTAGATTTGCACTGGTAAGATACTCATTCCATTTCAATATGATCGCTTGCACAGTGCTCCTTGGGATGTTTAAAGTTTTGGAAATCATTTTGTATCCAAATCTGCTTTAAACTTCTCCACAACAGTATCACCGACCTGCCTGTTGTGTTCCTTGGTCTTCATGATGCTCTCTGTGCTTCAAACAGAACCCTGAGACTATCACAGAGCAGGTGCATTTATACGAGACTTGATTACACACAGGTGGATTATATTTATCATCAGTAGTCATTTAGGACAATATTGGATCATTCAGAGATCCACAATGAACTTTGGAGTGAGTTTGCTGCACTGAAAGTAAAGGGGCCGAATAATATTGCACGCCCCACTTTTCAGTTATTGTATTTCTACAAAAATGTAAAATAACCAATAAATTTCGTTGAACTTCACAATCGTGTCCCACTTGTTGATTCTTCACCAAAAATTTACATTTGGTATCTTTATGCTTGAAGCATATGTGGGAAAAGGTTGAAAAGTTCCAGGGGGCCGAATACTTTCGCAAGTCACTGTATTACCAGCATAGGACAGCACTGAAGCTAAGAGGGGATAAGAGGAATACAAATTAATTTAGTGCACCATTTAATTAGCCCATAAAGGGATGAGCCCCATAGTTGTTGATGAGTCGAAGTTGGGATGCAATTTTCAAAGATGTTATCGTACATTGCAAAGTCCTTTCTTAGACTGAAGCCATCACTGGTTTATTATCAAAACTGATTCAACCTGTACTTATGATAATCTTATATTGGTTCAGGAGAATTAAAAATGACAATTGAAGACTTTCATTACAGTTAGTGAGACCCAGTCAGTCTGATGAAACTCCAGTAGGAAAGTAGAAGCCCTGCTAAACAGGAGAATAGGCCTGTCTAAAATTAAAAACAGGGTTAGGGCCCCGTCTCACATAGCGAGATCGCTAGCGAGATTGCTGCTGAGTCACAAGTTTTGTGACGCAACAGCGATCTCAGCAGCGATCTCGCTATGTCTGACACGTACCAGCGATCAGGCCCCTGCTGTGAATCGCTGGTTGTGTCAGAAATGCCTGGACTTTTTTTGATCGCTGGTCTCCCGCTGCCAGCACGCATCGCTGTGTGTGGCAGGCAGGAGACCAGCGATCAGCTGGTAACCAAGGTACACATCGAGGTTCCAGGCACCGCGCAGCGCCTGGAAACCCGATGTGTACCTTGGCTACCAGCTCCCTGCATCAGCGGGCTTGTATCCAACGTACACTGCGAGTTACTAAGCGACGTTACCCGCAGTGTCGCTGTCCTGATCGCTGCCTCTTTGGCAGCTCAGCAGCAATCATGTAGCGACACACCAGCGATCCTGACAAGTTCATATTGTTGTCGGGATCGCTGGTGAGTCGCTATGAGAGACGGGGCCCTTAGGCAATCCTCAATGATAAAGCAAATTTTGGCCTTGAAGTAAGTGACAAATATTACAAATGCAAATTCCCTCTTCAGAGAGGACTAGTACTTGAATTCTATTGACACCTATTGTAATTAGCAATCCTAAAAAGTCAATATCAACCCCTTAACATGCCTTTCCATATGACTTAGGATAAAAGCCAAACCAGGATCTCAATTTAGAACACAATTGGCTCTTTTTAAACACTCTCCCCCTACCAAAAAAATAAATAAATAAACGATTCTGGTATAACAGCGAGCTATACAGAAAATTCACAAACCTAATTTTGAGGGATAAATCCAATCACACAGGTATATTTTCCAAGTTGTATGCAATTAATGCAAGTATGAATGCATTAGCATCAGCCTTAAGTTTCTATTCTATATTTCTTCTATGGCAGAATGAATAAAAAAAATCAGTAGCGCCATTGACTCATGACTGTTTACCTTAACCTTTTTTTGTTACCGCATTGAATTATGAAATATTTATGCAGTTTTTTTGCAGTTATTCAACAGAAATAATTTGTTTTAAGCTGTGCTCACATTCGAGAAATGCTCTATGCTGAACATTTTTTGGGGGGAGTTATGTCTGTATATCCAAAAACAGTTTTCATACATGGTTCCTGATGTATTCATTCACTGCAATGAGGCAGAGTCCAAAAGCAAAGTTTACCACTTAAAGGAAACCTATCACGTGAAAAAACGCTAATAGCCTAGAGATACGTGAACTGTTAACTGACGATTTCTGCGATGCATGACTAAATACTTGATGTCAGATGCCAACTAGACTCTCCTCAGTTAGAACTTTGAGAAACAGAGAACTTAGTTGTCACATAACCATAAGTATGCAAATCACATACATGTGGTCGCATGACCTGCAAAGGGAATACAGATAAATAGTAATAGAGCAAACATCACACACTACGATTCAGCAGTCTGTACTTAAGTAAGGCTCAATACCAGTTTTTTTCAAACTTCAGAAGTCCGACACTCCTGATACATTAAAAAATGAATACCTCTATAAGCCATGTACTAAAGTGGGCTCCCTAGGAAACAGGGAAGTCACAAACAAGGAAAATGACTCCCACACAAGTTCATTTATCGGAAGTATTTTACTTAAATGGGTGAGTATACATAATCATAAAGAGTGAAAACATTAAAAGAAATTTACAGACACTCAGCACGGCGGCCGAGACCCTTGTGCTGCACAACAGGGTGCCCTATAATATGTGTCAACTATACTCTCTATATCTTTGCCTACAGGCAGATCAGTATAGAACCATGGAATCTGGAACAATTGAATGGGTGTGTAATCCGGGCTCATCTGCGGTACAGCACGACAACTTAAAATCTTACAATGAATCAACTCTATTCTCCAACCAAACATTCGCCTGCCCCAAAAGGATTACATAGAAAACTGAAGAATGATCCTTCCCCAACTATACTGAAGATTACTGTAAAAATAGCCCAATGTAGCAGCTGGTTAACTGGAAATCAAGTTCGGAGACCCTAAGCAGATTTCATGTAACTATAATGTCCCTCAGACGCTCCCTCCTGGGCAAGCTCAAGCATGATCTGAAGTCCGGTGTGTGTCTACACAGCAGCTATTTATGAATAGAAACTTTATAGCAAACATAATCCTCAGTAACAAAGAAACAGGCGAATTACAGCGAAACCGAAAGTCCCAGACGCTGATCTTGACAGTAATCGTGGCCTATCACAATCAGTATGACTATCTAGCTAACTACAGGCCTTATCTTAGTCTCAAGTATTTTGGCACCAAAAGGTGATGAGTTGTGTGCATGGTTACCAGCTGCAGCGGAGCAGTGGGCCTTGATTACTTTATTGACCCGAGTATGTTCCAGACAAACAACCGATGAATGCGGACAGATATGGGCCCCTAATGCAGATGAGCGTTATTGCTGAGGACTGTGCCTTGACTCATCAGCGACGTCTAGAACTGTTCATTCTAGGCCTCCACCTTTTTCCCATCTTTCAGCAGCATACCTGAAAACAATATTCTCCCATCTGGTAAGGCTCTGGTCACAGGTCGGATCACTTTCACTCTGTCGTGGCTCTGGTCTTCGTGAAATGCTTCTACTCGAGGATGTCGCTGGATCTCCAATCTGGCATGTCATCTCTCTGTCCTTATTAAAACCAGACTTTCCCTAAGATGGCCACACTTCCTCCACCAGGGGGTGTGGGTGAAGGAAAAAAGGTACACTAACAGTGAAACCTCAGTGCAGCAGACAGGAGCCACTAGGTGGCGGAAGAGTAGTCAGACAAGCCGGGTCAGCAACAGAGAGGGAAAGAAGTACCAGAGGTCACAGCAATAGACATGGTAAGAAACAAGCCAGAGAAGTCAGTCAGTCGAGAGCAATAATACAGACAGTAAAGCAGGTCAGAGGACAAGTCGGGTCAAATACCAAGGGGCCACAACACAAAGAGCAAGTACCAAGACAAGCGGAGACACAGGGGAGTGCAGGAACGAGACCTAGTTAAACGGGTAGAGGACAAATCAGGGTATAACAGGGTCAGCCGCTCAAACCAGAAGAAGGAACTATAACTTACGCTGTCTGCAGACAGCTGCGGACTGAAATAGCCTAAACAGATCCCAAAGCAAGGCAGAGAAAGTTAACTCCGGCATGACCAGGCCAGGGAGAGGATAACAAGGAGCAAACCCCGACCTGGATCATGACTCTTTCAGTTGTGCTTAGCCAACAGTGACATCTTGTGACTGAATGTAAATGCACCATTGTATATACACACCTGTACTTTGTATCTCCCCCACCTCATTGTAGATTGTAAGCTCTCACGAGCAGGGTCATCTTATTTTGCTTTAATTATTGTATTGTTAACGTTGTTACTTATGACTTGTGTTTTGAAACTTTAACTGTAAAGCGCTGCGGAATATGTTGGCGCTATATAAATAAAGATTATTATTATTAAGAGCTGCTGGCACTGGAACGAGATGCAGCAAGGACACGCAGGCACGGTAAGTAGGATGTTTTTTTATAGGAACCATGCATACAAGTATAGGGGATAAGTAGGCATGCATACAAGGACAGCGATGGGGAAGCCATGCATACAAGGACAGAGACGGGGAGCCATGCATACAAGGACAGGGATCGGGAGCCATGCATACAAAGATAGGGACCGAGGAGCCATGCATACAAGGACAGGGACGGGGGAGCCATGCATACCAGGATAGGGATGAGGGGACAATGCATACCCGGCTTACACTCGAGTCAATAAGTTTACTCAGTTTTTCGTGGCAAAATTAGGTGCCTCGGCTTACACTCTGGTCCACTTATACTCGAGTATATACGGTATACATTTTTGTTTAATTGGAGTTAAGTGAAGGTGCAGTAAGCACCATGTGCCTCTGTGATTGCTACACTATATCACCTTACAGCATACTTACCTCACATCACTTTACAGCATACAGCATTCATGTTGAAAATTGAAGATTAGAGATTGATATAATCACAGACATAAATAGTTAACCACATCACTAGAAAGTATGCCAGATTGGGAAAACCCATCTTTGTGTGAAAGGTTTTGCTGTAAATATATCCATTGAAATCAAGTACGACTTGTTTAGCTTTCTGCAATCTGTGGTTATGACACATTGTTTTTATAACAAACCCAAAACTCAGTGACACCGGGGCTTATTTTAATGTGTATTATTTAATTACGAGTGACTTTCCAGATGACTAATATAAGTATTTGTTATATTTATTACATTTCCTTTCAATAACATTGGAAAGTACAATACATAAACATAATTTAAATGTGCAAAAATCCCAAAATGCAAAGTCATTTTTTCGTTTTAGCACATTGTAAATTAATTTGTTCATTTAGTATTACAATTTCTAATCTCAGGCAGCTGCAGCATGTATGGAAAATCCTTCTGGAAGAGTATGAAGGAGCGTTCCTGAGTGAATATATTTTTCCTAGCAAATTTTTTAACATTTCCCTGAAGGAACATTTAAGTGAGGATATGATATTCAATTCAACTGGACTTTAAAAAAAGGATTTTGTAGTCTGTACCCTCCAATTAAAAGTTGTTTACACCAGAAGTGCCAGGATTGTAAGGCTTTTTTCCTGGTAATCATCACTATTCTGTCAGAAAACATGTGAATCATCAAAATTATCCACCACTTCATCAAGACTAGTGTTTTTTTTCAAATTCATTAAAGGTGTTATTTGAGATCTATAATGGCCCCTTTATAAATATCTATCTTTAAGCCTTAACCACTTAGGACATCATTATAGGGCAGAGCTGCAGTCACTTACCACATCTTCTGTCACCACCATCACCTAATGATGTCCTGATTCCAGAAGTGTGATGGAGACATGACTGCTTCTTCAATGCTAGCTGCCACACTTCCTCTATCCCAACTGCCTCTTTCACTGAAATGATACATCATCAAGAGGCAGTCATAGAAGAGTGAGTGATAGCAGTGCCACTCCACAGCTTCTATCAATGCCTTCAAACTAATAACCATCAGGGGTCAGCACTGGTGTTACGTACCCTGCTTCTATCATCGTTCCCTGATAACAATTCAGTTGACAGAGGTTATAGAATCTGTAGGGCAGTCTGTAGTAGTATAGTGACAGGTGCTGTCACTCGTCCTGCTTTGATCACCACCTCCTAATGACATCTCATTTCAGGGAAAAAGGTGTCAAGGACAGATGCAGGGACTGTGGCCACTGAAGATGCAGGCAGTGGGCAGAGAAGAAGTGTGGTGACAGTCACTGAAGTTGCTGGTGGTGGACACAGAAGAAGTGTGGCGGCGACCACTGAAAATGCAGGTAATAAGTGCATAAGAAGTAAGGCTATGGTCACACTGAAGTTGCAGAAGAAGTGTGGTGACGATGATGGAAGATGCAGGCAAAAGGCACAGAAGTGTGGCAACAGCCACTGAAAAAGCAGCAGCCAATAAATATGCGATTGGTGGGACCAGAAGAAGTCTATTGCCACTTGGCAGCGACTAAAGCTGTGGGCAGTGGGCACATAAAAGTGTGGTAGTTGTGAATAAATATGCAAGCAGAGGGCACAGAAGAATTGTGACAACGGTCACTTAAGATGAGGTCACTTCTCTAACCTAGAAAAAATAAGTCCAGCGCTGTAAGTCCATAAAATCCATTTTCAGCTGCAGATGAAGGAAGGGAGACACAGTCATTACTAGTGGGTAGGTGGAGCCCACATAGGATAACACACCTCAGATTAAAAAGTGTTGGCCGGCCCCTCCAGCTATATAGGGCTCCTCCTACTCCAGCTCTCCAGTCTAAAATTTGAGGTTCACAGAGGATAGTTGCTGCTGGAAGCAGCTCCTCAGAAGACTTTTTTATTTTTAGTCGGACAGAGACTTGGATCACCAGAAGTGGTCTAGAGGTCTCAGGGGTCTCAGCGCTGCTGGACTCCCACCTCTCCCTTGGCGGATCTGTATTACCCTATAAGGTGGTCCCTGCAGAACCCTGCCGGCCCTGGGGGATGAGGATTGCTTCCCTGGCGGGGACGCAAACCGCGCTTCTGGGGTCACTGTGTTCCCCGCCCTGGGGGGAAGCTACGGGCAGCGCCACAAATCTCTGAGGGGTCCCTGTGGCGCTCAGCTGGGTGAGTACTCCACATGTTAATGTGTTGAGTGCTTAGAGGCCGCTGCGGCAGCCGCTGCTACATGTATTCATGTATGGTGATTGTGTACTTTGTCCGCAGGTGGATTGCCTGCAGGACATGGGAGCGGAGAGCGGAGTGAGTCGCGCGCTTTTTTTTTTTTTTTTAAACCGGCGGGGGGCGTGGCTTCGCGCTCTCCCATTTTTTCATAGGCAGGAAGCGCTCTGAGCGCGCGCCTTTTCCTGCCCTTTTTTCTTCCGGTTTAGATCTCTCTAGCGCGGCGGCCATTACTGACGGCCTCCTGGGCTCCTCACTCTCCGCTCTCCCCGACCGACCGAAAGGAGACACTACACCACGACCAGCTGGGTGAGTCGCCTCTACCTGTCAGGGCAGAAGCTTAACCCCTCTAGCACAGGACAAGGTATAGTCACACAGAACGCTCCCGCTGCGATCACAATAACGACGCATAGTTTTGCGATAATTTTTTTGTGATCATTTTTTATGTCGCTAGTAGCTTCCACGGTGGGCGGTCTCATTGACGACGCATAAGTGGTTAGCGATCTCTTTAGCGACTTTGGTATTGCGATATACAATTCAGCGCAATATGTTAGCGATCTCGTTGGCGTTCTTGTTTTATGTGGCATACTTTTGAACACTGTCCTGCAGCTGTTACCTCATAAGAGGCACCTGCGGCTCGCACACCCTTTTAATTAAATAAGGGTTGTGGAGAGTCTGCAACATTAACCCATTCTTTGGTGGTTAACCCTTTTTTGGGAGACAGCTAGGGTAGCTCTCTATTTAAGAAGCTTAACCCTTCAGCGTTCATTTTTGTCTTTGAAATCCACACTGTTCTGGTGCTGTCAGGTTTTTACCTGTCATATACTGTGTGAGGGCATGTCGGATCAGGGTCCAGGAGCGGACCGTCTCCCAGATCCGCTACAGGATCAGCCTCGCGTATCTGACACGCAGACCTCGACGGCGTCAAGCGCAGCAGTCAGAGGTTACAGGGACGCCAAAATGGATGCCCTCGCTCGTTCTATTGATGGCCTGTCTGACCTTCTAGGTTATTGGGTGTCAGCTAGATCCTCTCATGGCAGGAAGTGACACAGGCCGGTGCCATCTTTCTCGCGTAGCGACTCAGAGATTTCTGATATGGAGGGTTCCCCTCCAAGCTCAGATGGTGAGATATCCGATTCGGATAAAGAGGAGGATCGGCAGGCTCAATCTGCCTCTCTTTTGAGCCGTACGGAGGCTTTTATTGGAGCCATGAGGGAGGCGTTACAGTTACCAGAGGAGGTAACTAGACGTCCTGGTAAGTCGGCCCGGATGTTTCAGGAGCCGCATAAGTCGCGATCAGCCTTACCATCTCTGGATGAGCTTAATGAGGCAGTGGAGAAGGAACGCCTGTGTCCAGATAAACGTTTTCAGGGGACACGGTTTTTCGAGACGCTGTATCCGTGTACTACGGAGTTGATTACTAATTGGATTCCTTCTCCTGAAGTGGATGTCCCTTTATCCCAGCTTAGCAAATCCTCATTACTTCCTGTTAAAGGGAAGGCGAGTCTGCAGGATCCGCTGGACAGAAAAACGGAGATGGCGGCGAAATCCATCTACGAGGCCGCGGGTCATGGATTCAGAGCTGTGCTAGGATCCATGTGTGCTTGTAAAGCCTCCTTGAGCTGGTTAGACCGTCTACGGACGGCGTGGCAAGATGGATCCCCACTATCCGAGGTAGAGGGGCTTTTCAAGTCATTGGAGAATGCAGCTCGATATGGCAGTGATGCAGGTTTGGATACTGCCTCCATGCTGTCCAGAGCACAATCCTCGGCGATCACAGTCAGGAGAGCTCTGTGGCTTAGACAGTGGACCGGAGACGCGGTTTCCAAGCAAGGTTTGCTTTCCTTAGCTTACAAAGGTGGTCAGCTATTTGGTTCTGGCCTCACGGAGCTGATTGCCAAAGCAAAGGCAAAAGAAACGGCTTTGCCGCAGCGAAGAGCTGTGGCTTCTGCGTCTGGCAGGCCTAGTGCCGGTGGTAGTCGGCGGTCCTTTCGGTCCAGGGGACGGTTTGGTCAGCCCTCTTGGGGATCGGGTCGTCCCTCTTTTTCGGGAAAAAAGAGCGCTCAGAAATCCCGCACTCCCTGGAAACAGAGCTTCCGCCAAGACAAGCGGGAAGCTGACAAAAAGCCCGCTAAAACGGACTGACGCCAGGGTCTCACTCGAGGGCTCTCGAGTGGGAGGTCGCCTGCTCCAATTCAAGCCGACTTGGGCTTCCCGCGTGTCGGACACCTGGGTAACGCGGGTCGTGTCGGCAGGCTACTTCATAGAGTTTCTTTCTCGACCCCCAGACAGTTTTTGCCTATCCCGCATTCCGTCAGAGCCCGGGCTAATTGCCGCTCTACTACGGGAGGTCGATTCCCTTCTACAGAAGGGTGTGGTGGTACCAGTTCCACCGGAGGACCAAGGAAGAGGTTTTTATTCCAACCTCTTTGTAGTCCCCAAAAAGGAGGACAAATTTCGTCCCATTCTGGATCTCAAAAGATTAAATCGGCATGTCCGCACCCAGAAATTCCGCATGGAATCACTTCGCTCCATTGTGGCGGCCTTGTCACAGAACGATTTTCTGGTGTCAATCGACATTCGCGACGCTTATTTGCATGTCCCCATCGGAAGGGCCCACCAACACTTCCTGCGTTTTGCCATAGGTCAGGACCATTACCAGTTTGTGGCCCTGCCATTCGGTCTGGCCTCAGCACCCAGAGTTTTTACAAAAATTCTGGCTCCTCTCATGGCGATTCTGCGAAGACAGGGGATTACGATTCTTCCCTATCTGGACGACCTTTTGATTGTGGTATCCTCAAAGGAGGAGGCGGTGACGGCTCGCGATTTATCCCTTCAGCTCCTGGAGGACTTCGGGTGGCTGATCAATTGGGAGAAATCATCCCTGGAACCATCGCAGTCAATCCTGTTTTTGGGAATGCAATTCGACACAGAATGAGCAGTGGTGTCTCTACCCTCAGACAAGCAAGCGAGTCTTCTTCACCATGTGCAGGGTATGAAGTCTGCGACAGCAATGTCCCTTCGAAGGTGTATGCGCCTTCTGGGTTTGATGGTGGCGTCAATGAAAGCAATTCCGTTTGCCCAATTTCATTCCAGGGCTCTCCAAATGCTCATCTTGAACCGTTGGGATCGATCACGGTTTTCACTGGATTGCAGTGTCATCATCTCCCACAGGGTGAGAGAGTCACTAGAATGGTGGTTACGTCCGGAAGCGTTATCCCTGGGGAAGTCTTTCCTTCCTCCAAAGTGGTCGATCATAACCACCGATGCCAGCCTGACGGGCTGGGGGGGCGTCTGGAATGGTCTTTGGATTCAGGGGGTATGGTCATTGGAAGAGTCTGTCCTGCCGATCAACATCCTGGAATTGAGGGCAATTTTTCTTTGCCTCCAACACTGGACGGTCCCTTTAAGCGGTCTACCAGTCCGAGTACAGACAGACAACGCGACGGCGGTCGCGTATATCAACCATCAAGGTGGAACGAGGAGCTTCAGGCTCATGATGGAAGTGTCTCGAATCCTGGTATGGGCCGAGGCCAGGGTACCAGCCATCTCTCGATTCACATTCCAGGAGTTCAGAATATCACAGCGGACTTCCTGAGTCGCAAAAAGATGGATTCCGGAGAATGGAGTCTTCATCCGGAAATTTTTGCACTGCTGTGCTCCCGTTGGGGAACTCCCCAAGTGGATGTGATGGCATCCAGGCTCAATGCCAAGTTACCGACATTCATGTCCAGGTACAAGGACTCGAAGGCTGTGGCGGTGGATGCTCTGGTGGCTCCTTGGACCTTTTCGAGCTAATTTATGTGTTCCCGCCGATATCCTTACTTCCTCTGGTTTTGCGTCGAATCAGACTGGAGAGAGTCCCGGCTATATTGATAGCCCAGATTGGCCAAAGAGGACGTGGTTCTCGACGCTGGTGTCACTTCTGGCACGCCTCCACTTCCACTCCCTCTTCGCCCGGACCTGTTAACCCAAGGGCCCGTTCATCACCCGGACCTGAAGTCTCTGCGTTTGACGGCGTGGCTCTTGAGACCGAAATCTTGACCCGTCAAGGTTTTTCAGCCGAAGTCATTGCCACTCTGCGAGCTGCCAGAGGTCCGGCTACCACTAGAATTTATTATAAGACTTGGGAAGCCTTCTTTTCGTGGTGTTCGGGTTCTTCTAGGAACCCGAGGAGTTTTTCCATTCCCAATTTGTTGGCCTTTTTGCAATACAGGCTGGACAGGGGTTTGGCAGTTAGCACTTTGAAGGGGCAAGTTTCTGCTCTGTCCTTGCTATTTCGGAAGACTATCGCTTCACATAGGGACGTACGTTCCTTTTTTCGCGGAGTAACTCGTCAGTTTCCGCCGCAGAAGGCGCCTGTGTCGCCCTGGCGGCTCAATCTTGTCCTGGAGGCTCTTCAACATGGGCCTTTTGAGCCTATGGACTCTGTTAGCCTTTCTTTGCTTTCTTGGAAGGTTGCCTTCTTAGTGGCGGTCACTTCTTTGAGAAGGGTTTCTGAGTTGGCGGCTCTCTCTTGCTCGCCTCCTTTTCTGGAGTTTTTCCCAGATCGCGTAGTGCTTCGCACACGTGGCGACTTTCTACCTAAAGTAGTGTCGCAGTTTCATGTTAACCAGGATATTGTGTTGCCCTCGCTCTGTCCGGAGCCAAGGAATGCGAAAGAACAAGCCTTGCACACATTGGATTTGGTGCGGGCTTTAAAGTTCTATTTGTCTATTACTCAAAATTTTCGGAAGTCGGATTCTCTGTTTGTGATTCCAGCAGGTCGTCGACGTGGGCAACGAGCTTCCAAGGATTCTATAGCTCGTTGGATTCGGTCGGCCATTTTAGAGGCTTACCGACTTAAGGGCGAACCCTGCCCGATTAAGATTCGAGCCCACTCCACAAGGGCTGTGGGTTCATCGTGGGCTTTCCATCAAGGAGCCTCGGCAGCTCAGCTCTGCCGGGCGGCGACCTGGCGTTCCGTCCACACATTTACGAAATTTTATAAGGTGGATGTTAGTGCTTCCGCTGATGCGGCCTTAGGACGTAGGGTCCTGCAGGCGGCTGTAGTTTAAAAGTTCTTGGGAACTTATAGTTAGCGCTATTTGCGCATTTATCTAGGTTGTTGGGTATCTGCCTTTTTTTGTTTTTTTGCCCACCCTTATTTTTGGACTGCTTTGGGACGTCCCACTAGTAATGACTGTGTCTCCCTTCCTTCATCTGCAGCTGAAACACGGATTTTGGTAAGAACTTACCTGTAAAATCCTTTTCAGCGAAGAAGGAAGGGAGACACAGCTCCCTCCCATGGCAGAAGTGTGTTGTTGTGTTTTCAGATGCGGCGTGACCCTTCTCTGATAGTGATTATCTGGGCTGAGGTCGGCGCGCTAAGGCTCTGTTCCAGCATTGCCAGCTCATCGCAGTGGTCAGGTTCAGTGAGTAGTACCTGGACTGTGTGGTTGTTTCGGCTATATGCATAACCTGTCTTCTTGTTTTTTCTCTGAAGTCCTTCAGAAGGGGTTATGTTGCTACGCTGGTGATATTTGCTCTTCCTTAAGCTTGGGTACGACTGGAGAGCTGGAGTAGGAGGAGCCCTATATAGCTGGAGGGGCCGGCCAACACTTTTTAATCTGAGGTGTGTTATCCTATGTGGGCTCCGCCTACCCACTAGTAATGACTGTGTAATTAAATTAAATAATTGTTTAAAGGTAAATAGGGTGGTCTCTATAGAACTTGCATGGATTTATGAAGGCCAAATTCAAGTACAAATATGAAAGGCACAGCACTTATGGACTGACAGGTATGTAGATATCAAAAACAAGGGAGCGATGGCTCATGAATATCATATATGGTAATTTTTTGGACTGTGGATAGCAGACAAATCTTTGTAGTAGTTTCAGCTCAAAGCACAGACAATACATTTTTAATCAATTAATCAGCTGGCTGAAATAGTATTTGTAATCTATAACTCCAAGAATATAGTCAAATCAATAAAACAACCTATGACAAAAATATAAAGCTTCATTGATAAATGGACTGACATACCTCTAAAAACATTAATTATGGCATGATGATGTTAAAAACATAAAGAGACGGAGGGACACTAAAGGCCAATCAATTTAGAATAATACTGTGGTAATAAAATGCAAATCACATTCACATCATAGTTATCAAACTCAAGGCTCGCGGGCCGAATCCAGCCCGCCATGCCATTCTATGTAGCCCAAGAGGTCAGGACACATTTGAATTTTGCTCCGACCAGGTATCCATTCCGGGAAAGTGGAAATCCTATCAGAGCAGTGTTGAAGTGTGTGCTGAATCTAAAATAGCAGCTGCCCCATGTGTCTATGCCACCCCCTCTTCTAAGTACTGGCTGCATTTTCTACATCAACACAGCCAGTGCTTAGCAGAGGGGGCAGGGCCGGCAGAGGGAGCTGATGTGATCTGGGAATCTGAGCAGATACAGCCAGAGTAGATGAAGCCAATAGAGGGGGCGCCATCAGCACAAGGAGCAGGTTCCATCTTTGTGAGTGAATAGTGAAAAGTGGCAATCTAATGTTGGAATGTATGTATGTATTATGTGTCTGGGACATTAACCACTTGAAAGCTATCTTATTCTCTGGTTCTCAGTTTTACAAAAGTAAGCAAAAAATGTAACTTTAAACTATTAGAATGTACAGTATAAGAAAACATGTCAGCATTTTATTTATTTTTTTAATGTCAGTTATCGCCGAAAGCGTTGGCACCCTTGAAACTGTTCTAGAAAATTAAGTATTTCTCCCTGATTATTATTGCAATTATACATGTTTTGTTACACAAATATTTATTTCCTTTGGGTGTATTACAAAAGCAGAAAAAAAATTAGAAAAAAAAGACAAATTGGACATCATTTCACACAAAACCCCAAAAATGGCCTGGACAAAATTGTTGTATTTTATTTGATTAATATTATAATAATAATATTTGATTATACACCCTTTGGAATAAATAACTTTAATTGCTTTCTATTACCATTAATAAGCTTCTTACACCTCTCAACTGGAATTTTGGACCACTCTTTTTTTTGCACCAGGTCTCTCATATTTCATCCCAACAGCAAATTTAAGATCTCTCCACACGTGTTCAATAGGATTTAGATTCAGACTTATTGCTGGCCACTTCAGAACTTTCCAGCGCAGGGGTGGGCAATTAATTTTCCCGAGGGGCCACATGAGAGACCGTGACTGTTGTGGAGGGCCAAACCAAAAGGTGGAAATGAATTAAGCCCAATATTAATAACAACATATAATTATTAATAAAATAATTATAATTAATATTAATTATATCACTCAATATTGAGCAGCATTAAGTACGCTGACGTTCCCTTATATACAGTTTGAACCCAAATACAGCCCCTTCTATATATCGTATGAGGCCCACACAGGCTCCCCATGTCCAGCATATGAGCCCCACACAGCCCTCGATGTCCAGAATATGAGCCCCACACAGCCCCCCATGTCCAGCATATGAGGCCCATGTCCAGCTTATGTGGCCCACACAGCCTCCCCATGTCCAGCAGATGAAGCCCACACAGCCCCCCATGTCCAACATGAGCCCCACACAGCCCCCCGATGTCCAGCATATGAGGCCCATACAGCCTCCCCATGTACAGCATATGAGGCCCACACATCCTCCCCATGTCCTGCATATGAGCCCCACACAGCCTCCCTATGGCAAGCATCAGAGCCCAATAACCTCCCCATGGCCATGATAAGCCCCCCATAGCCTCCCCATATCCATGATAAGACCCCCATAGTCTCACCATGTCCATAGTAAGACCCCCATAGCCTCCCCTTGTCGACAGTAAGACCCCCATAGCCTCCCCATGTCCACAGAAAGACCCCCATAGACTACATCAACAGTAAGACAACCATAGTCTCCTCAGGTCTTTAACTCAGCAGTAGGCTCCTCCTGGGTCTCCTGCCATAGCATTTAATTTCATTCAAATGTCGACGAATAGTTCACGTTGGCATCCTCCTGAGCCTGCAGGACAGCTTGAACTTATTTGGAACTTGATTGGGGCTGCTTATCCACCATCTGGACTGTCCTGCGTCGCAATCTTTCATCAATTTTTCTCTGCCATCCACGTCCAGGGAAATTAGCTACAGTGCTAAACTTCTTGATTAGGTTGCTCACTGTGGACAAAAGAACATCAAGATCTCTAGAGATGGACTTGTAACCTTGAGATTGTTGTCCCCAGACAGTGCTCTTCTCTTCTTTCTGTTCTTCATGCTTATACTGTGGAGAACAAGTCAACTTTTCTCTGTTTTATCTGGTTTCAGGTGTGATTTTCACAAAGCCCGCATCTGTTACCTAATACAGGAGAGTTTGAACAAACATTACATGTTTGAAACAATGTAGTTTACCCACAATTCTGCAGTAGTGTCAACAATTTTGTCCGGCCCATTTTGCTGGTTTTGTGTGAAATGATGTTCAATTTGCCTTTTTTTCTCTGTTTTTTTTAGTTGTTTCAAGACACACAAAGGAAATAAATGTGTATTAAAAAACATGTAATTTCCATAATTCCCTGGGAGAAATACTTTATTTTCTGGAACAATTTCAACGGTGTCAACACTCTTGGCAATAACTGCATTTCAGCTGGGAATTTCGTCAGGGTAGCAATGGTATGTTGATACTGTTCTATGCTAGTGTGGCAAGAGTTAAAGCGAACACTATTATTGTTAACAATTAAGCTGTTTCTTTTGTCACATAGATGGTCATGAGATTTTAGCTACATCTGGTTTTGAGGATTTTGCCAGGATAATAATGGGTCAGGTTTGGTTAGGGAATACATTTGATAATCACATGTATAATATGTTATAAATGGAGGGAAAGGAGGTGCACTTCCCTCTAACTGGAGTTCTCCAAATCTTTCCATTATTTACTGAGATTTCTCACTACTAAGTCAATAGTTGTCAACTAAATGCAAAACTATTCTTAGCCAGATGTTCCTGTTGTGTTTACACATGAGGATACCTTTACTGTGAATTCTGCAACACAATGATTTTACTGCATGATACAACAGACACAAGCGCAAAAACATATCCTTCCAACTGACAGCCCTGATTTTATTTATGAGAAAAGAAAATTTGCCTGGGACTCTTTAATTTCAGACAGAACAGGTTTAATATAGCTTGGCGTATTTACATCTGCATGTTTTCTGCCAGGTCAGCAGCGAAAAGTCTCACTCTAGTATACAAACTCTAATCTAAAAAATATGGAAAACGACAATAGGGAGAATTAATGTACTTTAAACATACTTGATAGGTTTGCTTGGCCAAAAACTTGCATGATTACAATATTGGTGTAACACTAAATAATATGAAAATAGTTCATTACAGAAGCCTACAAAACATGTACTTTTGTTCCAAGAAGACATACTCAATGGTCTGCAATTAAATGGATACAACTTATTTTGACCTGTCTCCGAGAACACTTTCCAAGTGGAGGTCTCCAGCGAGAGCTCTGTGGTGTTCTCACCTCGGTCCCTCACAATCTATAGACCTCATCACTAGAAGCACACATCATTCATACTACTGGCAGCTGCTTCAAGGGTGAGGCCAATATGCTTAAAATGTGAACTCTCTGTCACCCTGGGTTTGCCTTGCTAGGAACACACAAAAAATAAAAGTGCATAAACTGCTTTAAGAGTGCAATATCTAAAAATACACAAGACAAAAAAATAATGAAAACTGACCCGATGCCTAGGGCATGTGTAAGGGCATTCAGTACAATTTGTCTGTATTTGTGTACTTTTCTGAGGAAAATATGACTGCAAATTTAATAAATGTTGCACCATGTGTATGATTAAAAAAATACCAATCCTATATCACTCAATAATCTATACTAACATAAAAATACACTGATACTCACAAACCCAAGACGGTTGGAAAATGTAGTCAATACTTTTCTGAAAGATTGTTCATTTCTATATCTGTCCAGTTACATTACATTCTAAAAACAGAAAATGTTAATATTATGGTGATCTTAATAAAAAAAACTTGGCCTTGTTAATCTTGACATTATTCTAAATGATAAAGCTTAAGAATAAGACTAAACCTCTTTTTACATCTTAGGGAATATGATCATATGCAGAGGACCTTATAATGTACATACAACTGAGCAGTAGCAGACACAGACAGAAAAGGGCCTCTGTGCAAAAACATATTGGGCATCTTCCAGTCGTGGGCACCTTACCTATTGGGCCCCAGTGTGGCTGTACAAATTGCACCAATGATCTATCGATCTCGGCAGCTGAGCTTTAAAGGATCCTCCTGATGCTGTATCTTCAGGATCCCATTGCTCACCAGGCTGATGACTAATTGAGAGAAAGTTCAGGCTAGCAGCATTCTCACATTCCTGGACTGAAATACTGTATATGTTCCCAATGTTGTGACAACACAGATCATATATATGATTAACCTAACTTGATATTAAAAATAAAATATGTACAGTAAGCTGTAAGCTTCAAAAGAAAGATACAATTATGTTATTCTTTCTACTATATTCTATTTGCACTCTTAACATTGTCTTTCCCTTATAACCCAAAAATAAAATTGCAGCATGAAGTGACTTAGAGATACTACTTTCTAGTAATTCTTTCCTTGGTTTAATTGTGTTTTTGCCAAGTCAGATGCAGTCGTCACCTTTCCTAAAACTACAAAAAATGATGTGTTCAAGCTGCTTGGTTCATTGCACACTTCCAGGAAATCCTCGCATCTCTACCCCTGCCTACACCTCTCAACACCCCATTATTTTTGCTTCCTATTCTAAGACAAATACTTACTTGATAGGAAACATTCAGAGAGAAGCTACAGTATACCAATTACAAATAGTCTCAAATGTAACTTAAATTATAGCAATTCAGTTTTGTTGTTATTAAATACAGTACATGTCTAACAAAATAGATTGTGGAGTGTAAGCGAGCAGGTACAAGGACTTCATTTAAAGGGAACCTGTCAGCAAGTTTTTAGATAGGGAAATTGTGGTATGGCTGTATGGTCACTTTTCAGCCACAACAAGCTACACACTTTTATTAAAAATATAGTGTGCAAGTCATCAGAAATTTCCCATAGAAGCCATATGCAAATAAGTTTGGAAGAGCACGAGTGGCGTATCAATGACCATGGAAGAGGCAAAGTTCATTGAAAAGTCCCTCGTGCACTACTAGCCCTATTTGAATATGGCTTCCATGAATAATTTATCATGAAGGACACATCGGATCTCTAAAAATATTAGAATAATTTCTATTAAGGGTCAAGCACCTATACAGCTATACCACCAATGCTGTATAAACTGCTCACGATGCCCTAGGAAGAAAGTATAAGTAAGCCACCAGTAGGAGCAATTTTTTACTAATGATTGCCTGTTTTTGATAAACTGCCCATTTTTGATCAAACTTCATGATCGCAAGAAAAGTGTTAAAACTACTGTTTCCAATAACAAAATGTATAGATACCAAATTTCTAAATGTAAAGGCCCCTTATGGAGACATTAAATGCAACACTGCTGCACATCCAAGCACAGCAGGATTATAAACTAATGAAATAAAGGGATATTGTCTCATAAAGTCACATTCACACTTAGGGCGTAGTCAGACTGCTGTAAAAATCGTAAATCACACTGCCTAAGGTCCTCAGTCTCAGGTTTAAGACAAATGCTTTAATTACATTATTTATAGAATAGACATACATTAAAAATCATAAAAATAAGCAGGGGTTATCCAAATGCAGTAAGGGTGAAGAAAATACATATATAAATTGTTGAAATTGTCGCTTCTTTCAGGGAAGTGTGGCAAAACGGCGTCCTCAGGGTGGGAGTAGCTGGTGGTGCAGATCGCTTTCTGCCATAGCTGTGTAAGTAAAACATATGCTTAAAACCATCTATTCTGTGTTATAATCATGTGCATGGTGATCTCTTTTTTACTTTGATTAGCACTAGCACTTTAACCTAATTGATCTCATCCATGGATATACAGGATTACAACTATTCTGATTGTATAAACAGCTTTTGTTCATACTGGCACTTTACCATCAATTTATTTTCATTTATTTTAATAATTTATATAGCGCCATTAACTCCACAGCGCTTTACAGACATTATTGGCTCTGTCCCCGATGGGGCTCACAATCTAAATTCCCTATCAGTATGTCTTTGGAATGTGGGAGGAAACCAGAGTACCCGGAGGAAACCCATACAAACTTCTTGCAGATGTTGTTTATTGTGGGATTTGAACCCAGGACCCAATCTATGTTTATTTTTGTACTTGTTTTCAATTATAACTATAACTACGAAAATGTATACACCAGTATGTATAGAGTTGTGCTCAAAAGTTTACATACACCAGCAGAATTTTTGCTTTCTTGGTATTTTTTCAGAGAATATGAATGATAACACCAAAACTTTTTCTCCCCTCAAGGTTAGTGGTTGGGTGAAGCCATTTATTGTCAAACTACTGTGTTTTCTCCTTTTAAATTATAATGACAACCCAAAACATCCAAATGACCCTGATAAAAGTTCACATACCCTGGTGATTTTGGCCTGCTACCATGCACAGAAGTTGACACAAATTGATTTGAATGGCTACTAAAAGTAACATCCTCACCTGTGACCTGTTTGCTTGTAATCAGTGTGTGTGCATGAAAGCTGAGTGAGTTTCTGTGATCCAGACAGACTCTTGCATCTTTCATCCAGCCACTGACGTTTATGGATTGTGAGTCATGGGGAAAGCAAAATAATTGATAATGGATCTATGGGGAAAGGTAGTTGAACTGTATAAAACAGGAAAGGGATACAAAAAGATATCAAAGGAATTGATAATGCCAGTCAGCAGCGTTCAAACTGTGTTTAACAAAAGGAAAATCAGGGGCTCTGTAAAAACAAAAACACAGTCAGGTAGGCCAACAAATATTTCATCCACAACTGCCAGGAAAATTGTTCTGGATGCAAAGAAAAACCCACAAATAACATCAGCTGAAATACTGGACTCTAAAAACTAGCGATGTGGCTGTCTCAACATGCACAATAATGAGGCACTTGAAGAAAAGTGGGCTGTATGGTCGAGTCTCCAGAAGAAAGCCATTACTGCGCAAAGGCCACAAAGTATCTTGTCTACAATGTGCAAAACAGCACAGAAACAAGCCTCAAAACTTCTGGAACAAGGTAATTTGGAGTGATGAGACCAAAATTGAACTTTTTGGCCACAACCATAAACGTGACATTTGGAGAGAAGTCAACAAGGCCTATGATGAAAGGAACACCATTACTACTGTAAAGCATGGAGATGGATCGCTGATGTTTTGGGGATGTGTGAGCTACAAAGGCACAGGAAACTTGGTCAAAGTTGAAGGAAAGATGAACGAAGCACATTATCAGCAAATACTAGAGGCAAATTTGCAATCATCAGCCCGGAAACTGTGCATGGGACGTACTTGGACGTTCCAACATGACAACAATCCAAAACACAAGGCCAAGTCGACCTGTCCTTGGCTACAGTAGAACAAAGTGCATGTTCTGGAGTGGTATCTCAGTCTCATGACCTCAATATCATTGAGCCACTATGGGGAGATGTTAAGCGTGCAGTTCATGCTAGACAGCCCAGGAATTTACAGGAACTGGAGGCTTTTTGCCAAGAAGAGTGGGCAGCTTTACCAACTGAGAAAATAAAGAACCTCGTCCACAACTACTACAAAAGACTTCAAGCTGTCATTGATGTTAGATGGGGTAAAACATGGTATTAAGAAATGGGGTATGGAAACTTTTGATCAGGGTCATTTGGATGTTTTGAGTTGTCATTATGATTTTAAAAGAGAAAACACAGTAGTTTGACAATAAATAGCTTCACCCAATCACTAACCTTGAGTAAAGAAGAAATTTTGGTGTTATTATTCATATTCTCTGAAAAAAGGCCAAGAAAGCAAAAATTCTGCCGGGGTATGTAAACTTTTGAGCACAACCGTATTTTCTGCGCCCTCCATGCTTACTCCATTTGGGTAACCCCTGCTCATTTGTATGACTTTTAATGTATGTCTAAATAAAAATTCTATATTTTAATATAATTAAGGCATGTGTCTCTTCTTGAACCTGAGACTGAGGACCTCAAGAAGTGATGTATTATCTATTTGCTATGCACATTAATTTCTCTGCCAAGTGTGTTTAATGGGAGACCGGAACGCAGTTGACAGACTAACCGGCGTCTCTCCTGTCCCGAGCTAGACAGCTTTGTGTATTTCTATGCAGCTGTCATGCAAGCTTTCAGGTTGGATAAGTAGCTGGCCAGTAATTGCACTGCGTTCTAATCTTGGTCCGATTTATACGGCCATCAGACTGTGCCCATAAAGTGACTTCCACCAGCAATACCAGCTGATCTCTGGAAGTTAGAGACAACATAATAATGAACCAACCACTAAGTCAGCTTCTATTTAAAAAGAGTTTATCTTAATAAGAGGTAATAGTACATGCCCGCTGTCTTGGGGTCATACTTGATTCCAAGCTTTCATTCACCCCCACACAGCCGATCACTGGCTCGCTCTTGTTATCTCCACCTCAAAAACATCTGTAGAATTCGACCTTTTCTTACTTTCGACTCTGCAAAAACTCTGTTTCTCTTATTCATTCTCGTCTGGACTAGAGATGAGCGGTGTTCGACTCAAACTGTTCGCCAATCTCAAAGTCGAGCTGTTTTGGGCGGTGTTCGAGCCGTTCGGTAAACCCGAATTATTTGGAAAAAATCCGGCTGTTCGAGGTTATGTTCGATAACTGTTCGTGCACCAATATGTAACTGGATTTTTTCACAGTAATGCTGATAATCACTGTTAATACACAGTTTGAGTGTACATTGGGGTGGGGGGAGGGGCATGGGAAGGATCTCTGCAGAAATAATGAAGATCTCCATTTGTTTTTCTCTTTCCCGCATTTCCAGTGGGCGGTGCAGTCTGTCAGCCTATCAGCAGCGCACACACGGAGCGAAGTGCTTTTTTTTCACACAAGCAAGGGCATGTGTCATTGGCTGTGTATGTCACATGTCCTTGCCCTATAAGACCCAGCCATTTCCCCTTTGCCACCATTTTCTCACTGCTGCAGCTCAGTGTTAGACGGCACTGCTGCTGCTCTGAGCGCTATATTGTCACTGTGAAACTGCGAATTGCAAACGATTTTTCTGGTAATTAGACAGGAAGGTTTAGGGAGTAGGGACTAGCTTGTAATTGCAGCCCTTTTGAGGGCTAGGTTACAGCAGTTCCGATCACTTTTTGCCAGCTCCACCAGCGTTCAAATAACTACGAATTTATTGCTGCATCTTGCCTAAACAATAATTTTGGGCATAGAAGCAGTGTGTGGTACTCATTCTATTAGGCCATCTATACAAAGCTCCACCAGCGTTCAAAAAAAAAGAATTTTTAGCTGCATCTTGCCTGTAAAATAATTGTGGGCATAGTATCAGTGTGTGGTACTCATTCTATTAGGCCATCTATACAAAGCTCCACCAGTGTTCAAAAAAAAAAGAATTTTTATCTGCATCTTGCCTGGACAATAATTTTGGGCATAGTAGCAGTGTGTGGTACTCATTCTATTAGGCCATCTATACAAAGCTCCACCAGCGTTCAAAAAAAAAAGAATTTTTAGCTGCATCTTGCCTGGACAATAATTTTGGGCATAGTAGCAGTGTGTGGTACTCATTCTATTAGGCCATCTATACAAAGCTCCACCAGCGTTCAAAAAAAAAAGTATTTTTATCTGCATCTTGCCTGGACAATAATTTTGGGCATAATAGCAGTGTGTGGTACTCATTCTATTAGGCCATCTATACAAAGCTCCACAAGCGTTAAAAAAAAATGAATTTTTAGCTGCATCTTGCCTGTAGAATAATTGTGGGCATAGTAGCAGTGTGTGGTACTCATTCTATTAGGCCATCTATACCAAGCTCCACCAGTGTTCAAAAAAAAAGAATTTTTAGCTGCATCTTGCCTGTAGAATAATTGTGTGCATAGTAGCAGTGTGTGGTACTCATTCTATTAGGCCATCTATAAAAAGCTCCACCAGCGTTCAAAAAAAAAAGAAATTTTATCTGCATCTTGCCTGGACAATAATTTTGGGCATAGTAGCAGTGTGTGGTACTCATTCTATTAGGCCATCTATACAAAGCTCCACCAGCGTTCAAAAAAAAAAGAATTTTTATCTGCATCTTGCCTGGACAATAATTTTGGGCATAGTAGCAGTGTGTGGTACTCATTCTATTAGGCCATCTATACCAAGCTCCACCACCTGTGTATCTAATAAAATTGTTTTACTGTCCTTTTGGGCTAGTACCACAATTTGGGTACTCAGCACTGCTCAGTTTCCATTCATGGTTTTTTTGTGCAAACAACTCCAGAGTTGTCAATTAGGAGGGTGGGGGAGAGGGATTAACCAGGGCGCATGGTAGCAGCCAAACTAGTGAGGAAGGTGCAGGAGCCCAGGAAGAAGTGGAGGACAAACTGGCGATGGGCATGGAAGACTCATCAGATGAGGGAGACCTTGATCACATTTCTGTTGTGTGAGGTTGAGGGGAGAGGGCAGAGGAAGGAAGCAGGATTCTTACCTCGCCACCAACACAACAGGGACTTGGTGCTCCTGGATGCGCAAGATACATGAGTGCCTTCTTGCTGCACTACCTGCAACATGACCCTCGAATTGTCAGAATTCAAAATAATCCTGACTACTGTGTAGCCACACTGTTAGATCTCCGGTACAAAAGTAAATTTGCCAAAATAATTCCTGCCATAGAAAGGGATTCACGCATGCAGGAGTATCAGCAGAGACTTTAGCATAATCTTACATGTGCTTTTCCACAAAACACCAGTGGTGCACGTAGTGAATCTCACAGTTGTAACTTGCCAACCGTGAGACTGTCGAGGATTCAGCACTCAAACCGTAACAGAAACACAGTATCTGCTGGTGTTAACAGCAATTTTGCAGAATCCTTTCACCACTTTTTTAGCCCATCCTTTGCAAGGCCACAGGAGACAAGAAGTCAGACACATAGTCAACGCCTAGAGACGATGGTACAGGAGTATCTCCAACTGAACATGGAAGCCATGACTGTGTCACTGGACCCTTGCTCTTTTTGGACTTCCAATCTGGATAAATGGCCGGAGCTCGCCACTCACGCCTTGGAGATCTT
Organism: Oophaga sylvatica; assembly: GCA_033576555.1. Classification (NCBI taxonomy): domain Eukaryota; kingdom Metazoa; phylum Chordata; class Amphibia; order Anura; family Dendrobatidae; genus Oophaga; species Oophaga sylvatica. The sequence goes on from JARQOD010000006.1 coordinate 122,606,556, forward strand.
GTCATGCCCCGCAGCCAGCGTTCTCTCTGAACGTGTGTTCAGCGCTGCTGGTGGTGTGCTGACAGATAAGCGCACGCGGCTGTCCACTGCCAATGTAGACAGACTCACGTTCATAGAGATGAACAAATCATGGATCTGCAAGGACTTTTCTACCCCTGTGTCATTCTGGGGAGAGTAGAAGCTTGAGGATTTGTTGAAATCACCTCACCAAACGTTTTAAGCAACTCTGGGGCAATTGATGCTACTTAAGTGGTGTCGTGCCCCAAATTTTTGGAAAAAATGGAGACTCTTTTTGGAGTCCCCTTGCTGTGTTTTACGTGACATTGGCATCGTCAATTACAGGTGGGTTGGGTCTTCCCCCCCTTTTAACCGTAAGAAACTACATACACTATGGCTTGGGGTAACACAGATGGTTGAGTGTCAAGACTGAGCTGTTTACTCATACTATAGCCTGGGAATCAGAGGTCTGCTCCAAAGCTTCAGTGTCTGCTAGTCAGTGGAGTAGCCACCGGCTGTAGATCTAATTAAAAAAATTTTTTCAAATTCCTTTTTTTTTTTTTTTTGTGGTCAAAAAGTACAAGAAAATACAATATACATAGTAAAAGGGGTAGTATAACTATAAATGTATGCATAACGACAGTACATTGGGGGGTACAGGGAGGGTTTTCCATCAATATCCAGATCAAGCATGTATTTTTCTTTTGCAATAATTTTATTCAAATTTTCAAGGATGGGAAGGGAAACAATAGGGAATAAGGAAGGGAAAGAGGGAGATAGAAGGAAAGGAAAGGAAAAAGCAGGAAAGGCAGTGAAGGAGGAAACAATATGAAATTGTAACTATAAACTATGTTCCAAATTATTATGCAAATTGGTTTTAAGTGCCATAGCGTTTTTTCTTTTTTTTTGTAAATGAAACCCATTGATGGTATTGTGTCTCAGGGTTCTTTGGATCACTGAAATCAATCTCAGATACATGTGATAATTAGTTTGCCATGTGAGCCCAATAAAAGGAAAACTGGATGTTCCACACTATTAAGCAGGCCAGAGTTTTCAAGTAAAATGGGAAAGAAAAAGGATCTCTCTGCTGCTGAAAAGCATCAACAAGTGCAATGCCTTGGTCAAGGGATGAAAACATTACATATTTCCCGAAAACTTAAGCGTGATTATCGTACTGTTAAGAGATTTGTTGCTGATTCTGAGCACAGACCTGTTCGTGCTGATAAAGGCAGAATGAGGAAGGTTTCTGCCAGGCAAGTTCATCGGATTAAGAGAGCAGCTGCTAAAAAGACATTACAAACCAGCAAACAGATATTTGAAGCTGCTGGTGCCTCTGGAGTCCCTCTAACCACAAGGTGTGGGATCCTTCAAAGGCTTGCTGTGGTGCATAAACCTACGATTCGGCCACCCCTAAACAGTGCTCACAAGCAGAAACGGTTGCAGTGGGCCCAGACATACATGAAGACTAATTTTCAAACAGTCTTGTTTACTGATGAGTGTTGAGCAACCCTGGATGGTCCAGATGGATGGAGTAGTGGATGGTTGGTGGATGGCCACCATGTCCCAACAAGGCTGCGACGTAATCAAGGTGGAGGAGTCATGTTTTGGGCCGGAATCATAGGGAAACAGCTGGTAGGATCCTTTAAGGTTCCTGAAGGTGTGAAAATGACTTCTGCAAAGTAGGTAGAGTTTCTGACTGACAACTTTTTTCCATGGTATAAAAAGCAGAAACGTGCCTTCAGAAGCAAAATCATCTTCATGCATGACAATGCACCATCTTATTGTTAAGGCTGGCGGAACGCACAAAATAATATAAATAATAAGTGCGTTCGCAGCCCGGGGTCCACCGTGCAGGCGAAGCCCGCTGCTGGCAAAAAGGCACAAGAAGCAAACTCTGTTATCCCGCAGAGCTGCCAACATAAACGCCGTAATGCGCTGTGGCAATGAGTGCGAACTCTGTTACTCCACAGAGCCGCTAGAAGAGGAGCCGCAACGCTATATGGCGATGTGTGCGCACTCACTAGACACAACTGAGTGGCAAAGAAAACACGCTAGGGCGCTGACTAGCGTTGAAAGCGAACCCTGTTACGTCACAGGACCGCTTGAGAAAAAGCACTGTGTCCTGTAAGGCTCTCAGATACACAGTTAAGTGCTAAGCGTACATAAAGCGTGATCATGTGCTAATGTCCTCACGGGAGTCACCCGCAATCTATGGCGTCTGAACGCCAGACCCTGAATACGGCAATCAAAACTCCTCAGCGGTTATGCCGGTAATCTAGGGCATCTAGGACACCGACCCTGACCAGCTACCATACCAAACTCCTCACCGATTAAGTCGGTATTCTAGTGGCTTATTTCAGCCGGGTCCCTATCCACACATACACATGACCACACTGGCGCATAGCATACAAAGATTGATATTAGCGCATGGCGGCCCAGCCATGCTACCCTTTTATAGCAACAGCTACAGGACCTTCCAGGAACAAGGACCAATGAGAAGCTGTTACAAACACACGTAGCTACATGACCTTCCTGGCGGACCAATAGGAGCCGCTGCAGCACCTGAACATGTGACCCCTGATCTCCAATGAGAGATCTCACTCTGGGCATGCTCAGATGGGAAAACGCAGGACTTTGTTCCAAAGACGACTGCTCCAGCACTGGCTATAATAGCAGATCCAGGAAAGGCAGCAGAAAGTCACTGCACAGTAGAGGAGTGGGCAAGACACCTGGACCGACGTCTCTGCTGAACAGACTCCACTGCGGCCGGAGATGAATGGGAGACCGCAGCGGGACGGGTTCGAGACTCCCCTTGTGCCGCAGCGGGAAACCGAACCCTAACATTTCCACCCCCTCCTAGGGCCCCCCCTTCTTTGGGCCTCGCTGCGCTCAAAGGCAGCGATGAGCTGCGGAGCGTGAACATGCTTGGCAGGCTCCCAAGATCTATCCTCAGGCCCATAACCCCTCCAGTCCGCCAAATAAAACTTTTTGCCCCGTACCACCTTACACCTTACGATGGCGTTCACCTCATGGTCATCCGTAGATGAACCCGATGTCCCGGCAGATGACTCAGAAAACCGGGACATGAGCACGGGTTTCAGGAGGGATACGTGAAAGGTGTCGGAGATACCCAGGCGTGGTGGAAGAGCCAAACGGTATACCACAGGGTTAACCTGCTCGAGGACCTTGAAAGGACCAAGGTAGCGGGGTGCCAACTTAGTGGACTCAACTCGCAGTCTGATGTTACGGGCGGAGAGCCACACCATGTCCCCAGGAGCAAATGTTGTAGCGGGGCGCCGATATGCGTCGGCGGAGGACCTCATCCTCTCCTTTGATGCCTGAATGGCATCCTGGGTACGGTCCCAAATGTCCCGTGCCTCCACAGCCCAGTCTGCCACCCTGGAGTCGGCGGAAGACACAGGCATGGGCACCGGAACCCGCGGATGCTGACCGTAGTTTAGGAGGAATGGAGTTTGTCCGGTGGAATCAGCCACAGCATTGTTTAGTGCAAACTCAGCCCATGGTAGTAAGGATGCCCAGTCATCCTGCCTGGCCGAGACAAAATGTCGTAGATAGGTGACCAAGGTCTGGTTGGCCCTCTCTACCAACCCATTCGTCTCAGGATGATACGCTGAAGAGAAATTTAACTCAATACTGAGTAGACGACAAAGCTCTCTCCAGAACCGAGACGCAAACTGGGGACCTCGGTCACTGACAATTTTGTCCGGCATGCCGTGTAGACGAAAGATATGCCTAACGAACAACGCTGCCAGAGCCCGTGCAGAAGGTAACCGTGGAAGCGGCACCAAATGCACCATTTTGGAAAAATGGTCGGTGATTACCCAAATGATGGTGCAACCTCGAGACTTGGGCAAGCCCACCACAAAGTCCATCCCAACCATCTCCCAGGGCCTGTCTGCCACCGGCAAAGGGTGAAGTAACCCAGCTGGCCGTTGTCGTGGAGACTTATTCTTGGCGCAGGAGACACACGCCCGAACATAGTCCCCAACGTCACGGACCATATGCGGCCACCAGTATGTCCTTGCCAACAATTCAGATGTCCTCTTTGCCCCAAAGTGTCCACCCACCCTGGACGAATGTGCCCAAGAGAGTACCTCCGGTCGCAAATTAGTAGGCACGAAAGTCTTGCCCGGGGGCACAGACTCTAGCGAAACCGGGGCCACTGTTCTCAGGCTCTCTGTGGGGACGATTAGCCGAGGCTCCTCCACCTCCTCCTCCGAGGACACCACAGAGCGAGAGAGAGCGTCGGCACGAATGTTCTTCTCTCCCGAGAGGAAATGAAGTGTGAAATGAAACCGGGAGAAGAATAAGGACCATCTAGCTTGGCGAGAATTAAGCCGCTGGGCTGTCTGAAGATATACCAGGTTTTTGTGATCCGTGAAGACCTGGAAGGGAAAGCGAGCTCCCTCCAACAGATGTCTCCACTCCGAGAAGGCCAACTTCATTGCTAGCAACTCCCTGTCCCCGATGGAATAATTCCTCTCCGCTGGTGTGAAAGTCTTGGAGAAAAAGAAGCATGGATGCTTCCGACCTTGAGCATCCTTTTGGAAAAGGACTGCTCCAGCTCCAACGGACGAGGCATCCACCTCCAATATAAATGGCTTATCAACATCGGGGCGATGTAGGATGGGAGCTCTAGCGAAATGGGACTTAATAGACGTGAAGGCCTTGGAGACCTCTTCAGACCACAATTTGGGATTAGCTCCCTTTTTGGTGAGGGCAACCACGGGAGCTACCAAAGTTGAGAAGTGAGGGATAAACTGGCGATAGTAATTAATGAACCCCATAAAGCGCTGCACCGCCTTTAGAGAAAGGGGTTCTTGCCAGTCCATCACCGCCTGTAGTTTGGCAGGATCCATAGCCAATCCCTGGGCGGAGATGATATAGCCCAGGAAAGGTAAGGACTCCTGCTCAAACACACATTTCTCCAACTTTGCGTAGAGGGAATTTGCCCGTAGGAGGTCGAAGACTCTGCAAACATCTCTCCGGTGGGAGTCAATATCTGGGGAAAAGATGAGAATATCATCCAGATAGACTACGACTGAGGTGGAGAGCATATCCGGAAGATGTCATTAACAAAGTCTTGGAAGACGGCTGGGGCGTTACAGAGCCTGAAGGGCATCACCAGATATTCATAGTGCCCGTCCCTGGTATTAAAAGCCGTCTTCCATTCGTCCCCCTCACGGATGCGAATCAGGTTATAGGCACCCCGCAGATCTAATTTCGTAAATATCCTTGCCCCTCGTAGCCTATCAAATAGCTCAGAAATCAGTGGCAACGGGTATTTATTCTTAACAGTGATGGCATTAAGACCCCTGTAATCGATGCATGGACGTAATTCTCCGTTCTTCTTCTGCACAAAGAAGAACCCCGCCCCTGCAGGTGACACTGACTTCCTAATGAATCCTCTCGCCAGGTTCTCCTGGATATATTGGGACATAGCCTCCGTCTCCGGGAGAGAAAGGGGATAGACCCATCCCCGAGGAGGTTCTGCTCCAGGCAAGAGGTCAATAGGACGGTGAGGTGGAAGGACTTCTGCAGCCTTTTTGGAGAATACGTCTGCATATGACCAATAGTAATTAGGAAGAGAAGTAAAATCTGAGGGCATCTCTGTAGTGGCCACCTGAATGCATTCCCTCATACATCTGCCTTTACATGACTCACCCCAACCCAATATCCTCCCAGAGTTCCACTCAATGTGTGGGGAATGGAAATGGAGCCAGGGCATCCCTAACAAGATCTCGTCTATTCCCTCGGGAATGACTAAAAGTGAGATAATCTCTTCATGGGAAGGTGACATTGACAACGTGAAAGGGATGGTCTGATGTGTGATTGGTGAAGGCAGTGTCGACCCATTCACTACTCGAACAGTCACGGGTTTGGCGAGCATCACCAGAGGTATAGAGTGGCGGAGAGCGAAGGTAGAAGACATGAAATTTCCTTTGGCTCCAGAATCCACACAAAGCGTGACTGTTAAAGTGGATGAGACAAAATTGATTGTCCCCCTAAAGGACAACTTGGAGGCGTGTACTGCTGTGTCTAGTGAACCCAATCCAATGGTTACTAGACGCGGTCGTTTCCCGACCGCGGTGGACATTTGTTAGCATAATGCCCTATTTGTTGGCAGGCATTACAGGGCACAGATACTCGAGCAGCCCGAGACTTAGGTCTCACTCGAGAAATCTCCATGGCCTCAGGGGAATCGGACGCCTGAATGGAAGATTCCAGAGGTCTGGCGAAGGTGGGCGCCAGCCGGAACCTCTGCCTACACTGGGCCCGCTCCAACCTCCGCTCGTTAAAATGAAGGTCGATGCGGGTAGATAAGGTAATGAGCTCCTCCAGTGTGGCAGGAATCTCCCTGATGGACAAGGCGTCCTTCACATGGTCTGCCAGTCCCCTCCAGTACACGGGTATAAGGACTTTATCTGGCCAATCCAGCTCAGAGACCAGAGTCCGAAATTGGACGGCAAACTGGCTGACCATGGATGAACCCTGGGTGATAGCCAACAATTGAAGAGCCGTATCGTGGGTGACACGAGGTCCTAAAAAGACCTGTTTAAGAGTGTCTAAGAAGAGAGGAGCACTCTGCACCACACGATCATCGCGCTCCCATAACGGCGTTGCCCACTCCAATGCCCTGCTTGACAAAAGGGATATGATAAAACCCACTTTCGCCCGCTCCGTGGGATAACGTGCAGCCAGAAGCTCTAGATGTATGGAGCACTGACTGACAAAACCCCGACATTGTTTACTGTCACCGGTAAACTTGTCTGGAAGTGGGAGGCGGGAAATAGTCGGAGCAGGGGTAGCAGAGGACAAACTGGCGGCGGCCACACTAGCAGCCTGAACCGCGACTGCAGTAACATCCACCGCTGAGGTTGTGCGTTCTAGAGTCGTCAACCTACCCTCCAGCTGCTGGATATACCGCTGCAGACGCTGGTCGTCCGCCATTTTACCAGCCAGACCCGGGCGCTAATATTATGTTAAGGCTGGCGGAACGCACAAAATAATATAAATAATAAGTGCGTTCGCAGCCCGGGGTCCACCGTGCAGGCGAAGCCCGCTGCTGGCAAAAAGGCGCAAGAAGCAAACTCTGTTATCTCGCAGAGCTGCCAACATAAACGCCGTAATGCGCTGTGGCAATGAGTGCGAACTCTGTTACTCCACAGAGCCGCTAGAAGAGGAGCAGCAACGCTATATGGCGATGTGTGCGCACTCACTAGACACAACTGAGTGGCAAAGAAAACACGCTAGGGCGCTGACTAGCGTTGAAAGAGAACCCTGTTACGTCACAGGACCACTTGAGAAAAAGCACTGTGTCCTGTAAGGCTCTCAGATACACAGTTAAGTGCTAAGCGTACATAAAGCGTGATCATGTGCTAATGTCCTCACGGGAGTCACCCGCAATCTATGGCGTCTGAACGCCAGACCCTGAATACGGCAATCAAAACTCCTCAGCGGTTATGCCGGTAATCTAGGGCATCTAGGACACCGACCCTGACCAGCTACCATACCAAACTCCTCACCGATTAAGTCGGTATTCTAGTGGCTTATTTCAGCCGGGTCCCTATCCACACATACACATGACCACACTGGCGCATAGCATACAAAGATTGATATTAGCGCATGGCGGCCCAGCCATGCTACCCTTTTATAGCAACAGCTACAGGACCTTCCAGGAACAAGGACCAATGAGAAGCTGTTACAAACACACGTAGCTACATGACCTTCCTGGCGGACCAATAGGAGCTGCTGCAGCACCTGAACATGTGACCCTGATCTCCAATGAGAGATCTCACTCTGGGCATGCTCAGATGGGAAAACGCAGGACTTTGTTCCAAAGACGACTGCTCCAGCACTGGCTATAATAGCAGATCCAGGAAAGGCAGCAGCAAGTCACTGCACAGTAGAGGAGTGGGCAAGACGCCTGGACCGACGTCTCTGCTGAGCAGACTCCACTGCGGCCGGAGATGAATGGGAGACCGCAGCGGGACGGGTTCGAGACTCCCCTTGTGCAGCAGCGGGAAATCGAACCCTAACATCTCATGTTGCAAAGAATACCTCTGAGTCATTGGCTGCTATGGGCATAAAAGGAGATAAACTCATGGTGTGGCCAGCATCTTCCCCTGACCTCAACCCTATAGAGAACCTTTGGAGTATCATCAAGCAAAATATCTATGAGGGTGGGAGGCAGTTCACTTCAAAACAGCAGCTCTGGGAGGCTTCATGCAAAGAAATACAAGAAGAAACTCTCCAAAAACTCACAAGTTAAATGGATGAAAGAATTGTCAAGGTGATATCAAAGAAGGGTTCCTATGTTAACATGTAACTTGGCCTGTTAGGATGTTTTGGAGTTAAGTATCTTTTTTGTTCAGTGAATGTGACCTCCTAATGCTGCAAATTCCACAAATGAGCATTTTCAGTTCTTTAAAACAGATCAAATGTTCAGAAATTGTACTGTGCCTAATAATTTGGAACAGTGCATTTTGAGTTTTTTTCCATTTTGGAGATTATACTGTTATCATTGGGAGGTTTCTTCAATAAAATTCGATGTATACTCTAACGGGTGATGACTTTTATTATACTGACTGTCATTTGCACCGACCACTAAGGAAAATCAGAGAAAAATATCATTTGCATAATAATTTGGAACATAGTGTAGTACATTAGTGACAAAGTTTATAACATAAAATGAACTAATAAGAAAGAAAACAGACAAGTACATTTCGTATATTAGGGAAACAATTCCATTCATTTGGACCATTTTTTGAAGAATTTATCGCAGTGGTTATTAACCAATGCTAGTTTATATTCAAACGATTTATAAAGTGTGATTTTATCAACAATGTCTTGAAAAGAGGGTGACTCTGATTTTTTTCAGTAGAGAGCAATGCTGTTTTTGGTTACCAGTAGGATGTGGACTATTAATAATCTCAAATGTGGGTCAATTTTTTAAGTATTTAGTGTGAGAAGGGCCAATGGAGGTGTTAGTAGAATTTGTTTAGAAGAGATGGCATTAATAAGATCCAAAACTTTCTTCCAGAGGGAACGGATTTTCGGGCATTGCCAGAAAATGTGGGGGAGATTACCATAACGACCACAGTTTCTCCAATCTCCAGCAATTAGGTGAATGAATTTTGTTAATTTTAGATAATCTAGCAGGAGTAAAATACCACCTTGTGAGGAGTTTGTGGTATGATTCTTGAAGGGCCATAGAGAGAGAAGATGCATAGGAAAGCGTACATGCATAATCCCATTCAGAGTGATCAAACGTTAAATGAAGTTCCGACTCCCATTTAACCAAGTTTTGTGTTTTGACCAACTTTCGTGCTGTGGTTAAACCATTGGTAAACGTAGTTAAGACTCCAAAAAATTTTATGATCTAAGTTGCAAAGTAAATTTAAAACCGGTTCAGAAATCCGAGGGCGCACTTGCAGGAAGACATAAATTTGTTCCTTGAGAATAATGTAGTGAAAAAATGATAGGGAGGATGAATGGAAATGTTCTTTAATAAAAGAATAAGGATAGAATTTAGAACCATCGTAGATATCTGCCAGTTTCTTAATACCCAATTTGAGCCAGAGAGGGTCCAAGACCAATCCCCTAGATTCATGGATAAGAGATAATGGAATATTTTTGAGGATATGGATTTTATCACAACCCTTTTTTGGTTTAGCAAGCCTTTTCCAGGCCTCAATGGAGGGCTGGAGAATGGGGTGGGAACTATAAGGAATTTGCTTGTTTAAGAGAAAACCTAATACTAACAAATGGGGAGGTTTGTAGTTGTTTAAAAAGAGTTCTAAATCGTACCAGGCTGGAGGGTCTAATTATGAGGCCACCAAAAACAGCTCTGTTTGATCAGATTAGCAGAGTAATAAGCCGAAATGTTCGGTAGTCAAGCTCCACCATAATTTTTTTGATTATAAAGAACATTTTGAGCCACTGTGGCTTTCTTCCTACCCCAAATAAAATGATTAAGTGAGCTTTGCAAACTGGTAAGGAATGAGGAGGAGATTTTCAAGCATGTATTTTTCTATATGAAAGATAGAGAGAGAGGCAGCGGACCACGGCAGACCACCAATCAATAGAGTGCGATTATGATCATTGTGCCGACATCACAGATAACTTTAGTTGGGGCCTTGATGGTAGGCGTCCGAGTTTTTTAAATCAATCCAATTCCTCCAAATCACACAGTATCTATCAACATCAGCCGGTGAGATGGCAATCATATGCTCCATCCTATTAAGGAGGGAGATCTGCGCAAACCATTCCTCCACAGTGGGTGGGTCTCTGCTTTTCCAGTGTCGTGGAATGACATTCTTAGCCACCTGTATTAGGTAGCCTATTGATGATGAGCTTTTATAACTACGTTTACTTATTGGTAACAGTGATAAAAAGAGGGCTTCGGGCATATTAGGGATAGTCCAACCAGTTATTGGGAACCACCTTTGCCCAAAATGCATATATTATAGAGCATGCCCACCATATGTGTGACATTGTCCCTTCCCCCTCCCCACATCTCCAACATCTATCTGAGACCACTGGATACCATCTATGAAGGACTGCTGGTACCCAGTACCATGTAGAGATAATTTTGAAGGAGGTTTCCTGAGCTTTGGACCCTATTGAGGTTTTATGTGTTAGGAAGAAACATTTATCCCATTGTGAGTCACAGAAGGACTTCCCCAGTTCCCTTTCCCATGCACCGCAGAATCCTGGCCTATTGTCAGTTACCTGGGCAATGAGGAGATTATACAGTAGGGAGATGGAGTGTGTAGGGGGTGACAATGATAGGCTCAATTTTTCAAAGTTTGTGAGATCTCTATGAAGATGTGTGCGCTTCTTCACAGTTGAATAGAAGTGTTGTAACTGGCTATATTCAAAATTTGCCTTCGGGGAACTGGCTCTTCCCTGTAACAAGTCATTGAGGGGGAGCAGCAAAGTATTGGAGATGACATGAGAAAATAATATCGGATGGGATTTATTTGAACCGAGAAATCTATTTGCAGATAGTCCTGGTGGGAAATCTGGATTATCTGAAATCGGGAGCAAGGGGCCCTGGGGGTCAATTAAGGATAAGCTTTTTTTTGGGGATCTCAAAGCCAAAGCAGTGGCATAAGTACTATATGACATGAGGCCAAGAGAGGGGACAATTAAATGGGCGCACCATGGGAGAGTGCTAAGAGCTTTAGGACAAATGGATTGAGCTATTTTGACCCACAATTTCCCCTCCGAATGATGGAAGAAGTCGAGGATTCTAGCGTGTACTGCTGCCATGTAATGCCTTCTACAATCCGGAAGGCTAAGGCCCCCCTTTTGTTTGAGTCTGATCAGAAAGTCTCCCCGAATGCATGGACGCCCACTTGCCCAGATAAAGCTGCAAAAGCTAATGCATAGTCTTTTCCAAAAATTTGAGGGAATTACCACGGGAATGGTTTGGAAGAGGTATAAGAGTTTAAGTAGGACGTTCATTTTTAGTATATTTATTATGCCGAACCTGGAAAAATCCTTCACCGTCCAAGAAGTAAGATCTCTATGGAGTTGTTCAATAAAGGGCCCAAAATTAAGAAAAAATAGATGGGAGAGGTCTCTATGAATATGAATTCCTAAGTATTTGATACCCTGTGAGGGCCAGGCAAAGGGAAAGTTGGACTGGATGGAATCCTGTATGGATTTGGGGAGGGAAACATCGAGGGCCTCAGACTTCTCTGCATTGATTTTAAAATTTGACCATGTACCAAAGTGATCTATTTCAGCCATAACAGCAGTGATGGATATATGTGGTTGAGTGATATATACTAGGACATCATTCATTAGCAAATGCAGAGCACTTGTACGCGGTGCCTCCCACCTCAATCCCCCTAATATTGGGGTTATCGTGAATTGATGAGAGCAGGTGCTCCATCACTAGGATGTATAAGAGAGGGGACAGAGGACATCCCTGCCTTGTCCCATTGGTGATTATTAAAGGTGATGATAATGTTCCATTTAACTTCAGCCTAGCTGACGGATTGCGATACAGGGCCATGATTTTGGCTATAAAAGGGTCCCCAACCCCAAGCTTTTTAAGAGAATAATATATGGCGTGCCAGGAGACTCTATGGAAAGCTTTCTCAGCATCCAACGAGAGTATCTAATTACAAATTTTTAACTGCATCTAGCCCAGACAATAATTTTGGGCCTAGTAGCAGTGTCTGCTAGTCAGCGGATTAACCCAGCTGTTAAGCAAGCTACAACACCTGTAGTTTGGACACTTAATTTTTTCAAAGGAAATGCTTCGGGCCCCCGGGACACTCAGTGATGAACATCGGGGAGGCACCCCAAGGCACAGGGGCTGTGACTGGCGGTAGGACGACTTGCGGTGGACCGCCAAGCTCGATCCTTATAAAAGCTTTTTAACTGCAGCAGCTTTAGTGGATGCTACTGGAGCTGGAATTACCACGGCTGCTGGCATGAGACTTGCCCTCCAATAGATCCTTGCAAAAGGATTAAAAGTGTACTCATTCAAATTAGAGAGACAATTTAAATTAAAAAAGATTAGACCTGCCTCCACCGCAGGGGGGCTCACTCGACCCACCAGCGGACAGGCACCAGTATTGGGAGAGGGGGGCTGGCCGTCAGGGTCCACCGCAGCTCTGGCACAAACCCGGCGACACGCAGGTCGCACGGGCAGGAACTGACTGGCCGTGTCGGCTTCGCACTTTTTTGGTTTTAGAAGGGCATGACATGCCTATATCTGTGTTTCCCCCTCCTTTTACTCATCCAACTCTTTTCTTTTCGCATGACTACAGTTTGGACACACCTTCTCATTCAAAGATTTTTCTGTATTTTCATGACTATGAAAATTGTAGAATCACACTGAAGGCATCAAAACTATGAATTAACACATGTGGAATTATACATTACACTTTTCAAAAAAGTGTGAAACAACTGAAATTATGTCTTATATTCTGGGTTCTTCAAAGTAGCCACCTTTTGCTTAGATTACTGCTTTACACGCAGAAAAGGTGAACGGATGGACTCTACATGCCTGGTTCCCACCGTGAAGCATGGAGGAGGTGGGGTGATGGTGTGGGGGTGCTTTGCTGGTGACACTGTTGGGGATTTATTCAAAATTGAAGTGGTGAGCGGTCCAGCTCACCTCAAACCATCTCGATTGGGTTCAGGTCTGGTGACTGTGGAGGCCAGGTCATCTGGCGTAGCACCCCATCACTCTTCTTCTTGGTCAAATAGCCCTTACACAGTCTGGAGGTGTGTTAGGGGTCATTGTCCTGCTGAAAAATAAATGATGGTCCAACTAAACGCAAACCAGATGGAATAGCATGACGCTGCAAGATGCTGTGGTAGCCATGCTGGTTCAGTATGCCTTCAATTTTGAATAAATCCCCAACAGTGTCACCAGCAAAGCACCCCCACACATCACACCACCTCCTCCATGCTTCACGGTGGGAACCAGGCATGTAGTGTCCATCCGTTCATTTTTTCTGCGTGCAGAGCAGTAATCAAAGCAAAAGGTGGCTACTTTGAAGAACCTAGAATATAAGACATATTTTCAGTTGTTTCACACTTTTTTGTAAAGTGTATTGTATAATTCCACATGTGTTACTTCATAGTTTTGATGCCTTCAGTGTGATTCTACAATTGTAAGGTTCTATGTATATATTCCTGAAACTCAGTTTGTTCGTCAGCCATTTTACTTTCTGTCTTGCTGCAGCTATCTTGCCCTCAGTCAAAATGGAGTTTCCAGCTTGCATGTTCCCGCCCTGATTCTCTCCTTTGCTTCTTAAGCAGCCACAGCTGAGCAATCAGTGCTTCAGAATCTAGCCTGCAGTGAACCTGTGACTTGACTCCTGTAAGCCTTGGACCTTGTACTCCAGCTATTCCTACTGAGGAACTCTGAAGCACTTGTGGACTCTGAACCCTGCTCTTTGAAAGACCCACGTTTGCATGGACTTACGGTAACAGAGAAGAAGATCCTTAATCTGTATTGGAGATTGATTGCTGAGCTTGGATTACTCTGGCCTGCTGTGTCTCCTGTTTCTGTGTCTGCAAACTGTGTGACTATTTCTGCCAACTTGTATGAAGTAATACAGGACTTTTCTATATCAAACCTGTGACTCCTGTGTTTTCATCGCACCCAAGCACAAGACGCTATATGAACTGTACTACATACATTACAAGATTCTGAAGCCAAAACGTTAGTGTCTGCTGGGTCTGTAAGGCTGTGTCTGCTGTACTGTGGATATCAGACGTCCGGTTGTACTTTCTGTGATGACAGTGGTTGTGACTTCTCACAACCATTCCAGGTGAGCAATTCCCTTAAGTTTTTTCTTTTTGCAGTGTTACCACAGGTAAACACTATTGTTTTTTTTTCTCTCCTCTTCTTCCAGTAATCCTGTCTTAAAAGATCTGGAAAATGGAGGCCCGCATAAAGGAACTTTGCGGAGTGACTGATAATATCCTTGCAGATTTGCAGAATATAAAGACCCGTTTTACAAATCTACAGGACCTCAATAATCACAATTTGCAAGTGGTTGGACAGACTACCCAGGATTTGCGAGCCAGGATTGAGGTTCTAGAGGAGCGAGTCCAGGCTCCTGCCGTAGCCCCGAGTGCTGGGATTCCCAAGTTGCCCCCTTTTCGTTTTGGCGGTGAACGTGAGAAATTCAGGGGATTTATTAATCAATGCAATCTTTTTTTTTCTGCACATGCTTCACAATTTCCCACTGAACGATCTAAGGTGCTTACTATAATTATGTTGCTTACCAACAAGGCTTTAATGTGGGCAAACCCTCTGATTGAGACTGAGGATGATTGTTTGAATCACCTTGATGATTTTATTTCAGCCATGGGGCAGGTGTTTGATGACCCCAATCGAGGTGCAACAGCTGAAGCAGCCATGTTAGCTTTGCGCCAAGGTAAGCACTCGGTAGCTGAATATGCCTTGGATTTCAGGAGATGGGCCCTTGATACCACCTGGGATAGTTCCGCCAAAAAATCTATTTTTCGAAAGGGGTTATCTCCACTGATTAAGGATGAACTTGCTCGTGCCGACCCTCCCACTGCGTTAGGTGACTTTATTAACTACTGCATCCGTATTGATACTCGTCTGACTGAACGCAGGCAAGAGAGATGGTTCGAAAGCAATCGTACTAACCTTTTCCTACCTTCCTCTCCAGCTAAGGAACCTTTGAGTAGGATTACACGGGAACCTGAACCTGAACCCATGCAGGTAGACTCTTTACAACGACGGGTTAGTGATGCACGCAAGGAACATCGTTTTAAGGAGAATCTATGTTTCTATTGTGGTAAGTCAGGGCACTTCATTATAAACTGCCCCAGCCGTTCTCGTAAGACTACTGCAGCACTCATTCATTGTGAGTGTTGCGAGAGGGGATCTGTCAGGTCCGAGCCTCAGGCTCCAGAGAGATCTGCAGCAACAGATTTGATTTCTCGGACTTAAACTCCGTTACCTCTGAGGACGTTGACTGTGTAAACGCTGCCATTTTTCAAGTTTCCTCAGCGGTTGTCCCAGCTGAGTTGTAAGAAAAACAATTCTCATTGCTTTCTTTCCATCAAACTCTGGGTTGACTCAGCTTGGGTGTCTAGCTCTGCTATGATCGACTCAGGGGCAAGTGGAAATTTTATGGATGTCTCCTTTGCTCTGAAACAGGGAATACGTTCAGTGAAGAAGGCTACTCCAGTACAGATGGAAACTGTGGATGGCTCCCTGCTGACCTCTGGACCAGTGGATCAGGAAACAGAGCCTTTGAGGGTTCTTATGGGTAAAGATCATCAAGAGAAACTGTCCTTTATGCTTATCTCTTCTCCCCACTTTCCCATTATTCTAGGGCTACCATGGCTGCAGGCTCAGAATCCTACCATTAACTGGGAGACCAAGGAATTACACTTTCCAGAGAAACAGATGAGTCCAAAAGTTTCAGCTTGCTCTGTTCCTAAAGGAATCATGTCAGTCCCTGAACTACCAGCTGTATACCAGGACTATGTGGATTTATGTGACAAGAAGAACGCTGACCAGCTTCTCCTCACCGTCCATATGATTGTCCAATTGAATTATTGCCTGGAGCAGAGATACCTTTTGGTAAGATCTACCCCCTGGCGGGGCCCGAGCTAAAGGCTTTAAAGGATTACATAGATGAAAATCTAGCCAAGGGCTTCATACGCCCCTCTTCATCTCCTGCAGGTGCACCCATCTTCTTTGTAAAGAAGAAAGATGGATCTCTGAGACCATGCGTAGACTATAGGGAACTCAATAAGGTTACTATTAGAAACCGTTATCCATTGCCTTTAATCCCTGAGTTATTGGAGAGAGTGCGACTTGCCAAAATTTTTTCTAAACTAGATCTTCGTGGGGCCTATAACTTAGTCCGTATTAGACCTGGGGATGAATGGAAGACTGCATTCAGGTCACGCTATGGACACTTTGAATATCTAGTTATGCCTTTTGGTCTGAGTACCGCCCCAGCCACTTTCCAACACTTGGTGAATGACATCTTCAGGGATCTCCTAGATACATTCGTGGTAATTTATTTGGATGATATTCTAATTTTTTCTAACTCCACAGAGGAACATCATGGACATGTGAGAATGGTCTTGGAACGTCTAAGACAAAATCATCTTTACATCAAACTTGAAAAGTGTGAATTCCATAGGAACGAAATTCAATTTCTGGGGTATGTACTGTCTACACAAGGAATTAGTATGGATGGAAGCAAAACCCAAGCCATCAAGGATTGGCCAAGTCCTAGAAATGTGAATGAGGTACAGCGCTTCATCGGGTTTGCCAACTTCTATAGACGTTTCATTAGAAATTTCTCTGAGGTAGTGTCACCTATCACTCAACTTACCCGGAAAGAGTCTAGGTTTTCCTGGACTCCCCAAGCCCAGGAAGCATTTTCCCGTCTAAAAGATAAATTTACCACTGCACCTATCCTAGTACATCCCAACCCCGAGCTTGCCTTCATAATAGAGGTGGATGCTTCAGACTGTGCCGTTGGAGCTATACTCTCTCAGAGAACAGGTGAGAAGAATGTCTTGCATCCCTGTGCCTTCTTTTCCCAGCAGTTGTCTTCGGCTGAGAGGAACTACGATGTGGGCAATAGAGAGTTGTTGGCCATTATTGCCGCCTTCAAAGAATGGAGACACCTCCTTCAGGGAGCTGCACAGCAAATAGTCGTCCTGACAGACCATCGTAACCTTGAGTTTATCAGGTCGGCTAAGTGCCTGACTCCTCGCCAGGCTCGCTGGAATCTTTTCTTAAACCAATTTAATTTTATCATCTCTTATAGACCAGGATCGCGCAATGGAAAGGCTGATGCACTCTCTAGGATTTACTCAGCAGAGACACGTCCAATTACTCCTCCTAAGACTATTCTTCCTGACTCTAGATTCCTAGGAGTAATTCATAATCAAGACCTACTTAAGGACATCAAGGAAGCATACCATGCGGATTCCTTTTTGGCACAACCCCCAAGGGACGTAAGTCTTGTCTTTAAGAATGGTGTGTGGATTCAGGGACAACGTCTGTATATTCCTGAAACAGTCAGATTAAGAGTATTGCAACTCATTCACGATTCCAAGATAGCTGGGCATAGAGGAATTCTAAAGACACAGGAATTTCTTTCTCGTTTCTTTTGGTGGCCCACTTGCAGGAAGGATGTTTTGAATTATGTCACTTCATGTGAGGTCTGTGCAAGATGCAAAACACCTCGCTCCTCACCAACTGGTCTGTTACAGCCTCTTCCCACCCCGTCCCGCCCGTGGGGATCCATTTCTATGGACTTCATTGTGGAGTTACCAACCTCTCAGGGGAAGAACACCATTCTAGTGGTGGTTGACCGTCTAACAAAGGCAGCTCATTTTATCCCTTGTGTCGGCTTACCCACTGCAAAACAGACATCAGATTTGATGATTAAAGATGTGTTTCGCTTACATGGAGTACCGGATGAGGTTATTTCGGATCGAGGGGTGCAATTCACTTCTAGGTTTTGGCAAAATTTCTGTGCAGCATTGGACATTAAAGTAAACCTTTCTTCTGCTTTTCATCCCCAGACTAATGGACAGACCGAACGAACCAATCAAACCCTGGAGCAGTATCTCCGCTGCTTTATCTGCCACCTACAGGATGATTGGGTGGATCTACTTCCATTAGCTGAGTTCTCTTATAACAACTCTCAGAGTGCCTCCACTAAACAGTCTCCTTTTTACTCTAATCTAGGTTATCATCCTAACATTCTACCACGATTTCCCATAGAAACGCCTTTACCAGCAGTGGCTGAAAGAATCACGTCTTTACAGAAGAATATGGATCTTCTAAAGGAAAATCTGGAATCGGCTCAAGAAAGGTACAAGAAAGCAGCAGATAAATTTCGTAAACCTGCACCAGCTTTCAAGGTAGGAGACTTGGTCTGGCTGTCAACCAGAAATCTTAAGTTAAGGATTCCATCGTCTAAGTTGGGACATAAGTACATTGGACCCTATAAAATCAGTAAAATTATAAGTGCTGTTGCTTGTCGTCTTCAACTGCCCAGAACTATGAGAATCCACCCTGTCTTTCATGTATCCCTACTAAAGGCTGCGACACCCAATACGTTTCCTGGACGTTCCTCTCCTTGTCCTGACCCAGTGCTAGTCGATGGTCAGGAAGAATTTGTGGTGGAAAGGATTTTAGATTCCAGGTTGTATAGAAATCAGTTACAATATCTGATTAAATGGCAGGGCTACCCAGTGGAGGACAACTCATGGGAACCGGTCAATAACGTTAATGCTCCTCGCTTGCTCCGTCAGTTTCATCAGAGGTACCCACACAAGCCTGGTCTGAGGTCATCCGGAGGTTGTCCTTAAGGGGGAGTAATGTAAGGTTCTATGTATATATTCCTGAAACTCAGTTTGTTCGTCAGCCATTTTACTTTCTGTCTTGCTGCAGCTATCTTGCCCTCAGTCAAAATGGAGTTTCCAGCTTGCATGTTCCCGCCCTGATTCTCTCCTTTGCTTCTTAAGCAGCCACAGCTGAGCAATCAGTGCTTCAGAATCTAGCCTGCAGTGAACCTGTGACTTGACTCCTGTAAGCCTTTGACCTTGTACTCCAGCTATTCCTACTGAGGAACTCTGAAGCACTTGTGGACTCTGAACCCTGCTCTTTGAAAGACCCACGTTTGCATGGACTTACGGTAACAGAGAAGAAGATCCTTAATCTGTATTGGAGAGTGATTGCTGAGCTTGGATTACTCTGGCCTGCTGTGTCTCCTGTTTCTGTGTCTGCAAACTGTGTGACTATTTCTGCCAACTTGTATGAAGTAATACAGGACTTTTCTATATCAAACCTGTGACTCCTGTGTTTTCATCGCACCCAAGCACAAGACGCTATATGAACTGTACTACATACATTACAACAATTTTCATAGTCATGAAAATACAGAAAAATCTTTGAATGAGAAGGTGTGTCCAAACTTTTGGTCTGTACTGTATATGTACTTGTCACTTTTCCATGTATTAGTTGTGTCTTCTGAACAGTTTGTCAGCATTTGGACACCTTTGAAGTGTTTTCTATGTGTTTCTATGTGTTTTAGTTTGCCTGCCATTGGTTTTAACGGTGTTCGACAAACAGTTCGTCGAACACACGGGTGTTCGGCGAACCGAACCGAACTCGAGCTCTACGGGGGTAGCTCAACACTAGTCTGGACTATTATAACTCTCTACTTGTTAGGGTTCGAGTTCCCGCTGCTGCACAAGGGGAGTCTCGAACCAGCCCCGCTGCGGTCTCCCATTGATCTCCGGCCGCAGTGGAGCCTGCTCTGCAGAGACGTCGGTCCAAGCGTCTTGCCCACTCCAGTACTGTGCAGTGACTTGCTGCTGCCTTTCCTGGATCTGGTATTATAGCCAGTGCTGGAGCAGACGTCTTTGGGACAAAGTCCTGCGTTTTCCCTTCTGAGCATGCCCAGAGTGAGATCTCTCATTGGAGATCAGGGGTCACATGCTCAGGTACTGCAGCAGCTCTTATTGGTCTGCCAGTAAGGTCCTGTGACTACTGTTGTTCTGGAACAAGCTTCATTGGTCCTTGTTTCTGGCAGGTCCTGTAGCTGTTACTATAAAAGGGTAGCATGGCTGAGCCGCCATGCGCTAATATCAACCATTGTATGCTATGCGCCAGTGTGGTCATGTGTGTGTGTGGTTAGGGACCCGGCTGAAATAAGCCACTAGAATACCGACTTAATCGGTGAGGAGTTTGGTGTGCTAGCTGGTCAGGGTCGGCGTCCTAGATGCCCTAGATTACCGGCATAACCGCTGAGGAGTTTTGATTGCCGTATTCAGGGTCTGGCGTTCAGACGCCATAGATTGCGGGTGACTCCCGCGAGGACATTAGCACATGATCACGCTTTATGTGCGCTTAGCACTTAACTGTGTACCTGAGAGCCTGACAGGACACAGCACTTTTTCTCAGCGGCCCTGTGACGTAACAGGGTTCGCTTTCAATGCTAGACAGCGCCCTAGCGTGTTTTCTTTGCGACTCAGTTGTGTTTAGTGAGTTCGCACACATCGCCATATAGCGCTGCGGCTCTCCTTCTAGCGGCTCTGTGGAGTAACAGAGTTCGCACTTATTGCCACAGCGCGTTACGGCGTTTATGTTGGCGACTCTGCGGGATAACAGAGTTTGCTTCTTACGCCATTTTACTAGCAGCAGGCTCCGCCTGCACGGTGGACCCCGGGCTGCGAACGCACCTCTCCACATCTTATATTTGGTGCGTTCCGCAGACCCTAACACTACTAATCGGTCTCCCTCTTACCAAACTCTCCCCTCTCCAATCTGTCTTGAATGCTGCAGCCAGGATCATATTCCTCACCAATCATTATACCGATGCCTCTACCTTGTGCCAGTCATTACACTGGTTACCCATCCACTACAGAATACAGTACAAAATTATTACCCTCACTCACAAAGCACTCCATGGCTCAGCACCACCCTACATCTCCTCCCTTGTCTGAGCCTACCATCCTACCAGTGCCCTCCGTTCTGCTAATGACCTGAGGTTAGCATCCTCAATAATCAGAACCTCCCTCTCCCGTCTCCAAGACTTTTCATGTGCTGTGCCAAGTCTTTGGAATGCACTACCCAGGTTAATACGGTTAATCCCCAATCCCCACAGTTTTAAGCGTGCCTTAAAAACGCACTTGTTCAGACTGGCATACCGCCTCAACGCATTAACCTAACTATCCCTGTTGGCCCATTCAAAAAATTTTCTACCATAATCAGGTACCTCGTATTATGTTCTCACCCGCTTTATGCATTTAATAGCCCTCTGTGTCTGTACTTTTACATAATTTGGCTGTTAACTGGTTCATGCAGAATTACATAAACAATTCTTACATTATGGCTGGTCCGAACAATGAAAGCAATTGTTACCATCTACCTTTTGTGTCTCCCCTTTTTCCTCACAGAATGTAAGCTTGCGAGCAGGGCCCTCATTCCTCTTGGTATCTACTTTGATCTGTGTTTAATGTTATGCTGTAATGTCTATTGTCTGTACAAGTCCCCTCTATAATGTAAAGTGCTGCGGAATATGTTGGCGCTGTAGAAATAAAATTATTATTATTATTATAGTAAAATTACACTGTGTTACCAAGGTTTTGTCCCACGGTCAATTTTGAGTGTTCCTGATAGATTTTTTCACGCTGATTTCAGAAATGGCTTCAGATTTTTCCTATCACGTAAGTTTTTTGAGAAATTATCCGAAACATTATAATATTCTGTTATAATTCTAAAAACTCATATATGAACTTTTTCTGAAACAGTATATTCTGAATTATCCACTGAAATACATAAATCGCTGATCTACACATATGCAAGCACTTAATATACGAATTCCGAGCAGGCGCAGTGAATCATTTGACTGACCGTGTACAGAGTATACCACATCTCCTGAGCAGGGGAGGAATCAAAAGACAATACTGACATCACAGCAGGGGATCACCGAGGATTCATTTTGTGAGGTAAAATATTTCACTGACTGTTTTTAAACAATATTTTCCCTCACAAAATGTATCCTCTGCGATCTCAAGAGAGCACGGACGGGAGAAGTCAGCACATGGGGAAAGAGACAGTGGATAGGTGGGTGAGCACATGGAGGGAGAGATTATCAACGCTGCAAAGCCTGCCCCCATTGTGACATTACCGCCCTCCCGATGTAATAGCATCGGGCCTCCATCTAGTTGCTATCATATATGCGATTCGCCTGAATACTTTTCATTGTAAAAACTGAAGATTTATTTTGAAATGTCGCGTCGGTGTCTCAACAGCAGTGATAATTTCTGCTACATATGCGGAGAATATACTATGAAAGCACAAAAGAAGGAAATGACTCCACTTGTTAAGAAAGCATATGAACTATACTTTGAATGTTCAATTGGAGATCAGGACAAACAGTGGCACCTCATATATGCTGTGCATCTTGTTCTAGAAGCCTTAGAGCATGGCTGAATGGATCATGACCTTCAATGCCGTTCGCTGTCCCAATGATATGGAGAGAGAAGAGAGATCATGTAACAGATTGCTACTTCTGCCTTACAAAGAACAAGAAATCAGTAGAATATTCTAATCTTCCTTCAGCCATAAGACCAGTGCCACATGATGAAAGTCTTCATGTTCCAAATCCGCCCAAAGCATGGACAATGGAGGATGACGAAGATGAACTAACAATGTCAGTGGAAAATTAAACTGCTGCAGACCCAGACTTTGAGCCTACTACATCTAATCCATATCTGTTCAGTCAAGCTGATCTGAGTGACTTGGTCAGAGATTTGAAATTGTCAAAGAGGCAAGCAGAATTATTGAGATCAAGGCTACAAGAACGGAATCTCTTATCAGGAACAAGAGTTTCTGTTTTTAGCAGTCATCAAGAAGACCTTAATCAATTTTTCAACCATGTCGACAGTTTAACCTTTTGCAACGATGTCTTGGGGTTGTTTGGTGCTCTTGGATGCGAACATGACCCGAAGGAATGGCGACTGTTCATTGACTCAAAAATATTTAGAATTTAGAGTCCTCAGTGGTGTTCATTGACTCGTCAGTTTTATGTCTGAAGGCTGTTTTACTACACAACGGAAATATTTATCCTTCTATACCTATTGGACATGCCGTACACATGAAAGAAACGTATGAGCATATGGAGTTACTGTTGACCCAAACTAATTATAGAAATTATAACTGGAACATATTTGGTGATCTAAAAGTTATTGCACTTCTTGGACTGCAGCTTGGATATACCAAGTATTATTGTTTTATTTGTGAGTGGGACAGACTTTTGAAGCACATATTTGTGTTCAGCATATCAAAATCTATAAGATACAATAAAATTTTCTCAGGGGACAAGAACTTCCCTGAAATTTGTTGCGCAGTGTTATCAACTTATTAATGTTAACTTACTGTTTAGTTCTACATTCATGATTTTATAAGTTTTTCACACGTGACAAAGTTGCTGGGGATTTTCAGTCTGGATTTTTGAATGAAAAAAATACACAGCAGAATACAGTAGTAGCTTAACCCCTTAACAACCTAAAAATGCCTTTTACCAGTGGTCATTTAGGGGCCTAATTCATCAGAGTCACTATTTAATGGCACTGAGAAATAATTGAATAGTGCCGGCCCGCAGCTGAAATTCCCACGAGTGACAGATGGCACCTCAGGGGCTCGGCTAATGGACGGCACAAGCTATTCAAATGAAATCTGCATTCTAAAAGCCAAATAGCACTCCTTCCCATCCGATTCCTGCCATATGCTCAAACAGTAGCGTACAACCACATATGGGGTATTACTGTGTTCAGTAAAAATTGCATAACAAATTATGGGGTCCATTTTTAGCTATTACCATGCGTGGAAATCATAAATTTGGTGCCAAAACAGTATTTTAATGGAAAAAGTGTATTTTTTTTATATCGAAATTTTATTAAGTTTTGTGAATTACCTGTAGGTTAAAAATGCTCAATACACCTCTAGATGAATTCCTTTGACGGGTCTAGTTTCCAAAACTGGGTCACTTGTGGGGGGTTTCTGCTGTTTTGGCACCTCAGGGGCTCAGCAAATGGAGCTCAAACAGAATCTATGTTCTGAAAGCCAAGTAGCACTCCTTCCACCAGATCCCTGCCATGAGCTAAAATGACCGTGTACAACCACATAAGGAGTACTGCCACATTCAGAAAAATTGCATAACAAATTATGAGGTGCATTTCTACTATTACTCCTTGTGGAAATTATACATTTGGTGCTAAAACAGTATTTTAGTGGACATAATGTATTTTTTTTCTTTTCATATTGTGACACTGGCAATGTATTTGGCGAGATATATATGTCACAAAGGTTGCTGTCATACGTGATGTGAAACCCTAAAGATGCTCTCCAGCATGATATGTGCTGAGGGGTTAATCAGCCTTGACAGGGTGGTATTTTTTGTGCATAGCTGTAAGAGATGGGTCGGACGCTACTCACCATATCCTCACTCCGAGGCTGTGGTTCAGTGTTCAATAAAGACTTAGAGGTAATTTGGGTGATAAGGGTGAACTGGGGAAGCTGACAAGTTCCTTTTATAGTATTTCATATTGTTTTGCAGTCTACCACTGATCATTTACTCTCCATTATTTCTACTCCTAATATGACCACAATTGGGCTTTTTATATCTTCTCTGGTCCGTGAGAGCTCATTCAGACTTTCGTACAAATTGGTCCGATCTTAGGCTGTTATTAACAGACTGGCCGCAGCTCTTCCGACCCGTATGTGACAGCCATATAAAAATACATGAAGCTGACAGCTTCATGTATTTTTATATGGTTGTCACGCTCCGGTCAGGAGACCCATGGCCAGTCCATGCATTGCAGTCTGAGATCGAACCCATTTCCATACATTTATGAATGATCTATTCAATAGTGCCTAAACATAAGACAAATCATTACCAAATGCTTGCAGAGTTCTCTTTTAATGTCATGTTCCTGATAATAGTTATGAACTCGATAGATTCAGATATTCATTCCTGATTTCCTCATCTGAATTTTTATTTACAACCTACTTTGCAGAACACTTTATCACCTGTATTTGCTTTTCTTAGAAATACCCCAATGATGGTTAACCAGAGAAAAGTAATTGATTGGTAATATATATTCATTTAGATGTCTGTGTGCCAATGTCATACATATACGAGATCTTTTCTTATCTATTCTAACTGTAAGTGAAAACCCTTATTGTAGCGTGATTTATTCCTCTTATAAAAGATCTCATGAATAAAAAGAGAAAATATATTGAATCATAAATTAAAAATTAATGTTGAATGTCAGAGCATGCCAAGTAATGCATAGTTTGGTGAGTGGAAGGTCAATTAATGTCAATTTTACATACTGTGCCAATAGCTACTAGGTTACGACATGAAAAATTAAATTAGTGATGATTCCATACTCTAGTGAGTAGCATGCTGGCACGCAATGTCTGAATCCTGTAAATGGTGACACTCAACAGTCTATGTTTTAAAAGTTCATCAAATGAATTGAATTGCAGGGAAACTACTGCTCTAGTAAAATTGTTTTTAGACAGCTTCATTATATTGTCATAGCATATATTCTAATGGGTTTTCATGTAATACATACAAATTAAAATACCTGATCCTGCCAGCAGCTTTTAGCAAAAGTTTTGTGGTGGTGTCCACCACTTAACTGGATGCAATATATTACTCTACATATATTGTTTAAAGTGGTATTACAAAATTGTCTCAGATATAGAGAGAAAAAATAGACAAATATGCTTTTTACAACTCAAAGTTTTGTATAGAATGAAATATATATATTTTTTCTCTGAGATGTTTCAGCATTTCAGAGAAAATATATTTAGAAAATCAGGCCGGGGTCTACAGACGGAGACAAAACAAGTCGCCTAACCAGTCCAAGTGATTGACAGGTCTCTCCCACAATGAGAGACCTGTCAATCAACTGGATTGGCACTGGGAAAAGCCAGCCAGGGTTAGGTGTTAATTTGCCTAGTCTCTGGCTATGATCCCCGGCCTCTGGCAGTGTTGGTGTCTAAAGAATCATGCCTGGCTGGTCTGGTGAAGCCAGGCTCCGATTCATATTGCTCGTGGTTTGGGCAGCATTAATCAAGTGACAGGTTTGCTTTAAAGCTATGCTAAATAGGATGAGCAAATACCAGGTAGTAAGTAAATAAATAGTAATAGTACATACAAATAACGTATGGCACTTAATTAACATTGTTCTCATCAAACAAATGTAAAAACCACCCCATCACGACAAGGTGTACCCCAGTCAGAATGGTACCTAACTCTTGTAGTTCACCTCATTATGTGTGAGCAGATGTAAAAATAGATAAGGTCAGAGCAGGATCTAGGCCCTGACAGTTCAGATACCTGCTATAAGAAGCTATATAAACAAAATGAACAGCCCAAAATAGGGGAGTCACTCAACTTTTTGTACAACGTGAAAAAAAACTAAACCAAAACTTAAAAAAATTGAGCCACAGCATGTGTTGGTATGAGCGCAATGCATAGGTGTGCATTCATACTGTTGCCATTTAGGAAGCAGAACCTGAGATGAAAACAAAATGAACAAATACCCTGTAGTAAATAAATAGTAATAATGCATGTAAATAACATAGGGTACTTAGTTAACAGAATTTTATAAAAAAAGTAAGTCATCCCACCACTACAAGGTGTACCTCAATCAGGATGGTACCTAACTCTTGTAGCTCATCTCATTGTGTCAGCAGATGAAAAAATAGTTAAGGGCAGAGCAGAAGCTGACTGTTCAGGCACCTGCATATAGAAAGCTACATAAACATAATGAACAGCCCAAAAAAGGGGAGCCATGCTCCCCACTGTACACTAGCTAGTGACAGAGCCAATTTTTACCTGAATGACCAAGCCTTATTTTTCAAAATCTCATATTTAACAAATATATGAAGCAAAAGTACATAGATCTTTTTAATGATCTTTTTACGCTTAGGCCAGGGATAAGGGGGCATCTTCTGCGTCTGGAGAAAAGCTTTAATAATAATCACAGGCGCAAATTCTTTACTGTAAGAGCAGTGAGACTATGGAACTCTCTGCCACATGATATTGTAATGGTTGATTCACTACTAAAAATCAAGAAGGATCTGAATGCCTTTCTTGATAAATATAATATTACAAGTTAGGGGCACTAGATTCTGTGATGGGGTGTTGATCCAGGGACGTAGTCTGCCATATTCAGTCGGGAAGGAATTTTTCACCTAATATGAAGCTGTTAATGTCTGCCCCATGGAGTTTTTGCATTTCTCTGGATCAACATTTTAGGCTATAGGTTGAACTCTATGGACTTAAGTCTACCTTCAACCTTCAAACTATGAAAATGTGTGTCACTTTATGTGCTAACAATAGAATTTTTAACATATTCCAGTGATTCTGAGAAAGTTTTTTCATGACACATTGAACTTTAGAAATCAAAAATATTAAGGTTTGCACCATAACTTACCAAGAATGATTACTCTAGAGCAGGGATGTCAAAGTCAAACACACCGAGGGCCAAAAGAACAAATTTGCTACAAGCCGAGGGCCGGACTGACGCCGGCCCTGCTACCGGTGCATTGTGGGAAATGTAGTGTTGGTGCCAGGGCCGGCTCCAGGTTTTTATGGGCCCCGGGCGAAAGAGCCTCAGTGGGCCCCTTTAACACAGACCACGATTCATGATGCACAGATACAGCAGAGAAATATGGGTACAGTACAATGCCAAATACTTCTCTTCTTACATTACATGAGTGATATCTATTGTAAATTGTACAATAGCTCAAAAACCGCCAAATCCTCACAGCGCACAGTACAGACTGGACAGTACAGTCCTCCATACAATATTATGGGCACCACAGTCTCCCCCTCATCACCCATATAATACCCCATGCAGGATGTCACCCCCCATATAATGCTCCATACAGAATACTGGACCCAATATAATGCTCCATACAGGATACTGGACCCAATATAATGCTCCATACAGGATACTGGTCCCCATATAATGCTCCATACAGGATACTGGTCCCCATATAATGATCCATACAAAATATGGAGCTCTCCTCTGTGCTGTACTGCGTTCTGCACTGTTACAGCTCAGGAAAGGGCGCTGTGGAAAGACTCCCCATTATCATCATCATTGCCTCCCCATCATCATCATGGCCTCCCCATTATCATCAATGCCTGCCCATCATCATCATCTCCTCCCCATCATCATCAATGCCTGCCCATCATCATCTTCTCCCCATCATCAATGCCTGCCCATTATCATCAATGCCTGCCCATTATCATCATCTTCTCCCCATCATCATCAATGCCTCCCCATTATCAGCAATGCCTGCCCATCATCATCTCCTCCCCATCATCATCAATGCCTGCCCATCATCATCTTCTCCCCATCATCAATGCCTGCCCATTATCATCATCTTCTCCCCATCATCACCAATGCCTCCCCATTATCAGCAATGCCTGCCCATTATCATCTTCTCCCCATCATCATCATCAGTGCCTCCCCATTATCAGCAATGCCTGCCCATTATCATCATCTTCTCCCCATCATCACCAATGCCTCCCCATTATCAGCAATGCCTGCCCATTATCATCTTCTCCCCATCATCATCATCAATGCCTCCCCATTATCAGCAATGCCTGCCCATTATCATCTTCTCCCCATCATCATCATCAATGCCTCCCCATTATCAGCAATGCCTGCCCATCATCACACACAGACAGCACACAAGCACTCTCTCACATACTTATACACACACACACACACACACCCACACAAAGCACCGCACTACATACACACAGACACACACAGAGACATACACACACACGTCTTACCTGTCCGACGTCCGCGCGCTCTGTGCCACAGCCGGCCGCTGAATGATGACGTCATTCAGCGGCCTGCTGTGAGAGGAAGCGCCGGCGCCCCCTGGAGCCCGGAGCTGCGGCAGCGGAGGCACGGGAGAGGTAAGTATTGTGCTAGCTGATGCCGGGGCCCTGAGCAAGCGGGGGGGGGCCCAGTGGCGGCGCTGACACCGCTCTCCTCCGCTAACGGGCGGGGGGGTGCCAGACTGCGAGTGGGCCCCCCCGCCTGCTCAGGGCCCCGGCACTTGCCCGGGTGTGCCGGGTGCTGACGCCGGCCCTGGTTGGTGCGTGGCCTGCGGGCCGGATCTAATAGTAATTAAATATCATCCAGGGGGCCATAGATAATCAATTCGCGGGCCGGATCTGGCCCGCGGGCCTTGACTTTGACATATGGGCTCTAGAGCATAGGAACTGCTGCATAGAAAAAAATTGAAAAAAGCGCTATATGATGTATATATGAAATATGTGGTAAAAAAAAAGGGGGGAGAAGCCAGCGCCGCACATGGTAAGCATATAATATATAAAGTGCATATGCACATATTGGATTCTAACTGCATTAAAAATGAGACATTTGGCAAATAATTGATCAATTCTTTGAGCCACCCCGCCACGACAAGGCATTCTCATATGGGGCAGTCCTGCTCTACATTTTTTATATTCGCTGTGCCATTACGGCCTCCTGAATGTATAAAAGCAAGACTGCAAAAAATCAAAACAAAAGTACCTGAAGCATTGCTGTATCACTCCAATGGTGCCAGTAAGGCAAGCGCAGGTGAAAGCCGACCAGGTCCGGAGATGGACATTTCAGATCTGACCTCTGCACTGCCAGACCAGCAACCACAGATAAAGGGTGAAACAGGCCCAGTGATACAGCAATGCTTCAGGTACTTTTGTTTTTGATTTTTTGCAGTCTTGCTTTTATACATTCAGGAGGCCGTAATGGCACAGCAAGAATAAAAAACGTAGAGTAGGACTGCCCCATATGAGAATGCCTTGTCGTGGCGGGGTGGCTCAAAGAATTGATCAATTATTTGCCAAATGTCTCATTTTTAATACAGATTAGAATCCAATATGTGCATAAGTACTTTATATATTGCATGCTGACCATGTGCAGCGCTGGCTTCTCCCCTTTTTTACTATATGAAATATGTATCTGCAAAAATTGCTATGAAAAACATGAAGGCTCTTAGCGCATAGATTGGCCAATATATGTATGCCCAATTACCACGTCACGGTGTCCTTGGTCAATTGGGTCACTATCCTGTTATGCCACCTCTCCTGGGCAAAAAGCCTACAATTTATGGGGCAGGAATAGACCAGCTAATCTGAGTAAAATCACCTGTGGCTTTTGGGAGTGAGTGCATATGTCCAAAAGGCTAAATACAAATAGACAAAGGAATTTGGCGAAGGACACCGTGACGTGCTAATTGGGCATACATATATTGGCCAATCTATGCGCTAAGAGCCTTCATGTTTTTCATAGCAATTTTTGCAGATACATATTTCATATATACATCATATAGCGCTTTTTTCAATTTTTTTTATATGCAGCAATGCAGTTCCTATGCTCTAGAGTAATCATTCTTGGTAAGTTATGGTGCAAACCTTAATATTTTTGATTTGTATACTTTCTTTGGTTGGCGCCTGTTCCCACTAGCTTAGATGTGCTCGTCCTTTTTTTGTCTACATTGTACTTTAGATTATCGATAAATTAAAGTCGATGTGTTTTGGTTCTTTTTTTGAAAAAATCTGAAATTTTGAGAACTTTGGAAAAAAATGCAGTTTTAAACATTTAAATGATTACACCTTTGAACCAGATAGTCCAACTCAACAAAATAGTTATACAATATTTCCCATATGTCAACTTTCCGTAAGCATTATTTTACAAACGTCCTTTTATTTTGATAGGATGTTATAGGGGTTTACCATTTAGCTGCATTTTACAAATACTATTTTTTAATGGACCTATTGAATTTTGAAGTGACTTTGAGGACCCTCTATAATGAAAACCCCCAAAAGTAATACAATTTTAAAAACTGTACCCCTTAAGATATTTAAAACTGCTGTCAAGAAATGTGTTAGCTCTTCAGGTGTGTCACAGGATTTAATGCATAGTGTAATGAAAAAATTAAACATTTTTTTCCACTAAGATTGATTTAGACCCAAATTTGTCATTTTCACTAGGAATAATATGAGAAACTCCTATTTTCGAGACTAAAACCCTCAAGAAATTCATATAGGGGTGTGGTAAACATTTTCAACACCCAGGTGATTCAGAGTACTTTGTAACATTGGGACGTGAAAAAGAAAAATCTATTTTTTTCCAGAAAAAATCTTGCTTTACCCTCAAATTTTTAATTTTCACAAGGGGTAACAAAGGAAAATGGACCTCACAACTGTTTTACACAATTTATCCCAAACATGGTCAAACTCTAATGTTTGGCCACACGGCAGGGCTCGAAATTAAAGGAACGCTATTTGATTTTTTGAGCACAAAGTTGTCTGGAATAGATTGTGGATGCCATGTCGCCTTTGCAGTCCTTAGGTGTTAAATCAGTACAAAAGTGACAGATCCCTTATGGAATCCACATATGGGTATGGTTAACATTTTTACCCACATGTGTTTAACAGAATTTTATAAGATTGGGTTTGGAGAAGGAAATCTATTTTTACCACTAAAATGTTACTTTAGCCTCAAATTTTTAATTCTCATAAGAAGTAAATTAGAAATTGGAAATAATAATTTGGTATGCAATTTCCATGAATGTGGCAATAACTGCTTGGATATACAGCAGGACTGGGAAGGGATGGAGTGCCATTTGGATTTTGGAACACAAATTTTGCTGGAAAGGATTGTGGTCGACATGAACACAGGCACAGAGGCGCAGAACAACAAAAATATACCTACAAATGCCCAAAAAAAACATTTTGGAAAATAAACTGTTTAAATAAGTCATCTAGAGGTGTTTTTTGAACCCAAAGGTGCCTCAAAGAATTGTATAACATTGGGATGTAAAAATAAAAAAGTACATTTTAAAGTGTTAAATTAGCTACAAATTATTCATTTTCACAAGGAGTGAAACTGATGACAAAATTGCTCCCAAACACTGTGTGTATATGTCGTTGGAAACTACTGTTTGAGCACATGTCAGAGCTCAGAAGGAAGAAAAACTATTTGGCTTTAAGTAATATGTTTTATGCTTCGTAAATTTTTTGTTTTGAGTATATACAAATATGAATAACTTTAACAAACATCAAGCTTGAAAATAGTACAGAAAAACTTCAGGAGAAAAAAAATGAGTCCAATGTATAAGAAATATATTTACAAAAGTTGAGTTCAGCATAAATTAATAATGAATTTTTATATCACTATTTACATTTCAGTGACTATAAAAAATAAAACATTGATGCGCACTTCTCATAAATATGCCAAATATGCCATAGACTTGCAGCAGATGTCTCATGCAATGTGCCTGCGTTTGGTGGTTAGATTTAGCTTTTGTGCATTTTATCAATTTAAAGTTATGTAAAATTTACAAGCACTTGTCAGCAAGCAGTACTTCACTTCAAATTGTTTCTTTATGGAGCACAGTGCACATAGCAAAAACAACCAGCACTTGCAGCCCAGGATTATGACTAAAGTTCATTGATGCTAAAACTGAATAATTCTGGATAGTTTCTTTCTTGTACATATCAATATGTGACAGAGTTAGAAGGGACCCCAATTTAGACAGAACATATATAAAATATAATATAATAGGAAACCTGCTGTCTAGTACTCTTTAATGCTAATCGATTAACTTCTGTACGCCTCAAAACATTGAGGTTGGTTTTACACTTACTGTGTTTTTTTGCGGTCCGTTATTGCATTTCCATGGGGACGCAAAAACAGGCAGCAAAAATTCTACTGAGGGCCGTGTGCCGTATGGCCGTGAGGGCCGTATATACGGCCGTGAAAAATAAATTGAGCTTGCTCGATATATTTCACATTTCACGGCTTACGGACACGGCCCCCATAGAAAATTAATAACTTCCGCAAAACCGGTTTTGCGGAACGCTGTTTTCTTCTTTCCAATACTTTAATATAGTATTGGAAACGGCGATCCGCAAGTTTTTTGCGGTCCGTTATTGTGGCAGACCTTGAAAATTGCAGCGATACGGCCCTTAAAAAAGGCCTGCAATAACGGGTCGCAAAAATCACAGTAAGTGTGAAGATAGCCTTAGAGGGGATGTCTAGGATAAGACCATAACGGATAAAGATAAGTAATGCTGTAACATTGCCGCTCAATGGCACTGTAGAGGCCTCCCTTTATGGGCTACAGCGATAATATCTTGTTTACAACATGTGACCGCTGCAGCCAATCACTGGCCTCATACCCACTACTCTGGCATTACAAGTGTGGAGAGTTATCGGTTGCAGCGGTTCTGTGTTGTAGATGAGATGAGACTTCTGCAACAAAGACCAGTGGAGAGAGGGTGGAAGAGCAGTAGGGAACTCAACAGGTAAGTAATGCTCAGTTGCATATTTTAAAGCATTGTATACCTTTATTCCAAATTACTTCAGTCCTGGACTACCCATGTACAGTACAGACCAAAAGTTTGGACACAGCTTCTCATTCAAAGATTCTTCTGTATTTTCATGACTATGAAAATTGTAGAATCACACTGAAGGCATCAAAACTATGAATTAACACATGTGGAATTAAACATTACACTTTACAAAAAAGTGTGAAACAACTTAAAATATGTCTTATATTTAAGGTTCTTCATAGTAGCCACCTTTTGCTTTGAATACTGCTTTGCACGCAGAAAAGGTGAACGGATGGACTCTACATGCCTGGTTCCCACCGTGAAGCATGGAGGAGGTGGTGTGATGGTGTGGGGGTGCTTTGCTGGTGACACTGTTGGGGATTATTCAAAATTGAAGCAGTGAGTGGTCCAGCTCACCCCAAACCATCTCGATTGGGTTCAGGTCTGGTGACTGTGGAGGCCAGGTCATCTGGCATAGCACCCCAACACTCTTCTTCTTGGTCAAATAGCCCTTACACAGTCTGGAGGTGTGTTTGGGGTCATTGCCCTGTTGAAAAATAAATGATGGTCCAACTAAACGCAAACCGGATGGAATAGCATGCTGCTGCAAGATGCTGTGGTAGCCATGCTGGTTCAGTATGCCTTCAATTTTGAATAAATCCCCATTGTGCCACCAGCAAAGCATCCCCACACCATCACACCACCTCCTCCATGCTTCACGGTGGGAACCAGGCATGTAGAATCCATCCGTTCACCTTTTCTGTGTGCAAAGCAGTAATCAAAGCAAAAGGTGGCTACTTTGAAGAACCTAGAATATAAGACATATTTTCAGTTGTTTCACACTTTTTTGTAAAGTGTAATGTATAATTCCACATGTGTTACTTCATAGTTTTGATGCCTTCAGTGTGATTCTACAATTTTCACAGTCAAGAAAATACAGAAAAATCGTTGAATGAGAAGGTGTGTCCACACTTTTGGTCTGTACTGTATATGTCAGTTTACACTGATGGTTACAATGAACAAAGATCATACTATCCCATGGTGATTTAGACATGCAGTTCTAACAAAACCTTAAGAATATGTCATCAGAAAATAACCTAATGTTTAAATCGGGTTTTTATGTAAACGGTATTTATTTTTTTACCAATTTTCCATGTCATTATCCTTATAAAAAAATACAGAAATCATGCAATTTTACAATTATAACACTGGCCACTATGCTTCATTACAGAAGATATCAGTCGTATTTAGTGATGAGCGAGCACTAAAATGCTCGGGTGCTCGTTATTCGGGTCGAGCAAATTGGAATACTCCGGTACTTGCCCAGAGGAACGATCCCAATGTAAGTCTATGGGAAAACTGAGCATTTTTGCGGCGATTCCCCCGGGGGTCCTTTTAAAGTCTAAACACGTCTAAAAATTATGGAAACAGTGCTCAAATGACACAGGAACATCATGGGGAATGCCCCTGGAAGCATTTCTGACTCCCAGGTCACAGCTGTGAGCAATGTTGTCAGAGTCTTACGCCATTTTTACAGGAGCACCAAAAAACATATAAAAACTAAACCAAAATGGATTTTCCCGGGAAGTATGTCAAGGAACATCCTTTCCAGGGTAATGACTTTTATATAAGGCAAAATAATTAACACAAAGAAAAAATGTTCCTCCACCACTTTCTCTATGTTCACACGTTGCATTTTTGATGCGTTTTTCAACGTTACCATTGCTTTCAACCAATACAAATGCATTTACTGTGAAATGTCATTGTAGCATTTAACAACCTTAGCTGGCCATGTGGTGTGTGACACATCATCAGAAACATCTTGTTTAATTTATGAAGGGGGGACTCTTAAAGTCACAAAGCCTATTTTTATAGGGGCATCACTCGGCATTACTATTCTTAAAGGACCATTATTAAACAGTGGGTCTCCTATACTGTTATTGCCTATGCATTGAGTGGCTGGGCTGCAAAAAATTAGGACGCACCCCAATATCCCTTTGTTAAGACATACAGGGGGGCCTCATGAAAAAGTGTTACAACAGTAAGGAAATAGGTCTACCATAGTGTTAGACTATGCATTAAATGCAAGGCCTGCCCTGCAGCAAAGTAACATGCACCCCAATAAGCCTTTGAACCCAGGTACTGGATGGCCACAAGAAAACTAAGTTCACATTACCCTTTTGGTACTGCCTTAGTTTTAGCCTATGCATTGAATGCAAGGCCCGACCTGCCACAAAGTCACATGCACCCCAATAAGCTTTTGAAATTGATGTACTGGATGGCTACAGAAAAACCCAGTTCACATTATTATTTTGGTACTGCCATACTGTTAGCCTATGCATTGAATGCAATGCCAGCCTTGCAACAAAGTCACATGCAACTCAATATGGAGTAAAGATCAAAATACCCGGTCCAAGGAGGCGCAAAGGATGAAAATTAGTTTAAAAAAAGCTAATTTATTGACATGAAATTAGTCAATAAATGAGCTTTTTTTTAAAACTAATTTTCATCCTTTGCGCCCCTTGGACCGCTTATTTTGATCTTTATTCCATTTTTTTCCCTCATTGAGGCACCCGGCTGGAGCAGCATTGTTTTTTTACCCACTATTGGGATACGTGCAGCTGGCGCGCCTTCTGACTGTCCTTTCTACAGTCTGACATGCAACTCAATAAGCCTTTGAACCAACGTACTGGATGGCCACAGGAAAACCAAGTTCACATTATTCTTTTGGCACTGCCATAGTGTTAGCTTATGCATTGAATGCAAGGCCCGCCCTGCATCAAATTTATACGCACCCCAAAAGGCCTTTGAAGCGACGTACTGACTGGACACAGGAAAAACAAATTCACAATATTCTTTTGCCACTGCCATAGTGTTAGCCTATGCATTAATAGCAAGGCCTGCCCTGCACCAAATTCAAACGCACCCCAATAAGCCTTTGAACCGACGTACTGGATGACCACAAGAAAATCAAGTTCACATTATTCTTTTGGCACTGCCATAGTGTTAGCCTATGCAATGAATGACAGGCCTGCCCTGCACCAAATTCAAACGCACCCAAATAAGCCTTTGAACCGACGTACTGGATGATGACAGGAAAACCAAGTTCAAATTTTTTTTTTGGCACGGCCATACTGTTAGCTTATGCAATGAATGCAAGGCTCACCCTGCAACAAAGTCACATGCACCCCAGCAAGCCTTTGAACGGACGTACAGGATGGGAACAGGAAAACCAAGTTTACATTATTATTTTGGCACTGCCATAGTGCTAGCCTATGCATTGAATGCAAGGCCTGCCCTGCAAAAAATTCAAACGCACCCCAAAAGGCCGTTGAACCGACGTACTGGATGACCACAGGAAAACCAAGCTCACATTATTCTTTTAGCACTGCCATAGTGTTAGCCTATGCATTGAATGCAAGGCCTGCCCTGCATCAAATTTAAACACACCCCAAAAAGCCTTTAAAGTGATGTACTGGCTGGACACAGGAAAACCAAGTTCACATTATTCTTTTGGCATTGCCATATTGTTAGCTTATGTATTGAATGCAAGGCCCGCCCTGCAACAAAGTCACATGCACCCATATAAGCATTAGAACCGACGTACTGGATCTCCACCGGAAAATCAAGGTCACATTATTCTTTTGGCACTGCCATAGTGTTAGCTTATGCATTGAATGCAATGCCTGCCCTGCAACAAAGTCAAATGCACCCCAATAAGCCTTTGAACCAACGTACTGGATGGCCACAGGAAAACCAAGTTCACATTATTCTTTTGGCACTGCCATAGTGTTAGCCTATGCATTGAATGGAAGGCCCGCCCTGCATCAAATTCAAGTGCACCCCAAAAAGCCTTTGAAGAGACGTACTGGATGGACACAAAAAAAACAAGTTCACATTATTCTTTTGGCACTGCCATAGTGTTAGCCTATGCATTGAATGCAAGATGTACCCTGCACCAAATTCAAACTCACCCCCAAAAAGCCATTGAACCGACGTACTGGATGACCACAGGAAAACCAAGTTCACATTATTCTTTTGGCACTGCCATAGTGTTATTCTATGCATTGAAAGCAAAGCCTGCCCTGCACCAAATTCTAACGCACCCCAAAAAGCCTTTGAACCAACATACTGGATGACCACAGGAAAATCAAGTTTACATTATTCTTTTGGCACTGCCATACTGTTAGCTTATGCATTGAATGCAAGGCCTGCCCTGCACCAAAGTAACACGCACCCCAATAAGCCTTTTAACCCACATACTGGATGGCCACCTGAAAGCATTTTTACTATTAATTTGGTACTCCCATATTGTTTGGCCATTGAACCGACGTACTGGATGACCACAGGAAAACCAAGTTCACATTATTCTTTTGGCACTGCCATAGTGTTAGCCTATGCATTGAATGAAAGGCCCGCCCTGCATCAAATTCAAACGCACCCCAAGAAGCCTTCGAAGCTACGTACTGGCTGGACACAGGAAAACCAAGTTCATATTATTCTTTTGGCACTGCCATAGTGTTATTCTATGCATTGAAAGCAAGGCCTGCCCTGCACCAAATTCTAACGCACCCCAATAAGCCTTTGAACCGACGTACTGGTTGACTACAGGAAAACCAAGTTCACATTATTCTTTTGGCACTGCCATACTGTTAGCTTATGCATTGAATGCAAGGCTCCCTCTGCAACAAGTCACAAGCACCCCAATAAGCCTGTGAACGGACGTACTGGATGGCCACAGGAAAATCAAGTTTATATTATGCTTTAGGCACTGCCATAGTGTTAGCCTATGCATTAAATGCGAGGCCTGCCCTGCATCAAATTCAAACGCACCCCAAAAAGCCTTTGAATAGACGTACTGGATGGCCACAACTACAGGAAAACCAAGTTTACATTATTTTTTTCGCACTGCCATAGTGTTAGCCTATGCATTGAATGCAAGACCTGCCCTGCATAAAATTCAAACGCACCCCAAAAGGCCTTTGAACCGACGTACTGGCTGGACACAGGAAAACCAAGTTCACATTATTCTTTTGGCACTGCCATAGTGTTAGTCTGTGCATTGAATGCAAGGCCTACCCTGCACCAAATTCCAACGCACACCAAAAAGCCTTTGAACCAACATACTGGATGACCACAGGAAAATCAAGTTTACATTATTCTTTTGGCACTGCCATACTGTTAGCTTATGCATTGAATGCAAGGCCTGCCCTGCACCAAAGTAACACGCACCCCAATAAGCCTTTTAACCCACATACTGGATGGCCACCTGAAAGCATTTTTACTATTAATTTGGTACGCCCATATTGTTTGGCTAAGCAGGGAATTGTTGAGCCTGAAGAAACTGCGTTGGAGAATGTCAATGTTGAGGCTGAAGAACCGGCAGTGGACAATTGCAGTGTTGATGCTAAAGACCCAGCGGTGGACAATTGCAGTGTTGATGCTAAAGACCCTGCAGTGGAAAATTGCAGTGCTGATGCTGAAGACTTGGCAGTGAACAATTGCAGTGTTGAGGCTAAATACCTGGCGGTGGACTATTGCAGTGTTGATGCTAAAGACCCTGCAGTGGAAAATTGCAGTGTTGAGTGTTATGTTATGGTAGCTGAGGAGGCAGGAGCAAAAAACCGCATAGGCAGCCTAACACCAGAGAGGTTGGAAATTAATAGGTTGCAGACCCCTAAACTAACCGCACAAATAGAAGCAGCCGTGGAGCGTACCTCCGGTGGTCCTAGACGCCTCGGCACAGCCGGAGAGATAGCTATCCCTGAAGATGGAAAGAGGAAAGCTAACTGCCCCGGAGTAGACCCCAAAAGAGTAGGAAGCCCCCAAACATATAATGGCGGTTAGACAAGATGAAAATACGAACACAGACAGAAAATAGATTGAGAAAACACTGGGGCCCAAAACTGTCTAGATAGGACATCACAGGAGAGAATATTTTCTGCAACCCAGAAAAACTCCAACACTTCTGAATCCAAAAACACTGAGACCACACGGTCTCGACCACCTATATCTGATCTCTGGTGTGGACGCATATCTACCCAGCAGAAAAATATCACTAGAACTGAGCAAATGAACAAATACAAAAAACGAACGGAGACCAGCCAAAGCCACCCATAGGGGACCCGGCTGAAGACAAAAAGCAATGCAGCAAAAAGCAAGGAATTCAAACCACAGTAAAAAAACTGAAAGAGACTTATCTGAACGCAAGCAGGAGATAGCAGGAAAGCAAGCTGATTTCCAAACTAAACCAGGAAGCACAATTGATCACCGGCGAGGATCATGGGAGATCAGCTCACTTATATCAGGCCAGTCAGTACCGCCTTACACCCACTCGTTATCTGCGGGTGTAGGACTCTTGGTATTCAAGATAGGTTCAATACCCTCAGCAACCTCCAGAGGGAGCTTCAGCTCCGAAGTCGTCTCCAAAATGTTCACAATAGTACCCCCCCTTGAGGAGGGGTCACCGAACCCTCACTTGTGCCACCAGGACGATCAGGATGAGCTCGGTGATAGGCACGGACCAGTCTTTCAGCATGAATGTCAGAAGCAAACACCCATGAATTATCCTCCTGACCATAGCCTTTCCACTTCACCAAGTACTGGAGTCTCCGCCTGGCCAAAAAAGAATCCAATATCTTCTCAACCACATACTCCAAATTGCCCTCAACCAAAACAGGATCAAGAGGCGCAGCCATAGGAACCACTGGCTCGACAAATCTCTTCAATAAAGATTTGTGAAATACGTTGTGAATCTTGAATGTTCCTGGAAGAAGCAAACGGAAGGAAACGGGATTAAGAATCTCCACGATCTTATAAGGTCCAATGAACCTTGGCTTAAATTTGGAGACGCGACCCTCATAGGGATATTTTTTGAGGATAACCAAACCAAGTCACCCACTTTAAATCGAAGACCATCAGTCCTATGTCGGTTGGCAAACCGCTGGGCCTTCTCCTGAGAGAGAGACAGCTTATCCACTACTTGATCCCAAATCAGCTGCATTCTCTCCACAATAGAGTCAACACCAGGACAAACAGAAGCCTCCACCTGCCCTGAAGAAAATCGAGGCTGAAACCTGAAATTGCAGAAAAATGGAGACATCAAGGTGGCAGAACTAGCCCTATTATTCAAAGCAAACTCAGCCAAAGGCAAAAAAGAGACCCAGTCAACTTGATCAGCAGACACAAAACATCTCAAATAAGTCTCCAAGGTCTGGTTTGTTCTCTGTTTGTCCATTGGTCTGAGGGTGGAACGCAGAGGAAAAAAACAGCTGAACTCCCAGTTTGGAACAAAATGTCCTCCAAAATCTGGAAACAAACTGGACTCCTCTGTCAGACACAATGTTCTCTGGAACAACGTGCAACCAAACCACCTGTTGAAAAAACAAGGGCACCAACTTGGAGGAGGATGGCAACTTAGGTGGTGGCACAAGATGTATCATCTTGGAAAACCTATCACAGATTACCCAAATAACGGTCATTCTCTGAGAGACAGGGAGGTCGGAAATAAAATCCACAGAGATATGGGTCCATAGCCTCTTGGGCACAGGCAATGGCATTAACAAACCACTAGATTGGAAGACGTAAGGGGCATTAGTGAGCCCAAAAGGCATCACTAGGTACTCAAAATGCCCCTCTGGGGTATTAAACGCCGTCTTCCATTCTCACTAGAGTGAGAGCAAGGTTTGGACCGAGAACAAGTTCCACAGGACTGCACAAAGTCCCTGACGTCACGAGACAAAGTGGGCCACCAAAAGGACCGACTCACCAAATCTCTGGTACCAAAAATACCAGGATGGCCGACCAACGTGGAGCAATGAATCTCGGACATCACATTCTTCCTCCACTGGTCTGGACAAACAATCTCCCAGCAGGGCAACGTTCAGGTTTATCCTCCTGAAATTTCTCCAAAGTCAGTCTCAAATTGGGCGAGATAGCGGAAAGAACCACACCCTCCTTCAGAATAA
The DNA here is from genome assembly GCA_033576555.1 of Oophaga sylvatica. NCBI lineage: Eukaryota > Metazoa > Chordata > Amphibia > Anura > Dendrobatidae > Oophaga > Oophaga sylvatica. The sequence continues at coordinate 122,647,990 of JARQOD010000006.1, forward strand.
CAGCAGGTTCAGTTACGTCAGGAGAATCCAGAAAGAAACTCCTCGAGAGGGCATCCGCCTTAACATTCTTAGTGCCCGGGAGAAAAGAGACCACAAAATTAAAATGTGTGAAAAACAAGGCCCACCTGGCCTGTCTAGGATTAAGTCGCCTGGCTGATTCAAGATAAAACAGGTTCTTATGATCCGTGAGGACCACCACCTGATGCTTGGCTCCTTCCAGCCAATGTCTCCACTCCTCAAAAGCACACTTCATGGCCAATAACGCCCGATTACCCACATCATAATTATGTTCCGCTGGAGAAAATTTTCGAGAGAAAAAGGCACAAGGGTTAATCTTAGAGGTCTCAGGATCCCTTTGGGAAAAAACGGATCCTGCACCAATCTCAGAAGCATCAACCTCCACCTGAAATGGTAGAGAAATATCAGGTTGGCGCAGAACAGGAGCAGAAGTGAATCTCTGCTTAAGCTCCTGAAATGCAGAAACTGCCTCAGGAGACCAATTCACTACATCAGAACCCTTCTTGGTCAAATCAGTCAGTGGCTTCACAATACCAGAGAAATTAGCTATAAATTTACGATAAAAATTAGCAAAACCCAAAAATCTCTGAAGAGCCTTCAATGTAGTGGGTTGAACCCAATCACAAATGGCCTGAACTTTGACCGGGTCCATTTCAATAACAGACGGAGACAAAATGAATCCCAGAAATGAAACCTGTACGCCAAAAAGACATTTTGATCCCTTCACATACAATGTGTTTTCTCTCAAAATCCAGAACACAGTCCGAACATGTTCCACATGAGAATCGCAGTCATTGGAAAAAAACAAGATATCGTCCAAATAAACAATCAGAAATTTATCCACGAAATCCCGGAAAATATCGTTCATAAAGGATTGGAAGACGTAAGGGGCATTAGTGAGCCCAAAAGGCATCACTAGGTACTCAAAATGCCCCTCTGGGGTATTAAACGCCGTCTTCCATTCATCTCCGTGCTTGATGCGAATAAGATTATACACCCCCCCTGAGGTGAGGTTAAGCTTGGTAAACCAACAAGCACCCTTCACTCTGGAAAATAGGTCAGAAATAGTGTTGAGCGATACTGCTCGATATCTAAAAATATCGGATCGGAATGGTATCGCCGATATCACTAAATATCGGCGATATCCGATTCCGATACCGGAAGTCCCATGTAAGTCTATGGGAACAAAATATCGCAACTAAAAAAAAACTTTATTTCCTTGTAAACACTAAATATACACACATAGAATGCATATATATATATATATACATGTCATTGTGACATATATATATACATATATGTATAGTTTATACACTTCTACATAGTAAAATATCCTCTGATTCAATTGCCGGGTAAAGCCGGCTTCTGTGAAAAGACAGAAGCACCCGACATGAAATGACACTTGGTGTACATAGGGTTAACCATGTCTTTTCATGTCGTTTGCAATCTGATTTGCACAAACAATTACATCAGTCTATGTGTGCAAAATTTCACACCTGTAGCGGTTAATTAAAGGTGTAAATTCGTTGTAAAAAAAACGGACTTTTTTGCTACGAATTTACACCTTTAATTAACCCCTACAGGTGTGAAATTTTGCACACATAGACTGATGTAATTGTTTGTGCAAATCAGATAGCAAAGGACATGAAAAGGCATGGTTAACCCTATGTACACCAAGTGTCATTTCATGTCGGGTTCTGCATTTTCACAAAAGCCGTCAATTGAATTAGCGGCTATTATACTATGTAGAAGTGTATGAACTATAAATATAAATATATATATATATGTGTCACAAATTCAATGACATGTATATATATATATATATATATGAGGTGTAAAATTGTTTAAAAAAAATGCGTGGGCTCCCGCCCTATTTTCGCAACCAAACAGACAAAGCCAGCGAATGGGGGCAGATAATAATAGCCCAGAGAGGGACCATTATTTTTGGCCCCCCCTGGCTACTAACATCTGCCCCCAGACACCCCAGAAAAGACAAATCTATAATTAGATTCGCCCTTTCTGGCACTTTGCCCGTCTATTCCCATTGCCCTGTAGCGGTGGCGAATGGGTTAATATGGGGTTAAAGCCACATTGCAATTGAAAGGTGACCTTAAGCCAGGTTAATAATTGAGAGCTGTCAATTAGACAACTATCAATTATTAATCCTATTGCATGAAATAAAAATAAAACACACACACTTTAATTAAAAATCATTTTAATGAAATAAAGACACATGTTTTTGACCATCTTTTATTTGACTGCAAAAACCATTTCCTGTAATAAAAATAAAATAAAAAAGCAAAATTATTCTTACCTATCCCATGCACAGTCAGGTCCCACGGTGTAATCCTTCAGAAAGGGTTAATGTTTACTGCAGGGACCGCAGCTAATGCTGCAGCCTCACAGTAAACCCCCAAATGAATGAGTTCCTCTCCTGGCTGACAGGAGAGGAAGTGGAAAGCTTAATTGATTGCTTTCCACTTTCACTTCAAGTCAGCCAGGGACACAATCAGTGACGTCAGAGGGAACTGATTAACAAAAATAGGGGTTCCCTTCGAATAAAAAATGGCGTCGGGTCCCCCCTATTTTTGTTAACCAGCCTGATGAAGCAGACCGCTGAGGCCTGGATTTTCAGGCTGTTAAGGAGCCAAGATCCATGGACCTTGCCAGCCTGATAATACCAGGCCACAGCAGTCTGCATATCTTGGCTGATTAACAAAAATAGGGGATCCCCTCGAAAAAAATTGGCGTGGGGTCCCCCCTATTTTTGTTAACCAGCCAGATGAAGCAGACCGCTGAGGCCTGGATTTTCAGGCTGTTAAGGAGCCAAGATCCATGGACCTTGCCAGCCTGATAATACCAGGCCACAGCAGTCTGCATATCTTGGCTGATTAACAAAAATAGGGGATCCCCTCGAAAAAAATTGGCGTGGGGTCCCCCCTATTTTTGTTAACCAGCCTGATGAAGCAGACCGCTGAGGCCTGGTTTTTCAGGCTGGTAAGGATCCAATATCCTTGGACCTTGCAAGCCTGATAATACCAGGCCACAGCAGTCTGCTTAGCTTGGCTGGTTAACAAAAATAGGGGATCCCCTCGAAAAAAAAACGGCGTAGGGGTCCCCCTATTTTTGTTAACCAGCCAAGTAAAATGCAGACTGCTGCGGCCTGGTATTAAAAGACTGTCAAGGCCCATGGATTTTGGCCCTCAACAGCCTGATAATACCAGGCTACAGCAGCCCCACATTTGGCGCATCAAAAGATGTGCCAATTGTGGCACTTTACCCGGCTCTTCCCACTGCCCTGTAGCGGTGGCAAGTGGGGTAATAAGGGGTTAATGTCACCGTTGATTGCACGGTGACAATAAGCCCGGTTAATAATGGAGAGGTGTCAATAAGACACCGATCCATTATTAATCCCAAAGTTATTAAATGTATAAAAAAAAGACAAAGCAAGAAAAAAGTCTTTTAATGAAATAAAAGAGACAACACAGTTTTCATTAATTTTATTATACACTCATTCCTGCGACGCCATCGATCTCCTGTAAAAAAAGAAAAAAAACAAACCAACAGTATATCACCTGTCCGACGCAGTCCATAGTAACGACAGTCCCACGACGATCCAGCTCTGCTACATCGCAATGACAGGCAGAGCCTGTCATCGCAACGCAGCACAGCTGATTACCTGCTTCCCCAGCGGTGACGTCATCGGACTGACTGCTTTATGGCCGGGATTACCCAGCAGTCACTGCAGTTATCGCGAGAAACTGCATGTGACCGCCGGGAAAGATGATGGCGGCCATGAAGCAGTCCAGCCCGTGACCGCCGGAGATCTTCTGCCAGGTAAGTGCCGCTGACTCCTGACAGACCCGACCGACGGACACTGACAGTGACAATCCCGATTCCGGTATCCGATAAGACGAAAATATCGGAACTAAGTATCGAAAGGCCGATAGAGCTAATATCGGCCGATACCCGATACTTGCGGTGTCGTATCGCTCAACACTAGTCAGAAATCAAGGGAAACGGATATTGATATTTAACAGTGATCTTATTCAGGAGACGATAATCAATACACGGTCTCAATGAGCCTTCCTTCTTGGCCCAAAGAAAAAGCCGGCGCCCAAGGGTAAAGAGGATGGTCTGATATGACCCTTCTCTAAAGACTCTTTGATATAAGATTTCATGGCCTCATTCTCAGGTACAGATAAATTAAAGAGCTGACCCTTCAGAAATTTACAACCGGGTACTAGGTCAATAGCGCAATCATAACTCCTATGAGGAGGTAAGGATGCAGACTTACTCTCACTAAACACATCAGAAAAATCAGTCAAATAGTCAGGTACATCCTGAGACTGGGGGGAGGCAGAAAAAACAGGAGTGTCAGTACGAACACATTGACAACCCCAACTGGTCACAGACACAGACTTCCAATCCAAAACAGGATTATGAGTCTGTAACCAAGGAAACCCCAGTACAACAATGTCATGTAAATTATGTAACACCAAAAATTTGCAATTCTCTTGGTGGTCCGGGTCAGCCCGCATTATCACCTGGGTAGAAAACTGGGGTTTATTCTCCGCCAAGGGGGTAGAATCAATGCCCAGCAAAGGAATAGACTTCCGCAGGGGTATCATAGGAAAACCACAACGTTTGGCAAAATCAAAATCCATCAGGTTTATAGCTGCCCCTGAATCAACAAAAGCCTGAGCTGAAAATGTGGACATGGAGAAAATCAAGGTAACAGTCTACAGAAATTTAATCTGAACACTACCCAAAACAACTGAGCGTGCAAAATGTCTTCCCCGCTTGAGGCAGACGGAAATAGCATGAGAAGCGTCACCACAATATTAGCACAACTTATTACGCTTAAGAAATTCATGACGCTGTGCCTCAGAAGTCACTCCATCACACTGCATGGGCTCAGGGACTGGCCCGCAAGGCATCACAATCTCACGCATATTTCTACACTCGCGCAGACGTCTGTCAACTTGAATAGCTAATGACATAGAGTCATTGAGACCAGAGGGGACAGGGAATCCCACCATAACAACCTTTACAGTCTCTGCCAGATCCTTCCGAAAAAGAGCTGCCAGAGCATCATCATTCCATTTAGTAAGGACTGCCCACTTTCTGAATTTTTGACAATACAGCTCAGCGACTTCATGACCCTGATTCAATGCCAACAAGGTTTTTTCAGCTTGATCAGTAACATTAGGTTCATCGTACAATAACCCCAGAGCCTGAAAAAACATATCAACATCATTCAAAACAGGATCCTCAGGTGTCAGGGAAAAGGCCCAATCCTGAGGGTCACTGCGCAACAGGGAGATGACAATTTGAACCTGATGCGTTGTGTTCCCTGAGGATTTAGGCTTCAAAGCAAAAAACAACTAGTTATTTTTAAAATTCAAAAACTTAGACCGATCCCCCAAAAACAAATCCGGCAGAGGGATCCTAGGTTCCACAGCAGGCAACCCAGCAAGAAAGATTGCAATACTCCGAACCTCAGCAGCAAGGTGCTCCACACGATCGGACAAATGATTGACCTCCATTAGGGAAAAATTTCCTCCTCAGCCCCAGAGAAAAAGTGGGAAAAAATGCAACAAACAGGAAAAAAAAAATTCTGACAACTCTGACAACTTTTTTTTTTTCCTTTACTATTTTTCCCTTCTATGAGTACCATAGAATTTTCAGTAAGGCCGGTGATTCTGATATGTTATGGTAGCTGAGGAGGCAGGAGCAAAAAACCGCATAGGCAGCCTAACACCAGAGAGGTTGGAAATTAATAGGTTGCAGACCCCTAAACTAACCGCACAAATAGAAGCAGCCGTGGAGCGTACCTACGGTGGTCCTAGACGCCTCGGCACAGCTGGAGAGATAGCTATCCTTGAAGATGGAAAGAGGAAAGCTAACTGCCCCGGTGTAGACCCCAAAAGAGTAGGAAGCCCCCAAACATATAATGGAGGTTAGACAAGATGAAAATACGAACACAGACAGAAAATAGATTGAGCAAACGCTGGGGCCCAAAACTGTTTAGATAGGACATCACAGGAGAGAATACTTTATGCAACCCAGAAAAACCCTAGGAAAACTCCAACACTTCTGAATCCAAAAACACTGAGACCACACGGTCTTGACCACCTATATCAGATCTCTGGTGTGGACACCTAGCCACCCAGCAGAAAAATATCACAAGAACTGAGCAAATGAACAAATACAAAAAACGAACGGAGACCAGCCAAAGAACCCCACAGGGGACCCGGCTGAAGACAAAAAGCAATGCAGCAAAAAGCAAGGAATTCAAACCACAGTAAAAAAAACTGAAAGAGACTTATCTGAACGCAAGCAGGAGACAGAAGGAAAGAAAGCTGAATTCCAAACTAAACCAGGAAGCACAATTGATCACCGGCGAGGATCATGGGAGATCAGCTCATTTATATCAGGCCAGTCAGTACCACCTCATACCCACTCGTTATCTGCGGGTGTAGGACTCTTGGTATTCAAGATAGGTTCAATACCCTAAGCAACCACCAGAGGGAGCTTCAGCTCTGAAGTCGTCTCCAAAATGTTCACAACAGTTGACGTTGAAGACCTGGCAGTGAACAATTGCAGTGTTGATGCTAAATACCTAGTGGTGGACAATTGCAGTGTTGAGGCAGACGACCCGGCAGTGGACAATTGCAGTCTTGAGGCTGAAAACACGGCAGTGGAGAATTGCTGTGTTGAGGCTAAAGACTCAGCGGTGGACAATTGCAGTGTTGAGGCTGAAGACCCGGCAGTAGACAATTGCAGTGTTGAGGCTAAATACCCAGCAGTGGACAATTGCAGTGCTGACGCTAAAGAACCTGCAGTGGAAAATTGCAGTGTTGACGTTGAAGACCTTGCAGTGGACAATTGCAGTGTTGATGCTATAGACCCAGCAGTGGACAATTGCAGTGTTGAGGCTGAAGACCCGGCAGTGGACAATTGCAGTGTTGATGCTAAAGACGCAGCGGTGGACAATTGCAGTGTTGACACTAAAGACCCTGAAGTTTAAAATTGCAGTGTTGATGCTGAAGACCCAGCAGTGGACAATTGCAGTGTTGATACTAAAGACCCTGCAGTGGAGCATTTCAGTGGAGAGCCTGAAGAACCATCAGTCAATAATTGCACTGTTGAGGTTTAACCACTTCATGACCTTGCCATTTTTTGCAATTCTGACCAGTGTCCCTTTATGAGGTAATAACTCAGGAATGCTTCAACGGATCCTAGCGATTCTGAGAATGTTTTTTCGTGACATATTGGGCTTCATGTTAGTGGTAAACTTAGGTCGATAATTTTTGCGTTTGTTTGTGAAAAAAATTGAAATTTGGCGAAAATTTTGAAAATTTCGCAATTTTCAAATTTTGAATTTTTATTCTGTTAAACCAGAGAGTTATGTGACACAAAATAGTTAATAAATAACATTTCCCACATGTCTAATTTACATCAGCACAATTTTGGAAACAATTTTTTTTTTGTTAGGAAGTTATAAGGGTTAAAAGTTGACCAGCGATTTCTCATTTTTACAGCAAAATTTACAAAACCTTTTTTTTAGGGACCACCTCACATTTGAAGTCAATTTGAGGGGTCTATATGGCAGAAAATACCCAAAAGTGACCCCATTATAAAAACTGCACCCCTCAAGCTACTCAAAACTACATTCAAGAAGATTATTAACTAGAGTTGAGCGATACTTTCCGATATCCAAAAGTATCGGATCGGAATGGTATCGCCGATACACACAAAATATCGGCGATACCCGATACCGATACCGGAAATCCAATGGAAATAGCATTAATATATATTTTTTTAAATATGTTCGGATTGACGAAGAAATTGACAATGTTGTTAACTTTTTTCTATTTTGGCAAATATGTATGTTTCAAAACTTCCATGCTCTTCACCTTTTTAACTTTTGCCACAATTTCTCCTTCATAATCTTCAGCAGCATCATCTTTGTCGTCAAATTATTCTTCATCTTCACCTTCTTTATCTTCTTCTTAAACTTCTTGCTATTCATCTTTTTGTTAACATTACTCAGATTGTTCTTATTAAACTATTATTCTTCTTCATATTAACCCATAAAGTGTAAAGTATAACCTCTTTCTATGAATTTAATTTCCATTTAATTTCCATTTAATTTCATTTAATTTCTTAAATAATTCAGGGATGAGAAGAGAACAGGGTGGAGGCAGCAGGACTTTTTGCCGTACACACAGCAAGGGAACAGCTGACAATAGTGAACCCCAGTAACACAGGAGCAAGTGTTGACTGTGCTAACAGAACTTCCGAGCAACAACTGGCGGTGTTGGAGCCCAGGGTCAAGGAGGGTGTAGGCAGAGGCCTAATATGAGATGTTTGAAGTTAAATTTGGAGTTAGCAGCAAAAATTTTTGCCAGACACCCAGCAGGGGAACAGCAGGCGTTACTGAACCCCACAAACACATCAGCGATTGTTTTGATCTGTGCATCCAACACTTCTGATCAGCAACTGGCGTTGTTGAAGCCCAGGGTCAAGAAGGGTTTTAAATTTAAATATTGAGTTATTGCCTTGTTACGTGGCCATTGCAAATGTATGTACTTCAAACTATAAAAAATGAAGTTTTACTAGGACAATAAAATGATGAATTTCAATTCCAAGAATAAAAATAAACACCCTTAAAATATAAACGCATATAAGCACATGGCAACAAGAAATGGAACAACACACCACCCAAAATTATTTTTACAAAATATAGTGATGTAAATTTATGAATAAAAGTCCATTTTTGTATTTAGGAATGATGCGTAAGGAACGCTATGTTAAACCATAACATAGTGAAGACAATGGATTTTGTAATAGTCACTCATCATCATCATTACAAGAAATCTGTGACAGTCACACAGATTTCAATTATTTCACTCACGAAAATTGTTATTTCGGACAGCATTTATTACATGTCCAGCATGGACTCATCAAAGTGATGAGATGACGCAATAATGTACGATAAAAAAAAAAAAAAATTTTTTTAAAAAAAAACATTGTCACAATTTAAGTGGGTGCCTGCAAGTGGAGGTGAAACAAAGGCTATGGATAGCAAAGTATATACTATGTCTGTTGTAGACAGTGGGCAGCCTCTGATGGGTAATGTTGATGTTATACTGTACGTCAATAAAGGCTGCGGCTGCAATCATGCATTTTTGGCTTGTAGAATGTTGAAGAGGGTAAAAGCATGTCTGGTTGCGCAAGGCTTTATCCTGTAACAATACCTTCCTTGTGTGACGGGTAGGGTAGCGTGTGTCTATTATATGAGTGTCTCTAAAATGTGACTTTACGCAGCCTTATTCTGCCCTAGGGACGCAAAAAATAAGACAGCAGTAATCATTTACTGTATAAAACTACACCTATGAGCAACAAAACAAGCACGTTCCCTCTTCCGGTTCCTGCGCTGACATGTGAGGAGGGAGTTTGGAGACGCTCCTGAATTTCTCCCAGGTGTCCAAGCATATCGGGCCAATAGGAGAGCATTAAAACCACCCCCGGTCGTGAATTAAATACGGTAAATCGAACCAGTGAAGAACTGCAGGTCGATGCGAATGAATGTGCGATCACATGACACACGTTTATAACCCTTGCTAGACACGAATAACTTTGTAGAATTTTGGAGACACCTGAACCCAGATGGCAGTGAATATTCCTTTTATTCGGCGCCACATGACTCTTGGTCCAGAAGAGATAAAATATTGCTATCACAGGAGCTAGTAAGGGAGTGGAAGAGGCAGATGTGCACAACGTAGCTATATCTGACCACGCGCCCGTATCAGTGACCCTGCCAGATATGGTTCAGATGGGGCCAGACCAAACTTGGCGCTTCCCTACCTATTTGTTAATGGATGAGAAGTTTCGACATCAGGTGAAGCAATGGTGTTTGGAATATGTAAGTGATAATGGAGATAGTAGGGATAGGCCGGAACTTTTATGGGCAGCAGGGAAGGCATTAATGCGCGTGAAACTAATAGGTTATCAGACAACGCTAAAAAAGAAGATAGCGACAAACTACTCGCAGGCTAGCAGGATATTACGCGATAGCTACACGGCAAACAAGACAACTTCATCAACACAGGATAAAAATAGATGTAAGCAGGCTAAGGCTGACTTACACGTATGGGTATATCGACGCGAGAGAAGCAGTAATATGAATTATAGAGCCGATGTATATCGTTATGGTAGCAAATCAGGGAGACTATTAGCACGACTAGCGAAAGGAAATCACATTCGTCATCAACATATTACTGCGTTAACGAATAAACATGGATCATGAACACAGACCCTCGAAGCATAATCACGATTCTACAAGAATACTACTCAGACTTATATAAGGTGGAACATACGGATAGTGCGGAGGGTCAGACCTTTCTAGATGGAATACGGTTACCATCCTTCACAAACTATCAGCTTCTCCTTTTAAAAAAACCAATTGAGGTGACGGAAGTGACAGCGGCGATAAGTGACTTTAAATCCGGGAAAGCTCCAGGACCTGACGGGTTTACAGCCAAATTATTAAAATTATTGAGTGAGAATATCCCGTCCACATTGGTAGGCACCTTCAATCATATATTGGAGACAGGAGGGTTGCCCATCCATTCAAACATGGCACACATGAAGGTGCTACTAAAACCCAACAAACCTTCACATCTGGCTGGATCCTATCGTCCATTCTCACTCATTGACCAGGATATCAAGCTTTTTCCAGGATCATGGCAGATCGTTTGAGTAGCATTCTTCCTACGCTGATAGGGCCATCACAAGTGGCCTTTGTTAGACCAAGATCGCCCATTAATAACATTAGGAAAGTAATAGCAGTTGTAGATAAATATCGTTGTCTGACAACATCGAGTCCTGTCATGCTATCCTTAGATGGCGATAAGGCATTTGATAGGGTGAGCTGAAGTTGGTTGCCAATGGTCCTGGACAAAATTGCCATGAGAGGCACGTTTATGACTTTCCTATCAGGTGTCTACGCCAACCCACAGGCACAAATATACAACACAGGTCACCTTTCGGCTACTTTCACAATACAGAGGGGAACTCCTCAGGGATGTCCATTATCACCTTTGCTCTTTGATATAGCCCTTGAGCCATTAGTTACACACGTGGAGGATAACACAGTATATGACGGTATAAAGGTAGGGGGTCGGCAGATCAAACTCACATTGTTTGCAGACGATATACTCATTTATATGGCACATCCCCAAGACTATCTCAAAGGGCTATTAGACTGGATAAATTTTTTTTAACTAATTCTGTGGTTTCGCTTCAAAGACTACAAGAGTGAAATTTTTCAATTGTTAAAGCCTAATCCTCGTGAGCTTTGGTGTGCTTACTGATGGGGACAGAAGTAATTAAAACCTTTATTTATAACATATCTGTGAATCAAAATAGGACGAGATTCTAGTTCTCAATACAAACTTAACTATGAACCCTAATTGGACAAGGTTGTACGTCAATTGGAGCGGTGGCATGATTTGCCCCTGTCTCTTCTGGGCTGTTGTCACCTTCTTAAGATGATTATTTTTGGAAGGCTATTATACCCACTTCAGACTATTCCAATCCTGTTACGTAAAGATGATGTTTCACGGATAAAAAAAGCATTGACCAGATTCATCTTGAGGGGAAAACGGCCCAGAATAGCAATACGAAAAATTATGCATGCAGTAAAAGATGGGGGCCTGGCCTTGCCAAACGTTAGGAGTTATAACTTTTCGTGCTTGATCAGAGTGGGGAGAGATTGGTTTAAGGGGACTTAGTCCTACTCAGATGTATTGCTGGAATCTGGACTGACAGAGGGTTGTATTTTGGCCTCATGTGTTGACACTGTGATTTGTAAACTCCCGGTCATAGTGATCAGCGCTACTACGCGATACAGTAATTGCCTGTAAGGCAACCAGACGAGCGCATGGGTTGTCTTCTCAGTTATCTAAACACATGCCTTTATGGGCTCACCCAGAATTCCCAGTGGGAGTGACAGACCGTGTTTTTGAGACGTGGCATACTAAAGGTATACATAAAGTATTCCATCTCATGCACCTAAAAGAGTGTAGGTGGCTGACATCCAAGGAGATTATGGAAAAATTCAATTAGCCCCCTTCTCACTTTATTGAAACTCTACAAGTGCATTATTTCTACAGAAATCGCCTGCGTAATATTATAGAAGAGGTGGTAGACAATTGATTTGACAAGATGGGAGATATATTTCTTCAACCAGACTGAAGTTTGCTCATGATTTTCCATGATTACTACGACCTGTGATGAGGTCATAGTCACGTGATCTGGTCAGCTGATGTGTACGTCACCTGATGGTGTTTTGTAGGCCTATAAAACAAGGAGCTGTTGTAGTTGTTGTGTGGAAGGAAGGAGTTTGGCTGGAGTAAGCCTGGAACATTGTTTTGTTACTGTGTGGCAGTGTGCACCAGGAAGCGAGTAACAGACCACCCGGAATGTGACCTGGCGGTCTCAGCTGACCTGCAGCCGCTTAGTTAAGCCCGTCATAAGCAAGGGTGAGTCTGTGACCAGTGGTTCTCCAAACTGGAGTGATTTATGTTCTGTTTTCATTTTGTTATATGGACTTTTTGCTGAACTCATGATTAAAATCACTGAACTTTGAAATAAAAGGCTGTGTGTTTGCCTCATTACTGCGGCCCAGCCCTGCCTACCACAGCGGTTCCCTACAATTGGTGGAGAATGCGGGCAACGCAGTGAGGTCAGGTTGTTTTTCATGCATGACAGTAAATGTCCTGGTTTTAGAAAGTGCACCAAAACCGGCTGGATAACTGTCCGAAGATGGAGAACAAAGTAAAAATGCTAGTGGAGGCCATGCGACAGCAACAGCAGGCTACACAGCAGCAACAGCAGGCTATGCAGCAGCAGCAGGCTATACAACAGCAGGCTATGTAGCAGCAGCAGGCTATACAGCAGCAGGCTATGTAGCAGCAGATATTTAATCGACAGCAACAGGAAACCAATAGTTTACTGATACAGCACATCACAGCGCCGCAGACAGTAAGAGCTGCCCGGGGATGCCATGATGTCCGGAAAGCGGTGCGTACAGCGATCCGAAAGATGGAGCAATCAGATGACGTTGAGGTGTAGCTGGAGATGTTTGAAGGCGTGGCTAAAAGGGAGAGACTGCCCCGGGACCAGTGGGCCGAGATCGTGGCTCCGTTTTTGACATCAGGACCCGCTAAAGCCTATAGGGACCTACCCCCCCAGCAACAGGAGGACTATGAGAGCGTGAATGGTGAGATACTTGCACGTCTTGGGGTAAATGTTTTTTTCCTGGCCACGTTGTACAACAATGGAAGTTCCCCTTCCGATGGCCTAGCCCGCGTCCAACAGTATAGGACTTGAACACCTGTAGAAAATGTTCAGTGAGTTTGCACCCGCATATGCTGGACGTAATGTACTGTAATTCGGTGACTTGCCCCCCAAACAGGTGACCAGGAGCCCCTACCTGACTGGTCCCAAATGTTGATACACCTCATTGAAAAATGCTTTACCTGAGGGATTGACCCCGGATATGGATCCCCTAAGTACGATAAATTCACAACTTTCCCCACCCTGTCGAGCAGGTTGGGACAGCCCGCCCCAGAATGGTCACACGAAATGGTGCCCCATAATCATGGGCTCCAAGAATACATGGAGAGCTACACCTGAAGCTACCATGAAATCACCAATCAGTCACCACATGCGAGTAACACTGTTGAGGGCAGTAGTAAGGGTGGGGGAAAAACCCCCATAAATGTAGTTGGGTGAAGACATGATGAGAGTGATTGCCCACCTGGGGACCAAATTTGGATACTATCAGTTACTATGCAGTACAATTTTGGTGGTCAACTCCGTGCCTCGGTGGAGGGCACCTTTTGAGGTTAAAATTTGGGTGTTGTAACTGATATTGCCACCGTGACCAGTTTGTAATACCCATGGAGTGAAGTTTCAGGGAAAACGTGATGTAACATAACACCCGGATGGATGTAGCAGGAAATCAGTGGTGTGCATAACGATAAAAGTGAAAGTTATTTAATCTGAAAACGGGCAGGCAAATTCAGGTGAGATCCATGCCTTGTTCATTTTCAGAAAGGTAAGCCGGTCTACATTCTCTGAGGATAGTCGCATGCGACGGTCTGTTAGTACACCACCTGCAGCACTAAAGACGCGCTCAGATAATACACTGGCAGCAGGGCAAGCCAGCACCTCCAATGCATACTGGCTAAGCTCTGGCCATGTATCCAGCTTAGAGACCCAAAACTTGAAAGGGGAAGAGCCATCTGGGAGTACACTGAGAGGGAAAGACATGTAGTCTGTCACCATCTTACGTAAACGTTGCCTCATGGTGAGTGGAGTCGTCTCGGATGGTGTAGACATTGGTGGCGCTGACACAAAACTTTGCCACATTTGTAACATACTGCTCTTGCCCTGTGCAGAGGCGCTGCTTGTTCTCCCTTTGTTGCAGAGGTGTCTCCACTGCCTCGACGCACAGAGATTCTTTGTAAAGCAGTAGCAGCAGCAGTGCTCTCGGCTGGAATGGAGAATATTATGGATTGCACCAGTCTGTCTTGGTACTCCCGCATTTTACGCTCCCGGTTCAACGGTGTGATGAGGCTTTGTAAGTTGTCCCGGTAGCGAGGGTCTAGGAGGGTGTACACCCAATAATCTGATGTGGTGAGAATGTGGGCGATGCGGCGGTCGTTTCTCAGGCACTGCAGCATGAAATCAACCATGTGCTGCAGACTCCCAACTGCCCAACAAACGCTGTCCTCTGGAAGAGGCGTCATCTCTGCCTGCTCTGCATCGCCCCACCCTCGCTCTACATACTGACTAGAGCATTGTGTACCTCCCTCTGTAGGGATTTCTTCCTCCTCCATTGACTCCTCCTCATCCTCCTCACAAAGTGAGCCCTGCCCAGCCCTTTGTGAGGAACCAAGTTGCACTGACTGTCCAGAAGGTGAGTGAATTTGTGACTCCTCATCCTCCACCTCTTCCAAAACCTCATCCTTTAGTGCTTGCAGTGATTTTTGAAGCAGGCAGATAAGGGGGACAGTCATGCTGACTAGTGCATCATCTGCACTCGCCATCCGCGTTGAGTCATCAAACGCACGCAAAACGTGGCAGATGTCCTTCATAGAGGCCCAGTCAGTAGTGGTGAAGTGTGAACGGCGCAAATTGCGAGTTGATTGCGCCTGATGCAGCTGATAGTCCATTACTGCTGGCTGTTGCTCACACAACCGCTCCAACATATGTAAGGTGGAATTCCACCTGGTGGGTACGTCACAGATGATGCGATGTTCAGGAAGGCGAAATCTGCGTTGCAGAGCAGCAATGCGCGATCTGGCTATGCTGGAACGTCGCAAGTGAGCGCACTCTAGGCGGACCTTCTGCAGCAGTTCAGCAAGATCCGGATAGTCCCTCAAAAAACTCTGCACGACCAAGTTGAGCACATGTGCCAGACTTGGTATGTGAGTGAGGTTGCCAAGGCCCAGAGCTGCCACCAGATTTCGGCCATTGTCACACACTACCAAGCCTGGCTGGAGATTCGCTGGCAAAAACCACACGTCGCTCTCCTGCTTGATGGCATTCCAGACCTCCTGAGCTGTGTGGCTTCGATTCCCCATTGAAATTAATTTCAGGACGGCCTGTTGACGTTTGGCCATGGCTGTGCTCATATCGTTCGCAACAGGTAAGCGTTCATGGGTCCATGTGGAGGTAGACCGTGACGGCTCCTGCAGCGATGATTCTGAGGAACTGGAGTAGGAGGAGGAGTCAATGTGTACAGACTGGATTCCTGCAATCATTGGAGTTGGCAGAACACGTAGAGCGCCACTCGCAAGATCTGTACCCGGCTCCACAACATTGACCCAATGGGCAGTGAGGGAAAGGTATCGTCCCTGGCCATGGGTACTGGTCCACGCATCGGTGGTCAGGTGGACCTTGCTACAGACGGCGTTTAGTAGCGCATGTTTAATGTTTCCCTCGACATGTTTTTGCAGACCAGGGACGGCTTGCCTGCTGAAATAAAATCGGCTTGGCACATTGTATTGTGGGACTGCCAATGCCATTAAGTTACGGAAACTGTCAGTCTCCACCAGCCTGAATGACAGCATTTCAAGGGACAGGAGTTTTGCAATGCCAGCATTCAGAGCCTGTGCTCGTGGATGGTTTGCCGAGTATGGCCGTCTTTTATCCCATGCCAGTGGTACCGATGGCTGTTTTGTGGCCTGGGAGTGTGAAGATGACAGGGAACTTGCTGCTGTGGGTGGAATAACACTTTGTCTCTGGACAACAGTGACCGAGGTTCTTCCATGGCGATCCTGTGAGGAAGCAGAACCAGCTGTGTGTGAGCTGGAGGTAGAGGCTCCAACACGACCTGAAGATGTAGGTGCTGCTGTAGGTTGGCCTACATCTCCAGTGTGTCTTTGTAACTCAACTACGTGCTTTGTCCGCACATGTTTCCACATATTTGTGGTATTGAGGTTACTGCAATTTTTACCTCTTTTTACTTTTTGCTTACACAGCTTGCATTTAACATAGCAAATATCTTCTGCAAGTCTGTCAAAAAGGACCACGCAGTGCAAGTCCTGGAAGCGCCCATTTTGACTTTTGGAAGAGAACTGCTCCCAACAGGTGCCAAACTGGAGGCTAGAGGCAACCGAGTCTGCAGCCTACCTCTCCCTCCTGTTTGTACCGTTGGGACAATCTCATCCTCAGAGCTGCTCCCACCACCTTCCTGTCCCTCACGCCATGTTGGGTCTTGGACCTCATCATCTCCACTACCCTCTTCCAACACCTGCTGCTGTTGGGTGGTCTGGCCAGCACCATGCTCAACAGAAACTGGCACCTGAGTCTCATCATCATCAGATGCGTTCTGCGGTGTGCTGACCATCGGCACTGGCTCACCCGCCTCTTCTGATTCAGAGAGACACAGCTGTTGCGCATAACTGCATACTCCCTCTTCTTCACATTCCAGAATGCTGCTTGGCTGGGCCCCTGTTTGCAAGCCAACAGATTCTGAGAACAGAAGCAGAGACTCAGCTGGCTCCAGTTCAGAACTCTCTGACTGCCTGGGCAATTTGACAGGCGGTGAACAGACAGATGGTTGCTCAACAGTGTTGTGGTCCTGAGAGGAGGTGGAAGCAATTGAAGTCGATGCATTGGCTGCCATCCAACCAACAACGGCTTCAATTTGTTCTTCCCGCAGCAGGGGGGTACGCCGAGTTCCTACAAAACTGCACATAAAGGAACGCTCACGGGGAAAACTGGTGGATGCTGTGTCACTGGGGGCAGCAGCAGCCACAGAATCCCCACGTCCTCTCCCTGCTGAAACTCCACGGCCACGACCACGTGCCTTACTCCCTGCCTTCTTCATCTTGGTAGATTGATAAAGAAAGTCAGAAAAGTTAAAAGGCCTAAGTGTTGTTATTCCGCAGAGACTGCAGTGAACACTGCAGACAACTGTTCACTAGCTGTGAAAGGCCCTTTTGTGTACTTCTATAGTGTTTGCAACCAATGTATTGTATACGGATGGAAGCGCGTCACACTAATAGATTTGAGTTATTTGAAATAGAATGGAGCAGCAACAATTATAGAAAAATGACAAGGATGAGGCAGTGACACACGTTCAGCAGACTATAACCAGCAGTGGTTTAAGAACTAACTGGAGCGTGATCTGCACTCAGCAAAAAAAATATATATCACAGACTAGAGTGAACACTGCAGTGCACACAACTGGTCACTATCTGTGAAAGGCTCCTTTGTGGACTTCTATAGTGTTTGCAACCAATGTATTGGATACGGATGGAAGCGCGTCACACTAATAGATTGGAGTTATTTGAAATAGAATGGAGCAGCAACAATTATAGAAAAATGACAAGGATGAGGCAGTGACACACGTTCAGCAGACTATAACCAGCAGTGGTTTAAGAACTAACTGGAGCGTGATCTGCACTCAGCAAAAAAAAAATATATCACAGACTAGAGTGAACACTGCAGTGCACACAACTGGTCACTATCTGTGAAAGGCTCCTTTGTGGACTTCTATAGTGTTTGCAACCAATGTATTGGATACGGATGGAAGCGCGTCACACTAATAGATTGGAGTTATTTGAAATAGAATGGAGCAGCAACAATTATAGAAAAATGACAAGGATGAGGCAGTGACACACGTTCAGCAGACTATAACCAGCAGTGGTTTGAGAACTAACTGTAGCGTGATCTGCACTCAGCAAAAAAAATATATATCACAGACTAGAGTGAACACTGCAGTGCACACAACTGGTCACTATCTGTGAAAGGCTCCTTTGTGGACTTCTACAGTGTTTGCAACCAATGTATTGGATACGGATGGAAGCGCGTCACACTAATAGATTGGAGTTATTTGAAATAGAATGGAGCAGCAACAATTATAGAAAAATGACAAGGATGAGGTAGTGACACACGTTCAGCAGACTATAACCAGCAGTGGTTTAAGAACTAACTGGAGCGTGATCTGCACTCAGCAAAAAAAAATATATATCACAGACTTGAGTGAACACTGCAGTGCACACAACTGGTCACTATCTGTGAAAGGCTCCTTTGTGGACTTCTATAGTGTTTGCAACCAATGTATTGGATACGGATGGAAGCGCGTCACACTAATAGATTGGAGTTATTTGAAATAGAATGGAGCAGCAACAATTATAGAAAAATGACAAGGATGAGGCAGTGACACACGTTCAGCAGACTATAACCAGCAGTGGTTTAAGAACTAACTGGAGCGTGATCTGCACTCAGCAAAAAAAAAATATATCACAGACTAGAGTGAACACTGCAGTGCACACAACTGGTCACTATCTGTGAAAGGCTCCTTTGTGGACTTCTATAGTGTTTGCAACCAATGTATTGGATACGGATGGAAGCGCGTCACACTAATAGATTGGAGTTATTTGAAATAGAATGGAGCAGCAACAATTATAGAAAAATGACAAGGATGAGGCAGTGACACACGTTCAGCAGACTATAACCAGCAGTGGTTTAAGAACTAACTGGAGCGTGATCTGCACTCACCAAAAAAATATATATCACAGACTAGAGTGAACACTGCAGTCACACAACTGGTCACTATCTTTGAAAGGCTCCTTTGTGGACTTCTATAGTGTTTGCAACCAATGTATTGGATACGGATGGAAGCACGTCACACTATAATTTCAATTGAATGGAGCTGCAAGAATTACACTAAAGAAAAAAAAAAAAAGAGTCTGTGAGTGACACGTGCAGATGCCTACAAACAGCGTTGGATGCAGATCAAACTGCAGCGCATCACCTGCACTCACACACAGACCTTGCAGAGCTGTGAAAACAACACTGCAAGGCTAAAGGAAGCTTTACACAGCGGTTGTTAAACTAGCCTGCCTAAAGCACAGTACACAAAATCGCAATCTCTAACTGTCCCTCAGAGTCAGCAGAGCAGCGTTCTGTTCCTAACTGAATTCACAGCACAGTGACGCTAAAATGGCGGCGGCGCCTTTTATAGTGCATTCTGACATCATTTCAGCATCCAATCACAGCCATGCCATTAGTTAACATGACCGCAGCAGTACAGGATGTGCCCACACTTCTTAGGATTCCTCATTGGCTGACTAAAATCACATTGCCTCTCAAAGAATTATGGGAACTTCCGATTCCGGTATACGATATATGGAAAATATCGGAACTAAGTATCTAAAGTCCGATACAGCGAATATCGGCCGATACCCGATACTTGCGGTATCGGAATGCTCAACTCTATTATTAACCCTTCAGGTGCTTCACAGGAACTAAAGCAACACGGAAGGAAAAAATGGACATTTTAATTTTTCCAACAAAAATTTTATTTTAGCATCAATTTTTTCATTTTCACATGGGTAACAGGATAAAATGTATCCTACAATTTGTTGGGCAATTTCTCCTGAGTACAAAGATACCTCATATGTGGTCATAAACCACTGTTTGGGGCGACGGCAGGGCTCAGAAGGGAAGGAGCCCCATTTGACTTTTTGAATGGAAAATATGCTGGAATATTTAGCGGTTGCCATGTCGCATTTGGAGAGCCCCTGTGTGCCTAAACTTTGGAGCTCCCCACAAATGCCCACATTTTGGAAACAAGACCCTTTCCTGACCTGTGACACAGCGTATGTGTCAAGAAAGGATCACTTTCCTGCGGGTCGGGTGACCGGGGTCACTGAAAGGTCACCCGAGCCGCAGGCACAAGACCCTTTGTGCTACCCCACAGGGGGGTTGGCTTAACCCCCACGTGGCTACGATCGCTCTGATTGGCTGTTAAAAGTGAAACAGTGCTCCCTTTATTCCGAGCCCCGACGTGTGCCCAAACAGTGGTTTACCCCCACATATGGGGTATCAGCGTACTCAGGAAAAATTGCACAACAACTTTGGGGGTCTAATTTCTCCTGTTACCCTTGGGAAAAAAAATTGGGGACTGAAAAAATTATTTTTGTGGAAAAAAAATGATTTTTTATTTTCACAGCTCTGCGTTATAAACTTCTGTGAAGAACTTGGAGATTCAAAGTGCTCACCACACATCTAGAGGAGTTCCTTGGGGATCTAGTTTCCAAAATGGGGTCACTTGGGGGGGTTTCTACTGTTTAGGCACATCATGGGCTCTGCAAACGTAACATGACGCCCACAGACCATTCCGTCAAGTCGGCATTTCAAAACGTCACTACTTCCCTTCCAAGCCCCGACGTGTGCCCATACAGTAGTTTTCTCCCACATATGGGATATCAGCGTACTCAGGACAAATTGGACAACAACTTTTTCGGTCTAATTTCTCCTGTTACCCTTGGGAAAATAAAAAAATTGGGGACTAAAAGATCATGTTTGTGGAAAAAATATGATTTTTTTTTTTCATGCCCGGGCGTTATAAACTTCTTTGTAGCGCTTGGGGGTTCAAAGTGCTCACCGCACATCTAGATAAGTTCCTTGCAGTGTCTAGTTTCCAAAATGGGGTCACTTGTTGGGAGTTTCTACTGTTTAGGCACATCAGGGGCTCTGCAAACGTAACATGATGCCCGCAGACCATTCCATCAAAGTCAGCATTTCAAAACGTCACTACTTCCCTTCCGAGCCCCAACGTGTGCCCGAACAGTGGTTCCCCGCCACATATGGGGTACCAGTGTACTCAGACAAACTGTACAACAACTTTTGGGGTCCAATTTCTCCTGTTACCCTTGTGAAAATAAAAAATTGAGGGTTAAAAAAATCAGTTTTTGAGGAAAACAATGATTTTTTAGTTTTACGGCTCTGCATTATAAACTTGTGAAGCACGTGGGGGTTCTAGGTGCTCACCACACATCTGGATAAGTTCCTTGGAGGGTCTAGTTTCCAAAATGGGGTCACATGTGGGGGGTTTCTACTGTTTAGGCACATCAGGAACTCTGCAAACATAACAAGATGCCCACAGACCATTCCATCAAGTCGGCATTTCAAAGCGTCACTAATCCCTTCCGAGACCTGCCGTGCGCCCAAACATTTTTTCCTTCCACGTTACTTTAGTTCCTGTGAAGCACCTGAAGGTTAATAATCTTCTTGAATGTAGTTTTGAGTAGCTTGAGGGGTGCAGTTTTTATAATGGTGTCACTTTTGGGTATTTTCTACCATATAAACCCTCAAAGTGACTTCAAATGTGAGGTGGTCCCTAAAAAATGGTTTTGTAAATCTTGCTGTAAAAATGATACAATAAAGATGTATATCTTCGTACCGTGTTAGCCAGTAGATAGTAAATATTTTGCTGTAAAAATGAGAAATCGCTGGTCAACTTTTAACCCTTATAACTTCCTAACAAAAAAAAATTTTGTTTCCAAAATTGTGCTGATGTAAAGTAGTCATGTGGGAAATGTTATTTATTAACTATTTTGTGTCACATAACTCTCTGGGTTAACAGAATAAAAATTCAAAATTTGAAAATTGCGAAATTTTCAAAATTTTCACCAAATTTCCATTTTTTTCACAAATAAACGCAAAAATTATAGACCTAAATTTACCACTAACATGAAGCCCAATATGTCACGAAAAAACATTCTCAGAATCGCTAGGATCCATTGAAGCATTCCTGAGTTATTACCTCATAAAGGGACACTGGTCAGAATTGCAAAAAATGGCAAGGTCATGAAGGGGTTAAGGAACTTATCTAGATGCATAGTGAGCAGTTTGAACCCCCAGGTGCTATACAGAAGTTTATAACGCAGAGCCCTGAAAATAAAAAATCATTTTTTTTTCTCAAAAAATGATTTTTTAGCCCCCTATTTTTTATTTTCACAATGGTTACAGGAGAAATTGGACCCCAAAAGTTGTTGTCCAGTTTGTCCTGAGTACGCTGGTACCCCATATGTGGGGGGTAACCACTGTTTGGGCACACGTCAGTGCTCAGAAGGGATGTAGTGACGCTTTGAAATGCCGACTTGATGGAATGGTCTGCGGGCATCTTGTTACGTTTGC
This sequence comes from Oophaga sylvatica, assembly GCA_033576555.1. Taxonomy (NCBI): domain Eukaryota; kingdom Metazoa; phylum Chordata; class Amphibia; order Anura; family Dendrobatidae; genus Oophaga; species Oophaga sylvatica. Next base: position 122,670,526 of record JARQOD010000006.1, read on the forward strand.
AGAGCCCCTGATGTGCCTAAACAGTAGAAACCCCCCCAAGTGACCCCATTTTGGAAACTAGACTCCACAAGGAACTTATCTAGATGTGTGGTGAGCACTTTGAACCCCCAAGGGCTACACAGAAGTTTATAACGCCGGTGCATGAAAATAAATAATCATATTTTTTCCACAAACATGATCTTTTAGTCCCCAATTTTTTATTTTCCCAAGGGTAACAGGAGAAATTAGACCCCAAAAGTTGTTGTCCAATTTGTCCTGAGTACGCTGATATCCCATATGTGGGAGAAAACTACTGTATGGGCACACGTCGGGGCTCGGAAGGGAAGTACTGACGTTTTGAAATGCCGACTTGATGAAATAGTCTACGGGCGTCATGTTACATTTGCAGAGCCCATGATGTGCCTAAACAGTAGAAACCCCCCCAAGTGACCCCATTTTGGAAACTAGATCCCCCAAGGAACTCCTCTAGATGTGTGGTGAGCACTTTGAATCTCCAAGTTCTTCACAGAAGTTTATAACGCAGAGCTGTGAAAATAAAAAATCATTTTTTTTCCACAAAAATAATTTTTTCAGTCCCCAATTTTTTTTTCACAAGGGTGACAGGAGAAATTAGACCCCCAAAGTTGCTGTGCAATTTTTCCTGAGTACGCTGATACCCCATATGTAGGGGTAAACCACTGTTTGGACACACGTCGGGGCTCGGAATAAAGGGAGCACTGTTTGACTTTTTGAACGCAAAATTTGCATGAATCAATGGTGGCGACATGTCGCCTATGGACACCCCCTGATGTGCCTAAATAGTGGAAACTCCTCAATTCTAACTCCAACCCTAACCCCAACACACCTCTAACCCCAACCCTAACCCTACACACTCCTAACCCTAATCCAAATACTAACCATAACCCCAACAAATCCCTAACCCTAATCCCAACTCTAACCATAACTCTAACCACAAGCCTAACCCTAATCACAACCCTAACCATAAAACACCCCTAACACTTATCCTAACTCTAACCACAAACCTAACCCTAATCCCAACCCAAATTCCAACCCTAACCCTAATTCTAACCCTAATTCTAACCCTAATGTTAACCCTAACCCTAGTTCTAACCCTAACCCTAGTTCTAACCCTAACCCTAGTTCTAACCCTAACCCTAAGGCTGGGTTCATATTGCATTTTACCAGCCTGTTCAACACATAGCGTTGACGGGCTGGAAACGGTATAGCATTACGCAATCGTGTTATGCTATACCCGCTAGCGCAGATGAATCAGCAGATGATTCATCTGCGCTAGCGGTGACGGAGCCCAGACGCTGCAGGCCGCGTCCGAGCCTCCGTCACTGAATGAAGGCACGTCGCGAACGCATGCCGCTTTAAGGCATGCGTCGCGATGTGCCTGCAAATGGGGGTGAATGGCAGCGTTAATGGACTGCGTTACACCGCGTTATACCGCGTGTAACGCAGTCAATCTAACGACTGCCATAACGCAATATCAACACAGCCTTATAATCGGAACCCCAACCCTAATAAAAAGATAAAAAAAAAATATATTTTTTTTATTTTATTTGTACCTACCTCTGGGGATGATAAATGGGGCGTTTATTTACTTTTTTTTTATTTTGATCACTGTGAGAGTTTATCACAGTGATCAAAATAAATTTCTGGACTCTGGAGGGCACACTGCGCATGCGCCGGCCGGCGGGCACATTGCGCATGCACCCGCCATTTTGCAAGATGGCGGCGCCCATGAAACATCCCGGACGGACGCCGGGACGGATCCGGGGACATCGGAGGACTGGGAGAGGTGAGTAGGGGGGTCAAAAGGTAAGGGGGGATCGGAAGGTGGGGGCAGCGAAGGCAAGGAGGAGGGGAGCATTAAGTGACGGCGGTGACTGATCGCCGCCATCTATCGGTGGCAGCGGCCGATTGCCACCGTGACTCGGTGTGGGGGGGTTGGATCTCGGTCTCCAGCCATGGCTGATGCTATTGCAGCACCGGCCATGGCTGGATTGTAATATTTCACCAAATTTCATTGGTGAAATATTAGATTGCTCTGATTGGCTGTTTCACTTTTAAAAGCCAATCAGAGCGATCGTAGCCATGTGGGGGTTAAGCCAATCCCCCTGTGGTGAAGCACAAAGGGTCTTGTGCCTGCAGGTCGGGTGACCTTTCAGTAACCCCGGTCACCCGACCCGCAGGAACGCGATCCTTTCATGACACATACGCTGTGTCACAGGTCGGGAAGGGGTTAAGAACCTGCATTGATGAATTGCTGTGGTGAGGCAGAAGACCCTGCATTTTAGCATTGCAGTGTTGAGGCAACTGGCAATGAAGAAATGCATTGTTGAAGATGAACAACCAACAAAGTTCACATTATTAGGAAGTCGCCTCCTAAACTGTTTGCCTATGCATTGAATGCAAAGCCTGCCCTGCACCAAATTCAAACACACCCCAATAAGCCTTTGAACCCACGTACTGGATGGCCATGGGAAAACCAAGTTCACATTATTTATTTTGCTCTACCATGCAAGGCCTGCCCGAAATTTGAACAAACCAAAATACCACTTGGAAGAGACGTGTATGAAGTCCTCCTAAAAATCTGTTTGCATTACAAAGGAGCAGGGTCTCCTATACTTGTAATGCCCATACAGTAACTGTATGGGCCAACAAAACAATTCCCCCTGTGGGGTACACATCAACATACTGTCTCTACATTTTTTTATGAGTATCATAAACACCCTTCCAAAAAATTATGTGGCTGTTATATCACGGAATATGTTCACCCTGGTGTTCTAGTGGTGGTGTCTGAAGAGACGTGGAGGATGGCCTGCGAAAAAGGTCTTCCCAGTTTAAAGGAGCGGGACTCCTATAATTGTAATGCCCATATACTAAATGCATAGGCTGAAAAACATTTTCCCCTGGGGGGGACACATCAACTTACTGTGTAAATATTTTTTGTTACGGACATCCAACACCCTTGCAAAACAATGTAGTGCCTGTTTCATCACGGAACACGTTCACCCTCGTGTTCTAGTGATGGTGTCTGAAGAGATGTGGAATATGGCCTGCGTAAAAGGTCTTCCCAGTTTAAAGTAGCGGGTCTCCTAAACTTGTAATGCCCATACACTAAGTGCATAGGCTGAAAAACATTTTCCACTGGGGGGGGACACCTCAATATAGAGTGTAAACATTTTGAAAAATTTTATACTGACTGTTGCATCACGGACCACGGTCACCCTCGTGTTATAGTTGTGGTGGATGATGAGGATGAGAAGGAGGAGGATAATAACACACCAAATAGCCAAAGTCAGGAAGTGTGTGGGTGTGAAGAGGTGCATGGTAATACACCTGCCAAAAAAATACACTGTATTGGAGGTTATGTTTCGCTGTTATCATTCGGTGGCGTACAGAAGTCTGCCCCAATCCAGGCCTTGTTCATTTTTATAAGAGTCAGCCTGTCAGCATTTTCAGTTGACAGGCGGATGTGCTTATCAGTTATTATTCCACCAGCGGCACTAAAAACACGCTCAGACAAAACGCTAGCGGCAGGGCAGGCCAGCACCTCCAAGACGTAAGAGTCAGTTCATGCCACGTGTCCAGCTTGGATACCCAATAATTAAAAGTCACAGAGGAATCACGGAGGACATTGGTACTGTCAGCAAGGTACTCCTTCAAATTCTACCCAAACTTTCCAGGCCTTGTGAGACTACCCTGCGACTCTGGGCAAGGGCGAAGGGAGGGTCTGAGAAAAGTGTCCCAGTATTTTGTCAGTGTTCCCCTGCCTCTGCTGGATTGTAGTTGGGTCTCACTCGCCTCTACTCTTTGGTTGTCCAACGAACTGCGACCTCTGCCGCCAGCGTTTTCAGATGGGAAATTTTTCAGAAATTCTGCAACATTGGCCCTCTGGTTCTGCATCATTTTAATACACCAATCTGACTCTGGAAAAAGAGATTCAAAGTTCTACTTGTAGCGTGAGTCTAGATGTGTCACCAACCAGTACTGAGTGTCAGCAAAATTTTTGATAATGCCAGGGTCACGGGAAAGGCAGCATGACAAAGTCTGCCATGCGTGCCAGACTGATAACTGGCAAGCCTTCCGTGTCCTCACCAACAGGACGACTGACCATGCTGTTCCTCCTCCCTGTCCTCAGGCCATCCACACTGAACAGATGGTATGACAGTTGTGCTTGTAGTACCGTCTATAGCGCAGGAAAGTAGCTCCTGTTATTCTTCCTCCTCTTCCTCATTGTCAAGCAATCAACGTTGGGATGACATGAGGCTGGGCTGTGTAATCACCCTGTATGATTCCTTGCTCCATCTCATCGTGCTCCGCCTGCACTGCATCCTCTTTCATTGTGAGCAGAGTGCTTTTCAGAATACAGAGAAGCGGAATGGTGATGCTAATTATGGCATCATCGCTGCTCACCATCTTGGTGGACTCCTCAAAGTTTTGTAGGATGGTACATAATATGCAGACCAAAAGTTTAGACACACCTTCTCATTTAAAGATTTTTCTGTATTTTCATGACTATGAAAATTGTACATTCACACTGAAGGCATCAAAACTATGAATTAACACATGTGGAATTATATACTTAACAAAAAAGTGTGAAACAACTGAAAATATGTCTTATATTCTAGGTTCTTCAAAGTAGCCACCTTTTGCTTTGATGACTGCTTTGTACACTCTTGGAATTCTCTTGATAAGCTTCAAGAGGTAGTCACCGGAAATGGTCTTCCAACAATCTTTAAGGAGTTCCCAGAGATGCTTAGCACTTGTTGGCCCTTTTGCCTTCACTCTGCGGTCCAGCTCACCCCAAACCATCTTGATTGGGTTCAGGTCTGGTGACTGTGGAAGCCAGGTCATCTGGCGTAGCACCCCATCACTCTCCTTCTTGGTCAAATAGCCCTTACACAGCCTGGAGGTGTGTTTGGGGTCATTGCCCTGTTGAAAAATAAATGATGGTCCAACTAAACGCAAACCGGATGGAATAGCATGCTGCTGCAAGATGCTGTGGTAGCCATGCTGCTTCAGTATGCCTTCAATTTTGAATAAATCCCCAACAGTGTCACCAGCAAAGCACCCCCACACCATCACACCTCCTCCTCCATGCTTCACGGTGGGAACCAGGCAAGTAGAGTCCATCCGTTCACCTTTTCTGCATCGCACAAAGACACGGTGGTTGGAACCAAAGATCTCAAATTTGGACTCATCAGACCAAAGCACATATTTCCACTGGTCTAATGTCCATTCCTTGTGTTCTTTAGCCCAAACAAGTCTCTTCTGCTTGTTGCCTGTCCTTATGTCACGCTGTCTCTGTATACAGGAGAACCGGGGTCTATGCTGACCCTAAGCTGGGGGCCTGACTAATCCCTCTACCTGGAGGTACTGTTGATGGTACAGAGGTCCAGGCCGCCAGCGTAACCCTATCTCCTGTGAATCCCTAACCACTGTAATCTAGTCCTGAGAAGGACCCTGATTACCACCACAGGGATAAGGAAGGTATCTGCCTTCACACACAGTATAAGACAAACGAGACAGTACAAGGGGTAAATAAAAGAACACCTTGCATACAAAACTACCAATACAGAGGGAACACAAACGGGTAGGGAGATAACTAATAAAGCGAGGACAGGAGAAAACCACAACAGGTATTCTTAGCTTAGACTTCTCAATACGATCCGCTCTGCTGGTCTGCATGAAAGCTTTCACCGACACTTCCCCAGCAGACAGGCAGGTATTTGAAGGAAACCAATTAACAAAACATTAATTGCAGCTGAGCGAGGCTGGTCAGTCCAGCACAGAGAGAGAAAGAATTAACTCCCTCAGTGCCGAAAAACACCCAGCACCAGAAACTCAGCTGTGCGAAGTCAGGGTGTGCAATCGCGACGATCTTCGCAGCGACACACCTGTGACAGTACCCCCCCTTCTACGAGGGGCCTCCGGACCCTCAGGGCCGGGTTTATCTGGGTGAGTAGTGTGGAAGGCCCGAACCAATCGGTCTACGTTAATATCCGACGCAGAAACCCACGTCCTCTCCTCAGGACCATACCCCCTCCAATGAACAAGGTACTGAAGGGACCGGCGATTCAGACGTGAATCGATGACTCTCAACACCTGGAACTCCAAGTTACCATTGACCACCACAGGAGGAGGAGGTAAAGGTGAAGGTATCACCGGCGCCATATACTTCTTAAGTAACGATCTGTGGAACACATTATGAATTTTAAATGTAGGAGGGAGGTCAAGACGGAATGCAACCGGATTAATTATAGAACTGATCTTGTATGGCCCGATGAACCTGGGACCCAGTTTCCAGGAGGGAACCTTAAGTTTTATATTCTTGGTAGACAACCATACCAGATCGTTCACACTTAGGTCCGGACCAGACACTCTCCTCCTATCAGCCATACGTTTGTATCGGTTCCCCATAGTACTCAAATTATTCAGCACTCCTCTCCACAGTGAAGCAAGTGACGGCGAAAATCGTTCCTCCTCAGGAACCCAAGAAGAGCCCCCCCTATTGAAAGTACAAAACTGGGGGTGAAAACCATATGCCCCAAAAAACGGGGACTTACCAGTGGACTCGCTCCGCCTATTATTTAGAGCAAACTCCGCCAAAGGCAAGAAAGAAGCCCAGTCCTCCTGGTTCTCTGACACAAAACACCGGAGATATGTCTCCAAGCTCTGGTTCAGACGCTCTGTCTGACCATTGGTCGGCGGGTGAAAAGCCGATGAAAATGACAACTGCATCCCCCGCCGTGTACAAAATGCTTTCCAGAATTTGGACACGAACTGAGACCCCCGATCCGACACCACATCGGAGGGTACCCCGTGAAGCCTTACAATCTCCCCAATAAACACCTGCGCAAGAGTTTTAGCATTAGGAAGAGCAGGAAGAGCGATAAAATGTGCCATCTTGCTGAACCTGTCCACCACAACGAGTATGACTGTTTTACCCGAAGATGACGGGAGATCCGTAATGAAGTCCATAGACAGATGAGTCTGCGGACGCTCCGGGATCTTCAAAGGTAAGAGGGCCCCAGACGGACAGGTATGTGGGGTCTTAGAGCGCGCACAAACCTCGCAGGACGCGACAAAAGTTACCACCTCCCTATGTAAGTTAGGCCACCAAAACCGGCGCGAGAGGAGATCCTCAGTTGCTTTACTCCCAGGGTGTCCTGCCAAAGCTGAATTATGGTGTGCCTCGATCACCCTTTGTCGCAACTGATTAGGAACAAACAGTCTCCCTGGAGGTCCTACAGGGGCGTCCCCCTGAGCCTCCAATACCTCTTCCTCAAGCTCAGAGCATACTGCCGACACCACCACCCCCTCCTGAAGGACCGGAACCGGATCCTCCGTATTCCCAGCTCCTGGGAAACAGCGAGATAAGGCATCCGCCTTAACATTTTTTGACCCAGGACGATATGTGACAACAAAATTAAACCTGGTAAAAAACAACGACCACCTAGCTTGTTTGGGATTCAGACGTTTAGCGGATTCTAAATATAGCAGGTTTTTGTGATCGGTAATGACAGTGACCGGGTGGACTGCCCCCTCCAAAAAATGACGCCACTCCTCAAAAGACAACTTAATGGCCAAGAGCTCCCTATTGCCGACATCATAATTCCTCTCAGCGGACGACAATTTTTTAGAGAAGAAGGCGCACGGATGCCATTTACCAGGGGACGAACCTTGTGACAATACCGCTCCCACCCCTACCTCGGAGGCGTCCACCTCAACAATGAATGGTTGAGACGCATCAGGCTGAACAAGTATGGGTGCAGAAGCAAAACATTTTTTCAAAGAGGAAAACGCTTGACAAGCCTTGTCAGACCACTTTGAAAAATCCGTCCCTTTTTTAGTCATGTCTGTGAGAGGTTTAACTATGGAGGAGAAATTACGAATGAATTTCCTGTAGTAGTTAGCAAACCCCAGGAAACGTTGTAATGCCTTAAGATCCTCTGGCAGATCCCACTCAAGAACTGCCCGCACTTTCCCAGGGTCCATACGAAAACCGGATGCTGACACCAGGAATCCTAAAAACTGAAGTTCCTGTACGGCGAACACACACTTCTCCCATTTGGCGTACAGCTTATTATCCCGCAAGATCTGTAACACCTGCCTAACATGCTCCTGATGAGACACAAGATCTGGCGAGTAAATTAAGATATCATCCAGATATATGACCACAAACTGTCCCATTAGGTGGCGAAAGATGTCATTTACAAAGTGTTGAAACACCGCCGGGGCAATTCTCAGACCAAATGGCATGACAAGGTTCTCATAATGCCCCTCCGGAGTGTTAAACGCCGTATTCCACTCATCCCCCTCCTTCATCCTAATAAGATTGTACGCCCCCCTGAGATCCAACTTAGAGAACCATTTGGCACCCACGATCTGATTGAAGAGATCGGGAATAAGTGGGAGCGGATACGGATCTCGGACCGTAATCCGATTAAGCTCACGGAAATCCAGGCAAGGGCGTAGGCCTCCATTTTTTTCTTCACAAAGAAGAACCCCGCGGCCACCGGGGAAGATGAAGGTCTAATATGCCCTTTAGCCAGACTCTCTGAAATATAATCCTTCATGGCCTGTCTCTCAGGACCAGAAAGATTATACAACCTAGATTTCGGTAACTTGGCCCCAGGGATCAAGTTAACAGCACAGTCATACTCGCGATGAGGAGGTAGTTCTTGACACCCTTCCTCCGAGAATACATCCTCAAAGTCCACCAGAAATGGAGGTAAGGCCCTAGGAGCGACCGCACCAATGACTGTATTCATGCAGTTTTTATTACAAAAATCGCTCCATTGGCTTATCTCTCTGGATTGCCAATCAATAACCGGGTTATGCTTAGTTAGCCAAGGCAGGCCCAGCACTATAGGAGTGGGAAGACCCTCCAACACATAACAAGACAACAGTTCTTTATGTAGCGCCCCCACTTGAAGATCAATGTTATGCACTGCTTGCACAAAACTTCCCTGACCGAGAGGTCTGGCGTCGATCGAGAATATGGGGACGGGTTTAGCCAACCCACACAATCGCATACCTTGAACCCGGGCAAAGCGAGCATCCACCAGATTAGCCCCGGCCCCACTATCCAGAAGAACAGATATCCTCTTAGTTCTCGCACCCACCACCACCTCCGCCGGTACGAGAAACTGAGACGAACTTAGGGACGAAATACTTACTCCCAGATTGCCGTCCACCACACAATCTGGGATCAATAGTTTTCCGGCGACTTCTCACTCTGCAAAGGACGGATGGACACCCCCTAATAAAATGTCCCTTTTTTCCACAGAAGAAACAACTTCTTGTTTTGTGGCGCCCCACCGATCCTCTCCCCCGGAATGATGTCCCTCCTAATTGCATAGGCTCCTCTGGACTGACCAGGGGAACTTCGTGTAAGGGACCCTTGAAGAAGGTGGAGTCATCACAGGGGCGGAGTTACCCCGCACCTCTCCCGCAGCCGTCTATCAATGCGAATAGCAAGGGCCATAGCGGCTTCCAGTGACGTGGGAGGGTCATATTGCGCCAACACATCTTTTAATTTGTCAGATAAACCTTGACAAAACTGGCTCCTAAGAGCCGGGTCATTACACTGGGTGTCCGTGGCCCACCTACGGAACTCCAAAGAAAATTCCTCTGCCGGACGATCTCCCTGCTGTATCTTACGTAACTTATTTTCAGCAAGGGAGACTCGATCCGGGTCATCATATACAAGACCCAGTGCTGCGAAAAATCTATCCACTGACTGGAGAGCCGGGGAGTCCGGGGGAAGAGAGAACGCCCAGGACTGGGGGTCCCCTTGTAGGAGCGAGATGACAATTCCCACCCTTTGATCTTCACTCCCAGATGACCGAGGCCGCAGCCGAAAGTACAATTTACAAGCCTCCCGGAAAGCAAAAAACTTGTCCCGCCCTCCAGTGAACCTGTTCGGGAGAGCTACTTTAGGTTCAGGTCTGGCATGCTCCGGGGGTACAAAACCTTGGACTTAACGTCCCTCAACTCCATGGACAAACTCTGCAACTGCTGAGCCAGACTGGCTACTGGATCCATGGTGGCTGGGGAGAATCTTAAATGTGGTCGGTGAAAATGTCACGCTGTCTCTGTATACAGGAGAACCGGGGTCTATGCTGACCCTAAGCTGGGGGCCTGACTAATCCCTCTACCTGGAGGTACTGTTGATGGTACAGAGGTCCAGGCCGCCAGCGTAACCCTATCTCCTGTGAATCCCTAACCACTGTAATCTAGTCCTGAGAAGGACCCTGATTACCACCACAAGGATAAGGAAGGTATCTGCCTTCACACACAGTATAAGACAAACGAGACAGTACAAGGGGTAAATAAAAGAACACCTTGCATACAAAACTACCAATACAGAGGGAACACAAACGGGTAGGGAGATAACTAATAAAGCGAGGACAGGAGAAAACCACAACAGGTATTCTTAGCTTAGACTTCTCAATACGATCCGCTCTGCTGGTCTGCATGAAAGCTTTCACCGACACTTCCCCAGCAGACAGGCAGGTATTTGAAGGAAACCAATTAACAAAACATTAATTGCAGCTGAGCGAGGCTGGTCAGTCCAGCACAGAGAGAGAAAGAATTAACTCCCTCAGTGCCGAAAAACACCCAGCACCAGAAAACTCAGCTGTGCGAAGTCAGGGTGTGCAATCGCGACGATCTTCGCAGCGACACACCAATGACACATTAGCAGTGGTTTCCTAGCAGCTATTTTACCATGAAGGCCTGCTGCACAAAGTCTCCTCTTTACAGTTGTTGTAGAGATGTGTCTGCAGCTAGAACTCTGTGTGACATTGACTTGGTCTCAAATCTGAGCTGCTGTAAACCTACGATTTCTGAGGCTGGTGACTCGGATAAACTTATCCTCAGAAGCAGAGGTGACTCTTGGTCTTCCTTTCCTGGGGCAGTCCTCATGTGAGCCAGTTTCTTTGTAGCACTTGAATGGTTTTTGCCACTGCACTTGGGGACACTTTCAAAGTTTTCCCAATTTTTCGGACTGACTGACCTGCATTTCTTAAAGTAATGATGGCCACTCGTTTTTCTTTACTTAGCTGCTTTTTTCTTGCCAGAATACAAATTCTAACAGTCTATTCTGTAGTACTATCAGCTGTGTATCCACCAGACTTCTGCACAACACAACTGATGGTCCCAACCCCATTTATAAGGCCAGAAATCCCACTTATTAAACCTGACAGGGCACACCTGTGAAGTGAGAACCATTTCCGGTGACTACCTCTTGAGGCTCATCGAGAGAATGCCAAGAGTGGGCAAAGCAGTCATCAAAGCAAAAGGTGGCTACTTTGAAGAACCTAGAATATAAGACATAATTTATGTTGTTACACACTTTTTTGTTAAGTATATAATACCACATGTGTCAATTCATAGTTTTGATGTCTTCAGTGTGAATTTGCAATTTTCATAGTCATGAAAATACAAAAAAATCTTTAAATGAGAAGGTGTGTCCAAACTTTTGGTCTGTACTGTATGTCTGACATCCATGTCCACTCCTGAGGTCTTATGTGTGGAGTCTGAACTGCATACCGACGCCCTTGTTGATGCTGGTAGTCAACAACTGCCCTCTTCTGCTGACAAATCCTTTCCAGCATATGCAGTGTAGAGTTCTAACATGTGGGGACATCACACACCAGTCGGTGAGCCGGAAGCTGCAAACGCTGCTGAAGTATGGCAAGGGCGGCTGAAGCTGTAGCTGACTTTCTAAAATCGGCACACAGGTGGCGTAATTTCACAAGCAGATCCAGCAGCTCTGGGCTGGTTTTGAGAAACTGCTGAACCACGAGGTTAAACACATGAGCCAGGCATGGTACGTGTGTGAGCTCGCCTCGCCTCAGAGCCGCCACCAGGTTCCGGCCATTGTCCCACACGACCATACTTTTGGTTGTAGGTTCAGCGGTGTCAGCCACATATCTGCCTGCTCTTTCAGAGTTGTCCACTCTTCAGCATTGTGAGGTTTATCACCTAAGCATACTGGCTTCAGCACAGCCTGTTGCCGCTTGGCTGAGGTAGTGCTGCAGTGCTTCCAGCTTGCGACTGATGTGGTCATTTCAGAGATGCAGGCTGAAGAAGAGGATGACGTGCAGGATCTGTAGACTGTGGGGGGCAACCCTGATTGACCTAGGGCTAGGGCCCGCAATCCTTGGCGTTGGTAGGACGTATTCCATCCCAAGGTCAGACTGGGTCCCGGCTTCCACTATGTTAACCCAGTGTGCTGTCAGCGAGATGTACCGTCCCTACCCAGAAGCACTTGTCCACGTGTCCGTGGTTAAATGTACTTTCCCTGCAACTGCATTGTTGAGGGCACAGGTATTGTTGTGGGACAGGAGCTTGTGTAATGCCGGGACGGCACATCGGGAGAGAGAGTGTCGGCTGAGGACAGAGTACCTTGGGACGGCCACCGCCATCAGGTTGCGGAAAGCTTCCATCTCCACGAGCCTAAAAGGCAACATTTTGAGCGCAAGCAGATGAGAAATGTGTGAATTTAGTACTGTGGCCTGTGGGGCGTTGGCTGCGTATTTCTGCTTGCGTTCCAATGACTGGGGAATGGAAAACTGAAGGATGCGCTGGGATAAGGATGTGGACTTGATTGCTGATGGTGGTAGTTGAGTGTGTGCAACGGCAGGTGCAGGGCAGGAGGCATCTTCGCAGGCACCATGGACAGGGGATTGGCTTCCACGCACAACAGCGGAAGAAGCAGTAGTGTCACCCGCAGACACTGTTCCTGTACCCTGGGTTTCAGCCCACAAAGTTGGGTGCTTCGCTGCCATGTGCCAGATCATGCTGGTGGTGGTCAGCCTGGTAGTTTTACTAACGCTGCTGATGCAGGCATGGCAGGTGGTGCAAATGGCCTATTTGGGGTTATCAGCAGAGTCTTTAAAAAATAGAATCATAAAATCATAGAATGGTAGAGTTGGAAGGGACCTCCTGGGTCATCTGGTCCAACCCCCTGCTCAAAGCAGGATTCACTAAATCATCCCAGACAGATGTCTGTCCAGCCTCTGTTTGAAGACTTCCATTGAAGGAGAACTCACCACCTCTCGTGGCAACCTGTTACACTCATTGATCACTCTAACTGTCAAAAAGTTTTTTCTAATATCTAATCTGTGTCTCCTCCCATTCAGTTTCATCCCATTGCTTCTAGTCTTTCCTTGTGCAAATGAGAATAAAGATGATCTTTCTACAATGTGACAGCCCTTGAGATATTTGTAGACAGCTATTAAGTCTCCTCTCAGTCTTCTTTTTTGCAAGCTAACTATTCCCAAATCCTGTAACCGTTCCTCATAGGACATGGCTTGCAGACCGGACACCATTCTGGTCGCTCTTCTCTGAACTTGCTCCAGCTTGTTGATGTCTTTTTTAAAATGTGGTGCCCAAAACTGGACACAGTATTCCAGATGAGGTCTGACCAAAGAGGAGTAGAGGGCAATAATGACTTCACGTGATCTAGACTGTATGCTTCTGTTAATACATCCCAGAATTGTATTTGCCTTTTTTGCTGCTGCATCACACTGTTGACTCATGTTCAGTCTGTGATCTATTAGTATACCCAAGTCTTTTTCACATGTGCTGTTGCTTAGCTCTATTCCTCCCATTCTGTATATGCTTTTTTCATTTTTATTTCCCAGAAGTAGTACTTTGCATTTTTCCCTGTTAAAAACCATTCTGTTAGTTGCTGCCCACTGCTCCAGTTTATTTATATCTTTTTGAATCCTCTCTCTCTTCTCTAGTATTAGCTATCCCTCTTAGTTTTGTGTCATCAGCAAATTTAATCTGTTTACCCTCAATTCCTTCATCTAAATCATTGATAAAGATGTTGAACAATACAGGGCCCAAGACAGAGGCCTGTGGTACCCCACTTGATACATTCTTCCAACAGGATGTGCAGCCATTTACTACCACTCTTTGGGTCCTATCACTATGCCAGTTATGAACCCACCTAACAGTTGCCTTGTCCATTCCATACTTAGTCATTTTTTCAATAAGGATTGTGTGAGATACTTTGTCAAATGCTTTGCTGAAGTCAAGATATAATATATCTACAGCATTTCCCTGATCCACCCAGTCAGTGATTCTGTCATAGAAGGAAACTAAATTAGTCTGACATGACTTATTAGTTACAAACCCATGCTGACTCTGGTTAAGCACTTCATTCTTGTCCAGGTACTTACATACATGTTGTTTAATAATTTGTTCAAAGATCTTTCCTGGTATAGATGTCAGACTCACCGGCCTATAGTTCCCTGGGTCCACCTTCTTCCCCTTTTTGAGGATAGGAACAACATTTGCTCTTCTCCAGTCTTCTGGGACTTCTACTGTTCTCCAAGAATTTTCAAAGATTATGGAGAGTGGTTCAAAAATTTCTTCTGCTATCTCCTTCAGTACTCTGGGGTGTAATTCATCTGGAACTGGAGACGTGAATTCATTTATGTTAGCTAAGTGATTCCTCACTATTTTTCTGTTTATAGATATCCTGGATTCTTCTATTCCCTTAATAGGACAGTGAAGATCAGTTGATTTTACATTT